>JAQPPZ010006010.1:1210707-2421415 GCA_028583015.1 Wollemia nobilis
CTCCAATAAATACCAATTCCCTATGATTTTTACCCTAAATATATCCATGGTGTCCCTTAATATTCGTCTAGTATTTTTTCCCTTGACTATAGCTATTGCAAGGACTAGAAATTTATTAGAAAAATCATAATAAGGAGAGCTTTAATTTAGAATTTTTACTAAGCCAAAAATATGGGTTGCTTCTCCTTTTCCATTCTTCCTTCTTAAAGTTAAGCTCTCAAATTTCCAACTATTTTTATATAGAATAAGATGTATCAAGAATGAGCAGTACCTGAATTCTTGATTTCCTCAAAAAATTATCAACCCCTCATGAATTTGTTGAGCTATAAAATCACTAAAATTGAGGGCAATTAGCTTTCTTTTTGCATTATTCCTTAATATGTGAATGATTTACAACTCCTCTTCTATTATTTTTTCATCATTGGTCACTCCAAATATGAAGGACCATACGCAGAGCATCTCTAGATTTTTGTGCAAACATTTCTCTTTTTAAAGGAAACTTTGGCATGATCTCTCTGGCCTTGATGATTTACTATTTAAAACACCTTAACTTATCCTTAATATTCAAGTAATATACACTTGAAATTTCTGTACTCATCCTAAAATCATTTGGCAATTGCAGCATTCACTAAATGGCTTCCCCAAATATAATCACTTGAAGGGCACTATCATGAGGTATTGTTGGATTTTTAAACCTATCTACCACAAAATATCATGGAATATTTCATATGATCAAATATAAAATGGCCATAATATTAAAGTTCAAGGTAATAAAAATGATTAGAATAATATAAGAAAATTAATATTTATATCAAGGCTTAAATAATAAAGAAAATAACATTCATTTATATGTTGAAATATGAATGTAAATAGCATGAGTTATTCATGTACTACGCATGAAGAAAACTTACAATATTAATTGCTCAAAATATATACTATCTTTATTACTCCTATTCCTCTTACAAATAGATAATGATATATATAAATTAGATTCGATGTCTCCTATGGAAAATTATCTCCATAATATAGCCACAGTAATATGACTCTTTGGATACTTGACTATTTCTCTCCATATGCCAAGTCTCATGACTCTTGGCTTATCAACTTTC
This sequence comes from Wollemia nobilis, assembly GCA_028583015.1. Taxonomy (NCBI): domain Eukaryota; kingdom Viridiplantae; phylum Streptophyta; class Pinopsida; order Araucariales; family Araucariaceae; genus Wollemia; species Wollemia nobilis. The sequence continues at coordinate 1,211,817 of JAQPPZ010006010.1, forward strand.
CACTTGCATACTTGATGGAAACTTGACTATACAATACTTGCACACATCTACATGACTCTTGGACTCCTACATGCACTCCTAATATAGGACACTTGTGCACATTCTCACATTACATATTTGCACTCTTACATACAAGACACTTGTGCATATTCTCTCTTACATGACACGTGTGTTTCTTGCACATTCACACTTACATGATACTTGTGTATTTCTTGCACATTCACACTTACATAAAAGAGGTAATATAATTAACACTATAAACTATAGACTCAACTCTAATCTATTACATATTTACAAATGTACCATGAAGGTACCATAGGGGTACATTAGCATGTACCAAATAATGTATTATATCTCAACATCTGCAATAACCATTTTGGAGTGAGGGTCATAGTATCCTACACATGCTTACACAAGATTGTAATACGAGTGAACTTATAGGAGGAGGTATTTGGAAAGGTAACTAGTCTAGACATTTGCTATTGAATATTCTTCTTCAGCCTCTACATGCCTTTGGTAGGCCTTGTCTCCAAGCGTCTTTCCATACCTTGATAACCTAGGGTTCGTAAATTTCTTGGCTTCATTATCTATATGTTTTAGGGGTTCATTATTTATGGCCTAGGCCCAATTCATATTCTTTGTGACAAGCTTTGATGGTTTAGTCGTAATCTTATTCTTTCTCCTTGACTCCATGGTTGCCATTGGTTTTCCCAAAAACACTCTAAAACTTTGTTGGTGCTTTATTATTGGATTGTTTGTAAGGGATTCTATTGTGGTATGAAATAATTCTATGAATGGATAGGTGCCTTAGTTGCATTTATATCCCTATTAATAGTGTTCCCTAATTTAAAATTGACACCTCAGATTATTTCTTTATTGATAAAAATACTTGGATCATGTGCCCTAGTTTATGATTGATCGACTTTTGAATTTTTTTCTCAATAATGACCACTTGTTAATATCCTTTGGATTTTAATTTTTGCATTATCTAATAAGCCAAGGGCACCTTAATTGTCATGATAACTTTATATGTCATGGTAACACCTTTAACTATTGTAATTAGGCACTTTTTTTATGTCCAATGAACACATTTGGGTTTTTTTTTTAAATCAGAGTAGGGTATTCTATTCAACCCATTCTAGTAATTTGGTGTATCTAATAAGTTTGAGTATCCTATACTTGGTTATTATTTATTTCATTGGATAATTTGGAATAAGTGAATATTTCTTTTCATTGGCCCAGTTTACTTTTATAGTGGATATATAATGACTAGACAACCTAGATGACCTAGACCAGGTTGTTTTGAAGGTATTTTTCCATCAACTTTGCCATAAAATTTCCTATTTAAATAGAGTGCTCCTTTTGCCCCTACAATAAAGAATCTAGGTACCAAAGTCCTTGCAATGATAAAAATAATCATTCATAATTATATTAGGATTTGCTAATATCTCTAAGTTGCCATATAATTTTGTATTGACCATCATCTGAAGGTTTCTAGAGCTTCAAATTTAGATGTCTAAGCTTGAGTTTATTACTTTTCTATTTAGGTTTATATTCCTACATGGAATTCTATTAGAATTTTAGGGGTCATAAAATGTATTAGAATTCTCTTTACTTATCTTAGTACAAGTCCCCTCTATGTTCCCTTTTATGAGGCTTATTATGGGAATATTATCTTCTATTTTATATAAAGAAACTTGATTTTTATTTTTTGCACCCTCCTTAAGAGATTTATCATATTATGAATTAGCATAGTTAGTTCTATATTGAGTGGTTTTTTATCAATCATGTTTTTAAATCCATCCATGATTATAGTGGTGAGTTGGTCTCATTTTGCGATTGAATATGGGGAAAGTAATTCATATTCTTGGTGGGCTTTTCCTCTGAGACATATCACTAATAATATCAAGGCCACATCTTGATATATGATGTAATATATTTGGTATATGAATACCAACTCTTGTAAGTGCTCAAATGGAGTGATTGGACTTTCATCAGTATATTATGGTAAAATTACTAGCACCAACTCTGGGAGCTTTTCCCATACAATTAGTGGCCTTGGGGGCATAGTGGAATTGCATTATCCCAATTGAAGAAAAATATGACTAGAGAGGGGACCATGTTTTGGTATTTAAAGGATCATATATAACAATGAAATATCTAGCAAGGAGTTTTTGTTTATGTACCTTTGGTTGGGAGATAAGTTGTTAGGTGAATGTAGCTTGTGCTTTAAGAAAATATAGATTGAGGTCCTTACCATGGATTCAATATGATGTCCTTCTTGGTGGTTTCTTTGGATGTTCATGATTTTGTAGAGTTTTCAAGTGAGTGAGGTACTTCAACAAAAAAAATGTAGAGACCCTCACCAAGTCTAAGTCTAACTTGTTACAATTGCAGGACCAAAGATATGTCACTAGGGTCCTACTAGGTGTGCCATTAAATTTTTGTTCTCTATAATTTTCTTGGTCATTGGATATGGTACGGACTAGGTAGATAGGTCATATCATGCCTCATGTAAAGTGACATAGTAGGGCTAGTCTCAAGAGTGTGAGGTTCAGCTTAGTCAAGAGCCTTTGAGATTTTGACAAAGATTGGCTTCTTTATAATATGGGATCTCTGGCATACTTTCTAATCTAATATATTGGGGGAAAAGGTTAAGAGAGATAAAAAATACAACTAAAATTAAAAACCTAAGCTAAAAAAATGGTGATGCACCAAATATTAAATAAGATCTCCCTATAGAATATGTTTGAATACAATGTGTCAACATGAATGTTATTCTCTCCTCGACATAGATAAGCATAGAAAGACAAGATGCAAACACACACATAATAGAATTAGGTCAGGGCTTGATATTCATATATGGAATTCAAAATAGACACAGGGCCTCCAATATATATCTATGCAAGCAAAATGAATTATAAAGGATTATTCCTAGAGCAGGGGTTTGATTGACCATAAGGTCACTTAGAATTTTATAAAATACTATACAGAGAGAAATGAAAGAAAAGCTTTATAAAATTATTAATACTTTACAATTCTAAGCTAGCTACTATATATAGATTACAACTAGGAATTTTTTTTTTCAAATTTTATAGGTTATTCTAACAATTTTAGCTACCTCTTATAGGGATTCTAAAAAAAAATTGAGGCATCTTCTATCATAATTGTTGTCAAATTCAAGATTGAAATCACATGCTAGATTTTAATTTCCTCTTGGGCCATTCTCATGAGGCGATGTTGGTAGGTGGTCCTTATTTTTTTAGTAATTGTACATTATTTAATCTCACCTAATTTTCTTGGGGTCTTGTGCATCATTGTTCTCTCTTTATAATTTTATTATGATTTATCATCTATGTTTGTTGTTATATATTTTAATATTTGGCACACATTTATTCCCTTTATATTTTGATGTGCTCCTATATACTAGACAAGACTTCTTGTTAGTGACCTTTGTCATGTTTTGCAAAACTTTCACTATTGAAAGTCATTTTAGGAGAAAACTTCAATCTTCATTAGGCTCCCCTAGTGTTATCCTTTTTAGAATTTTTCTTCCTCCTACCTTGTCAACATTTTCAAAACTTTCAATTATCAAAACAAGAACCTTTATCGGCTTTCTACTCTTTAATATTATGCATATTCTTAGGAATTTGACCCATCTCCTTCATTTGTGACTTTAGAAAAATCGTGACCACCTCTAATCAGAAATTTTGTTCTCCTTAGGAGTTTGCCTTAGTTTTATTTTTGTGAAGCACAAATTAGTAGTGAGAAGTTACTACAATTCAATCTAGATTTTCTTTAATTTTTTAAATTTATGATATTTTTATAGCTATTTGAATTAATATTCCAAGAGGACTATATAGTAAATTAGTTTGAGAAAAGGAAAACATTGTTATTGCTATAGCATGTTGTTAAAGAATGCATCATTTTATATTTAGTTATTAAGATTGCACTCTCATTTTTTTCTACTATAAGAACATTTATTTCTAGCATTTGATTTTTCTTAGCATAATCATCTCTCTTTTCTACCAAGAATTATTTCTTTGTTGTCTTTTAGTTACTTTAGAGTAGGATACCTAGACCTAACCTTACCTAAACTATTCCTAGCACATATGGCCTTCGAACACCAGCTCAGGTTTGATAATTAATTAAATTGAGGAAGGTATAAAAACCCATTAGGGGACCTCTAGATTTGTATATTTCACCATTACTACCAACTACCCTTACTAGGATTTCCCCCCAAAGGGTAAGAATTAGATATATCTATAAATAATTTTGTTGGGATCGAGGTATTTGGAACTAGAGCTTCTACTATAGCTACTTTTAAGAAATCAACTACTTCTCTAAAGTATCATGCATATAGTAATGGTACCTATTGGTCATGGAGTTTTCTTATGGTGGTAACAAACTTGATTGACCAATGCCACCATTTTTCAAAATTGATATCTGATAGTTCATATGGTTTTCTTCTTAATCTAATAGATATCTTTTAGGTCCACTTTTAGTCTGTGTGATTTGTAGTATTAGGCTTGATTAGGTAGTGGATGGATTATATGGTTTCTAATAGCTTTTGATGAAGTATGCTATGGGATATGGCAATCACAAGATGCAAAAAATATGAAGGAAAGTAATTCTGCAATATGACTAAAGTATACTATAAATAGAAATGACAAAAATAATACAATGCAATTATGGAGGAAATGAACACTCCATGAATATATGCTAAAGGACTACATTGTACTCCATCACCAATGGAGTTTACTCTCTACACTACTACTACCTACTGTGATATTCAATCACTTACTATGAGGCCCTTTTTATATAGGAAGATGGGTTCCTTGGCCAACACTCTACCTAGTTGTACAAGGGGACACCTTGCACATTTAAAACTTGCACATTGACACTTGTGCATTTATTACATTACTTGAAGTAACTAGCTAACTTCCCCCTAAAGTAATCTCCTACTCTAACTATGTACCAAAGGTGGTACATTTACATGACCCAAATGATGTAATATACTCTAACACCCCCTGTATTACATTATTTGGGTATTGAAGACTTTAGTATTCAATATGGATCTTCTTCTTGAGAATGGTCTTGATCAGGTTCTTCTTTAGTTGCTTTAGTCTTCATGTTATAGCTTCTTGTATTTTCCAATCCTCTATTCTTTGATATCATATGTCTTTGATGAACTAGTGATCTCATGATTTTGCATGTCTCAAGTGGATCAGAATTGACCCATTTTCTCTCCTTTGAATCTCTGTATGACCTATTTCTTTGACCTTCATGAGTATCAAGCTTGAGCTCATTGTTAGTAGATGCTTCTAGAATAATATTTTGAAAGTAACAATCTATTCTGTGTAGCAATATTTCTTCATGGCTTTTATAGTACTTGTATTTATAGTAGCAGAATAAAGATGAGTGATTTTTCCCTTCACAATATTTGCATGGATGGAAATTCCAACAATTGATCTTCTCATGACCGTATTGATTGCAATAGGTGCACAATAAATATGTTCTGACTACTTTGTAGTCTATCTTAGGGATATCATGTTTATCTATATCCTTGACTAGATCCTTAAACCATATGTGCACAATTGAAGCTATTCCATCTTTACTTCTTTGTATGATGTCTTCTTGATCTATATTTTCTTCTCCCTTTTGAATGTGATCTTTTGTGTTTTCATTGGTATAGTTATCATCAATTTCATTAGAAGAATCTATTTTTTCGTAGCTATTTGTTTCAGAACTTATTTCACATCTTATTGATTCTTCCTTTCCTTTTTCCTTATTGTTATCCATTGTATTATCAATCATGCTTTTAATCCATATTGGTATTTTTCTCATTCCACTTCTAAGTGTATTTCTTAACATGCTATTAGTCATATTTATAGCTCCTTATATTAGAGTATAAAGTGCTTTTGATAGTGCCTATATCTTATGAGATAGAATCTTCTAAGTAGTCTACCTTATAACTCCCTAGTTTAGAGTATATGAACTTGATTTGATAAAACCTTTATAGAACTTAGGTTTAGTGGACTTCCTTATGTCTCCCTAGTGGTTAGAGCATGCAATATGATTGATAAAGTGCTTTTTTGGAATAGTAGTTCAATCTTGGGTTGATTTTGTAAAGTTTTGTAAATACCAAAAATCAACTTTTATTACACCTTATTTCTCCTATTGAACTAAGCACTTTCTAATTTGAAGTTCTCAAAGTTGGATTTATTTTACCCCTTTAATGTGTTTATGAGACAAGTATATCAATTGATTCCAACCCCTGATAATTCTAAATGAACCTCTTTTTATATCCCTTGATATTTAATAGTTTAATGTTTCTAAATTCCAATAATCTATTTTGGTGTAGTATTCCTTATAACTCCCTAATTTGGAATGTTAGAAAATAATAATATTTGCAATAATAGAGTTTTAATTTTCCAATTAGAAGCCCTTATATCTCCTACTTTGTTATTTTCAAATATTATATTATGTGTATGCACCTCAATAATTAATTTTCTGAAATATAAACTTGCTTTATTATCTACTAATGCTTGGCTGAATTTGTATTATCCAATGCAATAGTAAATGGATTATATCCTTATAACTCCAATATCACTTAGGTTTAAAGCAAGTAGATTTAATATGAACTTTACCTTAGTAATCCTTGTGGCTCAATGTATCCACTGGTGGCTAGTGTGGATGAGAATTTAATGCTCTCTCTGGATGGCACTATTTTTCTCTTCCTTGAATGGTGCTTGGTCAATGTAAGTATTCTCCAATTGAAGAGCGTTGGAGTTGTTGGTTTATGATAGACCTTTAATGCAAGCTATAATATTGCTTACACTCCTCTTGAATGATGCATAGGCTCCTTTCTTGATTTAGCTTCTCGCTATAAATGTGCTTCCACACCTTTCAATGCTTGATCGTGCTTTGACTTCATACTTTCCTCCTCCAAGTTGGGTGCTTTAAATAGCATAGATTCCTCTTCGAATTTTGTACAAGTGGCACTTAGGAGTTACAATAAATATGGACATTGAGATTCTTCCAATGCTCATTCCCTTATGTAATGATAGCAAAGATATGTAACCTCCTAATGATTTTGTAACCACTCAAAGGAAGGTGTTCAATTATTCTTTGAACGTTGAGGAATGAAATGGCGCTTAGCGTATTCCTTCCAAGTGGCACTTAGGTCTTCTACATGCACATTTACCCTCCAATATTTTATAGCTCATATATTCCTTGCCATAAAATGCTCTTGATAATGCTTTCTTTCCAAGCCAACGTATTTGTTGTATGGGTGGCTCCAGCTAAGGTGATGAGGAACGATTCTATGGCACTCCAATGGTGGTCTTATGGAAAACCAAGGGTTGATTTGAGTGCTTATTTTGGTAGACATCTTCTCCAAGCTACATCTTGGGTATAGCACCTTTTAGCTTTGTTCTTCTATGCTACCTTTATAATGACTTTGTAATAGCTCCTTGTTCCTTGCTTGATAGTGTTGTCCTATCCACATTGATAGCTATGTCATAGAAATGTAGGTGATAAATACCCTTAATGTTATCTCTTTTCTCATAGATACTTGATCGATAATGGCCTTCTTATATTGGCCTTAATGTTGTAGGTGGATGCTTGCTCTAGGTGCTCTATTTGATGTGGATAAATGGTGTCTTTAGGCACCTTGAATCTTGAGCAATGTGAGCCCTGAATTGGCTTCTCTTCTACCTTCATTGATGTGCAAGTAATAGATGTAGAACACCTACTATTTTGGTGTCTTGAGACACTCAATACTCTATCCTCTTTTAGAGGTATATGGTGCTCCAATGTATTATGAATAAGAGACCTTATTTTGCACCAAATTTTAGTGTATTTCTTGTCTCTTTTAGATGCTATTTCCTTCTTTATTATGAAGGCTCCTCGTTGTATAGCTTGAGGACTTATGTAGAATGATTTGATGCTTTCTTATGGATTCTTGGATATGGCCACTACTTGCTCTTATTATTTTGAGAGTAGTGTATTGTTGCCTTTATTATTAGACAACACTAATATCTAACTTTTCCAAGCTAATATGCTTTTTGGAAGTAGAAATTTCTGCACTTACACTTTTAATGAAACCCTAAGTGCACCTTGAATCTGAGACTCACCAAGTCTCAATTTATAGCTTCCTTCAAGGATTTTAATGGTGGATTTCTTCTCCACTCTTTGATTTGTATCAATGGATTCTTTTGGCCATGAAATGCTACAAGTTTTGTGCACCAAATAGTGTCTCTAGACACTTTGATAGTATGCTAGTTTTTGTGCCCTTGATCTTAACAATTAAAAAACACAAAATAACCCTTTGAGAGTAACTAGTTTAATGAACAACTAGTATAGTGCAATGAACCAATAATATCTCCAACTTAATGCACTTTAAAGGTAACAATAATATCACCTTATTGTTCCTATAAATAAGCTCTCAAAGTAGTTTCAAATGCACTTAATAATCTCTACAACTTTTAAGAGTAATTATAAAGAACCCTTAAAAATAATCTACAATTTTGCACTACAATCAGTGTTGTAGGACGTAGTCTTCTTGCTTTCTAGATAGATAATAGGTAGATGATATATTTCTTTCTTTTAAAATACATCCAACTCCTATTTTAATGTGCAAATAAATCTCTTAAAAGAACTATCTTTTGCACCTTCTTGAAGACTATAATATGAGCCCTTATTTTTGCAACTTTAATCCAAATATGGTGCTTAATGAAACTTGATAATGAACCCTAATTTAAAGTTCAACTAATTGCACCTAAGTTGCTTACCTTTAATGGCTTCTGTAGATGATGTAGATCTTGGTGTTTAGATTCACCAAGTTGCTGCCTTGTGATGAATGAATTCCGTAGCTTCTTATTGGCTGTCCAAAACAACTTCTTGCTTCACCAAAACGTGGTCTCAAACCTTTTGTCTTGAGCCTAGGGTTTGGTGGCTTGATCCTTCAAGTGATCTTCTATTTTCTACTATAGATTCAAAAAACTCTTATCTCTAAAATGTGCCTTCTTGCTTGTGAGAGGTAATCTCCAAATCTCTTGGATTTGGTAGACTTCTTCTATCTGAATCCTCCTTCAATATTCTTGTTGAATTCTAACTTCAAATAGGATCTTCTTCTCAAGATTCTGAATATCTTGAGGTCTTCACTGGATTCTTCCTTCTCTCTTGGGCTTGTTGTCGGATGGCGATAATTATCCCAAGTCCTTCACTATCAAGAGCTTCTCCTTGGTAGTGGATTTCTCCAATGAGTTCTTCTAGGAACTCCTTTGATGATGCTTTTATAAGTTCTACAACAAGGCTCTCCAAGCCTTTTCCTTGTTTCTCCTGGAGACCTCTCCAAGGTCTTCAATCTTATAGCTTCTCTGGTCTTCTAAATGAGACATTTTCTTCAACCTTCTCCTTGTGGAAGTGTTGGTGATGATATCTTCTTCTCAGATCTCTGAGTTTTGTTGCTTCTAATATTAGGAACAAGACTTTTCTAGTCCCTCTTTATCTCTTCCAAGATTGGAAGTTTTCCAATGAGATCTTCTATGGATCTCTTCAACTTCTTGTGAAAGAAATCTTCAATCAACAAGAGATATTTTCAATCTCCTATCTCACGAACTCTTTTCTAGAGTCTTCTTCTGGATCAAATACTCTTCTCTGGAGTCTTCTTTAGGATTAAGGCTTCTGTGGCCTCTGCTTCTAGATCAAGGCTTCTATGGCCTTTTCTTCTACAATGTGAATTTTTTGATCTAGAAATGGAGATCTCCAATCTCCAAACTTCACTAGGACTCTTCTCCTAGAGTCTCTTTCGTAATGTCTATTTTTCTATAATAAAAACTAATCTCTACATGAGGAAAGCACATAGACTTTCAGGAAACGAAGGTGAAATCCTTCTCTATCTATTGTAGGAAGTGTCCCAACTTTTGAGAGTTAATTTTCTGCAACAAAAAACTTTAGACAATAGTTAACATGAAAAAATCTAGATCTCTAAATAGTCTTCACTAGTTGATTTGTCAATCTAGTGGAATGAATGTTGAGTCCTAGTCTTCACGAGTTTTCCTGCAACTTTGTGGAAAGACTCTAGCCAAATGTGATCTCAGTATTTTTGGAACTAAGATTTACTTCAATACTTGTGACTCTCCCTAATCCTATTGATCTATTGTGGCTCTTTCTAACAACCAATCTCTTATGGCAATTTTTTGTAAGTGGCATTATGGCAAGTCCAATTTACAAAAACGTAGGCCCAACAGTAGCAATGGTGATCCCTAATGGATCTCCCTATTCTTATATGTATTCACCATGGCTATGATACCACTGTTAGCTTTTGATAAAGTATGCTATGGGAGATGGCAATCACAAGATGCAAAAAATATGAAGGAAAGTAATTATGCAATATGATTGAAGTATACTATAAATAGAAATGACAAAAATAATACAATGTAGCTATAGAGGAAATGAACACTCCATGAATATATGCTAAAGGACTACATTGTACTCCATCACCAATGGAGTTTACTCTCTACACTACTACTACCTACTGTGATGTTCAATCACTTACTATGAGGCCCTTTTATATAGGAAAATGGGTTCCTTGGACAACACTCTACCTAGTTGTATGTTGAGTGTTAATTTTACCCAATTGTGAAATTACACTCTCCCTTAGGGTTTGGATACCAAAACCCTCTCTTGCAAAGAAGTTAAACAAACAACTTCTCCAAGGTCTCTGCTATATTAGCATTTGCATAAGTGTATTAGTAATATCAATAAAAATATATCAATTCAATGCTAGGAACACCTTAGTGATTGCAAGTAATTGTAAACAAGGGGCATGTGTTGGTTTATTTTATCATGTTACTTTAATGATTGTTCATGAAACCAAATAAAAGCAAATGTTAATTGACCCTCATATGACCATGATGTAGTGTCTTAATTCCTTTTATCTTGAGGATTTTAAGGTAGATTTCATCTTCTCTTATTAAGTGGATTAAGTAGATTACATCGTGGTCATATGAGGGCCAATTAACATTTGCTTTTACTTGGTTTTATGAACAATCATTAAAGTAACATGGTAAAATAAACCAACACATGCCCCTTGTTTATAGTTACTTGCAATTACTAAGGTGTTCCTAACATTGAATTGATATATTTTTATTGATATTACTTATACACTTATGAAAATGCTAAAATAGCAGAGACCTTGGAGAAGTTGTTTGTTTAACTTCTTTGCAAGAGAGGGTTTTGGGATCCAAACCCTAAGGGAGAGTGTAATTTCACAATTGGGTAAAATTAACACTCAACATTTTTATGCTAGAAGGAGGGCATGGATTGGTTTACTTTATTTTATTTATGCTAAGCAATTCATGAATTGGTATTCATTGATCTAATGCTTTTGATTTCTCGTACATGAATGATGTGGTTTGGTGTAACTTTAAAAACTTTTGAATTTCTAAATATTTCAAGTTCATTTGATTAGCATATTTGGTTTCCTCTAACTCTCAACATTGTACAAGGGGACACCTTACACATTTACAACTTGAACATTAAAACTTGTGCATTTATTACATTACTTGAAGTAACTAGCTAACTTCCCCCTAAAGTAATATCCTACTCTAACTATGTACCAAAGGTGGTACATTTACATGACCCAAATAATGTAATATACTCTAATAGTTTCCACGTATGTAGTTGTTATAAGATAATCTAGGTACAAAAGGATAGATCGATGAATGTTGATTTTGTCACATTTTGACCAATGGTGGGGTGCTTTGATTGTTGTTGAAAGTTTAAATAAGATGGTATGGTCTATTGATTGTTATGATTAGATGATTTGTGTAACTTTATGAATTTCATGCCTTCCCATCCATTTTAAAATATATGAATCATTGGATCTAAGATCAAAGATAGATCTTCCTTGGGAACACTCTTTGATGGGACAATTACTTACTCCTTGGACTACCAATATGTTTATCATGTTCTTTGGTTTCGAACCAATGATAGGATTTATTCTAATAATTCTCTTGGCATATTTATGAAATAGCACAAGCCATTGGATGAGAAATCAATAGCTCATGTGGTTTTAAGGTTCTTCATTAATGCTCTTTTGTGGAATCAATTTCCACCACTAGATCAACTTGATCAATAGATCATAGGCTTGGGAATCCTAGTGGTCTTTTTAGATTTTTGGGTTAGCACCCATAATTGATCAAATATTGGATGAATTTTATGGAATTAAAAATCTATTGGGTCCCCTCCACACAACAAAATATCACCCATTATATAGTGAAAAATCAACAATGCACTTTATATACCCTTCCTCTTCCATTGGTCTATTTCCATCAAGGCCAATTTATCAAAATTTTACGATTCTTGCAATTCACAAGGTATCTTCTACTTGCTTAAGAGAGGGAATACGCAAATATTTTAGCCTTACCCATTGGGCACAGAGTCAAATGGAGGAATGAGAAACTTTGCATAGAAAAAAGGAGAGGATAATTCTTTAGAGAAGTAGCAAGTCCCTCAGACTCTAAAAATTATTTATTCATTAGCTAACATAGGTGAAGACTTCCTCAACTCTATAGTACTTATTGGGATCTTATGCTCCTAGATGATTTGGGATCGAATGAGGAGATATTAAAGGAAAGTTGTCTTTTAATAGATTTTATCCTTTATGGTAAGGTCCCTCACCGACATTGCTTTCATGTGATACACATTTATTTCCTCACTTTTTAAGGCTAGAGGGGAGTTTTGACCATATTTTTCAAGCATTAAGCTCATCCCATTTTACTTAGTCCTCCTTATTGAAAGATCCAACACAAGGAGATAGTTATCCTTCTTTGAAAATTGAATTCCTTCCATCCTTTCATCAGCTAGCTTGCATTACATTATTTTTACTTCCTTTTTGATAAAAAATATAGAAAATGGGGCTATTTATCTCCTTAAGGCATTAAATTTTACCCACTTGCAAGGTTATCTTTCACTAATGTGAGGTTAGTAAAAGTATGCTACTCCTTTTTGTCATTGAATTTACCCCATGCAAATTGATTTTATCCCTTTTTGGTAGCCACCTATCTTGATTAATTGGATGTTCCATGGTCCATCCCAAATAACCTGAAGTATTTGCATGAATTTACTTTAGGTCCCTTTTCTAACAATATTCAATGTAGCATAATGTAACAACCCAAAAATCTACCAACCCAAAAAAATTTAAAAGAGCACTTACAAAATGAAGGCTCTCAAGTGGGACACCGTTACTATAATTATCTCATTATGCAAGGCTTCACCAAATTTGAGTTCCAAGTCACTGTATATGACACTCAAAGAATAAAAAGTGCCAACTCCCATAATTTATAGGGTTCACTTTACTAAACCTACATGTTTAGAAAGATGACATAAGTGATCCCTCATACATTTCCTATGAAGAACACAAGCTTATACTGAGAGGGGGGGTGAATAGTATAAGATTACTTTTTACTTTTTTCTTTTCTAATTAATATTATGCAATGTAAGCATAGCAATATCATTAGCAATAATCAAATTCAATGTATAAATCACCACACACAATTGAGACACCATAATTTACGTGGTTCACCCAATGTCGGCTACTCCACGAAGAAAATATTTCATTAAAATTTTCTCAATCAATCTCTTGGGAATCCTTTCCCTATTATAATGTTTATGGACCTCTGTCCAAAGGAGACACCAATATCCTAATAAAGTTCGTGGATCTCTATCCACAGGAGACACCAATATCCTAATCTCTACTCTGGCTAGTTATCCTCTAGAAGACCTCTACCTCCACTACCCTTAGCAAATGGAACTCTATCCATAAAAGACACTTATATCCCCTGATATAGCTGGATATATTTATCCTCAACTCTATCACCTCCAAAGGTCTATCTCAAATCTACACTAAACACATTTTGTCGGTCTAGCACAAATTTATCCTCAATATCTGTCTCTGGTTTGGCACAAATTCATCCTCAAATCTGCACCAAAATCTATCCTTAAATCTATACTAAACACTGTCCTTCAGTCAAGCACAAATTTATCCTCAATATCTATTCTCAATCTCTGTCCTCGAGCCTTAAATCAAAGCTTGACTTAATCTCAAATCAACTCTGCGAGATCTGCCCCAAACCTTAACTTAAGGTTTGAACAAATAAATCAATCAACTATGTTCTCAAGTCTTCTCAAATAATTGTCTCAAATTTGCCTTGTAATCTTCCACAAAATATCACACCAATCTGTCCACAAGTACTCTATAGAACTTGTCTAATATGCTCAATAACTTCCCACAAGAACTTATCCAAATCTACTCTCAATATGTATTGTAAGCTTCCACAAAATCTTATCCAAATCTGTCCACAAGTATTCTCAAAGACTTACCTCAAATCAGCTCAAAAAGTCCACACTAGAACTTGTCCAATATCATAGAAACATAAAGAGAATTTTTAGAGACTCAATATGCTCTGTACCCATCACAATGCTCAAACACTTTCAATCACTCTTTTAGAAACATACATAGAATTGTAAGAGACTCAATATGCTTCAAATTAATACTCAATCACTTTCTCAATTCAATTTAGACTATAGAATAGTTTTTTTTAAGGAACTTGAACAATCACTTCACACACCCACTAGACTAGGCTCAGCCAATTTTACTCAATAAATCACTCAATGAAACAATCCTTCCTTACAAACCCTAGTCCAAGCATATGACATTCACTCAAAATATTCCCAATAATGCTTATCAACCACTCTCACATAACAATTATACTCATGTTCTTTTCAAACCCTATTTCAAGTTCCTCACACAACAACTCACTTCAACAACAATGCTTGTAACACAATATTCACATAACAATTATACTCATGTTCTTTTCAAACCCTAGTCAGAGTTCTTCACACAAAAACTTACTTCAACAACAATGCTTATAACACAATATTCACATAACAATGATACTCATGTTCTTTTCAAACCCTAGTTCAAGTTCTTCACACAACCAATGGCTTCAACAACAATGCTTATAAAATAAAATTTTAACAACAATTATTTATTCCATAAAACCTTGAAGTATTAACTCAACACACTCAATAAGGAAAACCTAATCAAGTCCTTTTCACTACAAACTTATTTTCCAAAAAATCAACCAATCAACTCAACTATGGAAGAATGTGCCCATACCTTTTTGCTTTATGAGAAGTAGACCACGCAAATTTGTCACAACCATAAACATCACTTTACAAATATCAAGGAAGTTATACAAACAATACAAATCATATAATCACTCACAAATACACCTTATTACTCCTTTCTTAAAATAATATCCAACACCATAATAGTTTCAATATTCACTTCTCAAAAACCCTAACTCATCACAAGTTTATCTCAATCAATCATATTTGAGATAATCCACTTTAGAATTTTATTCTTCAAAAATCAATCCAATTTCTACTTATGACTCCCTACTTTAACATTTCATTTTTAAAGATAATTCTTTTGAAAAATAATGCAACAACTAATATTTCTTTTTATAAGGTAAAGGAATTTTTACCCACCACTTAAATTTTTAGCAAACACTATATAAAACCCACAAAACTTCCTTTTTAACTTAGGAAAAAATCCAAAATCATTTACCTCCTTATTTATCCTAAGACTAACCTTAGCCTAAGTCAAAAATCAAAATATTTTAATTTAAAATAGTGTTACCACTTTGCATTTCACGAAGACTCAAACTGAGCGCATCTCTCCACATGTGCTTTCACTGTGGCTCCTAACATCGTGGAGCCACGTGCTCCCTTTGGAACCTCCACTAACGTATGCTCTTTGAATTCCACTATTCACATGAGCCACAAATTGGCTCCTTCAGTCATGCTATTCAAAAACTTCGCACGAACTGCTATCATAAGGGAATTATGCACAAAAATCGGTGTTAATTATTTTTAGCGGATGTGAGTGGATGCCTTGCCTTTGAGAAGCTTATGGTATTTATAAACCATACACCTTAATTGCTCCACGTTAGCAGTGAGGACGTCATCTAGCAAGCAGTGACGTCGACGAAAGGGAGATAACTTTGCACGTGAACAAACCGATGCCCAAACTTTATGAAATGCACCCAAAATTTAACTTTGGTAATTTATTAAATATAATAAATTAAATTCTTTAATAATTTAATTATTATAATTTAATAATTAATATGGTCTTTTGGCCTTAAACCAAATATAAGGGCCTCTTTAGGTTTTTAGAAAAACCTTACAACTTGCTCACATGTTTTTAATGGAAAAACCTTTTATTTTCTACCACCATCAATTTTAAGAAAAAAAATTTACTTGTGCCACCATTGGTTTTAAGAAAAAACCTTTTATTTTTGCTCACCCATGGTTTTAATAAAAACCCTTCATATGCTTCCACATAATATTAAAAATATTATGAGGCTTTTTGCCATTAACCTTTGCATTGTTCCTTGACATATTCCTTGACATCAATGATGACTTCGTTCCTTGACATCAATGACAATTTTTACTCAAAATTTCCAACATCCTATACCATCCTTAGTATAGGACCATGTGACCATGTTGTAGGGATTACCATTTATTATCCATAACACTTAAATTGGGATGCATATTCCCTAACCTAACTCTAGCTCCACCTAGGTAGGTTAATTGATGTAGAGCCTTGGTGCTTAGTTACCACACCTCCATGGGATAACTAAGGTCATTGCCACTTTGATGATAACTAACATGATCTCTTGATCCTACATGATCAAGGAATTATCACTTGTGTCTTGTGAATATATTTTCCCATACAACCGATCCTACTCGTTCAAGGTGTGACTACTCACAAGTACCATGGCTATTGTATACACAACTTCTTCCAAGTTCATGAGATCCTGGCTATTAAATTCTTGCAAATTCTTCTAGGACTCATGTCTTATTGGCTATTGCACTCATGAAACTCCTTCCAGGATCGGGTTCTATGGTTTGCAAGATGATGATTCTACTCACCCTAAGGATAGATAATAATTATATCATTTACCATAAATTTAAACAATGCACTTAGCATAATAACAAGCAGTACATAAAACATCAAATTGAAATGTGCAACAAAGATTCCTCTTAACCATAAACCAACTATGCATATATCCAATGCTTGATTCAAATACTTTCTAACATAAATGCATAGATAAGATAATCTATATCTCTAATATAATATGCATTTTTGTAGTTGATAGAACTCAATAATAACTATCCAAAGAGATTACTCAAAATCACATAAAGTACAAAAACCCAAGTTGTCATTAAACAACATAATCTTTTATTTTGTACAATAATAAAATATACAAAACTTATTGATCAACTCAATCATTACAAACCCTTTAATTTCCACAACTTCTAAACCTTCAAAGTTCTATAAAAACATTCCAAACGATACTAAATCCAACCACAAGTTAGTAAACCTCTTTGTGATGGGGAAACCACCCATAATTTTATGAGGTATACTTAGGGATCAGAACAACTCTTCATGCAATGCAACTTAAATCATATCATGTTCTACTATGCAAACAACCATGCACATAACATAAACAAGCTATAAGAAGATAATCCTAGACTTCTCTTTATAGTGATCCCTTAACTCACAAGAATCTTAGGAATTGTTATAATAGTTTCTCTTTCAAAACCAACATCAAACATTCAACATCAATACAAGAGAATCCCATACTTCTATTTTATAATGAATCCTTAATCTACCCAATATCTTAGAAATTCGTTGTAATTAATATATTTCCAAATAAAACATAATAATTTCATGCAAGAGAATCCCATACTTCTCTTTAAAATGATTTCTTAACTATCTCAAGTCTCAAAAATCATTTAGTAGTTTCTCTTTCAAAACCAACATGCATTAATCCATTGATTCCTTAACTATCACAAGTCTCAAGAATCAAATAGTTTCTCTTTCAAAACTAAAATAAACTTACAAACTCAAAACAAGAGAATCTCATACTTCTCTTATAATGATTTCCTAACTCACAAGAATCTCAAAAATCATTACATTAGTTTCTCTTTCAAAACTAGAATAATACTTTATTAAATCAACTATAATCAAAGTGATTAAATATAAGCAAGTACTTTATTAATCAAAGTAATAATAGTCAAAGGTACTTTCTTAAACCAATAATAATCAAAAGTAATTATTTCAATTAATAACTAAAGTATCTTATTAAACCAAATAAAAATATGAAGTACCTTATTAAACCAAATAATTAAAGGTACTTATTAAGAATAATCTAAAGGTATTACATAAAGGAAGACCAAAAAATAAAATTGCTCTACAAAGAATGCAAAGCACTTGATTTTCAAATAAATCAATGTGCTCAACCTTAGCAACCAAAGCGTTCATAAAACCAAGGAGAGTGGCTATCCTAAGAATGAAATAGGTAGAAACATATCAAGTTTACCTAGGGAATGACCACCCCCAAAACAAAGTAGAAGAGCAAATGGGGTCAAAAAATAATGTGCCGCTAGACAAGATAGCATTACGATCTGACATCACAACTATAATACCAAAGAAGATCCAAGTAAAAAAATAAATACTAGCACTCTAGTCAGCAATGTAAGGGACCAACTCATAGCTCAATAAAACAAGGAAAACCCTAAAATATCCCTAGGTCTTCCTAATAATCACATAGGAATAAAATAGCCATGGAGCTCAATTCACATAAGAGAGGAGTTAAAAACCAAACCATGCAAACTACATAGAACAAATCTCAAGCAATGCTAGACACCAGGTGATGAAATCCCCTAAGCAACAATGAAGACCTCATGTATTCCAAAAAGAAAGTATGCTTAAAGCAAAAAAAGTAAATAGAACCTTTACATTTAAGAGAAAACAAACAAAGGAAGCACTAGATAAGCTAACCATAAAAGATATAGCACTTGGTCTACCTTACACCCTATGAAATATTTAGTTGAACAATGTGCTCCTCATGATATCCTTCCTCCAGTGGAAACTCTCCTCCTTTCTATTCTAACCCAAAACCTTGCTTCATTCGAGCTTAAAATTGTAAAGAGGAAAAAAATGACCATGCAAGGAGATGGTCATCCAACAAGACGTTAACCAAGAACTGTGCCACCCTAGCCATCACTGAGATAGTGCACTCCATAAAGGTTTTCATTTATTTACTTAAATAAGTTTCAAACCAAGTTGCACCTATATTTGAGTAACATATTTTGGTATTAATTGTATTTCCACTTATTCTTTCTAAAAATCAATATTTTACCAAAGTATTAAAGTTCATCAACTAATTAACCTGGTACCCTTAGAAGTATTAACATCATTCTTTAGTTAATATTTCTAATAAATCTATGGTACTCATGCCACAAAACATAACAAAATCTAATCATATATTTATGCAAACAGTGTTCACACCATTGTTTTATCCTTTATTAGATATATTCCCTTAATATAATCTAATACTATTACCTATACAAATAAGGAGACTCACTGTGCAAGCAATTTCCCAGCCCAAAGGTGTGATAGGTTTGAATGAATACATGAATGGGTATTTATCCATGTTACCCTAATTTTTTGATGAGAAAGTAATCATCATCATTTTCCTAAATATATCTCTTGTAGGTGGTTCACCCATATGGTCCCACCAAGAAGAGCACCTAGTTTTGCACCCACAAATACATCAACAGTACCATATTCTAAGTTTTCAAAAGAATACAAACATTCCATAATATAGATAAATGAAATTATGTCATTAAAAAATCACATCAATACATAGTTCCTTGTACATAAAGAGCTCTATCCAGTAGGGGTGTTACACATGATCCCTTCATGTGGCATAGCCCATGGACATAGAATATTATTTCAATAGTTTATACCTTTTGTTGATTTGATAGGTATCATTATCCTATGGATCTATCCATGTCATTTCCATATGAAGTGGTGTGGATTTGTAACAACCCACCAGAACCAAACCAAGAGAGATACATTTTTTTAATCACAATTAGTGTTCACCAAGGGTCCCAGTATTATTTTCAACATTCTCAAGGCTTCACCATATTTCAGCTCAATGTCATTGTAGATGAAATTCAAGTGGACAACAGTGGCCAACATATTGCATTTCTAGGGTTCACCTTACTAAACCTCGTCATTTAAAAGGATGCCAAAGTGGTCCCCATACCTTTCCCATACCCTCATCGGCATAGGATAATTTCACCACAATCTACAGATTATCCTTAAAGGACCATAACACTTAAATGGGAATACCTATTACCTAACCTAACCATAATTATGTTTATATAGGTTATTCGTAAATCCTTGGTTCTTGGTTACCACACCTTCATGGGCTAACTAAGGTCATTGCCACTCATTTGGTAATAAGCATGGTCACCTAAACCTTACTATTTATTGTAGCACCATAGTTGCTTTGTGAATGATGCCATTATCCCCATGTTTATGAAACACCTGATCCTCACTATTCAAGGTGTCTAAATCATGATCATTTGGCTATTGCATCATCGTAACTCCTTCCAAATTTGTGAGTACATGGCTATTGCATCACTACAACTCCTTCCAAGACTCACAACTACATGTTTATTGTATCACAACTCCTCCTAGGATTGGGTCAAATTCTTAGACTTAGGGTCCTAACAAGGTTCCATACCCCAAAGATCCCACCAAACCCAAGATAAAGCATAAAGAAATATAACATCTCTTATTGATAAGAAATAAAGTGCTATAATAGAATTAACATGCTTAATTATAACACAAAATCAAATCTTGAATTTAAAAGGATCATATTCAACCCATACTTGAATTTCAACATGGAACTAGCATGAAAGAAGCTTCTATCTAGTTTGAGCATTAATCTAAATCTATGTTAGCATAAAATATTTCTTCAATTAAAGCTAGAAAAAGCAAGCTTACATAAATCATAATGCTAGCATATATTTCTCATAACAACAAAATAGCATCCTCAAAAGAATTTCAATCCATATTATTCTTTTGTTTTCTCAAACCAAGTATTCCATATTTACATAAAGGCTTCCAAGCCTTAGTAATTTTAGAAATAAAATACCAAATACTACATAGCAAAATTTCCATTTACATAACAACATTTCATTCCCAAATACATCAGAGCAAGTCCACCCAAGTGGCCTCTACACCACCTTCTTTTCATGATCCTCTTCATGAAAGGAATCTCCCATGAACTTTAAGAAAACTTAGGGATAAAGACAACTCTTAATGCAATGCAACTTACATGTCCTATGTATAAATGCAAACAACCATGCATAATATATTTCAACAATCAAGGAGAGAATCCCATAATTATCTCTATAATTTTTTTCCTACCTACTCAAGTCTTAGGAAACTATTATAATTACTTAGCATTCCAAAGCCTTTCTTTACAAAACATACCATTTTCTCAATCAAGCAAAAAAATAGAAGATATTAACTTTAATACAACTCTTCTTTATCCAACATCACATTTAAACCATTTATGAATAGTTATTCTTTTCTATAACCCAAAAAATATTCTTTAACATCATATTTGAACATCTAAATAAATTATTCTTATTTTCTTTCTTCTAACCTTATAGCTAATCATAATATCTGCTCTTACCTCTTCAACAAGCATCATGATAAATACTCTATCTATAAAACAAGAGCCATACTAAATACTCTATCTATACAACAAGAGTATCCTTTCTTTCCTTTAGCAAAACACTCAAAAATCCATCCTCATACAAATAAAAGCATTCAACATAGCATCACTAATACAACTCCATTACTACCCATGACACACCAAAAGCATCAAACCATGTAGGATGACAAAAGGTTATGTGTTTCTCAAGGAAAAATAAATAAATAACCAACCACTCCACATAGAAAGGATCCAATAAAAATAACTTACTTCACACTACTCAAGTGAAGAGAAAAGCATTAGATCACATCCCGATCTTATTTTACCTCACAACAAGT
Organism: Wollemia nobilis; assembly: GCA_028583015.1. Lineage (NCBI taxonomy): Eukaryota > Viridiplantae > Streptophyta > Pinopsida > Araucariales > Araucariaceae > Wollemia > Wollemia nobilis. The sequence continues at coordinate 1,233,817 of JAQPPZ010006010.1, forward strand.
AGAATACCACTAAATCCAAGCAATATAAAGTAGCTTTTGGGATGACATCTCACACAAGCACTCTACAAGATACCACATGGTTATAGCGATCCAAAAATTCCCATGGCACTGCACTAGAATACCTTAACTCTAACTAACAATACCAAATCAAAGCTATAGAGGAATAAAACCATCAAGCAACATGCATAAGGTGTAAATAGGCTAGAATGAAATCTTCAAGCATGCAAAAAAAGAACTCATGGGATCTAGAACAAAGCTAAATCTGGTGCAAGAAATGAACCAGAACATCTAATGTAACAAAGGCTAAAACATACGACTCAAGCAATAATACATGAGCTGAAATGTAAGCAACGACATTCCTACAAAGGTTACCTCTTATAGGATACCTTCAAATATCCCAACATTCTTCCTTGTTCCTATGGCCACAATCAATATTTTTCATCTCCAACCATCAACCAACCCTACTGTCAAAATCCCCCTCAAATAGCCTAGGGTAGCTTCTTGAATAATTGGGAGATCCTCCATGATTTCTCCCATTGCACTAGCCACCTTCCTTAACTTTGTAATGTTATTTAGTGAACATTTTCAAGATTCAAATGCTCATGAAAGACCATACTTAGCTTAATTAAAGCATGACTAAGTAAATAAATATTAATCTCTTTAATATTTAGAACCATGCAAATGTTATAATATCATAGTATTATATTCTTAATGTTCCAACATTAGGAATTCAAAGCAATTATTAAGAAAACTGTTTAAAGAAACTATAAGAATTAATCTAATAACTCAACCATAACCTTATTACTTCTATCAATAAGGTACTTAGATTAATTACTTATCAATTAGTATCAATTTTTAATATTAATTATTAACATTGATACTAATATTTCAAGTATTAATGTTACTAAACAAATTAATACTTTATTGGATTATGCTTCCAAAAACTCAAGCAAAACAAATACTTTTTCCAATCCACCATATACCATGTTGTTTTATCCTTAAGTAGGTGGCTTTTTAAGATAACTAAAATATTATCCCCTACCTACTAAGGATGACTTATTTTCCAATAGCAATCTCATGGTCCAATGTGTAATCAAACAACAAGAATATATGCAATGCATTCTAAATGAAGGGTATCATTTTACCCTAGAGTTGTCAATGAACAAGTCATCCATCATTTTCTAAATTTTCTCTCAGCTCAGGTGGTTGTCCCATATCCATCCATCAATGAGAGTACCTAGTCTTGCAACCATATTTACATCAGTAGTACCATATTCTCTATATATTTTAAGCAAAGCATAAAATGCAATACCAACTTATCTTGATAACATAGAAATAATAACATGCATTAGACACATCACTACATAATTTAGTATCAAGATCAAGTTCTACCAAGAAGGGTCATTATGGGATTGTTGATTATTTGATAAGATGATTCATTTCAATTCTACCTTGGGATCTTCTTTATCCACCATTGATTTAGCATGATCCTATAGCATACCTCCTTGTTGATTTGATGGTTTTTAGAGTTTAAGAATCAATTCTCATTCTTTGCTTGGAAAGTAATACCATCCATTGATGATTTAATTGAAATACCTATGCTACTCTTGGGATTTGTATTTTCTTTGAAAGCTCATAACCAAACATAAGTTTACCACATGTTCTTCCTTATTTATCTGACACTCGTAGCTTATATAAGGAGTTATCTCTATTGATTTTCCAGTAAGAAACACTATTTATCAATCTAATTTGATTAAAAAGTCCATGATATTCCATCATCAAGTCTTTCTATACTCATTCTTGAATCAATGTGGGTCTTCCATGTGGATTTCTTAACTTAATTTGATGATTTTTGATACCTCGAAGGGCCTTTATCTTGGCACATTTGGACTTATGTAGGCCATTTAGTTTGATCAATTTGATACTCTCAATGGTAGTGATATTTTCATAGCTCCTTTTGAGTTTCTACAACCATACAAATTGATGCTCTCACTTAGTGGGGTGTATCAGCACCAAGAACACAACCTACTATAAAATTGAGACATATGAAACTATATATATATATATATATATATATATATAAATTGTAAATCCTATGGATAGATTTTTAGGTAAGCTCTATTGATTAGGATTTGAAAAACATCATCATCAAGCATCAATAACTCAAACACTCTCTCCTTCTTGTAGGTAGTTATAATGTAAAGGTCACTCCAAATAGCATCAAATTTAGTATGGTGCCTTGGTTTTTTAGGGTATTCATACCACTGGAGCACATGGTTGCCAACTTCAAATCCTTAAGGAGTTGCCATTTTATCAAACCACCTCTTAATCATCCCATAATGCTTCAACATTTGCTTTCTAGTTTTTTCCCTTTGTTCCTTGATCTTGAGTAGCTCTTTTATCCTTACAGTTATGGCATCATTCTCCTAGAGTTACAACTTATGAAGCAATTTTAATGTTGGTAAATCTATGTAGATGGGAAACATAGCTTCTCTGCCATAGACCAAGGTGTAAAGTGAACATCCTATAGCCTTATTTAAATTAATTTTTTATCTTGAGGCTTTTTTGAGATGTAGGTGCTACTATATTTAGTTATTAGAATCATTCATATTCAAGTTTATTATCAAGTTTTTATTGGTGGAATCAGCTAAACCATTCCCTTAAGGTTAATATCTCAAGGAATTCTTTAGGTATATGCCATATTGGTGGGTGAATTAAATGGTCTTGGTCTCAGTGACTGCTTTTGCATTATCTATAATAATAGTATTTAGGATGTTGAACCTAGTTATGATCTCTAGGAAAATGATTATCACCCTCTTAGTGGCTTCCTTCAGTGGACCTACTTCAGACCACCTAGTGAAATAATAAATGGTAGTAAGAATCCACTTATAGCCCTTGCTTAATGGTGGGTTGATCATGCCAATGAAATCCAATCCCCATTACAATAATGGCTTGTTCATGGATATATATTTGAAGGGGTATGGGTGCACTTATTTTCCTCCTAGTAAAGAATTTGCACTTATAATATCTCCTTAGACACTAGTGAGCATTTAAAATAATAGTGGGCCAATAGTATCCAGCTCTCATGATTTTGATAGTTATGGTTTGACCTAAAAAATTATCCCCTAAGAATCCTTGCAAAAAATCTTGGAGCAAGGGTTGAGTTCAATCTGTTCTAACGCATCTCAAGAGGACACCATAAAAATTCCTCTAGAAAAAAAATATTTGACTAAAAAATAGTGGGCATTCTACAATTTTAATGCTCTCATTTGATCCATTTCTAGGCTCGATGGATATTGTCATGTTTGCATGTACCTGATCCTTTGATGAATTCAATCTATCATTTCTCCATCTGAATTGACTAAGCATTGGTCCTCATCAACTTCCACCTTAGGTATACCTTCATCCATAATTTGGCACAAGGCTCTTCCCCTAATAAGTGTTGTAGGTTTTATTTCTATGTCATACCAAGACTTTGGTGAACCATCCTACTCTCTTGTTGATTTATCCACCTATTATATACTCCTTACTACTTGAATGGATGGCATGGGTAATGATCTTATTATTAGAGACTAGGTTCTTGAATTTATTCAAGCCTTTGATATAGGCATATACTTGTTTCTCAATGAATTTATACCTCTCCTCATACCCCTTCAAGGTTTGGCTAAAGAATACAACTGGGTGCTTTGTTGATCATCATCCTTTTGGTTAAGTAGATTCATGATGCTGAATTCACCTTTGAATACATAGGGGATGAAATCTTTGTCAAATTCAAGGTTTTCCAACACTGGATCCTCTATTATAGGCTTCTTTATTTCTTTGAATGCCTTATTTTTCTCTTTCATCCATATTAATGGTTTAACTTTATTTAAAATGAGGATCATGGGCTTGACAATGTCCAACATTTTTGATATAAATCTCTTGAAAAATTTTATTTACCCAAAGAAGGATTGGAGAATCTTCTTATGTTGAGGCAATGAGATATTGGTAATGGCCTCAATTTTATTACGATCAATGGCAATGCCTTTGTTTGATACAACATGCCCTATTAATTTACCTTAAGTCACACTAAAAAATATATTTTTATGGGTTCAAGCACACACAAAACTCCTAGAATCATTTGAAAACCTTCTCCAAGTGTGCAAGGTGGTCTTTTATTCATTGGATAAGACAGACAAGTCATCTAGGTAGACTAATATGATATCATTGATTTTCTTTGAAGGTAATGTCCATGAACCTCCAAATTATTACATAGAATTTTACAATCCAAAAGGTATTCATTGACATGTAAATATTTACCATTTGGTGGTGAAGGCTATTTTGTGTTGATCTTCATCTTTTATCCACACTTGATTTTATTCAAAGAAACCATCCAGTAGAGAGAATCTTTTGAAATTGACAATAGTCTTGAGAATCTAGTACATTGAAGGTAAGAGATAATGATATTTCAAAGAGGCTTTGTTTAGATCTCTAAAAAGACACATACCAGATCTCACCATTCTCATTCCTTACGGGTACCAAATTAGAGACCCATGTAGTGTGCTTAAGTAGATAGATGATGGCTACCTCAATTAATTTAACTAAATATTTCTTCATGAGAGGCTCAATATTTGGATTGATTGGCCTCTACTTTTGTTGTATTAGTTTATCTTTAGAAGCTAGCTCTATTGCATGTTGAATAATACCCTTGTGATACCCTTTCTAGTATTTATAACTCAATGTTATCACTCCATCATACTTTTAATAGAGGTTGATCATAAATTATTTTTCCTTTCAAGTAGATACTTTGCTATCTTCAAGGTTTGCCCTAGGGTGACTTATATTTCTTGGTAGTCCTCTTTGTTAGTAGTCATTCCCTTTTTACCTTTTAAATTATCATCAAGACTAAACAAGGATTCCAATATGATCAGTCCCTTGGGTAGTATTGTGACCTTTGCACAACTTGCCCCAAATTTGGGGACCCACCTTTAGATTCTGAATCTTGGGAAATTTTTGGCATTATTTGAGTGCTTATTTTGATCGTTTCAAAGGTTGCATTGTAGGCTTGTGTACTTCGTGTCCCCTTTTAATTTTCTTAAAATTATTTAGTCTTTGGTTAGTATAATAGCTTGAGTCTTTGTGTTTTGAATTTCGGAATGTTAGTTTAATGTTTTTCTTTTATGTTGAATTACATTAATTCAAATTTTTAAAAGTTCATTGGTTCATAGTTGAATAAATAAAAATAAATAAATAACTAATAATAAAATAATAAAATAAGAGGAAATTAGTTGATATAAAAACTTTATTGAAGTTGTAAGGAGGTACGATCTTCTTGTCGTAATAACTTACCCAAGAATTTTAAACCCGTCAAGGTTTGTCAGATCTTTGGAAAAAGCTTTTAGTTGAAGAATATATTATAATTCAAGGTATTATATATGTTCCTTACCTAATATTTTTGGGTTAAAAATAATTATTTGACTAGTATATGGTTTTTTTTTGTTATAGGCCAAAGCACAAACGATATACCTGGGCATGGATAACTAGTTTCGAACGTAGCGATTTGGATAGGTAGACATTGTGTGGCGCATGAATGGAGAGACTAGGGATGACATGGACCCCTATGATGTGGTATGAATACAATAAAATAAGGATGGGGAAATATCATCGGATGAATATGACCAAGCAACATGGCTAGGTGGTTACAATGATCAAATTGGACACATACTTGGTGGTGAGGATCAAACACGAGGACTGATCGATGAAGATGTGTTTTGCACACATGAAAAGGATGCCACCATGTGATAAGGCCTGGAAATTCCTCAATCATAACATGTTTTGAACACTGAAATTGCCTATAAACTCTTATGCTTAATCTAATATGCTAGTTAAGTTAATTCAATATGTTGTGTATTAACTATTTGCATGATGAATGTATCTGAAATACTATATTCTAATTTTTACAGCTTTTTGTATAAGTTTTATGTTGTTTTGTTATGACTTGCTAAAATGAGATATGCTTAGATTAATACTAGCATTTCACTAATCATGTTTTGATATGTCTCAAGCATTCATTTTACCTAAATCTCAAGCAGATTCAAGAAAAGCATTACTGTGCAACAAAAACTAGGTTTTCCCATGTAAATTCCAGCCAGATGCCAATGAATGGCAAGGCATGGAATTCACATGTGAAAAGAGATGAAGACCATTGGAATCTGATCCTGAGAATTAACCCACATGAGAAATGAAGAAGAAATCATTTAAGGATCCCACATTTGTTCATTTCGAAGTCTCTTCAAAATGAACAGATATCTTTGGAATGAGAAAACATAGTGTCTTCAGAATGAGTGGATCTTCGGAATGAGAACTGTAGTATCTTCGAAATGAGCGGATATTCAAAATGAGAACTGTAGTGTCTTTGAAATGAGTGGATCTTCGGAATGAGAACTATAGTATCTTCGAAATGAGCGGATCTTCGAAATGAGAATTGCAATATCTTTGGAATGAAAAAATAATGTGCTTTTTGACTTGTTGACCGAATTTTGATGATGGAAAAATGAAAATAAAGATTGAAAAGGGTAAAGGGAAATATCTCAGATCTAACTTTGTTGTGCTTATCGACCAAAGCCACCATTTATGGAAAGATCAAAATGTGATCTTCTTCTAGGATAAAACCAGGAATTGTTGCAGCATAATAGGATTAGATCTTTTTGAGATATTCTCAGCTTGTTAGTAAATCTTAGGACATATATAAATATGGATCCCATTCAATTTGAGCTAGGAAGTAGAGAGAGTAAGAGGAGTAGAAGATAGAGAAATCAGAGAATAATAGGTGATAATCAAAAAGTGACTGTTACAGTCCTGTAACAATTTTTCAACAATATTATTGTAATCATGTTCTTGAATCAATAAAAGTATACTATTTATATTTCATATTGCTTGTAAATGAGTGTGATTAAGATCTAGAGAGAGAGAGACTCATACCTTCTTCTGTACAAAGATGCTAGCCACTTCTAGACCTAGGAGGAGGACTAACAGTAGGTTTTTATTCTGATTTTGCTGCAGCAGAATGAGTTATAGAACTTGTCATTTCATTCCTTTGTAAAAAACTAATGATATTTGCAATTTTAGCTTATTCTATGTTTTGTGATTAATTATTTGGTTGTAATCCCCACTTTCAGCAAAGCTTTCAATTTATTGCAGACTGTCATTTCCAGAATTTATTGTTTTATGTAATTTCTTGCATTTTTATGTTTTGTTGTCAACCCTTGCATAGAAGATTGACAACCTTCTATTACAGAGCCTTGATAGTTTCATTTCCATGTTAAAAGTAGATTTTCATTGCTACAAAAGTAAATATATTTCCTTTCTGCAATTACAATCAGACTTTCAATTCTGCAACTGTTATTTCTACAACATAATTAGGTCTCATTCTACAATTGTAATTAGGACTTCATTTTTGCAGTTAATGATTAGTTTCCAATTATACAAATTATATTAAGGTTTAATTCATGCAATTTAGATATAGGAATGTCCTAAATCCCCCCACACAATTGGTTTCACCAATAAGACCTGTTGCTCTAGATTGACCTAAGTTATAACCCTATTCACCCCTTCTTTCGTAGATAGCCTTGTACATAGCCCTGGAATGACAAATTCATTGAGAATTAATGATGTGTATAACGACAATGCATCATTTTGGCATCGTTGCCGGGGAATTGTGTTGCTATAAGGTAACAACAGTCCAATAGCTATTAATTAGACTAGACTGTGAAGATTCAAGTTAAAATATGAATAGAATAGCTGGTTAAAATAACAACTATTGACCTATAATTTATGTCATTTTAGAGTAAACATGAATGAGTAAGTCTAGGGATGAAAAAGGTAGAATTACCCAAAAGTATCCCTGGATTGTTCCATTAAGGAGATCTTCACGCCTAAGGGGTGAATCACCTGTGTTTGAATTACCAGAAAGATTGAAAGAAAAATCACCAGTCTCACCATCATTAGAACATTCTGAGAAATGAAAATCACCAGTTTCACCATCATTAGAACATCCTAAGAAAGAAGAATCATCATCAACAAAGGGTCTTGGACCTCTTGAGAGTGAAATTTGGATAGGGTTAACTGTTCCCAGAGAACAGGAAACTATGGCAAAAAATCTGGATAGAGATGGCCAACATGGCTATGTCCATAATGAAGGAGATGATTAGGATATGCCCCAACCTTCCAGAACATTTGAATATCCTATCCGTTTGAACCCAGCACAAAATTTTCCCATGAAAACCATTTCACCTTCAGTACTTCCAACCTTTCGAGGTGTTGTATCTGAAAATCCTGATCATTTTTTGAATTCAAAGTAGTATGTCAAACCTATGACTATGTAAATGACAAACCTCAACACTCAAGGACTCAGCATTATGCTAGTTCATGAGTTTAGAGCCAAATTCCATCCAAACTTGGGATCAAATGGAAACTGTGTTTTTAGACAAATATCAGGAGTATTGTCGTGTAAGGAACATGAAAGATGAGTTATTTAGGATTAAACAAGAAGATGATGAAACATTAGAAGACTATATTGATAGGTTCTCCTTTGTTCAAAGGAGATGTGGACTTGTAGAACCAGAGTTATGCAAAACCATATTTTTGAGAGGATTACAAGATGAATCCAGAGACGTATTAGATTTTATGGGAAGAGGGGATGTAAATACTCTTAGTAATGAGGAAATTATGGATCTTTGTAGGAATTACTCTCGCAATAATCAAGGAAGAAGGAAAAAAAATACAAATGACACTTATGTGAAGGAACTAATAGAGGAACTTGCAAATTTTAAAACTGATATTCTAGTGCAATTAAACACAACTTTGGGGGAAATGTCTACAAAAGCAAAAAACATAGAACCTTTGGCAATTTATTGCCCAAGATGTAGAAATAAACATGCTTTGCAAGAATTTCCTTTGAATAAAACATCTATCTCAGCCATTTTTAAAGAGGCATTCAACTGATCAATGCCACCACAACTCAAAACCGTGTTAGAAAGTCAGACTGAGGAACTCAACTATATTGGACCAAAACAAGGGGGAAATTTCTCTCAATACCAAAATCACCCTCATTTTCCTACAAATTGGGGGCATAATATTGGTACTATGCCTTAGGTACAATCATAACCACCCCAACGTCCTTGGAATTATCCTCAATGGACAAATTCCCAAGAATGGCCACAAACAAATTGGAGTAATTCAGCCTGGAATCAGAATCAAAACAACCCATCATGGAATAAAAACAACCCATCATGGAGTCAAAAAAATCCATCATGGAATCAAAAAAATCCACCCTAGAATCAAAATCATACTAATCCACATTGGATGCAAAATCAACCACAGTGAAATCAACAATACTAGTCCTATCCAAGGCAGCAAAGAAATCAAGGTCAAAATCAACATTTGCTGCCTGCACCTAATCAAAAATTTCAAGAAAAATAGAACCAACCATAACAAACACAACATGTGAAATAAACTCAACTTCCAGCTCGATCATTCACTAATCCAAACAGCATGAGATAGGCATCCCCTGTCTATGTGGCTGAAGCTGGAGAAAATGTTGAAATCAATGTTATTGATTGTAGTAACATCCAACTTCGTTCAAGAAAAGTTGTACCTGAACCTATTTCCAATAAAAGAAAAGAAAATGAAGAGCAAGAACCTTTGGAACCAATTATAGTGGAACCAACAATAGAGAAAGAAGAAGAAAAAATAGAACCACAAGCAGAACAATTACCTTCATCAAGGATAATTCCATATCCTGAAAGATTCAATACCACAGCAGAAAATTCTGAATCATACCTGGTTAAGGAACTTAAAAAGTTAACTATATCATTGCCCTTATTGCAAGACATTAAGGATATACCAATGATTAAAATTACTATCCGAGATTTGTGCATTAGAAGAGCAAGAAGAAAAAAGAAAGCATTTCCTAAGACTATTCAGATTGAAGGAAAGATAGTTCATATCTTATCTGGAAAACTAGTACCTCCAAAGTATAGTGACCCAAGAAGTCCAGTTATCATAGTTACTATAGGTTCAGTACCAATATCAAATGTCTTAGTAGATCTAGGAGCTGCAATAAATGTCATGACCAAGGATATAATGAAACAATTATAGCTCAAACATCTTAGCCCCACATTTACAGTTTTAGAAATGGTTGATAGGTCAATTGCAAAACTTGAAGGTATCATTGAAGATGTTCCTATAGAATTTTCTTCTTAGGAATTCCCTACAGATTTTTTGGTTTTACAACCAATAAATTCAACACATGGATATCCCATCATTTTGGGAAGACCTTGGCTTGCAACTACAGTAGCCTTCATAGACTACAGATCTGGAAAAATGACTATTTCAAATGGTATTGATCTAAAACATATCTCTTTGTATCCTCCTGCAAGACCCTCCAACAATTTTTTAGGTCATTTATGGTTTCCTAATTCAGATGAAGAATCAGAGGAGGTTATTTCCACACTAGCCACCTTGGTAGTAAGGGAACACACATAAGACCTCCATGACACAGAAAACTCATAAAATGAAACTATCCTAATGAATGTTTTGCATGAACAAGGGTTATAAGAGGAAGTAGTAAATATCCAAAAATTGTTAAGAAATGAGGAAAACTAAAACTTTGAAGGTGAACCATCTGTACTATCACAGGAAAACTTTGTTTCACTACCACATGGGTGGCACCATCACTTGATTTTTCCTTCTCACTGTTCCATACAGGATATGCTTCCATCAAAAAATAATAAAATAAAAATTTCTTATTTCCTCCCATCTCAGAAGTGTTCTCTTAACTCTCTAACCACCAAGTATGAAGAAGTAAGTTCAGTCCTTCCAAATACAAAACAAATAGAAGTTCAGCCAGGAAATTTTTTGAACATTTACAACTGGCTTACTAGGGAAGAGGAAGACAAATTGATAGTTGTCTTGCAGAAGCATGTTCATGCTTTTGCTTGGGACTATAAATATATGTCAAGAGTTCATCCTAATATATGTACCCATAGAATTTATACTGAAGAAGTCAAGCCAGTAAGACAACCCTAGAGAAGACTGAATCCTGCCCTAAGGGATATTATCAAGGAAGAAATTGAAAAAATTCTGGAGGTAGGATTCATTTACCCAATTTCTGATAGCCAGTGGGTCTCTCCATTGGTTATAGTTCCTAAGAAAAATGGAAAAATTAGAGTATGTGTAGACTACAAAGAACTGAATAAAGTGACATACAAAGACCATTTTCCATTACCTTTCATAGATCAGGTGTTAGATACCCTTGCTGGAAAAATATACTTTTGTTTTCTTAATGGATTTAGTGGATATAATCAAATTCAGATTGCACCTGAAGATCAAGATAAAACAACCTTTACCTGTCCATGGGGAACATTTGCCTATAGGGTTTTACATTTTGGTTTGTGTAATGCCCCAGTAACATTTTAGCGAGCAGTTTTACCAATTTTTTTTTATCTGACTACCAACAATGTTGAAATATACATGGATGATTTCACAGTATGTGGACAGAATTTTGACTTTACATTAGAAAGTCTTGACAAAGTTTTAACTCATTGTGAAACATACTAGTTATCCTTAAACCCAGAAAAATGTTTTATGATGATGAAGGAAGGAATAGTTCTTGGTCATCACATCTCTCTTCAAGGGATCCAGGTTGATCCAAAGAAGGTGGAAATTATCAAGAACCTCCTTCCTCCTAAAACTTAGACTGATGTCAAAAGCTTCCTAGGACATATTGGTTTTTACCGCAAGTTTATTCCTAGCTTTAGCACAATAGCCAATCCCATGTTTGCCCTATTGACTAAAGATTCTAAATTTTCCTAGACTGCAAGATGTCAAGAATCATTTGAAGCTCTGAAAGAAAAATTAGTAACTCCACCTGTGTTAAGAGGCCCTAATTGGACATTACTATTTCACATATAGGTTGATGCTTCCAATACTGCAATTGGAGCAGCATTAGGACAAATTGACAATGGTGAACACTATGCCATCTACTACATTAGCAAGAATTTGACAGGAGCTGAGAAAAATTATACCACAACTGAGAAAGAATTCTTGGCGATAATTTATGCCATCAACAAATTTAGGCATTACATCACAGGTTATCAAATATTTATTCACACATATCACACAACCATTAAATATTTGATGAATAAGCCTATGGTAAGTGCAAGAATTATTCGTTGGTTACTATTGCTACAAGAATTTGATATCACTATAATCAACAAACCAGGAAAAGCTAATGTTGTAGCAGATTTCTTGTCCAGATTACAGAACATAGATGAAGGGGAATTAGTTGAAGACACCTTTCCTGATGAAAAAATATTTGCTATATCAGTCCAATCACCTTGGTTTGCAGATATAGCCAATTACTTGGTCACAGGGAAAGTTCCTCCACATTTCACTTCAAAACAGAAAAAACAATTGATCAAACAAAGTTCTTCTTTTGAATGGATCAAGGGTATACTTTTTAAGTGCAATCATGACCATGTGTTACGTAGGTGCATCCAAAAGTATGAGGTGTATGATATCCTTAGGGCTTGTCATGATGAACCCTCAGGTGGACACTACTCTGTAAAAATCATAATTAGTAAAATCTTAGGGACAGGATATTATTGGCCATCTCTTCACAAAGATTTGAAAAAGTACATCAGACATTGTGATGCATGCCAAAGAATGGGGAAACCCACTCATACAAATGAAATGCCACTATAGCCTCAATTGGTTTTAGAGCCATTTGAGAGGTGGGGGCTTGATTTTGTAGGACCTATTGATCCACCTTCTCAATGAAAGGTGCATATTCTAGTATGCACTGATTACTTGACAAAGTGGGTAGAGGTGTGTGCTTTCAAACATGCTCATGAAGAGAAGGTCACCGATTTCTTGTATACTCAATTTTTTTAGATATTTGGAGCTCCCCGGTCTATCACCACAGACCAAGGACCCCAATTTGCATCTAAAGTCATTGAGGCATTTACAGAATTATATGAAATCAAACATAGAAAATCATCACCTTATCACCCAAAAGCAAATGGCCATGTTGAGGTAACAAACAGGGAACTAGAATTAATTTTAACAAAAATAGTAGCTTTTCATAGGAAGAAATGGCTAGATAAATTACCTGAAGCAGTATGGGCTTAAAATACTACTTGGAAATCCACTACTAGATTCACACCTTATGAAGTAGTCTTTGGTAAAAAGCCCCTCTTACCTATTGAATTTGAGCTACTAACACTGCGTACAGCATTGGAAATTGGAATTGAATTGTCATAGGCATAGACAGAAAATATTCTACAGCTGAATGCATTGGATGAACTTAGGTTGGATGCTCTACACCAAACTAAAGTAATTCAGGAGCAGAGGAAATTGTGGCATGACAGTCACATTTAGCAGAGGAAACTTTAACAAGGAGATTGGGCTTTACTATTTGATTCTCGCTATGAAGACTTCCCTGGAAAGCTGAGAACTATATGGCTTGGACCTTACCGGATTGAGGAGGTATTTGACAATGGAGTAGTCTGTTTATCTCCTATTGATGGGTCACAGAGAAAGTTGGTAGTGAATGGACATCGCCTCAGGGTATAACATACACCTCTGACTAAAGAGGAATTATTGCAGTAGCTTGATAGTTTGGATACACAACAGGTGGAAGAAATTTCCTCTTCCACTTCAAAACAATCAGCATGATCATGGATTTCAATAAAAAATACAAAAATACAAAAAAATAGAAAACAAAAAGATGAATAAATTCTGATTATGAATTCCTTCATGGGCATGATTTTAAGGAAATCATGAAATTCCTTCATGGGCATAGTCAGAATAAAAAAAAATAAAAATAAAAAAGAGAGAAAAGGAGAGGTAAAAGAAGAAAAAAAAAATGAATAACTCAGCAATGAAAACCTTTTTCAAGGCACTACTAGGTTGGTATGTATGAAAACTAGTTTTCTGGCATGCAAAACTTTGAAAATTTATGAACCATCATTGTACAAATTCACCAACTACACTTGTTTTGAAATGTTACAGAAATTCTTAGCAGAACATCAACAAAAGCAGTCATATTTCAAAAACTTGCATTAAATTGTTTTAATCAGGTATATATTTCTTACATTTCTTCATTGTAAATGATTGGTATATAGTATATAACAATTAACCATTAGCATAAAAGATATCTATAAGAGTTGGCATACTTAAATGTTTTGAGAATGGGAATATTGATTTTTGCCTAATCTTTGGAACAAGAATACCAAAAATAGTGTCTGCTATCTTCTTCAGACTAATTGATGTGTTGTCTTCGAATTGAAATTGTCTTCGGAATGACAGCAGATTGTTGCACTTTATCTTCAAAATGACAATTTGTCTTTGGAATGAAGCTTTGTCTTCGGAATGACAATTTGTCTTCGAAATGAAGCTTTGTCTTCAAAATGACAATTTGTCTTTGGAATGAAGCTTTGTCTTCGGAATGACGATTTGTCTTTGGAATGAAGCCTCATATTCGAAATGAAGCTTTGTCTTCAGAATGAAGCAAGATTTGTCTTCAGAATGCAACAGGATTTATCTTCAGAAAGAGGATTTGTCTTCAAAAAGAATATTTGTCTTCAGAATGAGGATTTATCTTCGAAATGAGGATTTGACATCGCAAAGAAGCATGATATTTGGAATGAAGACTCATCTTCGAAATGAAGTCATAATCTTCGAAATGAAGTCATAATCTTTGGAATGAAGTCATAATCTTCGGAATGAAGTTTTGTTTTCACAATAAATTATAATATTCAAAAAGAACATTCAATGTAATATCTCCATGTGGCATCCAAGGAAGGAAAGAAATACAATCAAGTGAAAATTATTTTGACAGCATACGATAAAGGAACACATGTTAGTCAGAATGTGGTTTGTTTTTGCACCCATTTGGAAAATACCAGGATCACGGAGGATGTGACCAACCGTATGCCACCAATTTTTGATGCTAATAAACATGCACGTGAGAGTCTGCAGAAAAAAATAGAAAAACTAAAAATGAGTAAGGTGGATCTGACGACAAGGGCATCTGCGCAATCATTGATGGACATGTGTTCGAAGAAAAAATAGAAATGTGTGCCACTCTTCTTTTTGAAGACATATTTGCTAACGCAAAATGACTACGAGGTATAGTGCTCAGATTACGGTTCATTTTGAAGAACAAAACTAGGGAAATTGAAAATTGGAACCAAACCCTATCAAGTTGCAAATACCATAAACCAGAGATCCAACAGAGGAATAGCGACAGAAGAGAGCATTTTTTAATGAACCAAGACAAAAAAATGGGGCAAAAAACAAGAATGGAACCAACAAATACCACCCATCTCCGAGAAATCCAGAAGTGGTGTAGATTTTTGAAGATGGAGGGCTTATGCCATTTTTGGATAAATTTAATGGGTCCTCTGAATACTTGGCCAGCATGTTCACACACACATTCAGAAACACTCGAGCACACATTAACGACATGACTATTGAGGTAACCCCTAAAGTTTTGAGTCAAATTATTGAGCTGCCATTAGGTCTTCCAATTTTTAGGTCTGGCAAAAATACATTGGTAAACACAGTTAATCAATTTCTAGAAGAAAATGATAGGGAACCTGAGTATTTAACACATAATAACACATGCAATGGGGTAAAAAGGGCCAGCCTATAGGAACCCTGGGATGAAGTAGCCACATGGGTAATCAAATTTCTAACCTATGAAGGGCAGTATGTACTATTTTTAGGGCATCACATAAAAATTTTAAATCATCTCATACATGGTAGGCAAAAACCAGAGGTTAGGGTAAATATTCCCCTATACCTGCACCAGGAATTAAAAAATATGGCAAAAAGATATCAGGAAGGAAAATGGAGTCTTTACCACCATGGTCTTATCAAACTAGTTTACCAGAACTATTTTAGAGGAAACCCTAGGAGCTTTGAGAGGTTTTACTCCACCTTAAATGATGTAATTTTTGGAGATGAGGATGAAGAGGAAGAAACAGATACTACTGATGTTGTTGCAAAAGAAGAAAATTTTGCTATAGAAGATGTTGCAGAAGCTACTGCATAAGATGCTATAGAAGCTGTTGCAAAAAAAGAAACACACCCAACAACAGTAGCAGAACACCTTGCTCCAGAACCTTCAACTTCACAAGAAAAAAGGCAAAAGAAAAGAGGATCTAGAACTAGAAGCAGAACAAAAAAATAGAAGGTCTATTTTTTTGAAGTAGCAACTGATTTGTTAGAACAAATAAATGAAGCACCTAGCCCAACAAGGGAAGAAACAACAAGGGAAACAAAAGCATCTGAAACTAACCCCACAACCCCTACTGTCACTCAAAAATAGAGCAAAAATAAGAAGTTTGCATCTGGAACTAGGAGGTCTACAAGACTCCACTTGAGGGAAATGGTGGACCAGGTCATAGAACAAGAAGATGGACAAAGCAGTCTAGATGTCACAGAGATACAACCAGCCCCTAAAAACTTCTTAGAATTCCCTGAATAGATAATGGAGGAAGAGGTTGGGCAGGATAATCTGGAGGTGGCTACAGTTTAACAAGCCATAGAAATAGTATATGCAATTATAGACAATTTCATAGAGCCTCCTGAATAGGAGCAAATAAATGTTGTAGAGGAAGAGCCAGTTATTGAGTAGCCTACTGTAGCTGACTTGTCTACATCTAATTTTGAAGTAGAAATAGAGGAGGAATATATTATAGAGCAGTTGAGAGCAGCAAGGAGTGTTGTCAAGACATAAACTAGATGGATTTCAGAAAAAGAAAACATCATTGATATGCAGGAAAGAAAAATTGTAGAGTTACAATAGGAAGTGGCAGAACTGAGAGAGAACAGTGTCATTGTGATTATAACAATTGGTATCAGAGCAAGGTTCCCAATTTTGGCTAAATCAGTTAGGGTTGATCTTGGATTAGTACACAATGGCTACGAAGAATAGATCCTCATCCAAAAAGGCATCCCAGCCAATTTAAGTTCCTATGGTTGAGAAAATTGAACCAAAAATGGCAGAAGGAATGAACTCTGAAGTTGAAGAAGTTGAGGTTGAAGTTGATTTAGAGGGTGAGCTAGTGTCTGCCCTTACGGAATGGGAATCGGAGAAAAATAAGAATGAAAATTTGTCAAGGAAACTTAAGGATGCAAAAAACATTATTGCCAGATTAAAAATATAGACTGAAGAATACAAGAAAATGTCTGAAGATCTGGAAATACAGGTATCCATGAAGATAAACCACTGCAGCAAATTGGAAGAAGAAAATGTGAGTCTTCGAATACATATACAAGAGCTGGATCGAAAAATAAATTGTCATGTAAAACGTGAAGAAAGCTCAATGAAATTGGACAAAATTCTGAGTGATCAAAGATCCACAGGTATCAAATTTGGTCTCGGCTTTTCTGAAGGAGAATCATCAACTGGACCAAAAGCAAGCAATGTTGAAAGTGAAAAGAACAAAGACAAGAATCAGGCAAAAGAAAGATATAATGCCAGACCTGAAATAGCAGCTGACAATGATGGCTTTACTAAGGTCACACATCAAAATAATAGAAGATCCAAGGCTCCAGCAACAACCTGGCCAAGACCATCTTTCAAGTTTAATCATTATTTCTATGGTTTTTGTTTCAAGTGTAATGTTTATGGGCATAAAATTGTTGACTGCAAATACAACGTAGGTCCAAGAAGTTTCACTAGTAGAAATGCGTTTGCTCCTTTAATGAGTTATGCGAGAGAGTGTTTTAAGTGTCACAACTTTGGTCATATTGCCATAAATTGTCGTAGTATGTCTCGTTTCATATCAACCTCATGAAAGCGATTTCAACCGTATAGAGAAAAACAAAATAGAATTTATACTGAAGGATATGTGCAAAATTCTAAAAAGGGGAAGTCACAGCTAGAACCCAATACCACAGTTAAAACAGAATGGAAACAAAAAGAACGACTTAGGAAAGAACATGATTCTTTAATAGTGCGGACAACTTTTAGAGCTCAGAATAAACATGTTCCTTGGATTCTTGATAGTGGTTGCTCAAGTCATATGACAGGTGACAAACAGAAATTTGAAAATCTACAAAAGTATGAGGGTGGTTCTATAAAATTTGGCAACAATGACGAAGCCAAAATAATAGGTAAAGGAACGGTCAAAATTAGTGAAGGAAAGATCAAGTCAGAGGAAGTTTTATATGTGGATGGTTTGAAACATAATCTATTGAGTGTGAGTCAAATATGTGACAAAGGACATGAAGTAGTTTTCAAGAAGCATGGTTGTGAAGTCAGAAAAATAAACAGCAAAAAATTAATAGCAACCGGCTCAAGGACGTCTGGAAATTTGTACACACTCTCAGAGTTTTCAGAAGGTATGTGCTTCATGGGAAAAGAAGAAGAGAACTGGTTGTGGCATAAGAGGCTTGGACACATAAGTTTTGATAATCTGGTAAGAATTAGCGCTAAACAAGCAGTGAGATATATTCCAATCATTAAAAAATCTGCAAATAGTATGTGTGCTTCATGTTAGAAGGGTAAACAGACCAGAGTTTCGTTTAAAACAAAAGAACATCACACTAGCAAGCTTGGTCAAAACAGGTTTAGTCAGAACTGGCTTAGTCAGAACATGTGGATTCAAAGAACAGGTATGCCTACAAGAAACAACACTATTACTTGTTATAAGTGCAACAATAAAAGTCACACTGTCAGACAGTGCAGAGTTGAAATTCTAGGATATAGGAACAGGAACAGTGGCATGATCAAGTCCAAGGATCAGAACAATGACAGGAACAAGAATATGGTCAAAGAGTTCAAGAGAAGACCCGGCAAGGAAGTTATAGATGTTGATGTTGATCAGTGCCTAATGGGAGTTTTACTCCCACCCCAGAATTAATCACCTCATCAGGGAGGTGGGGGGAGGGACTAAGCTAAGAGGCTCATTCTTAGTTCTGAGCCCCAAAGGTGGCCCTTTGCCATTGATGACAAATGGGGAGAGATATGAGTAAGGGGGAGAGCTTCAAGTGAAGAGAAAAGCTTCAAGTCAGGGGGAGCAAAACTTCAAAGAGATTGATTTCAGTTTTGGCTCTTGAAGATGTGTTTTTAGTAAAGGGTTGCCATCAATGACAAAGGGGGAGATTGTTGGCAATTTTGGGTACCTTGGGTACATTGCCCTTGCTCAAGTGTTGATGTTGTCATTGATGTCAAAGAGCGAAAGGGTTTTTGTGAAAACCAAGGCAGACTAAATTATAGGTTTTGTTTAAATCCATGGTCGTAGTTTTGAAATGGGTTTTTCTTAAAACCCAAGTTAGCTCTTCGTTTTGTTGAAAAATGTGCTCCGATGATGAAGATATTTAATTTTAAATATCCAGTTTAAATTTTATTTATTTATTTAAAATTTAAATTAATATTTTAAAATTAAATTAAAGCTGTTCACCGGCTTGTTTTAAAAGCCGACGTTGCTAGGGTTTTGCAACGGATCAATTAGGGTTTCCTGTTGACAAAGCAAGGTTAAGCAACCGAAAAATTCTAGGGTTTCATGTTGACCTAATTAGGGTTGTAGCCGACGTTTTTGAGAATGTTTTGATGGGATATTCTCTTCTATAAAAATGCGGGACTATTGCAAGGTTGAACAGTGGGCGTGATGCGATATATGCGAATGAAGTTCATGCGCAACAGAGTGTAAGTCGGTGATAGTTCTTTGGAGTTAAATAAAAGAGATCGCAACGATGAGATAGTGAGTGAGTGCGTATCGACTGATCGAGAACAAAGAGAGCGATATGCAGACAGCGTGTTTAAATTCCGAGGCAAAAATACGCAGATGGTAGAAGTGAGATTTCATGGAAGGTGTAGCAGAGTGAGTGGTGCAAAGAGAAGATAAGAACGCGGTATGCATAAGTCATGTTCTGAGTGTGAAATGACAGTGGTCGTTGCGTAGAAGTAATATTTCTGTGAAGTTGCAGTAGAGAACGCGGAGAGATATAGAGGAGTGGTTGAAAAAGTGCGAATAATTTTTCACAGCAGCAGCCGAATGCCGACAAGCAGCAGAACGCAAGAAAAATAGCAGATCATGCAAATTGAGGTGATAGTTTAATTTTACAATTTTTATTACTATTTCCAAGTTGTAGCTTGGTAAAAGGGGTTGGTGCCTCTTTCCAGTTGGAGCTGGAAAAATTGGAGTTGGTGCTTCATTCTGTTGTAGCAGATAAAATTTAGAGGTTGGTGCCTCTTACCGGTTAGTGCCTGAATGATTATGTAAAGTTGTAGCTTTGCATTTGATCGATTTGGATGGTAGTCCAAGCAGTCTTTTTGAGGAGTAGCCACATCGGTGAACCTCTTTAAAATGCCATGTTATGTGTGATGCTCTTAGTAATTTTATTATTTTTGTTTTAATCTGCTGCAGTTTATTTAAAAGTCTAAATTGTTTTTAAGTTTTTAAATAACACACTGATTCACCCCCCTCTCAGTGTCATTGTGATTATAACAACTGAGAGGGGGGGGTGAATCAGTGTGTTCTTTAAAAACTTAAAAGCAATTTAGACTTTTAAATAAACTGCAGCAGATTAAAATAGAAATAATAAAAGTACTAAGAGCATCACACATAACACGGCATTTTAACGAGGTTCACCGATGTGGCTACTCCTCAAAAAGACTGCTTGGACTACCATCCAAATCCAGTCAAATGCAAAGCTACAACTTTACATAATCATTCACCAAGCACCAACTGGTAAGAGACACCAACCTCTAAATTTTATCTGCTACAACAGAATGGAGCACCAACTCCAATTTTTCTAGCTCCAACTGGAAAGAGGCACCAACCCCTTTTACCAAGCTACAACTTGGAGATAGTAATAAAAATTGTAGAATTAAACTGTCACATCAATTTGCACGATCTGCTATTTTTCTTACATTCTGCTGCTTGTCGGCATTCGGCTGCTGTTGTGAAAAATTATTCACACTTTTTCAACCACTCCTCTATATCTCTCCGCGTTCTCTACTGCAACTTCACAAAAATATTACTTCTACAGCCAGCACACTGTCATTTCACACTCGAAACACGACTTCTGCATACCGCGTTCTTATCTTCTCTTTGCACCACTCACTCTACTGCACCTTCCATGAAATCTCACTTCTACCATATCGCGTATTTTTGCCTCGGACTTTAAACACGTCGTCCGCATATCACTCTCTTTGTTCTCGATCGGTCGATACGCACTCACTCACTATCTCATCGCTGCGATCTCTTTTCTTTAACTCCAAAGAACTATCACCGACTTACACTCTGCTGTGCACGAACTTCATTCGCATATATCGCATCACGCCCATTGTTCAACCTTGCAACAGTCCCGCATTTTTATAGAAGAGAATATCCCATCAAAACATTCTCAAACATGTCGGCTGCAACCCTAATTAGGTCAACATGAAACCCTAGAATTTTTTGGTTGCTTAACCTTGCTTTGTCGGCAGGAAACCCTAATTGATCCGTTGCAAAACCCTAGCAACGTCGGCTTTAAAAACAAGCCGGTGAACAGCTTTAATTTAATTTTAAAATATTAATTTAAATTTTAAATAAATAAATAAAATTTAAACTGGATATTTAAAATTAAATATCTTCATCATCGGAGCACATTTTTCAACAAAACAAAGAGCTAACTTGGGTTTTAAGAAAAACCCATTTCAAAACTACTGACCATGGATTTAAACAAAACCTATAATTTAGTCTGCCTTGGTTTTCACAAAACCCTTCCGCTCTTTGACATCAATGACAACATCAACACTTGAGCAAGGGCAATGTACCCAAGGTACCCAAAATTGCCAACAGTTGTCACAGTCTGAAAAACAACTAATTGTATCCATTGATGAAGATGATTTGGATCAACTGCTTATGGATTTATCTAGGGCAGATGACTTTACTAAGGCAGACATAGGAACTCATTCTGAAGAAGCACCTTTTCATTCTGAAGATGTGCCTTCTTATTTAGAAGCACCCTTTCATTCTGAAGATGCTTCAAAATTGGCAAAAAGCACAACAAAAAACATTGAAGATAAGTCACCAGCATAGGAACAGTCCAAGCAGTAGCATGAAACAGATCAAGTAAGTACTCCCATTGATGTCCCCATATTTCAAACTATTACACCATCAATAGAAGTAGCAGATAAGGGGGTGCAAGTAGAATTATTGTCTGATGACAACCCAATAGAAATAACAGATAAGGGGGTGCAAGTAGAATTATTGACAGATGAACCAGTGGAAGTGCTAGAAAAAGGGGTTTAGATAGATCTGCTATCTAGAATTCCACCTGTAGTCAGACCACCTAATACTGTGTCCTTAGAACAATACAATGCAGACATAGCCATCTAGATGATTAGGTATGAGAAGCTTGCCACTAAGACTAAAAAATTCAAATTAGAAGCAAAACAGCTAGAGGCCAAGGAAACAAAAATTTAGGCATTGAAAGAAAAGGTGTCTGATTTATGTCAAATTGTTGAGTTTTTAGTCCAATTCAGACGGCCAACCAGATTTTACAGTCTTATTCTAAAGGAGAAATACCTCAGATGGCAGGTCATGAGGATTAGTTTAGATCTTCCATATAAATTAGACACCACTACAGATTTCCTAGAAGCATACTTTGATAGCCCTTTTGAGCAGAAAAATCTCTTGTGTGAATTGTTTTTACATGTTTCTTTATTCCAGAAGAAATAGAGTTTCATCCACAAATCTACATTGGAGATAATTGAGGGCATTCATGTCCACCTTGCAGAATCAGTTTTATTGGGACCAAGAAAAGAGGCAGAATAAGGAGATTGAAACAAGAGCTAAATTATTAGTCAGAGCAATTCAGCTAAATCACCCCATTATCACAATACAACACTTCACTATGATGAACAAGGATGATGTGAAGCGAATGTACTTGAAAAACTTGAGGGACTGTGTGAACAGATTCCACAATTTTTGTAATGACAATTTTGTGCCAGCATTATCAGTCTATAGAAACAGATGGGCTGAACTTTCCATGTATTTGTAGAAAAGAGAACCCATTTCCCCCATCAACTTAGAATGGTCCAGAAGAATGGCAGAAGGAGTAATATAGTTGATTGAACTCATGCAACATAATTGGATAGGTCACAGATTTAGACCTCCAACCATCATCACTCTAGTCCCATTCTACTTTGAAGAAGATGCCCAACCTGACGAACAATTTGAAGAATGGCTCAGGGACCTTCAGAAGAACAGGGGATTTTATATAGGCAAGAAGTTGTTCTATAGGTCATGGAATTTGACCATGGACATATGTGATTCCATAGCCCAATAGAATGCAGGAGGACATGCATCAATATAAGTTGGGGGGAAAATGATGAGGCCTAAAAATGCCTCAATCATAACATGTTTTGAAAACTGAAATTGTCTATAAAATCTTATGTTTAATCTAATATGCTAGTTAAGTTAATTCAATATGTTGTGTATTAACTATTTGCATGATGAATGTATCTGAAATACTATATTCTGATTTTTACAGCTTTTTGTATAAGTTTTATGTTGTTTTGTTATGACTTGCTAAAATGAGATATTATTAGATTAATAGTAGCATTTCACTAATCATGTTTTGATATGTCTCAAGTATTCATTTTACCTAAATCTGGCAAAAGTTCAAGAAAACTGTTACTATGCAGCAAAAATTGGGTTTTCCCATGTAAATTCCAGCCAGCTGCCAATGAATGGCAAGGCATGGAATTCACATGTGAAAAGAGATGAAGACCATTGGAATCTGATCCTGAGAAGTAACCCACATGAGAAATGTAGAAGAAATAATTTAAGGATCCCACATTTGTTCATTATGAAGTCTCTTCGGAATGAACAAATATCTTTGGAATGAGAAAACATAGTGTCTTTGGAATGAGCGGATCTTCGAAATGAGAATTGTAGTATCTTCAAAATGAGCAGATATTCGGAATGAGAATTGTAGTGTCTTCAAAATGAGTGAATATTTGGAATGAGAACTATAGTATCTTTGGAATGAACGGATCTTCGGAATGAGAATTACAGTATCTTCGAAATGAGCCACTTATCTTCGAAATGAAAATAGAATGTGCTTTTTGACTTGTTGACCGAATTTTGACAATGGAAAAAGGGAAATAAATATTGAAAAGGGTAAAGGGAAATATATTATATTTGACTTTTCCATCCTTGCCGACCAAAGCCACCATTTATGGAAAGATCAAAGTGTGATCTTCTTCTAGGATAAAACCAGGAATTGTTGCAGCATAATAGGATTAGATCTTTTTGAGATATTCTCAGCTTGTTAGTAAATCTTAGGACATCTATAAATATGGCTCTCATTCAGGTTGAGCAAGGAAATAGAGAGAGCAAGGGGATTAGAAGATAGAGAAATAAGAAAATAATAGGTGATCATCAGAAAGTGACTGTTATAGTCTTGTAACAGTTTTTCAGCAGCATTATTGTAATCATGTTCTTGAATCAATAAAAGTATACTATTTATATTTCATATTGTTTGTAAATGAGTGTGATTAAGATCTAGAGATATAGAGACTCATACCTTCTTCTGGACAAAGAGGTTGGCCACTTCCATACCTAGGAGGAGGACTAACAGTAGGTTTTTATTCTGATTTTGTTGTAGCAGAATGAGTTATAGAACTTGTCATTTCATTCCTTTGTAAACAACTAATGATATTTGCAATTTTAGCTTATTCTATGTTTTGTGATTAATTATTTGGTTGTAATCCCCACTTTCAGCAAAGCTTTCAATTTATTGCAGACTGTCATTTCCAGAATTTACTGTTTTATGTAATTTCCTACATTTTTATGTTTTGTTGTCAACCCCTGCACAGAAGATTGACAACCTTCTATTACAGAGCCTTGATAGTTTCATTTCCATGTTAAAAGTATATTTTCATTGCTACAAAAGTAAATATATTTCCTTTCTGCAATTACAATCAGACTTTCAATTCTGCAACTGTTATTTTTGCAACATAATTAGGTCTCATTCTACAATTGTAATTAGGACTTCATTTCTGCAATTAATGATTAGTTTCTAATTCTACAACTTAGATTAAGGTTTAATTTTGCAATTTAGAGATAGGAATGTCCTAAATCCCCCCACACAATCGTTTTCACCAATAAGACCTGTTGCTCTAGATTGACCTAAGTTATAACCCTATTCACCCCTTCTTCCGTAGATAGCCTTGTACATAGCCCTAGATTGACAAATTCATTGAGAATTAATGATGTGTATAATGACAATGCATCACCATGGATGGTGATACAAACCAAATAAATATTAGGATAATCCATGTGGAAGAACCAAGTTCATAGGCATTGTGGGTAAAGATGGATGACATGGCACATATTCAATGATGAACATCGCATGTTAGGTACCGCGTCTAGTAGAATATCCTTCGACATGAGGGAATGAGCTAATTCATGTAAGATTTGAATAGGAGTATTGAAGGACATGTTCAAAAGAGGATTTGGTGGGGTTACACTTCGGTTAGCCATCCTCACTATAGCATTAAGGATGCAATAGTTGAAGATGGCACATACATCGATGACACGTACTCGCATAATAAATTGTCTAGTGCAGTAAGTTTCCAATGAGATGAAGTTGATGAGTATGGCTAAGGATGGAAGTTACCACTATAGGTCATGGATTATTTGTATAACAACCCGTATATATGTGCAACAAGATTCTACATTTATGAATGAGCAATTGCATAATTCCATGATGTTTCTATTAATAAAATAGGCTCATTTATTTGAAAATATTGAGAATGGAGGAATTATAGCTGACAAGCACATTTTGGGTAGTTGGTATGAAAGGAAGGGAGAATATTTTCATTTGATATTATCACATGTAGCGACCATTGGTTACAAAATATTGACAAAAGTATTATCTTTTTTAGAGATAGAAATGGGAAGTTTGAACATAGCAACAACCCATTTGAAAAAATAAGTTTCAAACATTGCAGAGCACACTGTGGGTGTGGCCACAATAGACCCTAGCTTCATCACCTAAAAAAGTACCACCAGTGCAATGAACGCCATCTATAGTATCAAAAAATACATAATTTTTTTGATGATTCGAGTCACATGACCCAAATATAGGCTATTTTGTGAAGGTTTCCACACATATTTTTGGATAAACTATGCATGTAAAACTCCCATGAATTATAGATTTGATAAGTAAAGACCTCATAAATTCTTAGTTTCAGCAAAAATGGAACATAGGGTTTGGGAGCTTTATTCCTACTATGACAAAAATTGGAGTGCATTATGTTTGAGAAGGATGAATGCCTAAGAGATACTCAATCACCCTCTTGTTAGCATGGTGTAACCTATATAGATAATTCATGCAGCACATAGCACCCACGTATCAGTTGCAGGTACCTTTGAGGGTGATGGGTCCAGAAGAGAGACCCACTAGTGAATATGTACTCAGTCAAGGTGAGCACAGTACAAGATCTATGGAGAAAAATGCACAACAGTTTGATCCTATCCATAGGTATGGAGTGAGAAGGTAGCCTTCGACGTAGGAAAGATAAGATTATAGGTCAAATTAGGCATATGCTAGGCTTTGGTGTGAACGATGGAATTTAAGCCAAGTATGAATTTATCAAACCATATTCATTGGTGGAGGGTTAACCATGCTAAAGGTGTGGATACAATGATGAAAGTGCCACTTCCTCAGCATGGGAAGGACTTCAACTAGATAATACAAAGATTTCATGAGCATGAACAATAGATTTTTTGAGCTCTTTGAAAGGTCACACAGAGGTGTTCTTATTTCATTTGGCAAATGTAAGTAGTGCCTAGAGTGGTGCAACTCTTGAGCATCGATTAAACCATGGGTAACTAAAAGATACAATGTAGAGGATAAAGGGCCATGTTTTATGCATATTCAGGGATTATGTGAATGGTCGATCACGCAATAATAAATAAGTCCTCAAATTCAACAGTAACGGTATCCTTTTTTTATGCATGGGCATGTTAGAATATGGGGGTAGCGATATGGTATATAATGCTTGGGTTGCCCTCACATTAGCTGTAAGCAAAAATGTTATCAAATGAATACTAATTTGAATGAATATGGGTCAACATTGTCCTTACAAGTTCAAGCTATAAAAGGAGTTGTAAGGCTTGAAAGTAAAGAGAAATCAAAGTTTAGAAAATGAAAGGATAGTTTGAATATTTTAAATACAACGTCAAAACAGAATAGAAGGGCTAGAAATTTTTTGAAAGAAAAAGATATTATTTTTTGTTGTGAATGCAAATACTTTAGAAACTTGCACTTTGTAAGTAGAATCAGAGAATAAACATTTTTTGAGTGTTTTAGACTAACAATTTATCATTCCCTTCCATGATTTTAGGCTTATATATAGTTTTTAATAAATTTTAATGGTTGCATTATTGAAGGTTTAGAAATGTGATTGTGTTTTCATTTCCTTAGAAGATTGCACCTAGTTTAGTTTAGACTGTGTGAGTGTAGCTCCGATTAAATTAGGTTACATTCATAAATTCTCACATCTCTGGTTTTATAGGATAGGGTAGCATTATACTGATAGTAGTTTATCATTTAACATTTTTAGCATTTACCTTTCTTGTTTATTTGTTTTGCTTCATTTTATTCATTTTTCTTCCAAAGCATTATCAAATACTCATAATCCTAGGGTTTTATTTTACCCATAAATTCAACCAAGGTATTTTGCAGTCACTAATAATCTAGGTAATTAGTTTTAATAGGCATCAAGGCAGATCATTATCTAGACATCTATTCATTTCAAGGGTTAAAAAATGAATTTATTTTGCACAAATTTCAGTATTTATTAAAAAGAAAGATAAAATTTGTGCTCAAAGGGAGGGTCTACTAACGTACAAATTTCACATTAATATTTATATAAAATGAAGTGGATATTCCACAAAATTTCCTAACTTTCACATCATAATCTAAAGATAAAAGGAATTGTTGACCTCACTAACCTCCAATTTTATATTAAGGTGCAAATAAAAATGAAGTGGATCTTCCACAACACTTGCTAACATGCTAATAGCAAGATTCTAATTTGAAGATAAAATAAACCTGCTAACAACAAATACTAACCTCCAATTTTACATTAAGGCACAAATAAAATGAAGTGGATTCTTCACAACACTTTCTAACTTTCACAGTTTAATCTGAAGTAAAAGGAATCCGCTAATAGGTTTTTCAAAGATAAGTTACATTAATCCAAAGATAAAAGGAATTAGGAGTGGCCTCATTCATCATTTATTTATACTTATAATGGAAATCAATCCCTTTTAATCAATGAACAATAAAAATGTCAAAAATCACATAAACCACAAGCCCCTTGTTAACAGTTTACTTGAAATCACTAAGGTATTTTTAGCATTAATTTTATACATACTTACATATTTGCATTTATTTTTAAGCATATATTTGTTTATTCTAAAAGGAACCTCAGAGAAATTTCATAATTCTTTGCAAGAGAGGGTTTTCTAACCAAAATCCTAAGTGTGATGGTGATTTTGCAATTGGGTAAAATTACCACCCAACATGGAGCTACTTGGATTTCGACTATATTATTTGGTCTTCATATGCTTCTTTGACTTGGGGACTCAGTTATTTTAATAATTCAACATCCTACTAGATAAAATAAATAGTATGTTTATCACTATCGAACACCTACAAATGAATGTCATTATCAAGAATTATTGACCTAACTACCAATTTCATGCATTGTAGATTTTGTATCAAATCACTCATAAGATCAAACTATGATCTAATAACTACCATGTGGTCAACTTCCACATTTTGAGTCATAGAGAGGACTTTTAATCTTATGGCATTGAAGTCTTCTATAATATCCCATACTATGTGCTTATAAGAATTCATTAGTTTATTATTTTCCTTGCATTGAGATCTTACCTACTTGATCACTAGCTCTGTTTCATCAAATACTTGTAGCAACTTAATACCTTTATTTTTTAAAAGTTGGATGTCATGCACTAAGGCTTCATATTCTATGACATTTTTTGACCAATTTAACTACATTCTATATGAATATAGTGTTTTAGTCCTCTTTGGTGATATCAAGAAGACACCATTCCTAGATCCCTTTTTGCTCTTGGTCCCATCAAAGTACAACTTCCACATGTTGTTTAGGTATCTTTCAACCTCCATGATTTTGGAAATAGAAGGATTTTATTCTTGAATAAGGTAGGTCCCAAAACCTATTTGTTTAAATATTTATTAGAATTAGGATCCCAATTATCAGTCGTCCATTGATCCATCTGATTATCAAGAATTTAAGAGTGAACTTCATCAACATATTGGTACAATCTAGATTGTCTTTCCTCTACAATGCATGCCCAATCAATGTCTAAATTGATTGATAACACATGCTTTATGGAGGGGCTCTAATAGGATATTTATTTTAGTCCCATACCTAGTTTTAAGTAGAATGTGTGTCTAATATAGGTATAGATAATCTCCTATATTGGAAATGAAATCCCTTAATAGGAAGATATTGAAATTGGTTGGGAGATTAATTATCACTATGCCCTAATAGATGGTGAGATTGGGGCAAGCTTACAATGTGAGGGGAAGGCTCAAAATTAGTCTAAAAGTATAGACAGGAGTACCATAACGCTATAATACTCCTTTTCTAACTAGTTTATAAGCCAACCCCAATGTATTTGCTACCCTTTTAGGCATGAACAAAGTACTTGACTATAAGTTTACCATGCATTTTTGGATCATTTTATCACTATAGACCAGAGTCAAGTAAAAAAACATGGTTTTAGCATGTCTTACCTTAGGGATAGGTATCTACAAGACTATAGGTGGATTTTACTCACCCAATATCTTTTTTTTCTCTAGTGCTTCCTCCAAGTATCTCATTTAATCAATATTTGATAGGACATACCAAAGAGGTGTGACCATTGTAAACTTTGTTTGATGGTATACCATATTAAATGACTTAATAGAGTGAATATTTTAAATTTTGCTAAGTACCCATTGATGCTTTGGTCTCTTTGTAGCAAGTTGGGGAACTCTAGCTAGTTTAAGTATTAGTGTGCATTGCCTTAGGGCTTCTAGGAGGTTTCTCCTAGCATGTGTCAAAAGTATTTTCATATTTTGATTGGGTGCAACCTATAACAACCCACTAAAACCAACCTAAAAGTGAGAGATATATTTGTTTCAAACAAGATTCACAAAGGAATATCAATATTATTTTAGTATTCTCAAGGCTTCACCACATTTGAGTTCAATATCACTGTAGATGATACTCAAGTGGACATAATTGGCCAACATCCTATATTTCTAGGGCTCACCTTGCTAAACCTAATTATTTAGGACACCAAAGTGGTCCCCCCATATTTCCCATACCCTCATTGGCATAGGAAAAATTAACCACAATGTAGGAATTATTATTTAAGGCCCATAACACTTAAAGGGGAATGACTATTCCCTATCCTTACCATAAGTCTATATATGTAGGTTATTTTGGCATAAAGCCTTGGTCCTTATTTACCATGCCTTTGTGGGCTACTAAGGTCATTGCCACTCACCTGATAATGAGCATGGTCGCCTAAAATTCACCGTTCAATGTACCACCATTGATTTATGAATGATTCCATTAACTTCATAGTTAGATAACACCCGATCCTCATCATTCAAGGGGTATCAATCATGAATATTTGGCTATTTCATCATCGCAAATCCTTTTAGATTCATGAGTAACTAGCTATTGCATCATTTCAACTCCTTATAAGACTCACAACTACATGGTTAATGCATCACCGCAACTCCTCCTAGGATTGGGTATTATTTTGACTCAAGATTCTTAATAAGGTTCTAGATCCATACCCAAAAACCCCAACTAAATCTAATATTTACATAAAATATTATAACATCTAATCCATAAGAAGTATAAAAGTGCTATAACAAAAATAACATGCTTAGATACAACACAATCTAGATCTTGGATCTAAATAGAACATTTACAATCCATACTTAAATACGAATTTCCAACATAATAGAAACATCTCTAATATTAAATATTAACTCCAACATAATGGAAACATCTCTCTAATTAAATCATGATTGATTTATTCATAAAGCTAACATCCCATAATAAGGCTAGTATAAAATATCTTTTAAATTTAATCTAAAAGCAAGCCTAATAAAAAATAGTTCATAACGCCAAAAAATAATTTTCTTTATTTGAAAACTCAAAAATAACCAAGTATTCTTTAAATTTACATAAAGTCTTCAAATTCTTATCAATAAAATAACCAAGTATTACATAACTAATATTTCAATTACATAACAACTTTCATTTCCCAAATACATTAGAGCAAGCATGCCTAAGTGGCCTTTGCACCACCTTCTTTTCACAATCCTCTTCATAAAGGTGTCTCCAACAAACTTTAAGAAAACTTAGGGATCAGGACAACTCTTAATGCAATGCAATTTAATATTATTTATGTATAAATGCAAGCAAGCATACAAAAATACATTTCAGGCAATCAAGGAGAGAATCCTATACTTCTATCTATAATGGTTTTCTTACCTACTCAAGTCTTAGGAAACCATTATAATTATTTAATAAAACCAAAGCCCCTTTTCTTTTTCTATAGAAGGAAAACCCATAACCCATTTATAAAATCAAATGACATAAATAGAATATTTTTAACTTTCTTTATATCAAGAGAGCCCTACCATTTCCTTTTAAAAAAAAACATCAACATAATAAAGTCCTCTATATTTTGTTGAATCTGAAAGGAAATCCAAGCATAAGAAGGCTCTATATTCCTTTAGGAATTTAAGGAACATCATTACATTACATGGATTTTCAAGATTACAAATATAAATAAAAAGCACATAATTAAAAACCTTCCATTTATCCTTTTACTCCATTGATTCACTCTATGATCTAAAACAATCAGCCTACACTAAAAAATTTCAAAATAATTCCTTTTAAAATACCTGAAGGAACAAAGAGGTGGTACAACATGCTAAAACATCAATGAGCTACAACATACACCAATAACATGGAAGGGCTAAAATATTAAAACTAGGCATAAATAGCATGAAGCCCAACCAATAAAAACCACGTCATATTCAATGCAACAATAAGGAAGTAAACACAAACAATCACCTGCTACCATCCCTACAAAGGAGATAGAACTCTTATGCAAACATGCCAACCTTTAGGAAAAATCTTATATAGAAGACATAGCTACAATCATGCAAAAATAAGCAACATACAAATTCCAAGGGTAGACATATCATACAATCTTATGGAAGACTAAGCAAAAAAAAAAAACAAAGCAAAAACCCATGCGAGCACCTCCTTGCATTAAGATAATCATAAGTTATGTAGGGTGCATATTAAAAGAAGAAAAGCTAACAGAACCGAAGTTGCATACAATCTTACTAAGTCACACAATCAACAATTAGACTTAAAGGATTTTACAAAAAACACTATAAGCAAAACAAAATGGGACAAATATCTTGGCTTACAAGCTTACAAGAAACAACCAGAAATTTAGACTAGAATCCAACCATAGCAAGATAACTATGAAAACAAACATTGGAAAAAATAGCAAATCTAGCACCACATAATAAAGAACCAAACAAATCTCAAATAGCAACAAATCATTCTAAATTAGCTATTCAATATTACCGGAGTAATTACCTCCTATACTGCTCTACTCTTGTTCTTCCACTTCTTGAAGCACATATTCCAATCTTCCAAGATCTTTTGCATCATCTACCAATCCCTGCCAACCTCTTTTTAGGAATTACAAGAAGAGCTTAGAGGAGTAATTATTTCTCAAATGGCTCCTCTTCCTTCTTGCTTATCAGTCACCTTGCCCACTTTTTATAGGTAATTTTGGACAACTATGAAGGTAACATTCAAGACTTCAATGTTACCCTGATAGTTGCCATCCTAGCTTTACTCATAATTCTTAATCAATTTGGAGTTCCTTTATTTAATAATACTACTAATTAATAACCTTATTAAACTTAAGATAAACATTACTAATCACTCATGATAGAGAATATCAATTGCTAATAGTCACCTCCAACATTATTATTTTTCCTTAATGTTTTGAACATAAATAATATCCAAATAATAATTTAATAATTAAAGCTAATTAATCCTTTTATTTTCTTTTATTTGAAGCTTCACTAACAAAGTAATTAATCTAAATTTCATCCAAATACTATTACCTCTAACTATAGGTAATTAAATTAATTACTTTACTGATTAATACCACATGTTAATATTAATTATTAACATTGATATTAATAGTTCAAGTATTAATATCACTAACCATATTAATACTTTATTTAGATCAACCAACCAATTTCATGCTTCTAAAGCATCATCAACACTAAGACTTTTCAAATCCAAAATACACCACATTGTTTTATCCTTAAGTAGGTAGCTTTTGAAGATAACTAGTACATTATCTCCTGCCTACTAAGGATGAATATTTTACTAATAGAAACCTAAGGGCCCAATGGTGTATTCAAACAATAATTATTTATGCAAATGCATCTACATGAAGGGTATCCTTTTACCCTTGAGTTGTTGATGAACAAGTCATCCATCATTTTCCATATTTTTCTCTCAACTTTGGTGGTTGTCCCATACCAATCCATCTGATGAGAGTACTTAGTCCTACAACCATAAATACATTAGTAGTACCATATTCCAAGAATAGAAATCAAAGCATAAAGTGTAACTACCCACTCTTATTGACATCATAAAATGAGACTATGCATTAAATATCCACACATCAATACATAAATCAATGTCAAGAATAAGTCCTACCAAGGAGGGCCATTACACAACCATAGTGAGAACTATTTTCCAAAGATCTATTGGCCTTCCTTGGGGTTTAAGACTTTATTTATTAGACTTCCCTTATTTCTCCTTTACCTTCCTCTTAGCTCGTGTCATATAGTTTTATTAGACTTACAGTTTATCAAGGGTTGAAGCACCCACTCCATCAAACACTACATATATCTCTTTCTTATCCTAGGTTATCAAAGTCTACTCTAGAGCTAAGGAACTTATCTTGAGGGATGGGTTAGGTGGTTAAATGGGAGAGGTTTGGATATATATTTGAGTATCCAACCCTAAGTAAGAGGTATATGGATGGGTATGTACAACTTCATTAGGTGCAACCATGGTTTGTTGAGTCTCTCCTCTAAGATAAGGGTTGGGAGGATGGGAATTAGGGTAGGGGTAATACCACATATTAAAATATTTCATATAGTTGTTTTGAATGGTGGCTATGTTCCTCACTAGGTTTGGGGTAATATACTACAAGAGGATTTTAATAGGTATTATCTAATGATTTGAGATATGAGGGTTAACCTACATCCCTATTAACCTATAATGGGGACCTTTGGCATCCATTAGAATGAGGCTTGTAGCATTAGCCATTATTTTGGAAGGGAGGCTAGTTCTAGTACTACAAGATTTAGGAATTTTGCTACCTTTTAAGGGATATGACCTCATTAGATATTATCCTCAACAACTTCTTCATATCTTATAGCTCATTATATGGAAAATGACTTGTGAAGGGGTTCTCTAGAGAAGAGATAGATTTTTAAGCCTTCATGGGTTTCATGGTAGGAGTTAGCCAGAAATTGGTCAATTGAACTGTTGGGGTGGTTGTGATGCACCTTTCCAGGGCACTTTTGCTCCGAGTGTCCATTTTGCCCTGTTATTTTTTTCACAACGTGCTGAATGGCATGGAGAACCTATGGAAAGTGGCCCATATGTTTTCCAGCACGAAAATACATCTAGGAGCCCCAAAATTAGCTTTTAATGTAATTTTCAGTTTTCACGACTGAAAATTTATCATAACTATTAGTGTAGAACTAGAGTGAGGTTGCTATCTTAGGGTACTGGGTTTTATTGAATAACGGGTGCATGATTCCATTTTGGATGCCATCTGAGTTTTTTTTTAGGGTTACTAAAAATAACAAGTGAGTTGCTAAAAATAGAAAGTTACTAAAAATAGTAAGGGGGTAGCATAGGCTAGGGTTTTTCTTTTTTGAGTATAAGAAGTGGGAGACTCTATTGTAAGGGGATGGAAATTCAGTTAATGAAAAGAAGCATTTACAGGTTTCTTTTATTGGTGTATTTTGTATGATGTCTTATCTTACAATTTTACCCTTGGAGTCCATTGATGATCTCTTGCAGTGAATTTTCATCATTTGGTATCAAAGCAGGTGAGATCTCACTAGTGGAAATAAGATGAATAGAAGAGGGAGAAGGTGAGGAATATATGCCCAAATGAATAAGCAGATGGAGGATCTGCATGTAGAAATAACATGACTAACTGGTGCGATTAACCGCATGGCGGAGGCTCGCATCAATGTGGACCTAGATCTAGGATCTGATAATGAGACCGTGGCTGAGGAAGACAGATCTAAGAAACACGTGAAAGAAGAACAAGAAAATTTTGAAAGTAGTCTGATCCGAGCCTTGGAAGGTCTTAAAGAAAACTGATATGGAATCAAGATCGAGGTTTTCGAGTATGTTGGCGGGTTAAAACCAAAGGAGCTAATTGATTTAGTGAATAATATGGAGAAGTATTTTTAATGGAGTAATATGGCTGAGGAAAATAAGGTGAAACTCGCGTGCATGAAGTTGAAATGGCATGCTTTAATTTGGTG
The DNA here is from genome assembly GCA_028583015.1 of Wollemia nobilis. NCBI lineage: Eukaryota > Viridiplantae > Streptophyta > Pinopsida > Araucariales > Araucariaceae > Wollemia > Wollemia nobilis. The sequence continues at coordinate 1,269,559 of JAQPPZ010006010.1, forward strand.
GGATCATCTACAGATAGAACAACAGAAGAAAGGAAAAAGCAAATATCAAGTCTTGGGATAAGATGAAGAAGAAGTTGCAAGAAAAATTTGTCCCTGTAGACTATTCCCAAACTTTATTTCGTAGATTTTAGAACCTTCGACAAAAGGACCATAGCATTGAGGACTACACCAATGAGTTCTACAAGCTATATATCCATGTGGAGCATAACAAGGCCGAAGAGCAAAGGGCTGCAAGGTATGTAAATGGCCTAAGTTATGCTATTCAAGATGAGTTGAGTATACATCATACCCTTACTATAGAATATGTGTATCATATGGTATTAAGAGTCAAAGAAAAGCATAAAAATATTAATTATAGAAGAGGGAAGAAGGGATCAATATCTTCCCCAAATCATGGGTGTGGGAGATCTAGCTCATCAAAGGGAGAATCCTCAAATATAGAGAAACAGGAAGAGACAGAGCAAGGTCGTGGTACCTACCAAAGAGGAAGAGGGAATAGAGGAGGTCGAGGTAATGGGGGAGGTCAAAATGGGAATGGATCATGGAAGCCATATACTTGTTTTAGATGTGGTGAGGAAGGTCATCGAGCATTTGAGTGCACCCACTATGATACTGAAGAGAGGAATCGAGGAGGATAGGCTAGAGTCAACCTGGTTGAGGAAGAGGATGAAATTGAGACAAAAGTTGTTGTAGATGCAAGCGAGAATCTCATGATAAAAAGAACATTGATTGCTCCAAATAAGGCAAAAATGCAAGCATATGAGGGTGATGAGTCCTGGATACGAATAAATATCTTCCACACAAGATGCACATTGGGAGAAAAGGTATGCAAAGTAATCATTGATGGTGGTAGTTGTGAGAACACGGTCTCTAATGTAATGGTAAGGAAAATGAATCTAAAATGTGAGAAGCACCCACATCCCTATCACATTTCATGGATCAAGAAAGGGAATGAGGTGACTATTGATAAGATATGTTTGGTAAAATTCTCAATCAAGAATACTTATAAAGATGAATTTTGGTGTGATGTGATTCCTATGGATGCTTGTCACATACTATTGGGGAGGCCTTGGTAGTATGATAGGAAGACCATCCATGATGGGGGTCGAAATACATACACCTTTTGGAAGGATGGTGCCAAGGTAGTATTTTTGCCTCTTCAGGAAGAAGGGCAGAGTAAGAGTTTGCTAACTACGAAGGAGTTTATCATAGAGGCACAAGAATTTGGTTGGTGATATGCATTGACAGCGAAGAAGACAGAGGTATATGAGGCTCCAATACCACCAACAGCATCCAGGTTGTTGAAGGAGTATGCTGATGTCATACCAGATGAGTTACCTAATGGTTTACCATCGAAGAGGGATATTCAACATCACATTGATCTAATTCTTGGGTCAGTTCTTCCAAACCAGGTAGCCTATCAGTTGAGCCCAACCTAGAATGTAGAGTTGAATAAGCAAGTGATATAATTAATATAGAAAGGATTAGTAAGGGAGAGCATGAGTCCTTGTGCAACTCCCACTATATTAACTTCGAATAAGGATGGCTCATGGCGGACGTGTGTAGATAGTAGGTCCATAAATAAAATTACTATCAGGTATAGGTTCCCAATACCTAGAGTGGATGATATGATGGACGTCTTAGCAAGATTGATCTACGAAGTGGTTATTATCATATCAGGATTAGAGAGGGGGATGAGTGGAACACTGCTTTCAAAACCTGTGATGGGTTGTTCGAGTGGATGGTGATACCATTTGGATTATCAAATACACCTAGTACCTTTATGTGGTTGATGAATCAAGTGTTGCGGGAATACATTGGTAAGTTTGTGGTCGTCTATTTTGATGATATCTTGATTTTTAGTAAAAGTGAAGAAGAGCACTTGCACCATGTGAGGTTGGTGTTAGATTTATTACGGAAAGAGAAACGGTATCCTAATTTGAAGAAGTGTAGACTTATTCAAGAAAGTCTAGTGTTTTTGGGCTTTGTAATTTCCAAGTATGGCCTGAAGATGGATGAGGAAAAGGTGAGGGTGATTCTTGAATGGCCTATTCCAAGGAATGTAACAGAGGTAAGAAGTTTCCATGGTTTGGAATTTTTTTATAGGAAGTTCATTAGAAACTTTAGCAGCATTCTTGCACCCATAACAAAGTGTACAAAGGGGAAAAAGTTTGTATGGACCAAAGCAACAACTCAGAGTTCTGAACTCTTGAAGAATAAGGTTTTAGAAGCACCCATGCTGGTATTACCTAATTTTAACAAAATATTTGAAGTTGACTGTGATGCTTCACATGTGGGGATTGGTGTTGTGTTGAGCCAGGATGGGCGACCAGTAGCATTTTTCAACAAAAATTTGAATGAGGTAAGGAAGAACTACTCCACTTATGATGTAGGATTTTATGCAATTTATGCAGGCGTTGAGGTATTCGAGACATTATTTATTATCCAAGGAGTTCACACTGTACATTGACCACGAAGCCTTAAGGTATGTCAATTATAAGAATAAATTAAATAGTAGATATGCCAAGTGGGTTTCCTTTTTGCAAGAATACTCATTTGTGTTGAAGCACAATTCTGGTAAGCAGAATAAGGTGGCTTATGCATTAAGTAGGAGAGTACTATTGGTAACCACCATGGAGAATGTAGTGGTAGGCTTTGAGGGGATTAAGGATTTGTATGAATCTGATGTAGATTTTGGAAGCATTGTACAATAGTACAAAACTCTAATTATGGGTGAGGTTGGTCGAATATTTGTTGAGTATGTTATGCAGGATGGCTATCTGTTTAAGGGGAAAAAGTTGTGCATACCTGTTGGTTCCATGCGGGAGAATATCATCCGTGAGTTGCATAGTGGTGGTTTGGCAGGATACTTTGGCATAGATAAAACAATTGCTCTTGTGGAGGAAAAGTACTATTGGCCATGGTTGAAGAGAGATGTAATTCAATTTGTGTCTAGATGTAGAGTGTGCCAAGTGGCTAAAGGTCATGTACAAAATACAGGGTTGTATATGCCCTTACCAGTTCCCCTAGGATCGTAGACTGACCTAAGTATAGATTTTGTGCTAGGGCTACCCCGTACTCAGTGAGGTAAAGATTCCATTTTTGTTGTAGTAGATAGGTTTTCTAGGATGGATCATTTTCTTGCTTGCTAGGAAACCAATGATGTAACCAATATTGCAGTACTTATTTTTGATGAAGTGGTGAGATTGCATGGAGTTCCAAATACCATCACTTTAGATCGGGATGTTAAGTTCTTGAGTCATTTTTAGAGGACATTGTGGAATAAATTTGACACAAAGCTAGAGTTAAATAGTTCTTATCATCCACAAATTGATGAACAAACTGAGGTTGTGAATCAAAGCTTGGGCAATATTCTGAGGTGTATAGTTGGTGAGAAACTGTGACAATGGGATTTAGTCCTATCACAAACATAATTTGCATATAATAGCTCAGTGAACCACTCGATAGGCAAATCATAATTTCAAATTGTAAATGGACATAACCCCAAGGGTGTTCTAGATTTGGTTTAATTACCAATCCATAAGCATGTTAGTGATGATGCAGAAGCATTTTTTGAACATATACAACAATTATAGGAAGAGGTCGGAGAAAAGTTGCAAAATAGTAATGCTAAGTATAAAAAGGTTGTTGATGTGCACAGACGTGTCCAAGTATTCTAGGTTGGGGACATGGTTATGGTTCACCTTTGAAATGAGTTATTTCCTAAGGGGACATATAATAAATTGAAAATGAATAAAATTGGCCCTTATAGAATTCTATAGAAAATGAATGACAATGCTTATAAGGTGGAATTGCCATTTGACCTTGATATTTCACCAATTTTTAATGTCTCTGATTTGAATGAATTTCATGGTGATATTGTAGTTTTTGAAGAGGAAAACACCATAGCTTAGGAGAATCAAATCCCTAAGAAGAAGAAGCAACGCATTGTACATGTCCTTGACAGGAAAGTGATCACCACACGCAATGGAAACTATAGCAAATACTTGATACAGTGGGAAGGTTTATCCCAAGCTGATAACACTTGGATTTCCAAGGAGGAACTAAAAAGTCTTGACATTGACAAGCTCAAGGTATTTCATCAGCAGAACTCATAGGAGTTGAGTTCATTTTCAACTAGAGGAGAATGATGCACCTTGACAGGGCCATAACTTTTTCTCCGAGTGTCCATTTTACCCCGTTATATTTTCAGAACGTGCTGAATGGCATGGAAAACCTAAGGAAAGTGGACCATATGTTTTTCGGTAGGAAAATGCCTCTGGGAGACCCAAAATTAGCTTTTAATGTAACTTTTTGTTTTCACAACCAAAAATTTATCATAACTATTAGCGTAGAACTAGAGTGGGGTTGCTATCTTGGGATAGTGGGTTTTATTGAATAACGGGCGCATGATTCTATTTTGGATGCCATCCGAGGTTTGTTTTTAAGGGTTACTAAAAATAGCAAGTGAGTTTCTAAAAATAGTAACGAGGTAGCGTAGGCTAGGGTTTTTCTTTTTGGGAGTATAAGAAGTGGGATACTCTATTGTAAGGGGTATGGAAATTCAGTTAATGAAAAGAAGCATTTGCAGGTTTCTTTTATTGGTGTATTTTGTATGATGTCTTATATTGCAATTTTATCCTTGGAGTCCATTGACGGTCTCCTGCAGTGAATTTTCATCAAGCTGATTTGAAAATTGGACACTTGGGAATAAAGACATGGGGGATCTAGAAGCTAACCTTTCTATCTATGTTAGGTCATTCTTGGATTGGATGGCTATCCCATAGGTCATCAATAAAGAGTTACCTCCTCTAAACTTGACCATCATAGCTATTTTAGAATTAATATCTTTCAAAATTAAATTAAATCCATACCTAGGAGAGGATAGATTTTACTACAGATTCTATACAAGGTCTTATGAAACTAGGTATTGAATCCATTCATCATAATCATAAGTTATATTTTTATGGTTATTAGTTTCTCAAGGAGAAACATCATTTTCCTTTTCTCAAACTATATCCAATAGCAAGTCTGCAAGTTGGTCCTAGTTTCTAATTAAATTTGAAATCAAGGATAGGTACCAGTCTTACATCTTTTCTTTGAAGGATATCAGTAGCAGTCTAAGAGCCATGTTTTGTTTTCAATATTATGTACCACACATAGATTCACCATGTGATGTATATGCTCTATAGGCATGGTCGTATCCTTCCCAGTGAAGTAAGGTAGCAATATGAAAGCTAAGGTGAGGGTGGGATACCATGTCATAGGAGGAACAGGTGATATTAGGATGCCTCTATCATTCTAGGTTGAGTACCTTCTTGGAGGTTTATTTGCATATATATTCTATCATATACGTCTTCATATAGACCTTATATTCCAAGGCACCACCAATTCTTACAAGTTTTCTCTAGCAAAGGGTTTGGTAATAGGTATTACACTCATAAATTTTTGGGTCTTTCACTCTTTAGTGGAGTCACTAGATGAAGGTTATTTAAACTTCCATAATCCAAGAGACTAATATTTTTACCAAAATATCAATATGATATCTCTTTTTTTATCTACACTAAGAGTTTTTGCAAATGAATGATGGCTACTTTTGGGTCTTCTTTCTTAGTGGATTCACCAAGTGAATATGTGTGTGCTTCAACAAGCAAGTTGGCTAAGATATTCACTAAGATCTTGACTAGAATCTATCAAATATGTGGGACAAAATGTTAGCTTGTCCTATCAAGCATGCCAATTAAACTACTGTGTGTATATGGTGGTTAGAAATTATTCAATCCTTTTTCTTATTCATGGAATGAAATGCTTAAGTTCATCTCACTAGGTATGCTAAATAAACTATTTTGTGCTTAGAATGTTCAATGGCACCCATAGGGATTGATTGAGTGTTGTTGACACTCATGCATTTCATTGAGTGACATGGCCAGGAAGCTCCATGATGAGGGTTTCACTTATAGGGTAACCTCTAGTATTTTTCTAAAGGTTAACTCCTCATGATATGTGATCTTCAATGCACTTTCTTATGCTACTTGTTTTTCTCAAGAAAAACGGAGAGAGATATTTGCAAAAACGTAAACTTACAAAAAATAAAACTTAAGCTAGTAGAGGTGATGTGCCAAAGAACCAAAGTTCAATCCTATGCAAAGCTAAAATAAAATGAATAAATTTATCATCCACTAACAACTAGAAAGAGAACATGGTTTCAATCCAACACAAACATTCATGCACAAAATTTTAATACAAATAGGAAAAAGGGTAGAGAAAAATTCTCCATGATCTCATGTATATATTACAAAAAAAATTACAAAGATGTTAGATTAAAATAGGATCAATGTTAATAAAAAATGACTCAAGCTTTGAGTCCATAATATAAATAGAAAAGAGAGTGAAAGAAAAATATTTGCAAGGCTAGGTATTATGAATGAGTAAGCAATTTTTTTATTTTGTACAATGAAAATTAAACTACTATTTATACACCAAAACTAGGGATCTCTTACTTCAAAAATTATACAAGAAATCAAAATTTTCCCTCCCAAATCAAGGTATGGACCTCCATTCAAAGTAGATGGATTTTGAGGTATCTAGCTCTACATCCATTAATATTGAGAGACTAGGGGTCTCTATATTTAGGACTTCTACCATTACTGGCAACTACCCTTACTAGGAGTTCCCCCTAAAGGTTAGGTATAGGATCTATCTATAATTAATATCCAAAGGCTTGAGGTCTCTAGAAGAGCTTCTACTAAGACTACTTTTAACAATCTAACCAATTCTCTAGAATGTCATGCCTATATTAAAGGCACATATTGGTCATAGAGGTTACTTATGGAGGAGAGTGGGAGGTTGATGATAAACTTGATTTGTTGTTTTCACCACTTTTCAAAATTGATATCTACTATATTAGATGGTTTTATTCTCAATCTAGAAAAATCTTTCAGGTTCACTCCCAGTTTGTGTAATTCGTATGATTAGGATTGATTGCATAGTGGATGAATTGTTCAGCTTCCATATGTGTAGTTTCTAAGGTATTATCTAGGCATGGAAGGACTGATCAATGGATATTGACTTTGCCAAATTTTAACCAATGATGGGGTGCTTTGGTTGTCATTCAAATTTTAGAGAAGATGCAATTCAATGATTTTTATGATAGGATGATTTGCATAAATTTATGACATGCATACCTTTTCATCCCTCTAAAACTCCATTGATCATTATATTTTATATCAATGGTATATATTCCTTGGTTTTTCTCTTTGATGGGATAGTCTTTTTCTCCTTTTATAGACCACCAATATGTTTTTTGTGTGCTCAGGCTTTCAACCAATAGCAATATTTATTTTGACGATTTTCTTAGTAGCTATATGGAATAGCATGGGCTATTGGATGAGTGATCAGTGGCTTGTAGGGATTCAAAGTTCTTGATGAATGATATTTTGTGAACTCAACACCTATCATTAGATCAACTCGATAAATAGATCATGTGGTCTTGGGAATCCTCGTGGTATTTTTAGCTTTTTGAGTTAGAACCCATAGTTTATCAAATATTGGATGATTTGTGTGGCATAAAAACATTATCAAGTTCCCTCCATGTGATAAAATAGTACCTTCCATATATTTAAAAATCAGCATTGTGCTTTATTTATTTTCCTTCTCTTTTGTTGGTCTACTTTTGCCAAGGCCAACTAGCCAAAATTTGGTGAAGGCAAAAATTATTCCCCTGTGTAGTGATTTTTCACTACAATTTTAACCATAATAAGGTTAACCATACCTATATAAATTAGAAAATAATTTAAATACATTGTACAATTATCTCCCTTAGGCCTATACATTATTTCATCACACAATGTCGACCTTGACCATGAATCATATTACACTTTCAACAATCCCCTCATATTCAGAATTGAGAGGCCAAGAAGAGAAGACATTAATGACAATAATATATTCCACATATAAAGGATGATCTAGTGGGCCTCTACATTTGAGGTATATCCTTTAGAATCCCCACAATCATCTAGAAGACATCCATCCATCTTTAGAAACTTAGATTTAATCCTTTAAAATTTTAGGAATAAATTCTTCATTAGTTGTTTTCCTTACTTGCAATTTTTACATATGGTATTCAAATTATTTAAAGACTTAGCTTGTCCCTTGGTCCCCTATTTCTTAGCCTCCTTAGGTTTAAATTCCTTGGAATGAGCTTGTATTAATGAAGTGCCATTATAATTCCTCATTGCTACCTGAAAATGAAAAATTGATGGAGTAAAAAACAATTGAGATTCCAAGAACATAGGAATTATATGAACCATGAGGTTCGTCATCTAAAAGAAGGGAATACATTAAGAAGGAAAATGTTCACTCATTTTACATCCTATTTTTTATTTTTCCAAAATATGTAATATTTTCTCTCAATGCTTTAAATCTCATAATATAGTCCTCAACATTATTAAACTCAACCAATTTGAGAGAAGAAAGTTGTAATTCCAAGTGGTTTACTTTAGTTGTATTAACTTTTACAAATAACTCATGCAATTGTTACCATACTATTATTCTCTCCAATTGTCCAGTCCATTGGATGCCAGGACCAGGTAGTCAGGACAATCATACCTCATGTAAAGCAACATAGCAAGGTCACTTTACAAAGCATAGGGCTTGGCTCAATTGGAGGTCTCTAGGAATTTTTACAAGGTCATATTATTTTAAGATATGACCTTGAGCACACTTTTCTACTCTAGCCTACTCTACCAAATTCAAGTGGAAAAGGGTTAGAGAAATGCAAAAAAAAAAGATAGCAAAAATAAATAAAACTAAGCTAATAGAGGTGATGCACCGAGATCAAGATAAGATCCTCTTGCACAATAGTCTGGCTATAATGTGTTGATAGCTAAGAGTTTGGAAACTTTATCCTTTGAATATACTAAGTATATAATAAATCATAAAAATGAATACATAAAGTAAATGGGACAAGGATAACCAAATAGTCATAGGCCTCTAGTATATGAGTATGAAAATATTATAAAATTATGCTAGAAGTGGAGGGGTAGATCACCTACAAGACCAACCAAATAAAAGAGTATTTCTAGTTAGAAGAAAATTATGGGAAATCTATTTAAATTTTATAGATATAATTTTTTGATCCTTTACAATGCTAAACTATCTATTATTTATAGATTATAAAAGGGGATATTTTCCCTCCAAAACTACATAGATATTTCAAGGATGATTGATCTCTTGTGTGCCAGGTGATGTCTTCATTCAAGTCATTGGTTCCTTTAGGATCTATGGATCTATGCTAATTGATTTTGAATGGGTTTGGTCCTTAGATGTGCAACTACTCTTGTTATTGCCATCTACCTTTTTTTAAATTTTTCTAAAGTCTAGTTCTAGATGATCTTCTGCAATTGATGCTCTTGATCTAGATTTGTCCTTGTGTGGCTTCCATGTTGTAGCCTTTAATATGTCATCCATTTATGTCATGTAGGACAAAAAATTGATTCAAAGAGGACAAAAATTGGAAGGGACGCAAAGGTGGTAATTTGAGCAATAGGCTTGTGATTCGCATCTTTACAACTTTTGAGACCTCACTACTCTCCAAGCACTAGAATCTAAAGCCTACTACAAAATTAAAATATATGTTACATATGATACATTTATACAAGGGTTATGGGTGGCATTTATCCATTTGGTGTGCATTCAAAAGTTCTCCCAGTTGCTAATTGAGTCATTTATTTCTTTCTCTACTTCCATTCCTTGGGTAAAATACTTTTACTCTTAAAGAACTTGGAATCTTGGGAAACTCCCTTATTGCAGGTAGACCGGTACCAAGGATGAGAAATTCTATTGGTATAGGTATAATGGTATTAGTTTTGGCTCCCTCTCTACTATTTATCCTACCAAAGTGCATCCTCCACCTCCAACTCAAACTCTTGGACTCTTTTATGTTTTTAATGGTGAAAGAGTTCTCTATTTGGGTTCGATGAGTTCTCACACTTTTTTTCTCTAGCACTCCAAAGGGATATGAATCCTAGATTTATTTTTTGATGTAAAAATAATTATATTAAAAAAATAATAGAATACATTTTTACAAACAAAAAAAGAGGTGGATAAACATGCCACGTGGCTAATGCCATCAGCCAAAAAACCATCCCCATCAAAATAGAGCAATAACCCAAGCAAACAATTTATAGCTAATCATTACTACCTTATAGAATCGATGGCCAATAAAACTAATTTATTACATAATGATGAGGCTCCATTATATGGGTTTAGCCACCCATAGGACTAATTCCCACCCAATAGTAGCATCAAGAGACTTTGGCATTGAGTCCCTCCCCTCTCCAGAAGTGATGGGAACATCCTCCTAGCTATAAAAAATGGCTCTTGGCTAGAAGCAATCATCAAAGCTCATAAATTACCCCCGAAATCAAGTCAAGGAGTTGGGGAGGAGAGAGGAATAGTCAAGTAGCCATGACCATATCTATAAGGACCTTGAGCTAGGATAGGAGTACATTTTGGGAGTGAGTGACACTGTTGTTTTGACCTAGACCAACTTTGAGGATTATCCTGCTTAAGAGAAAATCGATTGAATGTGCACAATGCATTATACCACTGATCAATAAGCTCCTGAAGATGAGTGAGCTCCATGGCCATCTTATTGGCTTGAATTATAATCAAATAATACATAGAATAAATAATATTAGACTTCTTAAAATTGGAGATGTATAAATAGGAAGAACAGTTACCAAATATACAATCATTTATAGCTCTCCATATGCTAAACATGGTCGCCATACAAAATAAGTTCCACACTTCAAAAAACTAGTTGACAAGGGTAAGGGGTATCCCAAAATGATATGCTTCCACTCAAACATGGTGAAGTAATAGGGTCTAAAAGAAGGAAAAAGCCACTCCCAAAGGGAATGAGCATGAGCACAAACCCAAAAAATATGGACAAAATCTTCAAGAATCCTATATTTTAGCCATATCTAATCATCAAGCTTTGTCCATGACTGTATCGCTCCAAATTTTCGCATCCTTACCTTTAGGCTATAGGATCCGCGCCCAGAAGGGGGATGCAAGAAGGATGGGACAACACCTCGGACTGAGAGGCCCTTTGAAGGTCCCACCTCTCGGGGGAGGAGTATAAAGGTGAATTTTTTACGGATGGTGGGTTCACCAGGAAAATTTTGAGTGGCAGTTTCCACGCCTAGGTTGGGAATGGGTTTGATGTGTTCGTTTTATACTCAATCATTCAATTCTTAGGTTTGGCCAAAATGAATCTAAACTATTCTATATGCCAATAATGATTTAAATGGATACAAAAAATAGAAATGGGTGTTAAACACAAAGAATATGCAGATTAGGATAGATCATACCTGATTCTGGATGTCTGATGAAGGTTCTGAGTCTTGTAGCAGTTCGAATCGTCTCAAACTACATGTAATCATCTAAAAGGAGACATAATTGTCTCAGATCACAGTCGATCGTCTGAGATCAGATGAGACATCGTGGATCTGACGAATTCGTCAAAAACCTACAATCACAGAAACAGATACAAAATACCAAAATACGAGTACCAAAACACAGGGGAAATGATAGAAGTAATGGTAAATTTACCTAAATGATAAATCCAAATAGAAATCAAAGAAGAAATGCATCAACTTAACAATGTATTTTGATTTTATCATGCATTTACACTAGATGAGGTGAAATCCAAGATGCATAAACATAATAACCCAAGATAATGCAGAATTATAATGGAAAAATGCAGAAAAGTTAAGAAGATGCAAACTCTGGGCTCGAATTGCCCCCAATCTAGATTATAGTTAGGATCGCCTCCAATTGTATGAAATCATCTGCACTCCTCGATAGGATCGTCTGAGATAGTCTAGAATCATTTGTGATGATCTGAACTAGCTTCGACTGAAAAACAATAGGGTTCTTGCAAGAAAATACAAAATGCAAAATACAGACAGTAGTACGAGGATGCTCTAGTGAATAAGGATCTAAATCCGTTAGCTAAGGGGTTCAAGGGAATTAGAATCAGGTTCAGGGGGATAAACTAGAAAAATCCTAGTTTATATAGGATTAGGGGGAGGCTAGGAGGTTGGGGATCATCCCAATCTAGGAGATCTCCAACAGGGAAAACTCCAACTGCACAGACACGCTTCTGCCCAAGTTGGAGAGGCTGTTGAAACAAAAGCTAATTATGAACATTTGGTTTTGGGACGAAATCTTCTGGACGTTCTGTTCCAGACGAATTCGGCATATCGGGGACGATTTCATCTGATCTGCGACGATATCATCCAACGGTCAAAACAAATCCTAAAAATGGTCTGAAAATTGGAGAAAGCGGGTAACATGTGGTTTTGGGGCGGTTTTGGGGTTAAAATTTAAATTTTTATCTTTTATCTTTTACTAAGGTTTTAACCGTGCCAATTTTAGAGTGCTACATTTTGCCCCCTCTTTAGCGAATTTTTCGAAGAAAATGCGTTAAAGACAAGTTTTTCCCGTTTTTACGAGAAAGCAAAAATGTACTCAATTTTTTAGACGACGATTCTTTGTCGAATCGTACGAATGCTGACTATGGTGCCCCCTCCGTGTTTTTACCCAAATCGAACATTTGAGGTAAAAACGCAAAAAAGCAAAATTTTAAAATGTTGCTGGTTTTGAATAAAATTAAGAAAAATAGGGAAAACCCTAATTCATTTTTTACTATTCATTTTTACTATTTTTTAGAGCTCTACAGACAAAAAAAATGGTGGAGATAGCGCACAGAGCGACAGAGGTCCGGCGCGGGCTACGGGCAAGGATCTAATCCTAATAGATTAGGTTTGATTTTGCTTTGTGCAATTTTTGGATTTAAATTTTGATTGTTTGGGGCGTCACGGCCATTTTTAGGCCGTCGACGACATCGGGATGAAATCATCCCTATTTCGTCAAAATCGTCCCTATTTCGTCGAAATCGTCTCTAGATCGTTGATTTCGTCTGAGGGAAAAATCGGCGAACTAGGGGCGATCTCGTCCAACAAGGGGCGATCCGTGAGTTACGAAATCAGAGACAATTTTGTCCTAACAAAGGATGATGCTGCCCAATTTGGGATGATATAATCCAATGGTGGACGATATCATCTTGTTAAGAAATTAAGCTTGATTAAAATGTTTTTAATTTTATTTTAATGATTGGTTATTAATAAATTTTGTTGTTTATTGTTTTTTTGAAGAGGGGATTACTAAAGATTCGAGAATGGAAATACGGTGGGCTGAGAGATGACTTGGCCGCTCTCGACCAGGCAGAGCATGACCAACTAGCACAGGTCGGGCTACAGCATGTGGCAGAAATGCCACAAGTATCGACTAACATAGGGCTTTTGACAGCCCTAGCAAAGAGATGGTATCTGGGGTCGTCCTATTTTTGGCTACCGATAGGGGAGATGGCTCCCACACTAGAGGACGTATAGAGGAACATGAGGATCCCCATACAGGGATGGCTCATGACGCCTACGGCCAATCAGGGCCAGACGATGATGAGATTGACTAGAGACCCGAGCTTCACCCTAGAGAAGGGTGGGGTGAACATCGAGTCTCTAAGGTAGATTCCTAGGGCATCCAATCTGACTCGAGTTTTGGTAGGGGTGGTCGATGGCTTGCTATTGTGCCACTAGAGCGGGTATAGACTACCGTGGGTGCCCTCAAACATAGTTTGTGACATGAGAGACCACGGGTACAGGTTTACATGGGGTAGCTTTGTACTATGTCACTTGTATAGGATCCTACATGGGGTCGTATACAAGGGAGATCGATGTCTGGTCTTGACATGGCTGCTACAGATTTGGTGCTGGGAGCACATTGTAGTGCGGAGGCCGGTAGGGCTCCCATTGATAGGGGTTGACTGGGAGAGGCCCCGAGTTTACTATTGGTGGCTACAAAGAGCGTCACAGCAATGAATAGATCTATCGATGTCTCGGAGGTTGCTAGACGACCTCATCCTAGACCAGATCACCTAGAGGCCATGGAGAGAGCACCCCGAGTGGGCAGAGGATGGGCAGGAGCTGGCTTGCATCAGGCGAGTCTACTGATTGAAGATGGAGTGGGGAGAGGTAGAGCTCCACTGCTACAATTGGGTACTATGGTAGTTCGGTCTACAGTAGGGGATCCCTTCTCTTAGGGATTACGAGTACTCCCAGACTGTTCGAGATAGTACTATGCTGAACGAGGATCCATACATGCAACGATTCTAGAGTCAGGACACGGACGATGCCCCCATCCAGCCAGTGGATGGGGACGACACTGGGGTTGCAGATGGCTACGATGCCTGGTATGTAGGCATATGCCCTCCTTGGATGATGAGGGCATAGGTTCTGGTGCACACGATTGTGTGACAGATGGGGAGGTAGCACCAGGTTACCATTGAGGTAGCGTGGGGTCACGGCAGGAGAGCAGTGACGATCCCCATAGGAGAGATGCCAGCGGATAGGTCAGGCTCCACAGAGGCCATAGGAGACAGGGCGGAGGGAGGAGAGATTCCCTTCATAGTAGGGGGAGAAACCACCATCACTTGATAAGGGTAAGGGTGTTGAGGTAGGGGAGAGCAACAAGACGACAGATTTTTGGGCTGAGGTTTCCCGCCTTCGGGATCAGGTGCAGACACTACAAGATGAGGCTACATGACTCAAAGCTCAGGGCGGAGGAGCGAGCACTCAAGATCTAGCATGGTCTATTGCTCAAACCGCATTCTACCAGGGGTTGTACTATTAGGCGGTCCCATAGGGACAGAGGATACCATTGCCAACCCCCATTGTAGAGCCGATCATGATGGGATCATCGAGGACATCCTCACGATCGACGACGAGGATCTGGGACACAGCCTGGACCTCTATGGGACCACCTCCTCCATGTCAGGGCAAGGGAGGAGATGAGGCTGAGAGCTCGAGGGCTTCTCTTGGCTAGCTACTACAGAGTGCAAAGTGCATTATTATATATGTATATTTTTTTTTTTTTTTTGAGGGGATTGAGTATGCCAGGGTTTTGATTGTGGCATACCAATCCAGATGATGTACATAATTGATTGATGATATATAAAGATTGTATTTTTGATGATATGACTTGTGTATCTGTTGTATGATGCTTGAATTGTTGATTCATGTAATTATGTCATTGGAAATAAATTATAATGTTATGTCATGTCATAAAATTGTAAATGAAATAATCTGATGTGCATAAATTGGTTGTTTTGGTGTGATTTGATAAAAAATAAAAGGGACTTCTAACAATAATTTCAAAGGACATTGTCGCTATTATAGACCGTTTCATGGAGTCGTCACTTGCTAGGTCATCAAGCTAATCCTAGTATAGAAATATTGCTAAAAGTAAAAGAGTGCTTAAGAGACTGTCTTAAGACTTGGTGTTGTGATGATGAAAATGATGATGGTGATGATTTGTTTTCAGATTTTTCACAAAATTATGCATGAAATATATTTAAAAAGTGATTTTTGCTAGGCATAAATTCCTAAGTGTGATAAATTTTTGAATAATTCCTTAGAAATTATACCATGGTTGCAAAATGGAATGTTTGACATAATGACATGAAATAGAATAAGTGTTCGTTCGTTTTGAAGCACAATTGTGTAACATAATGATGTAAGCCATATGTGTTTTTAAAATAGATGGGAAAATAAAATTAGAACAATGGTTTGCGCTAGGCATAGAATTTATAGGTATAGACTTATACCATCATCGCGAAGTCCAAAGAAGAAATTGATATTTTTAGTTTTATTGCATGATCGATTTTTGATTTTTGATTTTTGATAAACAGAAAATAATAATATGATGAACATGTTGTTTGAAATCATTTTGCGATTTTGTGAAACAATGTATATAATTGTTTTTATACAAAACAAAATTCTAAAATAAGAGGATAAAATTATTCCAAAAAGAATTACATAAATATTTTAAATTATCTCAAAAACAAATGTAGGTTTATAAGGGATCCTCATGTGCAAATGTGAGTTCATTACCGATCTTGATTTATCATAATGATACAAAATCTCTCAAATACAAATGTGTGTGCGATTGTATTGTTCATTCACCAATTTTGAGCAAGATAATTTGATACAAGCAATTTGCCTTAACCAAATGAGTGTTCCTTAACCATTATTTATATGCATATAACCATACCAGACTACTATGTAAGTCGGGTTATCAAGAGCTAGCTGATCCATAAGTCGACATAGGTCTATACAAAAGAAGGTCGCTAATGTGACAAACATATCACCACGCTAGGAATTACCCAAGGCCAAGCGGGTTGGGCACAAACCACCTGTTATGGGGCTTACCTCACAGTTTTTGAATAATTGAGAATTCCAGGGATTCAAGCTCATTCACCCTTATTTTATTTTCAAGGGGTAGGGAAAGGGATTTTATTGCATTTTGCTTTTTCATTTCATTTTTGCTTTTCTTTTTTTCTTTTTTCTTTTCTTTTTTTTTTCTTTTTTTTTTTCTCTTTTTGTATTTTTTCTTGGAATATTGTTGTGATGGTACAAAATGATTTTTTTTTTCTCATTTTTCTTTGAATTTTCTTTTTATTCCTATGCTAGGGATACTTGCTCGGATTGGCTGTAGAGCAAGGGATTTTTATTCTGGGTAGGGGTGAGCTTGTCATTTTGTCATTTCTCAAATATTCTAGACCATGTGCATGATAGGATAGCAGGGGAAACTTTTCGCTCAAGAAACCACGTCTACTATGTAGCATCATATTGAATTTGCAATAAAATCATTTTAATGTGAAAAGATATATTGGGTTTAAGTAAATAACAAGATCAATTCTCTATGCTCAAAACTTTATTTAATGACAATGTGGACTTTGATATAAGAGAGATTAATAATCATACTAAATAAAATCAAGATATTTATTCATGTGAGTGTGATAGTGCGGGATTCCAAAATAAATGTTCATTTATCCAAAATAATTGAAAATATAATTGCAAACTCCAAGAATTGACAGGTATGAAAAAGATGTTTTTGAATATTTTGACAATTTTGATGTTTTTGTATTTTATTTTAATTGATGAATTGAAAGAAATACAATGTGATTGTTTTTTTTTTTTTTATATATATATAAGTGACTAAAAGAAATAATATGCAAAACAAATATATACAATGATGAAATGGCCAAATTTTATGCATAGTAGCGTTTGAGATGCATAATGTTCATAGGTTCTTTAAGTTCTTTACCATCTAAGGTAGATAACTTGTATGCTCTCAATCCAAATTTAGCAGTAATAATATACGGTCCAAGCCAGTTGGGCTCAAATTTACCTTTAAGGTTTTTAGTTGCATTAGTATTTTTTTGAAGATTTTGAGGATTTTGATTTTTTTTTTTGTTCTAATTTATGAATTTGTGGTATATACAAGATGATCTATATACATTATACAAGGTTATTTGAGTATAGCATGTCTAAGGTTTCTTCAAAATCAAAGGAGGTTTTGAAGGATAATTCGGTTGTGGTGAAGGTAAGAACAAAAGGTGATGAATAAAAGGTAGCGATAACAAAAGCTTTGTTATAATGTAGAATAATGTAGCAAAATATTTGACTTTTATATGTGTAAAATTGATCATGTTACAAAATAAAATGTCAGAAGGATAAGAAGGTTCTTCATTCTTATCACTATCTTCCAAGTCTTGATAAGATGGAGGGAGCATATATGAAATATATGCATGGGTGTTATTTGGTAAACAAGGATGATCATATATGAATGAAGAAAAGTGATGGATAGAATATAATTGTGACAATAGAGAATGTATAGAACTTGATGTTTCAACCGTTAAATATTCTTCAAATGGTGTTGGGTCACCATGTATGGTAACACTTTTATTTGCAAGTTCAAACTTCAAACATTGGTGAAGAGTGGAAGGGAAAACCCTCATTGTATGCATCCAAGGACTTCTAATAAGTAGGTTGTAATGTGAAGGGAAATATGCTACATAAAACAAAGTATCCAGGATCTTGGATCCAATATTAAGGGCAAAATTTATAGTACCTAGCTTCTTGAATTTCATTGTTAAAATATTTTATAATAACATTTGATTCATTAAGATCTTCTTCCTTTGATTTGAGTTTTTGGAATAATTGATGAGTGCATAAATTAAGAGAGGAGCCATTATCTACCATGATAGTTTTAACAGGTGTTTCTTTACTAGATCCTGTAATGTAAAGATAGTAGTTTTCTTGTGGAGTAGAGGAAGGAATCTCCTCATCATAGAATGAAATATGGTTAACCTCAAGAGGGTTTACACCATTAATTATGTTCTTAGAGAAAATATGATGAGGAACAAATTGTTGGCTAGGTATCTTGAACAAAGTTTCCTTATGAGAACTTTCTAATACTTCTAAAAGGGATATCTTTGCTTGAGGATTAATCACTTGTTGTTGGCTATCAAAGTGGATTTCAGATTGAGATTTTGATTCTAAATATGAGCTTTCTATGCTTACATTCCATTTTGGATCATTCTCTAGAGTCAAAGATAGTTTTGAAGGTTGGTTAAATGAGGAATCCATATCTTGAATATCAGATTGAGTTGATTGAACTTGAGGTTGCTCATTTGTAGTTTCTATTACAATATTAGTAATATCATCATGATGGGACACATTAACATGCAATATTTGATTGGTTTCTTGTTGTTGATAATTGAATAGGGGTTCTTGGGAGATCCCCATGTCTTGCTTGATTATTGATATTTGTTGTGTAGGTGTTTGATTGTTTACTGGAGATTTATCATCAGTTGTAGATTGTAATTCCTTTATATTAAAAAGACCCTCATCAATCAAATATTGAATTGCACATCTTAAATCTTTACAATTTTGTGTCATATGTCCATCTACTCTATGATATTCACAATGTAGCTCGGGTTTAAACCAATCTACTGCTCAAGTTGTCTTGTGGAAGGGAGTTCAATCTTATTTGTATCAAGTAAATGCTTGAGAATTATATCCATTGGTTGATTGAGCTTTGTAAATGTACGTGATGCAGGTTTTTGATAGGTGCCTTAGGAGTTCATTCATAAAAGGACCTAATGGTTTCTCACCTTTGTTTTCTTTATTATGGGTAGAATGATTATAGGAATATTGTGAAGTATGATGTGAGTGCATGGTAGGATTGGAAGAATAAGTATTTTCTTGTTGAAATGGATGTGTTGTATTGAAAGAAGAATATTGAAAGGGTGGAGGAGGATTTTATGGAGATTGATAGACATAATATGGATATATGGGAGAATAGATAATATCGTTATGAAGAGGATTGGAAAAGGGATTGTCCTATTGGGTTGTGGATGAAAAATGAGAAAAGCATGATGGAGGTGATGTTGAATAGGGATGAGGTTGGTCATAATCAAAAAATGTATTTGGCTGAATTCTTCCAACATTACTAATGGGCTCATATTGATTTGAGTAAAAACTCATGGTTTCTTTAGTACTTCTAAAAGTAATATTTAGTATCTATTATTTAGAATTGAATCTAAAACATACAAACTTGAAATGATGATTTTTTTGTTCTTATTTTTCTTGTATACATATATATATATATATATATATATATATATATATATATATATATATATATATATATATATATATATATATATATATAAATTCTTTTTTTTGGATTGTTTTCAAAAGGTTTTTAGTTTTCACGTCGGGTTCACCAAAATGTATCGCTCCAAAATTTTTGCATCCTTACCCTCAGGCTATAGGATCCGCGCCTAGAAGGGGGATGCGAGAAGGATGGGACAATACCTCGGACTGAGAGGCCCTTTGAAGGTCCCGCATCTCGGGGGAGGAGTATAAAGGTGAATTTTCGACGGATGGTGGATTCACCAGGAAACTTTTGAGTGGCAATTTCAATGCCTAGGTTGGGAATGGGTTTGATGTGTTCATTTTATACTCAATCATTCAATTCCTAGGTTTGGCCAAAATGAATCTAAACTATTCTATATGCCAATAATGATTTAAACAAATACAAAAAATAGAAATGGGTGTTAAACACAGAGAATATGCAGATTAGGATAGATCATACCTGATTTCGAATGTCTGATGAAGGTTCTGAGTCTTGTAGCAGTATAAATCGTCTCAAACTGCACGTAATCGTCTAAAAGGAGATAGAATCATCTCATATCATAATCGATCATCTGATATCAGATGAGATCATCATGGATCTGATGAATTCGTCAGAAAAATTTGTTAGAAACCTGCAATCACAGAAACAGATACAAAATACCAAAATACGAGTACCAAAACATAGGGGAAATGATAGAAGTAATGATATATTTACCTAAATGATAAATCCAAATATAAATCAAAGAATAAATGCATCAACTTAACAATGTATTTTGATTTTATCATGCATGTACACTAGATGAGGTGAACTCCAAGATGCATAAACATAATAACCCAAGATAATGCAGAATTATAATGGAAAAATGCAGGAAAGTTAAGAAGATGCAAACTCTGGGCTTGGTTTGCCCCCAATATAGATTACAGTCAAGATCACCTCCAATTGTACAAAATCATCTGCGCTCCTCGCCAGGATCATCCGAGATAGTCTGGAATCATTTGCGATGATCCAAACTAGCTTCAGCTAAAAAACAATAGGGTTCTTGCAAGAAAATGCAAAATGCAGACTACAGACAGTAGTACGAGGATGCTCTAGTGAATAAGGATCTAAATCCGTCAACTAAGGGGTTCAGGGGAATCAGAATCAGGGTCAGGGGGATAAACTAGAAAAATCCTAGTTTATATAGGATTAGGGGGAGGCTAGGAGGTTGGGGATCATACCAATATGGGAGATCTCCAATAGGGAAATCTCCAACTGCATAGATGCGCTTTTGCCTATGTTGGAGAGGATGTTGAAACAAAAGCTAATTATGAACATTTGATGTTGGGATGAAATCGTCTGGACGTTCTGTTCTAGATGAATTTTTCAAATCAAGGACGATTTCGTTTGATCTGCAACGATATTGTCCAATGGTCAAAACAAATCCTAAAAATGGCACGAAAAATGGGGAAAGCGGGTAATAGGCGGTTTTGGGGTGATTTTGGGGTTAAAATTTAAATTTTTATCTTTTATCTTTTACTAAGGTTTTAATCGTGCCAATTTTAGGGTGCTACAATGACCAACCAAGTGCTAAAGCATATGCTTCCTTTGTCCCTACATCCATCTCTTCTTCATCCCATATTATCATAATCTAGTCAAAATTCATGGAAATCATCCCTAGAAGAGTGTTTTGAACTTGAACCCTTGGGGATTGGCCTTGCATCTAAGCACTACCCTTGGAAATATTAATAAATTGTGTAGGAGGATTTTGGGGAGTCATAGGTTTTTTTATTGGAGTTGTCTACTCTCTTTCTCTAAATCCATCTATAAATAGGGTAGCAAGTTGATACCATTCAAAAATGGACTACAAATAAATATATTCATACCCCTCATGAGCTTTACCTCTAAAATATACCACCAAAATTCTCAATTCTATGTTCTACCTTATGATTTTGTGTAATTGGTATAGATAGACCATATCTTGCAGATGCTCTAGTGGAGTTGCCAAATCTTCTTCCATCTAGTATCATAGTGATTCAAGAGTTGATGTTCAAATGTTATCCCATACATTCGATGATATTGGAGGTCATAATGGGGTTATTTTATTCCATTCTAGGAAAATTAAGGATGGTAGAGTTACTATTTTCCTTGGGGAATTATGAGTAAAAGTACTAGCATGTGCAAATTGGCAATAGCAAGGGATATATGGCAAACAATTTGTTCATAGATTTTGGATCCTTTGGTTGGAGTGGAGTTACAAAAAGGTTATATAGTATGTGCTATATGAGTATATAGACTAATATATTCACTAGAATCTCAATATTATGTCATTTAGTGTGGATTATTTTAAATATTTATTCTTGAGTAGAGTCACCAGTATATCCTCCTACACTATAGCCCTATATGTAATGTGTTGACAACTAGGAGTTTGAACACTTTCTCCTCTAAACATATATGAGCACAAACTAAAACATATACATACATACATAAAGTAAATTGGATAGGGAGAACCAAATAGTCATAAGACTCCAGTATATATATATGGGTGTATGTGTGAGTGTGTGTGTGTGTATGTGTGTGTGAGTATGAAAATATTATAAGAATATGCCATAAGTGAGGGTGCAAACTACCCACAAGGCCACCTAGGAGTACAAGGACAATTATACAGAAGAAAATAAATGGAATGTTATATAACTTTTCGAGATATACCTTCTCGATCCTTTACAATGCTAAACTTTCTACTATTTATAGATTACAAAAGGCTAGATTTCCCCTCAAAAACTATGTAGAAATTTCAAGGATGATTTCTCTTTTGTGTGTTGGATCATGTCTTCATTCAATTCATTGGTTCCTTTAGGATCTATGTATCTATGCTCATTCATGTTTAATGGTTTTGGTCCTTTGGATGTGCAACTATTGTTGTTATTGTCATCTATCCTTTTTTAGGATTCTTGAAGTCTAGTTGTAAATGATCTTCTATAATTGATGCTCTCAATCTATGTGTTCCTGTTGTGGCTCCCATGCTATAGCCTTTAATGTGGCATCCATTTATGTCATGCAAGTAGGTGAGCTTGAGATTTTTTCATCATTGTTGCTTTTATAAGTTCAATCATCATATTTTGAGGACATGCTAAAAAATTTTAAATATTTTAGGATTGTCAAAAAATTTATTCTTTCTTTTAATTTGGAACCTTCCAAAAATTTTGATCTTTAGACATTTGTTCCTTTTGTGCCTTTCAAAAAAATTTCCAACTTTTGACTTTCAAGGCTTTAGATATCACAAGTTGTAAAACTTTTTGCACTTTTTTTTCATTGGAATTTGTAGAAAGTGGTGCCAACCTTGATTGGGACTATTCATTATCTGGTAAAACACCTTCCTAAAAATTTCTCTCCACCTTCTAACTCTTGAAAATTTTGATAAAAACTTCTATTAGCACTTGTACAACACTTGATTCTTTGTTTCCTATATACTTTTATTTTGCTTAGGAAACTTCTAAAAATTTTCTTAAGGTAAGTTTTGAATGTAGTGAGAATTCACTACACATACATTAATAGGTTCACTCTCCTCTTTGATATGGAAAAGCAATTATGGCTCAATCAACAAGAAAAATAGGATAATAGTTGCTTATTTTATTTTGTGGCAAGTTTCTTCATCAAGGGATGATGCATAATATTCTTAAATAATGTACCATAGGTTCTTACTACATAATAGGCCAATCATTTAAGTTGACCAAATAATATAAATTCATCCATTTAGGTGAGTAACTATGGCTTGATGATCCATCTTACACAATATAATCCCTAATCCTACTACATGTCCTTGAACTAATGCCACTAGCACATGAGCTCAAAAAATCATGCACTTTGAAAAAAGGGTGCAAATGCTTCTATATAAAAATGTTATGGCCTCCAGTAGTTTTCCCTGATGGACCTCAAAAATGCAAAAATTAAATACCTAAACCTTATAAAATTAGAAACCAATCATCTATTACCACTTAGCACCTATGATTTTTTGGGGCCCTCAATTGGTATTTCACCACTTCAAAATATCTAATATAATGCAATAATGATAAGTGTTTATTTTTAATTGTTTGGATATGTTTTATATATAGTACTATTTTGCTCGTGTGGCACCATGGATGCAACGTTGATCACCATGCTGGCTAGATAAACTATCCACTTAAGATTATTTCAAAACTCCAATGGTGGAAATCAAACCTTGGTCACTTTCATGTCAAGAACATCACCCAAACTAATGCATCCACCTTACACATGTCATTGGTTTGATCCTAGATAAGATATGAGGATCTTGAGTCATTGTAAAGGAGGAAAATTTCAAAAGGGTCATGCCCCACATGGATTTGAACCAAAATCCTTTGATCAACCAAAGCTATAGTAAAGGCAAATTCACCAATTGGCTAACACTCCCAGGAAAAAAAATATCCAAGGCCCCTTGAAGTTTGTTGGGCATGTTGTTTAAAGGTAGAAAAGTATTGACTCTTGCATACCGATGCATATTAGTCAATTTTCTTGACCATTTTGTAGCAAATCAATAGCAACAAATTCAAACACATGAATGTCTATACCATATGCCCCATCTCAACCTTGATTAGCTAATAAAGTGTTTGCATGATGGTGATCCACTTCCCAATTTTTACCTTGATGGAGAAATTGCACCACCACAAAACCTCTAAAGTCACACAACAAATATGCATACATGAAAATGGTGCATGCAAATTGGTGTGTAAATTAAATTGGAATATTTTGGCTCTAAACTGACAAAGCACAAATGGCTCCCTCTTTTTACATAAAAATTTAATTAAAATTGTAAGCAAATGGTATTACCTCAATGAAAATGATGTAGGCTTATTTTTTAAATGTTTCTTGAAAAATGGATAGTATTCTATGGATTAGAATCTCCCCTTTATTTCTTCTACTAATTGGAGGCTTCAAGTTTACCTTTATAGTGGCCAAGTGATGTTGATCCATACATTACCTGATACTATGTTGGAATTCACACCTATTCCAAAAACAAATAGAAGCAATCCATCCACTCAAATATTATACAAAAAATGTAAAAGGATGAAAGAGAGAAAGATATAATGCGCGCCCATAGGTACCATTAATATGCATTGTATTATCCATAGATAAGAATCACAACACTTCAATCATAAAATGGAGTGGTGGGAATATTTATACCAATACCAAAATCCCAATTACATAAATGAATTTAACCTAAGCTAACATAACAAGAGGGATTAAAGTTAATTACAAGTTATAATATGGTTTTAACCATAATAAGGTTGACCACATCCTACAAGGACTACATAATAAAATATTACAATAAATTAAATACATTGTATCATGATTTTCCTTAGGCCTATTTATTATTATATCATATAATATTGACCTAGGCCATGAATCAAATTACACTTTCAACAAATTCTACCCAATAATTCTTTGGAAAGTGAACATGGTCACAAAGATTAAACATATTATTAAATAAAAAATATGTTGGTAAATTTTCCCTTATTTGTAATGATCCAATGATAAGAAATCTAATAGGATGAAGGATATGGATATTTTATAAAAATCCTAAAGAAAAATTAGGTTTTTAAGAAACTTCAAAAATCCAATCCTTGGTCCTACCTCATAGTTTCTCTTTTCAAAGACAACATTTGTTTGAAACATGTCATCAAAATAAAAATAAAATGGACTAAACACTAAATTGTTATAGGAAGAATATGAAACCTATTACTAAATATTTCTACTATATCATCATGATCCAAGATCTAATTGAGTTTTTTATAAAATCCTAATGTTTGTCTAAAACCTCACTTTATAGTTACCCCTTTGAAAAAAATGAATCCTTTGGAATCATTATTATATAATATCAAGAACCTTGCTTTTGTATTGAGTAATAGAGATTCATACCAGCTCTGGTACCACGTTGGAATTTATAATATATTTAGGCATTAAAAGAATAAAAATATATTACTTAACAAATAAAATCATATCACTCATACAAAATAATATAGATAGTAAAGGTTCCATTATATATTAATCATTTCATTATCAAAAAAAAGATCATATCCAACAAATAAAAAACATTTGGACAAGTAGTGGTATAAATACTAACCCTTGATACAACTTACTCAATTATAGGTGTAAATACAAACCATTGAATAATAATGTAATAATACAAAAATTTCATTCTAAGAGGTGCACATGGGCCCATAGGATTATATAATGATCATATACAAAGGTTAATCATTGCCTTGAGTGAATATTAACACTTTTGCAATAACTAAAAACTTCACCCTTATAAGATCATCTTAAAAATTCCTCTTGAAATCAAAATGCTTCTCTAATTCTTGAATTCACTCTATTAAAAAAACAAAATCAAAACTACAATTAACTCTCCTTTAAATTTGGATACCCCTACTTTCTCCTTGGCCCTTGCCTATATACAACTTCAATAAAACTCTCATTGGTCATAACCTCTCATAAGATCCCTTTTTAATTTAGTTGATCTCCAAAAGAGTCATGATGTAATCTAGATTCAAATGCTTATAATATTAAAAAAAATACTATGTTACCCAATATCCAACATTTATCCTTCCTTTATATCCACATGCATATTATCTCCACTTTGTACCATATTTCTTTGTTGTGACGTATATGATACCAATATGATGTAAACAATTTAATTAAACATGTAAAAAATAATATAAACCCAATGACATAGAGCAAAAAAAAATAGAGATAAATTACATATATATTTACAAGGAATACAATAGAAATAACACATTGGAGAAGCTATAGAAATAAACTAATAGCACCACACTAACAATCTCGTTCTAGAATAAATGTCCTATAAATTCATAGTTCTTCTAAATTATCTCCAAAATGGACCTATAGACCTCCAAAATTTATAAAGGTGACTTCATAACCAGACCTAACTCATATTTTTTCATATAAAGTACATCTAATCATACTAAAGATATATAACTACATAAATATATCCGAGAAACATTAAATATTCCATATTTCAATTATTTATCATATTTTTCTTCATATAATATTTTGGAAAAGAGATAGACGTATTAGGTTGTTCTTGATTTAACAATTCCTCCTTAATCATTTAGTATTATAATAGTGATTCTTTAATGACCATATAATTTACACCATGTCTAATAATTCTAGCTAGACATATTTTTCTAGCTATTGTAACTTTAGGCATGGGAATCCACTTTGAGTTTGAATACATGACTAATAATTCTTTGTCATTTTTATTTCAACTTGCAATATTAGTGTGCCATGTTCAACTCATTAGAAGTTATGGGGATATGGATAACTTATCCTCCTATGGAATGGTATTACTTTGCTAAGGATTTATGTTTGGAAGATGAGTTCAAATGAAGCACCCAAAAATTAACCATTCAAGTGTGAAGAGCCTGTGTTTAGAGGCAAAACTTCCTCATTGGTGCCAAGTATGGGGCAGTTTATATATTTTTAATCTTAGTTTAGTTATATTTGAATTTTACTATATTGGGTTTATTTGTAATTATCTTGTACATTCCTTATAGAAAATTATAAAGTATTAACAAAGGATGGATGAGTAACTAAATTTTTAGTCCTTTTAATTTCAAAAAATATAAAAAAAATAAAGAAAAGTATGTAAAAATATACAAGTAAATTTGGCATGTGTTTGATTCCAAGGTATATAAAAGATAGATTGATTTTCTCTTATAAAATCAGAAAAAGTAGACACTATTAAAGGTAGCTTTCTCATGGGGTTGAAATCTGCTTCATTGGGGTTGGGTGGGACTGTGATTAGTATATTGTATTTCATGTTAGGATGTTTTTAAGATCATATTAAACAAGTCATTAATTAAATTCTAGCTATAGTTAGAAGTGTCAATGTGTTAAAGATATTTGATTTATAGTTGTACTTTAATTAAATCAAATCATTTTGATAGTGTTAAATTTGATTTAAAGGATCATTCTCTATTGGATTTTAAGCCTTACTACCACAATATATCAGAGGTTCCTCAATAAATAAGAATTAATATTAAAGGTTATAATATCAATAATGAAGAGTAGAATTATAAATGAACAATCTAATATATATCAAGGCCAATATAATAATGTAAATAACATTCACTTATAATAACAAATATTAATGTATATTGCCAAATTCATTCATGTACTATGCATGAAGAAAACTTACATTATTAATTGCTCAAAATCTATATAGAAGCTTTATTCACTTTTTATCTTCCTTTTACAATCAAATGATCGGATAATCGAATATATTTTTATGGAGTGTTGTTTCCATAATATAGACATAGAAGATGACTCTTCATGTACTTGACTATTGCTCTTCATATAACAACTTCTATGACCTTAGGCTTATCATATTACCACTTGTATACTATACACTTCATTCTCTTCTCGTATGCATACTTGACTCTATGAGACTTGCACACTTCTACATGACACACTTCTACATGCACTCCAAACTTACATGATACTTGTGCATTTCTAGCATATTGCACTCTTACATGACATGTGTAATGTTTGCACATTTACACTTACATGAAAGGGTAAATATAAATCACGCATCTAAACTAAATACTCAACCCTAATCTATTAAATATTTATATTGTACCATGAAGATGCCATGGGGGTACATTAGCATGTACCAAATAATGTAATATTCCTCAACATTCTTTATAGTACTTGACACCTTTATATATTAATTTGATTATGAAGGATAATCTTATATTCTCTTAGTACTAGTAGATAAGATAATGGGGATTGAGAATTTCAAAGGACAATATTTACATACATAAAAAATCAAGCTTTAATTGTGTCTAATTAAAAAATATCTTTGGGATGTCATAAATGGAACCACACTAGAGCCATAAAACCCTAACAAGGCAACCAAGTAGACTATAAAATATCAAATATCGATAGCTATGATTGATATTGGACTCTTATATGCTTACTTACATTGCATAGACCTCTCAAATATGGTAAGTGAAAGTGAGGATTCTCTCAATACATTGTTTGATTCACAAGCATCAATCGCAAAGATGACACTTAAGCAAAAAATTGTGGACTAAATATGATGAAAGGTGATGATATAATCCAACACATATGTTTCACTCTTTGATGAATCAACTAGTTGGAATTAATACCAAGGTAGAAAGTGATGATGCTTAAGCTATTTGTTTAAATAGCATACCTCCTAGTTATGCTAATACTATGTTCACATTGAATAAAATTAATCCCATTTTAGAAGATGTAGTTTCATATTTGATTGATGAATAAAATTGAGTTAAGAAAAATGACTTGATTAATGAAGAAAAGATATTATTTGTAAAGAAGAAGAAAAATAGTAAGGGTTCTTCATCCAAGGACCAATTTGTGTGCTTCTATTGAAAACAATGAATCAATATAATAATGAATTGTATCCGACAAGCCAAGGACCTGATAAATGGAAAGTTGAAAAAAAAACAAGACAATGGTTGAAAATGAAGATAATAATGAAGATTGTTTTTTTTTTTTTCTTTTTTGAATTTTCATGGTGGAATCGGTAGCCACCATGAATCCGGGCAGGTTGTCTAGCTTTTATGGCCACCATGGTATTCTGTGATGTCTACCCCAAAAGCTACCACACAGATCTTCGTGCAATCCGCCCCTATAACCACCATGCCACAATCATTTTAAACCTTTTACGCCACTAAAAGCACCAGGAAAGGTACAAGCGTTCAGTCCGATGAGGCTCGAGATTTGAACCTTGGACCTCTACCCCCCTTATGGGGTTTGGATGAACCAATTGGTCTACACCTCGGACCTCGAAGATTGTTATCTTGTAGAACATGATGAAGACCCTTACCATAAGGATAGTGAGGAGGAATATATTTATTGAATTGATTCAAGATTGATCCTTATGAATAGATGTGTGTCCCTATTCACAAGAGGATGTTCAATGTGGTCATAATTACCACTAAAAATATGTTTGATGTATTAAGTGGAGGCCCATGCCATACTTATCTATGATTGGTTGTGTATGTCCCAATCATAATTATTATTAATAGTAGTGTATGTTCCTATTTACAGCCTTGATGTTGGATAGAGTGTGTGTATCTGTCCAATTATGTTGTATAACCATGGATACATGAGTTTACCCCTATCCTTGGTTAAGATTCCAATGGGGACATTCCCAATGAAGAATCATTTTGAGGTCATTCCCACTATTCTTTGTTGTAAATAGTTGAGTGTGTCCCTATTTGTACCCTATGTGTACTTGATAAACTATTGTATGGTTATTTATATTATTTTTAGTATCCCTACCTCTGTTTGGATAATGATGTAATAAAATGGGACTGTTGGGGTTTATTACATCATTTTATTTGATAAGTTAAAAATCAATTGAGTGGTTAAAACCACTCACATATGAGTCTTGTGTTGTTAATTAGTTATGATTTCCACCAATTATTGAAATCACACTGCTAATGATATATTATATATAGTTTCTCTATATTGTGCAACATTATTTATATTAAATAGATTTGATCAATTCAAATATTGAAGCATTATGCAAACACTACTTTGGCATGTTAACACCATAATATATCATATATATCACATAGTTGTAACTCACCAAGATTTCTAGAATGATGAATAATTTTGAACATTGAATTGATGTATTTGTTCATATTATGCATTCACTACTTTCTTAGATGGTCTATAATCCTTTTACTTTTAAAATATATTTTATTGCATCTATGTCTTATATATTCCCTTAGTTTTTCATTGTTACTACTCAAACCAAAACCACTAAACACCTCTAACAATTTCCTTCTAATTGTTTAGTAGTATATCTTGTATTTAATTATTGGTAAATGTTGGTAGAGAGTAAACAAATTTGGATGAAGTGTCCTTAGTTGTAGAAAGGAATTAAAAGCATCATATACAAAATATTAAAAATATTATGCAAAATAATAGATAATATACTCGCATCAAGTGGCATTAACTCAATAATTTATATTCCTCAACAATAAAGGAGGAGACCCAAGTTTATATTAGCTTTTTAGCCAAATTCAATCATAGGTCATCTAGGATATTGAGTAGACTAAAATATTAGAGAAATAAATATAGATGGCCAATATCATTCATGAAATAACATGAAGAAAAAACTTATAATAATATTGCTCAAATTGAATACAAGCTCAATATGCAACTACACTTGTTTCTACGATACATTTATATACATTTCATGGAGCTTTATATCCATAATATAACCTTAGAAATATGGCTCTTGGACTCTTTTGACTATCATTCTCCTCATATATTAGGTAGATGCATCCTTTCCTATACCACACATAATACAAACCTCTCATGCCTCTTGGCTTCTCATCTTACCACTTGTATACATGACTTATGACTCTCTACATACTTGCATGTTTTACTCTATGACACTTGTGCACTTTATTACATAACACTTGCACACATTATTACATGACACTTGTGCACATCCTATGCATGAACACATACTTAAAGGTAGATATAAATCTATTGAGGGTGATGTCAAAATTCATCCATAATTATTGTTTATTAAATTAGTTTTATGTTTTAAATAATTGATTAGGAGATAGACATTGTTATTTCAAGTCTAGAATTAGTTAATAAGTCAATCTATATCAGATTGGATAGTTAGGTTGAGTTAAAGTCAAGTTTTAGATTGATTCCTAGAAAATAGAGCCAATTGGGAGTTAATTTTTAGGTAAATTATCTTCATGAAGAGAGTGCCTCAAATAAAGGCTAGTTAAGTGATTTGTAACTGGAATTAATTTCTAAATTTATCACATGCAAATAGATCTAAAAATGGGCACAATTAACTAAAAAGACACCATGCAAGGTGGCCATGACGAGCTAGTTTTTAGAATTCTTGAGTTGTTTTAGGAGTTTGATTGATCAAGGCAGATTTATCATTATTTATTATTGTAATTGGACTCATTTTAACATAGAAGAATCAACATTTTTCATAGCACACATTGGGATGCACTATTATGGAGCAGTTTTAATTCTTTTGTGTGTATGTTTTATTCAGTTCTAGATCTATCTTCAGATTTCTGGACCAACAACATAGTTTGTTGATATTGGAGATTTTTTTTAAGGATATTTCATCATTTTATATTTAGAATTGGTTTAGCTTAATCACTAAACACTCTTAGACCATTTTTGGGTGATATCCATGCTCCATTAATGTTCATTTTATCTTAGATCAAAATTGTTTTATTGTTGGTTTTTTGGATCTCTCCACCACTAGAATTCACAAAATAAGGCTCCTAAACCATAGATTCAAACCCTATTCTAATATTTACATATTTATAATTATACCATGAGGTACCATGGGGGTACATTAGAATGTACCAAATAATGTAATATTCTCCAACACCCCCCTAAATTACATTATTTGGTTATTGAAGACTTTAGTCTTCAATATTTGATTCTTGCATTTTTTCTTCTACTTAGACTCTAGCATTACTCAAAACTACGATGCTAATCTGCTAACCTATTCTTGTAGTATTCTTTACACTTTCTTTGTGATCATAAAAATATTTTGACATATCCATGATTCTATTCCAATCTAATTTTTTTATCCATCCATAGTGAACCTAAATTTTCTTTTCATAATCTATCCTTGGTTTGGTCTTATCACAAAGTCTAAAATTTTGAGATGTTTTAAATTTCATCTTTGAATTTTCATCTATTTTTATAGCCTTATCTATTTTTTTTTATTTTGTTACTTGTAACATTAGTTTCATTAGGAAGTTTTGGAAGAGCTTCCTTTTTATCCTCTTTATAATTGTCAGGACTGATCAAACTGAAGGGATATTTTATTGATACAAATGGTTACAATATATAGGCATAAGCCTATATGATGAACATGACACTTGTCAATGAAACTGACAAGTGTCAAACTGGCATAGTGCACATTACATTAATTCTAACATTCCCCCTTAATGTGCACTATATGATAAACTGACAAGTGTCAATATAAACTGACAAGTGTCAAAATAGAGGCATAGTGCACATTAACTCTAACATTCCCCCTTAAAGTGCACTATCCTAACTAAAGAAAAAAAACCTAGGCTCGTGCTCTGTGCTCTTGGCTCTCCAACTGTGAATAATGCTAGATTCACTGTGTATACATCTCGATATGTTGCCTCAGGGTCAACCACTTCCACGGGTCTGTTGCCACTAGGTCAGCCGTCTAAGTGCCTTAGGGTCATCATGGATGCCTCAGGGTCAGCCACTTCTGGGTCTGTTGCCTCTACAGGTCATCCTCAGAGGATGTTGCCTCTCGTAGGTCACTGACTAGATTCACCATAAATATCAAATCTCTCTTTATGGTGAACTCAATCTAGAAGGTGTCGGTCTCTACCAAAAATGCACCTAATACAAAGGAAAAACGAGCCATATAAGAGTGTCGGTCTCTACCGAAAATGCACTCAATACAATAAAATGAGCCATAGATCAAAATAGGAGGAGAGAAGAAGAAAAGAAGAGAATCTTCTGAAGTGTCTTCATCTGTAGTCTTCAGAAGTAGATCCAAAAAAACCTCGGATAGAATCTAGGGTGTCTATGTCTGTAGTCCCTAGTATAAGTGTCCTTATGGTGACCATGTCATCCCACCGAAATGCATGGGTAACCAGCCACTGCATTCGCCAAGTGTATAGAAAAGGTCACTAGGTACAAGGATCACATATAAAATTACCTTGGGAGTGTCGGGTACAATCGAAAGTGCACTCCAAGGTAGAAAAACTTCAAGGCTAAAAAACTCAATTGAAATAGCCTCAAAATTACAATATGACACCACCATTGTGTCCATCATGAAAAAATCTTTCCAACGACTATAAATACCCCTATATTCCACCATCAAAGGGGCCTTCATCATGTGGAAAAATCATCATGCCTATCTAAGGCAGCAAATAATTATCGCATGAGGCAGAATAAAAAATAGACAGTTTTCAATTTTCCCACGCAAGGGAATTACATGGGCCTATATAAACCACCCACTCTCATGTTTGTCTTACATGCCAATAAAGTGCTCCTCCACTTTATGAAATATTTCCTTTTGTTTTGATTAAAAACAATTTGAACCATTATGATCTAAAGAGTTTAGTGTCCCTTTTAAAAAATACCCACCCACTTGCAATACAAAAAAAACATTAATGCCTCAATCCTCCTCCTTGAGATGGAGATAATAAAGCATAACACGTGCCTTCAACAAGTGAACACGTAACAATTTCAAACCAAGCCATATCATTTAGTGGTGTGGGCCTTTACGGGGAGGAATGTCGACCATCCACTCTGGCAGCATTAATTGGTGAGAGAACCAATGACGCTTCCACTGTGCATGCAAGTTTTACACCTGGGGCTTGGCGAACTCTCGTTGTAGTGCTCAAAACGAATTACCCCATCCAAAAACCTGGGCACAAAATATTTTTGGAGGGGAAAAAAAAAAATCACAGGAATTAATATCAATATCGGGACTAAGTTTTTCATTGGACCTCAATATTAATATTAATATTAATATCAATATCATTGGACCTCTATTTTCATTGGAACTCGGCATGCAAGGTTTACACCTGGGCCTTGGTGAACTCTCGCTATAGTGCTCAAAACGAATTACCCTATCCAAAAAACTTGGGCACAAAATATTTTGGGAGGGAAAAAAAAAATCACAAGAATTAATATCAATATCGGGACTGAGTTTTTTGGGCGAGAGCGGTAAACATGGCGCAGCCTGCTGGAGGAGGCGACGGGCAGGCTGTTGCAGGAGCCCTTTGCCGAAAGGCGTCAAATGCAAATACACCATGGATCATGCAATTCGAGCATCTCCTTCATCTTAACCTTTGCCTTCGCCTTAATCTCAGCAATGGAGGGGACGTCTGCAATGGATCACCATCGTCGCCATTGACAACAATATCAGAAACAACATGAGTACAATGTGGGGAACAGGCCGGCAGTGATCTTGTTCGGCGTTTTCGGATCCAATCTCAGCATTCCCGATATGTTTTGGCTGTCACCTTCAGAATCATGGGTGAGAAATTGCAGTCTTGATATAGCACCAATCTTGTGGCCTCAAAAGCTACAGCACCCAACTGGAGCAAAAAACCCCCTTGCATTGAACTTTTTCTCCATATGTTGTAATGGCCACCCCAATAGAAATCCCAATCATGTTTGCCATTGTATTCAACTTGAAGGTCTCCTTTCTCAGCCCAACTCCAATGGAATACACCGCCATAAGCATCAGGGCCTTGAGCATCTAGATGAAGGACACAGACAGATATATGTAGGCAGAATTTGAGAACCAGAGGCTCATTGAGTACAGGGCTCCGATGGGCAGGTTCGACCACTTCAGGAATTCTGGACATCTCAGACTAGAAACAGCAGTGAAGCTTCGCAAACAGAAAAAACACAGCAAATAACCCTCTCACTTCTTTAAATGAACTTATGAGATGGCCTGAAATCCAAGCTTTCACTGCGCCAAGCTGCAACATGGGAGGAAATGCAAAAGGCTCATGGAGCAATGCATTGGAATGCTTAAAAAAATGACCGTCTGAGCCTTGAATTGATCCATCGCAGAGGGGATTGCTTCAAAAACGACTGTCTGTGCCCCTTTGCTGAGGCTGATTTGCTTCACTAGGTAGTCCACAATCTTCTCCAATGCCTCCATTGACTCCCTGGTCATCGATCACTGCACCCTCATAGTGGCCACAGCCTCTCCTATAAAGTATTGCAGCAAGCAAAATTGGGCAGCGGCGGTGGCAGCAGCAGTGGGAGCAATAATAATAATAATAATAGCAAGGGACTGAATGTGGCTGAGCATCATCATTTGATATGACTGTAATTCGTGGGGTCTTAATCTCTGTTGCTGCTAAGGCTGCTTCCAGCCTCGAAACAGCTGGCTCCATAAAATGAGTGTGGAAAGCACCAGCAACAGCGAGACAAACCGTCATCCGTGCTTTGAATTATTTAGCTTTTGATTCCACAACTTCTACTCCTTTCAATCCCCCTGAAACTGCATAATTTCCATTACAAAGAAATTTAGCAATCTACACTCTTTCCTTCTCATCAACTTATGCATTAGCTACATCATAAAATGAGTGTGGAAAGCACCAGCAATAGCGAGACAAGCCATCATCCGTGCTTTGAATTATTTAGCTTTTGATTCCACAACTTCTACTCCTTTCAATCCCCCTGAAACTGCATAATTTCCATTACAAAGAAATTTAGCAATCTGCACTCTTTCCTTCTCATCAACTTCTGCATTAGCTGCATCACAAAGCATTTGAACCTTCTCTGCATCAAGGCCGATAACACTGACATGGCACTTTAAGTAGCATCTGCTACTACTTGCATTGCCTCGCCTCTGAGTTTGACAAGTTGGAGTCCATCCTCAAAACTGAAGGCACCAGCAAATGCGAGTGCTATATACTCGCCCAGGCTTAGCCCACATGCAACATCAACAGAATCAATAATATCCTGGCCTCCATCACGGGCACGCAATACCTCAACTGTAGCCAAGCTGGTCACATATAATGCAGGCTGGCTTATTACTGTTGAATTAAGTTTTTCCTTAGGTCCATTGAGGCACACATCCAGAAGGTCATACCCTAGTGTCTCATTTGCTTTTGTAAATAAAGCAGTAGTAGCTGGCACACTTTGTGCATCCTTGCCCATTCCCACATCTTGTGCACCCTGTCCAGGAAATAGGAAAGCCGAAGTGGGCTTGTAATCAGCAAAGAGGGCATCGCTGGTAACTGTCTCTCTGCCCACAGCAGAGCTCATATACACCTTCGAACAGGACCTCCTCTCCACCCATTTGGGACTCTTACTCTGTAAACTCAATGTACTTAAGCTCTCCTTCAGCAAAGGGGCATCGTAGACATTATTCCTTGGGAGAGAAGGAACTAAAGAAGAATGATTAGAATAATATGGGATAGTGGATGCTGCAAACCCTAAAAAACTAAGTCTAAAAAAATCCCATAAAAAATTGGCAGCCATGAAAACTTCTGGTTTCTGATCCATCAAATATGGAGAGCATACTCCCTCAGTTTTAAAAAATTGCCAAAGGGAAAAAAAAAAGGGGAGGGAGGATTTCCATGAGGGAAATCCCCCCTCAAGGGTTTCACAGGGCAAGGAAAGCCCACTCTGATACCAAATGTCGGGACTGATCAAACTAAAGGGATATTTTATTGATACAAATGGTTACAATATATAGGCATAAGCCTATATGATGAACATGACACTTGTCAATGAAACTGACAAGTGTCAAACTGGCATAGTGCACATTACATT
Organism: Wollemia nobilis; assembly: GCA_028583015.1. Taxonomy (NCBI): domain Eukaryota; kingdom Viridiplantae; phylum Streptophyta; class Pinopsida; order Araucariales; family Araucariaceae; genus Wollemia; species Wollemia nobilis. The sequence goes on from JAQPPZ010006010.1 coordinate 1,306,531, forward strand.
AATTATAACAATAATTATCTTGATCTTCAACTAAAATATTTCTTGTAAGGGATCTAATTTCATTTCCTTTTTTAGCTTCTTCTATCTCTTTAATTTCTTAAATTTCTTGAACTAAATTTTCCATTTGACTTTCTTCTCTTGATTGTAGTTGTTTTTGTTGCCCATATTGGTACTAATATTGATATTTCCTTAGGCAAACATTTTGAAATGGTCTATTTATTTGATTTCTTTGATTCAAATAATTATATCTACAAAAAATTGTAGAATGACTCTTTTCTTACATATGTGACAATATCTTTGTTTCCATCTAGACTGAGACTATGATGATGTTGTAGTGTTACTTGGTATATTTTCCTTAGATATCAAAGCATTATTAATCATTTCATTTTTGACTAAATTTTCCACCTCATACCCTTGAAGTATATTAACCAAATCATCAAAGGTTGTTTCGTTATTTAGAACTTGAAGTGAAATGACTAATTATTTATAATTTTTCAAAAGTCCTCTTAATGTAACTTGGACAAGAAACTTGTCTTCTATTTTTTCTCCCAAATTTAATAACTTAGCTTTTAAATCAGTTATTCTTTGAAGAAAGAGTTCTATACTCTCTCCACTATTAACCTTTAATGAATATAATTGTGACTATAAATGCAAGATGGTTGCTTTGTTCTTTCCTTCAAATATTTTACATAATTTCTTCCAAGCAACTACTGAAGTCTTTGCTTCACTTATGTATGGTTGTATTTCATCAATTATCCCAAATGTAATCAACATAAGGGATTTTGCATCACTTTCTTCAAATTTTTATTTTTCTCTTTCATTTTCAATAGGTTTTTTCTTTGTTCCATTCACTATTTCCCAAAGTTTTTCTACAATGAAAATTGATTTCATTTTGTTTTTCTATGATGTAAAATTAGGTCCTTTCAAAAGTTGTGATTATGAAAGAAAAAAATTGCTATTTGACATAATGGAACTCAATTAAATTTCAAATTTCTTTGGAGTAAAAATCCTTATAACTCTAAAATTTTAAAAATAGTTATTTTTCAATCAAATTTGCAAATCAATAATCAAATTCTTCAATATTTTGAATTTCTCAAATCAATCAAATATTTCAATTTTTTTAATTTATTTTTGGAGTAGAATTCATTTTAAATCCCTAATTAAATAATTTTTCAATTTTCAAAAATCAATTTTTTGAAAAAAATAATTTCAACTTTCAAATTATCCTTATCACTCCAATTAATTTTAAAGCCTTACTACTCCCCCTTATTTAAAAATTAATGCAATCTTAAATTTGAACTTGAATTAGATGTGTGACCAAATTAGAAATATTTTAAAACATACCTTCAAAAACCTAGCATCATATTCATCAAACGTTGTTAGATGTGTCAAATTAATTTTGGTTTATTAGGGCATTGATGAATCATAGTCACCCAAACATATTTCTTGAGCTGCATTCACTTTTGAATTCACATGAGCCTTTTGGTGTTTCACTTTCTCTAGAAATGTTATATTCCTTTAGGTACTTATAGAATGATATGGTTCTCTAGGTGCTCTTAGGTTTTTGCAATGGCACTCAATATTTTAGACTAAGAATAGAGTTTGCAACTATTTCCTTTATGTAATGGTGCTTAGGTGTTCAAGTGATGACTTAATTGTTGTCATTCTATTAGCAATTAAGGTTATCTCTCTCTTTGGATGTATTCTCTATATCTTCTCTATTTTTTAACTCAAGCAACTTTTATTTTATCTTTTCAATACTTGGGAAGCTATAATGGCTCCTTCCTTTGTATCCTTTCTCTCCTATTGGATTTCTCTCAACTCAAGTAGCTCTCAATGGCTCCCTACTCATGTTGTATATATATGCTTGATGTGTCTTAATTTGGGTAGGTTAAATGGCTCCCACTCTATTTTCTTTCAAGAAGATGTTTGCTCACAACAGCATGAGTTGCTTTACAAGCTTCCTTTTTTCTTTAGCCTCAAAGGATTTCTTAAAGACGTCTATGCTCAAATATTTTCTTTCTTAGGTTCTATCTCTAATAACTAGAGTAAATAAATCAGCCCATGCTCTCTTTATGACTTTAATGAGAATAATATCTACACAATATCAATCTTCACAAAATATTTATAAATTCAAGATAATCAATAACTCATAATAATATATATTGGCTTATGTTTTCTTCATGTGGATCTCCCTCCAAATTGTCTTTTCAAATTCACACTAGAGTTCTTATTTAATGCTAACTTTTAACCTACAACTTATATATCCAAACTCTTTAAAAATTATTCACACCAAAATAAAGTATAGTGCTAGCTTTTAGAAACTACTCAAATTAGTTGTGAAATTTATCTCTCCATTTTCTTCAAATTTTTACACCAAGATTTTTTCAAATTCTAGAAATAGAGTCTACTCAAGATAGCTCTGATAAATTCTATACAATGTAGCTTTGATATCGCTATTATATTTTTAGCCAGATTCAATCATAGGTCCCAATATCTAGGATCTTGATTAAACTCATATTTTAGAGCAATCAATATAGATGGCCAATATCACTGAATATAACATTCGTGAAAATACCAATAATAATAAATAAATGGCCAATATCATTCATGAAATAACATGAAGATAATATTTCTCAAATTGTATACAATCTCAATATGCAACTACACTTATTTCTTTGATACATTTAAATACATTTCATAGAGCTTTATCTCCATAATATAACCTTAGAAATATGACTCTTGGACTCTTTTAACTATGGCTCTCTTCGCATATCTAGGAGATGCATCCTTTCCTATTTCACATATAAGAGAAACCTCTCATGCCTCTTGGCTTCTCATCTTGTCACTTGTATACATAACTCTTGACTCTCTACATACTTACACACTTTATGACACTTGCACACTTTAATTACATAACACTTGCACACTTTAATTACATGACACTTGCACACATTGTTACATGACACTCATGCACATCGTACACATGAACACATACTTAAGGGTAAATATAGACTCAAAACCTATACTAATATTTACATATTTACATTTGTACCATGAGATACCATGGAGGCATATTAGCATGTACTAAATAATGTAATATTCTCCAACAATTTAAAGCCATGATGTAATATGGGTGGGGCCCTTTTCATTCCCATATAACTAATTAAAAATATAGATAATGTACACACTAAAGATACACCTAAATTTTAAATATAAGTATTCATTTATTGGCTATAATCTCTCCATATCTCATGGTCTAGATCTTACATTGAAAGCATTTATTCCAAGGTAACAATCACACCTAACTTATTTATAGATATTAAATATTTGTTACATGAAAATAAGTGATTAGGTAGAGGATACCACTAATACTAATAGTATTGATACTAGATCAAGTGGCATTATCTCAACTAGTTGGATCCTTGACATTTAAGAAGGAGACCAAGATTCAAATCTTGCCAAGCGATAAATGGATAATATACAATATTTGGTGTATCACCACTATGTGGTGATGATGTAATACGGGTGGGACCCGTTTCAATTCCATATAACCAATTGAAAAAATAATAATAATATTGATGCTAGTGTAAGTGACAAGCTATACATATTTACAAAAATGTATCCCCTTATAATATGCTTCATGGGCATATGTCAAGATTATAAATAACATATCATCCATTAATCTTTATTTGTGATATGAATAGAAAAGTTTACTAAATAGTTTTTTACTAACAACTACTACATACCAAAACTATTATGAATCCTAATTAATATAACCTAAGTAATGTGAGATGTGGTGGTACTCTAAAATAGATATTAACATAGCATAGAAAGGAGAAAATGAACTGAAAATAAAATTGCGCAAAAACCCTCTAAAGGACACTTCATCAATCTATAAATTTGTGCATCTACTTCAATACAATACTCTATATAATTGTCTCAATAGACTCTTTGTATTTTAAATCCTCTCTAAATATGGGTGAGAATATTTCTTTTTTCTTTTTCTAATTTTCACTTGTAGCTCAAATTCTATCCTCTTCTACTTTTTATCTTATTCTTATCCTATTTTAATTTTTGTCTTATACTTATTTTGTTCTATTTTTTAGATTTAGTATCATAATTTTCAACATTATCCTCTTTGATACTGAATGGGAAACTTTTATACCATTTTGAGTGAAATAAATTGATTATTTGCCATTATCTATGTAAAAATATCTACATATTGATATTTTGAGTTGTGTTTCAATCCAACTTCTTTTCTTCAACTAAGTCTCTAATAAAATCATGCTTTAAATCAATGTGCTTTGATGTTGTATAAAAAAATATTTTTTAGTTATTTGAATTACTTATATTGTTACATAAAATGGTAGTTAGTCTTTCTTACTTTTTACCAAGATTTTCTAAGATTTGCCTCAACCATATTACTAGTGTGATTGTTGATGTAGTTATTGTGTACTTTACATCTAGTGTTGTGGGTGCAACCATTTATTTTTTCTTTGAAATTCAAGTTACCAATCCATTTTCCAATTAAAATCAATTTTCAAACATAGATTTATTATCGTAATTGAGCCTCCCTAGTTTGAATCATTATATCCAATTAACTCAATCTTATTGGATGAGTTCAACTGAATTCTATAATTTAATGTTCCTTTCACATACCTTGAAATTATCTTAACTAAATCTCATATGCTCTTCTGATAGGTTACTCATGAATCTTGAAACCAAAGAGATTGCAAATACAATATTTGGTCTTAATATCGTCAAGTACATAAGGTTTCCTATTTATACTTCTCTCTCATCCACTTATATCATCCTCAAATATTTTTTCACCTTATGTAAGTGGAATATCTTTACAACTTTCCATAGCAAAATTTATATCATGTGTATATCTAGATTAGAAGATGAAGATCCAATCATGTGTTTGACGTACCTCAATACCAAGAAAATAATGAACCAAATTACTCATTTCAAATTCTTGCATCATGGATTTCTTGAACTCTCTCTTCATTCTTGATGAACTTACTATGAAAATTAGATCATCAACATACAAGCAAACAATAAAAATATCATTACCTTCCCTTTTATAGTACAATATGGGATCATTTATACTTCTCACAAATTCACACTTCAAGAAGTGTGCATCAATTCTTGAATACTATGCTCTTGCTACTTGTTTGAATCCATATAGTGTCTTTTTTAACTTACAAGCATGTCCTTCTTTCCCTTCAAACATTTGTAGATATTCCAAAATGACTTTTTCTTTATTCTTCCCATTATATAATATACTCTTTACATCAAAATGATATATAGTCCATTTTTTTAGGTTGCCAAGGCTAAGATCATTTATTACTCCGTTGTCTTGCAACAGGTGCACATATCTCATTATATTGTATGTTAATTTTTTGTGCATACCCCTTGCCACTAGCTTTGCTTTGTGTCTTTAAATTAATCCATTGTAATTATACTTGGTCTTGAACACCCACTTCACTAAAATTATGTCCTTGCTCTTTGGAAGTTCATACAACTCCCAAGCATTATTATCTTCAATGAAATTCATTCTTCTTTCATAGATTTGGTCCGTAGCTTCTTTAAAACTTGAGGGATCCACATAAATATTGGACAATAGTGCATAGTATTCCATATTATCTTATTATTCATGTTGTCTTTATTATTGAGGTTGTGCTTGGATTCTTGTGTACTTCCTATTAAAATTATAATCCAATATTTTTTATCTTGGATGTAATCATAATGTTTTCTTCCCATTCATGCTTGTATTTGAATAAATTATTTTGCATCCCCTTGATGTTTATAACACACCATAATAATTAATTGTGTTTGTCTTCTAAGTCTTTTTTTCTTGTTGCCCATGTATTTTTCCTTCATTAAAAATTGCATCTCTAGACAAAATCATTGTATATATTTGGGATCATAATATTTATATGTCTTGCTTTCTTTAGAATAACCAATAAAAGTACATGTTTGACTATTCACATCTAATTTTTTTATTTTTTTATATTCAACATGAAAATAACCCAAATACCAAACAATATAAAGTGACTTACCAAAGGCTTTTTCCATACCATTTATCATGAGGATTCATAATATTTGTTGTAGTTTGTAGACTTCTATTAAGGATGTACAATATTGTTACAACTGATTCATCCCATAAATGGTTACCCAAAACTTTTGCTAGTACATGCTTGTAACCATATAGGTTATTGTCAATTATATTGTTATCCCATGCTCATCACAAATTGATTGAACTTCTTGGAACTAAGATCAATCCTTAATATTTTGATTCTATAGCCACTTACATTCTCTACTATGGATTTGAAGATCTTGAATAATTTAAAAGCATCACTTTTATTCTTGAAAAAAAATATAACCAAGTTTTTATAGTATAACAATAAATTAAAGTGATAAAGTAGAAGGTTTACCAGCATATAGTGTGTGCATTAGACCACAAATATCTAAATGAACCATTTGAAATAGATATGTTGCTCTACATACTCTTGATTTTTTTATTGGTAAAGGGGTTTTGAAAGCATTTCAAAACCTTTTACAGAGCTAATTAGAAATAGGTAATCCACCTAGGATTACCTTGAACAACAACCAAACTAGAACAATAGTTGAATAGAAGCCACAAGCAATAAAGAAGAAAAACCAACACAACTGAAGCACCAAATCAAATAAAAAAAGGAAAGCAGAATAACAAGAACTCAAGAAGACACTGAACATATAGGGCACTAAACACACAATACTAGGATCTGTTGCCAACACATTCAATAACACCATAATGGTATCATTTACATCAATTGAAAAGTCTATCCTGTTTCTGATGATCTCAATGTCATAAATAGATTGTCATTTGCACTTGAAATGATAAATTTTTCCAATAAAGTAACACCACTACACTTGAGCACAAGCCCAAAGGAATACAACTAACCTCCACAACCACATCCAACTATCAAAGAAAGCGATTTCCAAAAAATATTATATGAATACTAAGGTTTAAAGGAAATTTATTATGCCAAATATGCAAATTCTCTTCCAACACCCCTAAATTTATTAGGATATCTGCAGCCTTATTACCTTCTCTGTAAACATATTGGACAACAGTATTATTGAATTTGGTCATGTATCTTTTACACTCACTGATGATGTTGCTTACGCTTTAGGTAAGGACTTGAGACTGAGTTATATAATTGATAACGTTCATCGAGTCCCCTTCAATGATTAAATTCTCAATGCCAAGGTCTTCAAGGATGGAGAGTCCCACATACAGAGCTCTTGCTTCAACAACATTATTGGATTGAATACCCATATTTTTAGCATAAGCTAATATTATTTTCCCTTGATAGTGTTGGAAATTTTAAGTATATTGTTTTCATTAATGTCAAATTTTTGAGGTCATAGGTTGATGACATTGGTTGCAATTTATATCTCAACATGGAAAAAATACAAGGTCTATAAGTTTATTAAAATGCAAGGCAAATATCATTCTTGGTGCAAGCAAATTGATAAAAAGAGGGTTATAATTTTATATTTTAAGCCCAAGAGGTTTGGGATAAATCTCCAAGTGTTTGGTTAAAAGGTTGAAGGCCTTGGTTTAAAAATCCTGAAGGAAGCAAGTGACTAAGGCTCAAAAAGGAAATAATATTATAATATTAAAGTTAAAAGGTTAAAGCCTAAGGTTAAATTATAAAATAATTATAATATTTTATATTATATTATTTTATAACCCAAAGTGGGTTTTGGTGCCATCATTCAAAAGTTTATTTTTTAAAATTCCTAAGCATCGACATCCTTAGCATGGTGGTAAATCCATATTAATATGGATAAAGTTTTGTGCCACAATTTTATGTGTCTGATGCGCATTTCAAGAAAATAATTTGAGTTTCTTACATGCACATCGTAAGAAGATAATTTTTTTAAGCAAAGGAAGGGCTTTGGGTGATTGAAATATAAGATCGTGTGATCTTATCTCCAACTAGGCAGTTGGCCTAGTGGCATACTAGGCAGTGTTAAGGTGCAAGGCAGACAGTAGGTCATGTGTTCAAATTTGAGTGATGATAGTTTTGATCAATTTTCTTTTGGCAAGGTAAAATAGCGGAGGATAAGGTGTAAGTTGTGCACATTTTTTTCATGTGGGTAGTTGGCCTAGTTGCAGCCCAAGCAGTGTGAGTGCGCTGGAAGGCATGAGGTGTTGTATTCGAATCTCTCCATGACAATTTTGGTAAGCATTGATTAAAATTTTAATTGCCTAAGGTTGAGGGGTAGGCACATGAGGTGTGTTTGATTATTTGAGCGTCGTTGACTTAGGGAGATACTTTGAAATATCATGAAATATATTCTGAGTAGAATATATTTGTTTTAAGAAAGTATTTCTAAAAAATATATAAGCTTTGTTTGTATGCAAGGTTTGGAAATATTTGAGTAGGTTTAGTGAGTAGCATTAAGGCATATTTGAGCAAGTCTTTTGAGAAGGCTTGAAGGTAGTTTTGAGAAAGTCTTTTGAGAAGGCTTGAAGGAAGTTTTGAGCAAGTCTTTTGAGAAGTATTGAAGGTAGTTTTGAGCAAGTATCTTGAGAAGGCTTGAGGGCATATTTGAGCAAGTATTTTGAGAAGGCTTGAGGGCAGATTTGATCAAGTCTTTTGAGAAGGCTTGAGGGTATATTTGAGCAAGTCTTTTGAGAAGGCTTGAAGGTATTTTTGGGCAAGTATTTTGAGAAGGCTTGAGGACATATTTGAAATATAATTGAGATCAGGTTTTATTGCTGATTTTTTCAAGCTTTGTGTTAAGGCTTGGGGAAGATTTGAGATAGAATTAAGAGTATATTTGTGAGCAGAGTTAGTGTAGATTTGTGCTAGACTTAGAATAGAGTTTGGTGCAAATTTTGGATAGATTTTGGTGCATATTTATGAGCAGAGTTAGAGAAAATCTATGCTAGAATTGGGATAAAGTTTGGTGCAGATTTAAGATAGATTTGAGAGCAGACTTTCGATATGACAAAGCAGATAGGACATAGGTCTCCAATGGATAGAGGTCCATAAGCCAGTGTAGTGGGTACATAGGTCTCCTATGGAGAGAGATACATAATCCATAGTAGTGGGAGTAGAAGTCTTCTAGAAGTTCACCAACCAGAGTAGATAGGATAGAGTTCTCATGTGGAAAGAGATCTGTGAACTAGCTGGAAAGATAGATTTATTTTGTGGAGAGAGATCCACAAACTAGTTGAGGAGAAAGAGTTCTCCTGGATCAAGTTCCACAAACCAAATAATAGAGAAAAGAGTTCTACTATAGAGAGAGATCCACGAACCAGAGCAAAGGGGATATAGTTTTCCTGTAGAGAGAGATCCACAAATCAAAGCATAGGGGATTGGTGTCTCCTTTGGATAGAGGTCCATAAACATTGTAATAGGTAATTGATTCCAAAGATATTTATTGAGAAAATTTAGAAGAAATATTTTCTCCATGGACGTAACCCACATTGGGTGAACCACATTAAATTTATGTCTCTCATTTGTGTGATGATTTATGCATTGCTCTGATTACTGTTATTGATCTTACCATTGATAATATTGGATAATATTGTTTGGGAAAGAAAAGTAAAATTTGATGTTATATTGTTCAGCCCCCCTCTCAGTATAAGCCTATGTTCTTCAGATAGTCCCTAACTATACCCCCACCTCCATATCTACCTAGGTTACCTTTGGTAGCTCCATCAAAGTTGATTTTAATCCATCCATATTATGGAGGAGACCATTTGACCATGGGCCTATGAATCTTAGGTGTAGTACGATCATTTGGTTCAAAATGAACTTTAATATATTCATACAACCTGAACTCTAGTCTTCCTTTGTACTTTTTAGTATGGGATTAATCAAGCATTCTCCATGGCAAAGGTGATGATACGCATAATTAAAGTTTGATAGTCATTGGATCTATCATTGAAGGCTCTACAATTTCTTTCTAACCAGAGCTACCACAAGAAATGAGGAAGGCAAAATGATCAGAATACTCTAAGGCACATGTTGGAGAATGAATTAGACCATTGCTCACATAACTCCAAAATGGTTCTTGGTTTTACCTAGGCTAAGCTGACCAACTAAAATAGAGAGTCAAAAATAGAGCACAAAAAAGGACATTCAAGGAACAAATGACTCACTGAATCCCAATTGGATTTGCATAGATAACATCGATTAGGAATAGTCAAACCTCTAATGAGAAGATTATCTATTGTAAGAACCTTGTTCTAGACCACCAACCAAAATAAAAAGGTGATTTTAGTAACAATTTTAGTGATACAAACCCATTTGGAGGTAGGCCAATAATCAATAGGATGGTCTTGAAGGTAATAAGGTATTTTGTACAAAAAAATGGCCATCTTCATAGAATCTTCATAAAGGTGTATCTCTAGGCAAATTTGCAAGGATGATGCAAGTTCTAAGAAGATTATTAATTTCAGATACAGCTAATTTTCCTTCATCATTGAGGTTGGTTATCAGAATAGATTTCCATGCTACACATTGTGGCCAATTGAGGATAAATTTATCCACCTTCTCATAAAATATTTGATTAGTGTGAGGCTTCAAAACAACAAGGTTTGGATCATTGATCAGCGGTTGATCCTTGAGCCAGGTGTCTTCCCAAAATTTTATATTTCTTCCATAGTCAAGGTTCCATCTTACTCCTTCCTTTAAGAGGTTTTTGGTTTGGATGATAGGATTCCAAAACCAATATCCATGAGGAAGGGGATGATCATCCAAGAAGGATCTTTGTTGTAAGTATTTACCTTTGATGATCTTGATCCAGGTTGCTTGATAATTATTTATAATCCTCCATCCTTGTTTAGCTATAAGAGCTAAATTCATTTTTTTGACTTTGCGGAAGCCCAATCCTCCCTGATTTTTCTTTGTACAAACCCTATCCCAAGAAACTAGATGATATCACCTACGATTTTCATCTCTAGACCATATAAATTTCTTCTAGATTTGCTCTATTCTCTTACAAATGGATGTCGATGCTTTGAAAATGGACATAAATAAAACAAGGATACTTTGGAGATAGGCCTAAATGAGCATTGCTTTGGCCGCTTGGCTTAACAATACCCCCTTTCCATCTAGCAAGCTTCTTAATAATTTGATCAATGATTTTATTTTACATCCTAGCTTTAGGATTTCCTTGGAACAGTGGAAGACCAAGATACGTGGATGGTAGATTCGATATGGAACACCCCATGATTCTAGAAATTCTAATTTGTCTGTCTATGGGTGTATTTAAAAAATAAATTTTACTTTTTTGAAAGTTGATCTTTTACCCCATGGCTTCCTCATATAGGTTAAGAATAGCTTTAATGGTCTTGGCCTTAGGAACGGAAGTGCAGGTTACCAAAATAGTATCATAAAAAAAAAATTGATGTGTTATAGGATTGGAAACGAAGGAAGCTCTTATTTTAGAAATCAATCCTATCAAATATGTTGCCTTTAGTGATCTATCTAAAGATTTTGCCAATATGATGAAAATAAATGGTGATATTGGGTCACCCTTCCATAGACCTATGCTGCTCTTAAAATACCTAGTTGCTAATCCATTTACCAGCATGGAGAACTAGGTAGAGGAGATACATTCCTTAATCAGGGTAGTTTGGTCTGCATGAAAGCCAAATTTAGCTAAAACAACATAGAGAAAATGCCATGAAACATGATCAAAGGCTTTATTCATATCAATTTTAAGAGGAATACTTAGATTTTTTCTTTTTTTTAAAGAGTGTATGAGCTCATAAATTATAATAATACCATCTATAATGAGTCTCCCCTGAACAGAACTACCTTGGCAATTGTCAATGATGCTTGGCAATAAAATTTTCATTCTGTTAGCTATGGTTTTGGATAAAATATTGTAGAAAATTTTGTAGATACTGATGGACCTAAAATTAGACATAGAATGGCACTATTGGGATTTAGGTATGAGGGCAAGAAAGGTGGAATTGGTGTCTCTAGGTAAGCTTTTATACTTTTGAACATCTTGAATAGATTTGGTTATATCATTGCCAACAATATCCTAAAATTGCTAGAAGAAGTGTGGCAAAAATCCATCCAATCCAAGGGCCTTATCAGGTGACAAAAAAATAGCCTCCTTGATTTCTTCATTGGTAAAGGGCTTCAGCAAATGAGCATTATAATCTTGGGAAACCAAGCAAGGGACGTTTTGAAGAAAAATATTACATACTCTTACTTTTGGAAATATCTTTCTATTATATTTTCCCATTGTGCAACCTTCATAAAATTCACTTATTGATTCTACACAAGGTAGTCTATGGACCATTTCTTTAACATTCAATAAATACAAGATTCAAAATTCAAGTGTCCATATCTTTGGTACCATAACCAACTATCGTTGTCAATGTTTATATTACACAAATTGTTCTCTTATCCTCTAAGTTTCAAGAAAAATATTATATTATTTGTCATATGTACAATAGCCACTATTTGGTCCCCATTTGTTTTATCATATATGATGCACTCATTCTCAAACTCTAGTTTATAGTTTTTCTCTACAAGATGTCCCACACTCAATAAATTGTGTTTCAAACCTAGTATGAAGCAATTATTTTAGATATTTTTCTTTTAATATTTTGTTTCACTTTGTAAGGTTCATTTCCTTCAACCTCCAATGCTTTGTAGTCTTCAAATTTCACCTTTATTTTGCATGAGTCATCCAAATCTACAAAAAATTTCATATTAGGATTCAAATGATATGAATGACTAGAATCTAGGTACTAATACTAATTAGTTGAAAATTTTGTAATATCACATGACAAAAACATATTTTTTAAGATTCCACCTTCATGTGAAATTTTTTATTTTTTCCTCCTTTCTTTCTCGCCTTTATTATACATTCTCATTCATAGTGGTCATAACTTTTGTAATAGTGACATTGAACATTCCTCTTATCTACAAATTTACCTCTACCTATTCCACTATAGCCTCATCTTATACCATGGCCTCTTCCTCTTATAGAATGTTTATTTTGTAGCTCCCCTCTCTGACCTTAGGAATTGAAGGTTAAGCTAGCCCCATTATTATTTGACACTCTAGCTTTGAAAGCAAAAGCTTTCTTCATTTTTTTTCTTTCTATATGGTACATAAGTGATCTCACAAATTTATGAATTTTCAAAATCTCTAAATCTTTAATTTATTCCATTTTCATTGAATAATTGTTCCATTTTTTTGTTAGTGTCCAAGTATTTGTATGTTGTGTCATTCAAAGGAGGAAAACATCACACATTTGTTAATCAAATACCCTTTTTCTCAATAGGTTTGGTTAGAATTTGAATAGATAACTGGAGTTCAAAATATTTGGAAAGGAGAAATAGTGGAGGTATGCTTAAGACAATGGTTTTTGAAAAAATAGTTGAAATTGTTTTTTTGTTTACCCATGTCTTATATGTTGGGGTACATGGTTGGCACAAAATGCAACTATTTTTGAAGGGAATTTTATACCCTTGTTTTAGGTCATACTTTAGGTGAGAACTTTTGTCTCAATAAACAAAGAGCCTTGTAAACATAAGAAACCTTGACAAGTAGACAATTTATTTATTGAAAAGTCTCAACCATGGGGTTTTTTATGGGCCAATGTGAGACAGTCAGATTTTAGTAGTACGAGAGGAATTTTGTACATCTTGGATACCCATTATATCAAATTTAAAGGAGGTCTTGGGATGGGTTCCAATAATTTTGTTGAGTTTTAGACATTGATATTAATAGTGAAGTGTGCTTTAGAGAGAAATGTAAAAATTACAATTTTTTGGAGATTCTACTCTGGTCATCAATTGGATGAATGGATCTACTCAATTACAAAATTATCTACTTATACCAGTAGGATATGAATTGCTAGAGGTGATTTTATTTTTTAAATATTTCTCTTTTGCTCATGTTTATATGGAATTAAATCAAGAAGTAGTAGGTTATCAAAAGAATATCAACAGGTTCCATAAGGTTTCTTGCAAATGGAAGAGATCAAGGATGGAGTTTTCTTCTTTCAATCACATGTCATACCCCTAGTTTCTATGTTGACTATGGGTTTTACCATGGGTACGTCCATTGATTAGAGCTTTATGGCAAATTTTAACTATTTCTTTTCTTTCTGTTTTCTTTTTTCTACTGGTTTCTTTTTTGTTGGTTTATATCCTAGTTATGGACATGGAGGTTATTTTGATGATTATGTGTTGATATATAATGATATTTATCCTTTTTATCCTCGTGATATTTTAAAGATGTGGTTTCCTCTCTTATCTATCTGACTGTAATTTTATTTTGACTCCTAGTAATCTATTTTATTTGTGTTTTTATTTGTGCCAAGGCACCTGAGAAGTGTAAATTTCTTTCATTCTTGAAATAAAAATATGATTTCTTATTGTAAAAAAATGTTCTCAACACCTTTTTGACAACATCTCTCTATGTATGTTCTTCACCATAGACACCCATTTTATGCATAATGTCATGCACCCTTAAATAATAATCTCCCATGTCCTCATTGTCCTTCATTCTCAAATTTTTCATATTCTCCCTTCAATATCTTTAACTTCTCTAATTTTACTTGAGTAGACCCTTGATAGGTTGTCCTTAAGATTTCTCAAACTCCTTTCATAGTCTTGATGCTTGTAAATTTTGGGATATGATTGTATGTGATGTATTTCAAAGTCATATTTTCTTTGTTCTTCCTTTGTATTGCTTTACTTTATGTTTGATAAAATTATATAAACTATAGATTCCTTGTATCTATTTCCTAGGAATATTCTCATTAAAATCAGCACATTCACAAAAATATTACAATAAAACATAAATGCATGAAACACAAGATATTGCAATATGAAATATAAGTGCATAAATGAAACAATATCACAAAGTAACATAGGATCGCAAGCCACTTCCAGGGGGCAAACTCCTTCAATGCTTTCATTAAATTATGTAAAAGATATATTCATTCCTTCCCTTCACAGTTTTAAAGATTTCATCTCTCACCTAACTCTCAAGGTTGGCTTACATGCAAAATGTCACCTAAACTAGAATCTCTAACTACAAAATAGTTACATTCTTGATAATAGTTACATATTATGGTGCCACTTGTGTAATGTCCCCTTCTTAGGTAGCTAGTCAGTGCAGAGAGAGGGCTTACATACTCACGGGTTCCTATAGGCAGTATCAGTTGGTTGGGGACCCACAATGGAGGTTGTTTTGTTGTTTGTTTGTGCAGAGCTCTCCATTGCCTGTTCTTTAGGGTATTTCAGACACTTGAGCAAGGACTTACTATTTTTAGTAAGTCTATTGGGTTAGGGTTTGTTGGAAATGGATGGTACGACTGGATTATTTGGCAAAATGGGTGTATGTTTCTATATTTTTTTTGGTGATTGGATATTGGGAGGCCAGATATTTTAATGTGCAAAGTTAATTATATTAAATTAAATAGTTTAACTTTAATATTTTAATATTTTGGAGATATAAGGTTATTTTTTGGAAGTCACTTATTATAATGTTTTTTTAACATAAAGTGACTTAATATCATGTCCAAGGGGGACGCCACTTTAAGTGGCTATGGTAATTAAATAAAATCAAATCAAATTCATTGGGAAATGAGGAAATGGCCGACCCAACTTGAGGAAAGGATAAAAAGGGTTGGAGACTTCATTTGGCATCATATTTGGCTATCTTTCATATGAAGTTTCTTGGAGAGCACCTTGCAGAGATTTTTGCAGGGTTGTATTGCTTGTTCGGAGATGGAAACCTCTAGTAGGATCATCACTTTTGGGATTGCGAGACATCCTTAGAGTGGTTTTGGGCATCTTCATCATAGGAGATGCATTTGTGCATACAAACTATAGATTTTTAGTAAGTTTTGAGTGAGGGTTTGCAGATATATTGATAAATATTTTATTCTACTCACTCCCAGTAGTGGCTATACAAATATGGCCAACATTGTATGTATTTTGGGATGATTTCTAGGTAATGATTTCGAATTTATTGGCATATCTTATTAAATCTACACCCATCGACCAGATTGAGGGAGTTTTTTGAGAAAAACATAGGTAAGAACCATTTATTCTAGCAATTTGTACAAGTACTAGTTGGTCATAAATCACAGGGAGAGCGTTGGAATTGGTGTTTCTATTTCTCTTCATTTTTGGCAATTCCATCACTTGGAATAGAGGCATACAACTTAGGAATACAATTTGGAGATATTGTTTGTACGAAGAAATCATCCATTTGATGCTTGTAATTAAAACTCCAAGTTTTGTACCTGCTGTCAAAAAGCACAGTCAACAATATTCGACACTTCATATCTTCTAGGTACTTTATTTTTTGTTAAAAATATTCAATGGGTTGTTAGATGTATATATCTAGTACTTTCGTTTCAAATTTCAAGTGGTTTGGATTATTAGTTTGTGAGTTACAAATTTTTGAAGTTAGCAGTTTAGTCTTTTTTTTGCATTTTACATTTATATGCAAAAACACCAAAAAAATTAGAATATTGTCAAAACCTTCAAAAAATATCAAATATTACAAAACATCAAAAAAAACACAGAGCGAGGTAGCATATTACAGTGGTATCAGAGAACAGGCTCAGCACTGCCAGCCTGTCAGGTGATTTCGAATGAGTGATAGAGAACAAAGATATCTAAAAAGGGAAAAGAAGAAAAGTCATATTCAAACCTATCATAGAGATACCAAGCAAAAAAAAAATTATACAGTACCCGAGGGTCAAAGAGTGTCACATATCCTTGAGATTTCCACAGGTTCATCTTTAGGTGAGACAGTTGGTATTTCGGATATGGGTGACATAAATAACGAATGAGAAAGATAGCCCATAGACAGAGAGATGTTTGATATGTTCATAAGGGGACAACGTGACATACAATAGACCATGGCACAACTCTTAGGCATTATGACCTACCATATGACTATGAACAACTAGAACAACAATGGACTACACAGGGATAACCAGAATCAGGGTGGTAATGGTAATGGTGATAATGGACATGCAGAGTCAGTTGGTAAGAGGGCTCCACCTACTAGGGACAGATTTACCAGCTCTAGACCATTGATGCCTACTTTTTTACCTAGATCCATACATGCAGAGGAAGAGCCTGAACCTGAGCTAAGAGAGTTACATAACCAATTTAGGTGAGAGTATGCAGAGTTGGATGAGGAGTACCATGCACTCATGCCTTTCTGGGAGTATATTGAGATGCAAGCTAGGAAGGAGCAGAGGACATATGGTAGAGGTCATGCACCTAATACAGATAACAGAGAGTTACATAGGCATGTGGGCGAATTGCCAGTACCTTATTTTTATGGGTTAGGGAAGACTATGGCTAAAGCATGGGTCCATAATATGGACACTTATTTTTACTTGAGCCTAATGTTGGAGGATGAGATGATTAATTTAATTGCTTTACATCTTTATGGGATAGCTCACGAGTGCTGGCATCATGGGTGTGTCACAATGGGTCATAATCAAATCACCTCTTATGAAGAGTTCACAAAAAAACTCATGGAATGCTTTGATAAGAAGGATCCTGAAATTGAATTTAAGGAATTAGAACTTAGACAATTGGGATCAGTAGATTCTTATATTTTGGAGCTTCAACAATTTTCCATCATGGTGATAGATATTTTAGAGAGGCATCTTATCGTGTTGTTCATCTATGGGCTTTCGGAGCCACTGAGAGGGCTAGTCAAGGCCTTCAACCCACCTTCATTGCATGAGGTGATTCGGAAGGCTCATGACATGGAGTCTACATATTCTAATGGCAAGTTTCATTCTAAGGGTGGTGATTATAAGAAGTTTAAGGATAAAAAACATTTTTCTAAGGGGTTTAATCAACATAAGGACACTTCAAAAAGAGCATACAACGAAAGCATGAATGATTTTAGGAAGAAAATTTTGAATTTCAAATGTAAGGAGCCATGGACACCATTACATAAATGTGTAGATAAGGCCAAGGTAAAGCATATGGAATACTTAATAGCTAAGGAGTTAGAAGATAAAAGATCTAAACAAAAAAGTGATTCCAGTAACAGCAATTTGGATAGTGGTATAAAGCATGACTCTTACCATGGAGATGATGATCAGTAGCACAATTATATAGTTTACAGACGACTATATCATTTAAGGTCCTAGGAGTTTTGAGCGGACAATGAGTAACTACATTGTTTGATACAGGTGCCACACACAACTTTATAGATGTAGGCCTTGTCTCTAAGAGGGGCTTTGAGACAGAGACTTTTGGAGGATTTAAGGTGTTAGTGGCAAATGGTACTACTATTATTGCACTCACAGAATTCCTAAGATTTGTATCAATATGGGTGATTATCAACTCAAGGATGAATTTTATGTGGTTAACATTGGGGATGTTGATGCAATATTGGGGATGCATTGGATGAGTTCACTTGGTGAATTCACTATGAATTTGTATAAGCTAGTAATTTTATTTGAATCAGAAGAGAGAAAAATAGTATTGCAAGGTATATCGGATGGGATTCTTAGAGTTGTATCACTTAGACGGATGAAGAGACTCTTTCACCATGACCAGATAGAATGGGTAGCAGAGTGCCTTATTATACCTTCAAGTTATGAGTAGCAAGGCAAGGACTACCACCCAGACATTCGCATTCTCTTGGATAAGCATCATAAGGTGTTTGAGAGCATTCCTCCAGGTAGACCTCCAGAGAGAGGAACTGATACATTATAGAGTTGGAGGAGGGAACCAAACCCATTATCACTACCCCATACAGACATCCGAAGAGGTTAAAATATGAAATAGAAAAATTATTAAGGAGCTTCTTGAGATGGGACATATTAGGCCCATCAAAAGTCCTTTTGCATTTTTTGTAGTTTTGGTCAAAAATAAGGATGGCACAATGAGGATGTGTATCAATTACAGAGCCTTAAATAAGAAGACAATCAAGAATAAATACCCTATACCCAAGATTGATGAACTAATTTATGAATTACATGGAGCAAAGTATTTTTCTAAGATTGATCTCAGGTCAGTTTATCACCAGATACTGATGCGGGAATGTGATATAGAAAAATAGCCTTCAGATGCCATTATGGTCACTTTGAATTCTTGGTGATACCCTTCGGATTGACTAACGCTCCAGCCATATTTTAGTCATGCATGAATAGGGTGTTCAGAGGGCAATTACGAAAGTTTGTATTAATAATTTTGGATGATATTTTGATTTATAGTAGGACCTAGGAGGAGCATTTACAGCATCTAGATGAGGTCTTGAGCATTTTGGAGCAAGAAAATTTGTTTGCAAAGGAATAAAAATGTGAGTTTGGATTAACAAAGTTGTTGTATTTGGGGGACATTATTAGTGTAGATGGTGTTAATATGGATCCAAAAAAATCAAAGCCATCATGGATTGGCCGCCTCCAACCAATATCACTCAGCTTAAGGGCTTCTCTGGTTTATGTGGATTTTACAGGAGATTTGTCAAAGGATTCTCACAGTTAGCAGCTCCAATAAATTATTTGATGAAGAAGAGAGCTTTTTGTTGGTCGGATGTAGCACATGTATGTTTTTATAGATTTAAGTAGGTGATATTTTCATGTCCCATGTTATCCATTCCTGATTTCACCAAGCCTTTTGTGTTGGAATGTGATGCTTCCAAAGAGGGCATTGGTGTAGTGTTGTTACAAGATAAGCACCCCATAGTATATGAAAGTAGGAAATTGAGGGGGCAGAGAGAGCTTATCCAATTTATTACAAGGAGATGTTGGCCATTATGCACACATTGGCCAAATTCAGACAGTACCTGGTAGGCAGTATATTTGTGGTAAAATTTGATCATAACAGCTTGAGGTACTTTTTGAATCAGCAAGATCTTAATGAGCGACAACAAAAATGGGTAAGTTACAGGTATATGATTTTGATATTGAGTATATGAAGGGGAAGATGAATATTTTTGCTGATGCTTTGTCTAGGAGGCCGCATCTGTGTTCACTAGGAGTAATTTTAGAGGATTGGAAGGAACAGATACTTGTTGATTATGCTAAGGATGAATGGGCTTCCAATATTTTAGATGATACTAGGAGAGATGACAGGTACACTGTAGCTAATGGATTGATCCTATATAAGAATAGAATATATCTGGTGCCTAACTCTCAGTTTAAAAACACTCTATTAAGAGTATTTCATGACTCACCATTGGTTGGTCATCTGGGCTTCTTTAAGACATACAAGAAACTAAGAGAAAGATTTTCTTAGAGAGGGCTAAAGGATGAAGTCCTCAAACATATGAGAGAGTGTGCTATTTTTTAGAAAAATAAAGATGAGCACACCTTACCAGCTGGATTGTTGCAACCTCTACCCATTCCTGATAGGAAGTGGGAGAGTATATCGATGGACTTATCATATGATTACCTAAGGTCCAAGGGAGATACTGCATATATATGGTGGTTGATAGGTTAATAAAGTTTACACAATTATTGTTGGATATTTTGAGTCCCTAAGCTAAAATGTTGTCATTGATGTCAAAATAGCATTTAATGTCAAAAGTATCTATGAAGGGTTTTTGTGAAAACCAAGGCAGGAAAAATAAAAGGTTTTAGTTAAAATCATAGACAATAGATTTGATCTGGGTTTTTCTTAAAACCCAAGTTGGGCTTTCATTTCATCGAAAAAGGTGCCCCGGTGATGGAGTTATTTGAGTTTTAATATTTGGTTTAAATTTTAATTATTTAAAATTTAAATTTAAATGCAAAGTTTCCTGTCGATGTCATCAAGCAAACATAAATTCATATTTCCATCGACATATTCGAAGTGTTTTAAACACTATATAAAGGGGTGGTAAATAAATCAAAGTTTTATCCTTGCTCTTGTGATAAATGTTTGGCATTTGAATAAGTCTATGAGCTCATGTGAATTTTGAGAAGAGAAGCAACAAAGAAAATGACAACGCTTGGAAAGTCAAAATGTGGTGGGAAGCATGGTGCATTGGCAAATCATTTTGGTTTAAGGCACAAGGCAGTGTAAACACCAGGGATCGAATCCCTTGGATGGCGTTTCGAAAGGCATGTGGAAAGCACTTTGGCAATTTGTCTTTTGTGGAAGGTGGAGGAAGGTTTAAGGCACTTTGGTCCTTTGCCTTTCCAACGAGCACCTAGCTCGTGTGGAATCTTAGCCATGGCTAAGACGCTCGCGGTGTGGCAAGTCAAGGGTTTGAATCCCCTTGAGGAGGTAATTAGGAGAGATAAGGAGTTGTTTTTTTAAAGCAATTTTGAGAGGTTTATTATTTTTGATGAGGGTTTTAATAAAAGGGACTTTGGTGGATGTGTTTATTAACTTGGAGTAAAAAGGGTATAATTTGAGTATTGCTTTTTTTGTGATTATTTGAATTCCATTAACCCTTGATTAGATTGGAAAGGAAAGTTGTGTTTAAGTGTGGCAGATTTTGTGAACAACTAATTGGCATCAAAAAGGTATGGGCACATTCTCCTATTGATTTTTTATGGTGGTTGATTTCTAAAATATCATTAGAGAGAAAAGGATTGATTGTGGTTTCCTTTGAGAAAATGATTGGTTGAATGCTTCAAGGTTTTTTAGTTTGTGAGTTGTATTTAAACCTTGTTTTATTAGCATTGTTGTTGAAGCCCATTGATGATGAAATGAACTTGAACTTGAGTTAGAAAAGAACATGAGTATCATTGCTATATGGGACTTGTGCTTGAGCATTGTTGGAAATATTTTGAGTTGGTTAATATAGGCTTGGACTAGGGTTTGTGAAAAATAATTGTTCCTTGAGGTGATTGGTTGAGTTGAGTTGGTTAATACATGCTTGGACTAGGGTTTGTGAGAAAGGATTGTTCCTTGAGGTGATTGGTTGAGTTGAGTTTATTAAGCTCAAGTGGATGCATGTGGTTTTTCAAGTTCCTAGAAACAAACTATTCAATATTTTGATATGATTTGAGAATGATTTGAGTTGAGATTGAGGTTGATTTGAGTTGAGATTGAGATTTGAGTATAGAACATATAGAGTCTCTAACAATTCTCTTGATGCTTCTATTGAGTTGAGATTGGGATTTGAGTATAGAACATATAGAGTCTCTAACAATTATCTTTATGCTTCTATGAGATTGATTTGAGATATTGATTGTACATTGAGCTTAGAACATATTGAGTCTCTAACAATTCTCTTTATGATTCTATGTGATTGAGACAAGTCTTTGAGAAGACTCGTGGAATGTTTTGAGTTAGCTTTTGTGAAAGCTTGCTATGTAGATTTGAGCAAGTCCTATAGAGGAATTATTGAGCAGATTTGAGCAAGTCCTATAGAGGACTTATTGATAATATTTGAGCAAATCCTAGAGAGGATTTGATGAGCATATTTGGACAAGTTCTGTGTGAACTTGTTGAGAAGATTTGGACAAGTTCTGTGTGAACTTGTTGAGCATATTTGGACAGGTTTTGTGTGAACCTGTTGAGCAGATTTGGACAAGTTTTGTGTGAACTTGTTGAGCATATTTGGATAGTTTTTGTGTGAAACTGTTGAGCAGATTTGAGTAGGTTCTAAGTGAACCTATTGAGCAAAATTATACTAGACCGATTGTACTATGTTTAGTGCAAGAGATTGAGCAGAATTATGCTAGACCGACTAAACTATGTTTGGTATAGTATTGAGATAGATCTTTGGATGTGATAGAGTATAGAGGATAGAGTCTCAGTGGATAGAGATCCAACAGCCAGGACAATTGAATACAGATCTGAGTGAGGAGTCTTCAAGTGGATATAGATCCACAAGTCAGTGTAGCAGAGAGACAGAGTCTTTTAGAATA
This sequence comes from Wollemia nobilis, assembly GCA_028583015.1. Lineage (NCBI taxonomy): Eukaryota > Viridiplantae > Streptophyta > Pinopsida > Araucariales > Araucariaceae > Wollemia > Wollemia nobilis. Next base: position 1,329,379 of record JAQPPZ010006010.1, read on the forward strand.
TCACTAGCCAAAGCAGAAGGGGAAAGAGTTCTCCTATGGAAGAGACCCATGAACTTGATATTTAGGGGATAAACATATCCTTTGTACTGAGGTCCATAAACATTGTAATTTGGGAAATATTCCCAAGAGATTATTTGAGAAATATTTAGAAGAAATATTTTCTCAGTGGAGGTATCCCACATTGGGTGAACCACATTAAATATGTGTCTCTATTATGTGTGGATTTTTGTGCATTGCTTTGATTACTGCTATTGATACTACTATCTATACACTGCATAATATTTATTTGATAAGAAAAGTAAAAAGTGGTCTTATACTATTCACCCTCCTCTTAGTATAAGCTTGTGTTTTTCACTTCTTTGCTATTTCATCCACTTATACAACAATACAGGTTGCTAATTTGTTTTCTAGGGAGGTCTTCAAATTGCATGGCTTGCCTAGAAACATAGTCGGTGATAGGGGCAGTCAGTTTATGAGAAAATTTTGGTAGGAGCTCTTTCGATTGAGTGGAATAGAACTCACTTCAAGCACTAGTTACCACCCACAGACGGATGGACGGACTAATATAGTAAACAAGTGGGTGGAGGGCTACTTGAGGAATTACATAGTAGGGTATCAAAGGGTATGGATCCATTGGTTACATTTGTGTGAGCAATGTTATAATACCACACATCACATGTTCATTAAGATATCACCGTTAATTACACTTTACAGGTATGAGACTCCCAGTTTTGTTAATTTAATTTTTCAAGATTGCAAATTACCCAGAGCCAAGGAGTTGTTACAGGATAGTTAGGACATCTTGAGATCACTTAAGGAGAACATACAACAAGCACAAAATCAGCAAAAATTGTATGCAGACCAGTAGCATTCAGAGCATAGTTTTGAGGTGGGTGATCTCGTCTATTTGCGATTGTAGTCCTACAGACAATCTACTCTCAAAAAGTGTGGAGTAAAAAAACTTAAGCCATGCTATTATGGTCCTTTTAGGATTATTAGGAGGGTTGGAGAGGTGGATTACGAGATTGAGTGACCAGCAGACAGTAGAGTACATAAATTTTTCCATGTGTCACATATCTTAAAGGCTTTGGGACATAATTTTACTCCTTACAAAGTATTACTGCCCTTGGATGATGAGGGTAATCTAATATTGATTCTAGAAGCCATCATTGATAGAAGAGAGTGAACTCTAAGGAGAAGGACGATCAAAGAATTTCTAGTTAAAAGGAAGGATTTTTTTGTAGAGGATGCTATATGGGAAGATGAACAGATTCTGCAACATCGAGCACTTTGATTGCTTGAGGAAAAGCAATCTTGGGGAGGGAGGACTGTAATATCCCCTTCTTAGTCTGCTAGTCAGTGCAGAGAGGGCTTGCCTACTCATGGGTTCTCGTAGGCAGTGTTAGTTGGTTTGGGACCCACAATGGAGGTTGTTTTGTTGTCTATTCATGCAGAGCTCTCCATTTCCTATTCTTTAGGGTATTTCAGACACTTGAGCAGGGACTTACTATTTTTAGTAAGTCAGTCAGGTTAGGGTTGGTTGGAAATGGATGGTACAACTAGATTCTTTTGTGAAATGTGTGTCCATTTCTATATTTTGTTTGGTGATTGGATATTAGGAGGCCAAATATTTTAATGTGCAAAGTTAATTATATTAAATTAAATATTTAATATAGTTTAACTTTAATATTTTAATATTTTGGAGATATAAGGTTAGTTTTTGGAAGCCACTTATTATAATATTTTTCTAACATAAAGTAACTTAATATCATGTCCAAGGGGGACGCCACTTTAAGTGGTTATGGTAATTAAATAAATTCAAATCAAATTCATTGGAAAATGAGGAAATGGTTGACCCAACTTGAGGAAAGGATAAAAAGGGTTGGAGACTTCATTTGGCATCATCTTTGGCTATCTTTCATATGAATTTTCTTGGAGGGCAACTTGAAAAAAAATTTGCAGGGTTGTATTGCTTGTTCGAATATGGAAACCTCTAGCAGGATCATAACTTTTGGGATTGCGAGACATCCTCAGAGTGGTTTCAGGAATCTTCATAATAGGAGTTGCATTTGCACTTACAAACTATATATTTTCAATGAGTATTGAGTGAGGGTTTATAGATATATTGATGAATATTTTATTCTACTCACTCCCAATAGTGGTCGTACAAATCTGGCCAACATTGTATGTATTTTGGGGTGATTTCTAGGCAAGGGTTTCAAATTTATTGACATCTCTTATTAAATCTACACCCATCAACCATATTGAGGGAGTTTTTGGAGCAGAACATAGGCAAACAACAATTATTCTAGTAGGTCGTACATGTACCAGCTAGTCGTACATCACAGGGAGAGCGTTGGAATTGGTGTTTCCATTTCTCTTCATTTTTGGCAATTCCAACACTTGGAATAGAGGCGTCCAACTTAGGAATGCAATTTGGAGAAATTTTTTATACGGAGAAATCATCATTTGATGTTTGTAATTAAAACTCCAAGTTTTGTACCTGTTGTCAAAAAAACACAGTCAGCAATATTTGGTACTTCACATCTTCCAGGTACTTTGTTGTTTGTTAAAAAGCTTCAATAGGTTGTTATATGTATATATCTAGTACATGTGTTTCAATTTTCAAGTGGTTTGGATTATTAGTTTGTGAGGTACAGATTTATGAAGTTAGCAGTTTAGTCTTTATTTTGCATTTTATATTTATATGCAAAAACACAAAAAAAATCAAAATATTGTCAAAACCTTAAAAAAAAATCAAATATGACAAAACCTCAAAAAAAAAAAACATAGAGCAGGGTATCATATTATATTCTAGATGCTTCTAAAGCCACAACTATTACAAAATATTATAAAACATTATCATGGGTGTCCCTCACATTTAGTAAGGGTAATTATATTATAGTGTTAGGATGGGCTCCTAACATGCCCTTCCCCTTTGGAAAGCTTTGTCCTCAAATTTGAAGATGAGGAAATTGTTCTTGAAGCTATTGAAGAGGTTCCCATGTAGCATCTTCATGTTGTAAGCCATACCATTAGACAAGAACATCGGTTATGACACAATGGTAAAGGGTATGTGATATGTGGTCTAGAATGCATTCACATTCAAGAATGATGGAACCTTCATCATCTAGCTCTGGTAGTGTACACTACACCTAGACCTTGTTGCCAACCACCTGCTTGAGAGAAGATATATAGAAAATTGGATGAATTTTGGAGCTAGACGAAAGGGCTAGTTTGTATGTTGTTGACCTGATCCTTTGTAACACTTGATAAGGACCATAATATTTGGTGGTAAGTTTTTGCCAACCACAAAGCTGGGATGAATATTTTTGTATGGCTACAGGTGAAGAATAACCATGTCTCCAACTTCAAATCTATATTTAATGCGGTGTTGACTAGCTTGTTGTTTCATATAGTTTTGGGCTAATTCTAGATTGATCTTGGGTTGGTAAAGAATAGAATCGTGTTGGCAGAGAGTAGAATTTGTAGCTTGAACCTTGTTACTACCTATAATGTAAGAAGATGGTGCTAGAGGAGGAAAACCATATACTACTTCAAATGGAATCATCTTAGTGGTAGTGTGATATGTTATGGTATACCACTATTTGACCAAAGGAAGCCACATGGCCCATTGTGTATGATGTTCAAAGGTGAAGCAACAAATGTATTTTTCCAAACATTTATTCATAATTTTAGTTTGGTCATCAATGTGAAGATTATAGGTCAGACTCATATTGACTTATGTTCCCTACAATTTGAATAATTTCTACCTAAAACAACTGGTGAAGGTATAATCCCTATCAAATATAATGGATTTAGGTGGCCTAGGGAGACGAAATATGGAGTTGAAAAAATTTTGAACAACAACAAAGGTGGTGTATGGGTTGGATAGGGAACATAAATGAGAATACTTCGTAAGACAATCCACTACCACCAGAATAACCAATTTTTTGCCAAATTTAGGTAACCCTTCAATTAAATCCATAGAAATATCTATCTAAACATCTTTAGGAATTGACAAGGATTTAAGGGTACTAGGGGAACACATATTTTCTCTTTCATACATTAATAGTGATCACATTCAGCCACAAAAGTATGAAAATCCTTTTTCATTCTCCTCCAAAAGAAGGTACGATTGGTCCTTATGTAGGTTTTGGAAACACCTGAATGGCTAGTTGTTTGGGAAGCATGCATATCTTGTAGGATGAGGTTCTTTATTCATGACTAATGGGACACAATAATATGGTCATGATATAATAAATCTTGATCATCCCAAGTATAGTCATGGTATGAATGATGATCTACTTGAAGTGTACAAATAAAAGTTTACAAAGAAGATTCCCGGATCAATTCCTCGTAGAGTTGATGAATCCATTGAGAATGTGATATGGATATAACATGTAGTACATCATTCTCTTTATGTAGTATGTACAAGGCATCCACCACTATTTTGTCCTTATCCTTCTTATAGGTGATATCATAGTCATAACCCAACAATTTAGAAACTAGTTTTTGTTGTTCTGGTGTGGCCACCATTTTTTCTAAGAAATATTTGAGATTCTATTGATTAGTCTTGATGGAAAAATGTCTCCCAATGATATATTATTACCAATGACTAACCGCATGTAAAATGTAAAACATTTCCTTCTCATAAGTAGGCGTACCCAAATTTATTCTTGAGAGTGCTTTGCTACTGAAGGCTAGAGGTCTACCTTCTTGCATTAAAATTTCCCCAAGGCCATTTCTAGATGTATCACTTTCAATAAAAAAAAATTAGGGAAATTAGGCATTGCTAACATGGGGGTAGTGGTCATGGCATGCTTCAAATTTATAAAATCTTTTTTTTAGGTTTTGTCCACATGAATAATTCTTCCTTGGCATGGCTATCAAGGGAGTCATTAACTGAAAAAAAAAAATTGTGGTCAAGAACTGAAAACAAGCAATGGTTGCACCTTGTTGCTTAGGATAAAGTGTGTAGACCTAAGTACAAAGGAGGAATTGGGCTCAAAAGGATTTAGTCCCCAAACACAGCTCTAATAGCCAAACAAGCCTGGTTTTTGGTTATCAATACCAAAAATGAGTGGACATCCATAGTTCAAAGGAAATATCTACAAGGAAGTAATTTCCTTAGTGATGCAACCCCCACAAGAGGATCCACATTCTAGAATTCTATTATAAGCACTAGGACACTATTGAAGAAATACCTAAGATGGATTTTGGGGGACAACAAAAAAATAGACTTCTAGAATGATAAATGGATTACAGAAAAACCTCTCATTGAAGATCCTTTTCTATCTAGACTAAAATCCTACACAGACCTCGAAATAGGACACAAAGTCTTAGACTTCTTAAGGTTTCATAATAACATAACCAATTGGAAAATAATTAGATATAATGTTCATCCTTTTGAATCCACCAGCATGAATTACCTCCTACATTCCACCATCATCCCCTCTGGCAATTCAAAAGATCTCCTTGTTTGGAAGCCTTTAGAGAGTGGAGAATTCATTGTCAAGTCTGCTTACAAACTTCTTCTTAAAACTGAGGATATTTTGTTTCCTTGTAACCTTGTGTGGATCAAATCCCTCATCCCTAAAGTGTCTTTTTTTCTTGTCTTACCATTCAATAAAGGATCCTTACTATTGAAAACCTGATAAAAAAAAGCCTTACCATTCCTAATAGGTGTCCCCTATGTTTAGCCACGTGGGAATCCCTCCCTCACATCTTCCTCCACTATCCCCATTCCTTGTCCATCCTTGACTCTATTTTCCAATATTTCTAGGTCTTATGGATCAAATTGTTAGGACTAAAACTTAAGGGATTAATATTATTGATAAAAATGTGTTACATATATAAGCATAAGGCCTATATGATAAACTAACAAGTGTCAGTATAAACTGACAAGTGTCAAAACAGAGGCATAGTGCACTTTAACTCTAACATTCCCCTTTAAAGTGCACTATCCTAACTAAAGAAGAAACAAAACAAGTCAACATTAGGTAACATTCCCCTTTAATGTTGACTTTTGTAAAACAACCTATCATCCTCTCTTATTGCCGATTTGGTCTAGGATCGGGCTCTGTGCTCTTGGATCTCCAACTGTGAATAATGCTAGATTCACTATGTATACATCTCGATCTGTTGCCTCAGGGTCAGCCACTTCCATAGGTCTTTTGCCACTGGGTCAGCCGTGTAAGTGCCTCGGGGTCATCATGGGTGCCTCAGTGTCAGCCACTTCTGGGTCTGTTGCCTCTGTAGGTCATCCTCAGAGGATGTTGCCTCTCGTAGGTCACTGACTAGATTCACCATAAATATCAAATCCTTCCTTATGGTGAACTCAATCTAGAAGGTGTCGGTCTCTACCGAAAATGCACCTAATACAAAGGAAAAACGAGCCATATAAGAGTGTCGGTCTCTGCCAAAAAATGCACTCAATACAATAAAATGAGCCATAGATCAAAATAGGAGGAGAGAAGAAGAAAAGAAGAGAATATTCTGAAGTGTCTTCGTTTGTAGTCTTCAGAAGTAGATCCAAAAAAAACCTCGGATAGAATCTAGGGTGTCTTTTTCTGTAGTCCCTAGTATAAGTGTCCTTATGGTGACCATGTCATCCCACCAAAATGCATGGGTAACCAGCCGCTGTATTCGCCAAGTGTATAGAAAAGATCACTAGGTACAAGGATCACATATGAAAGTACCTTTGGAGTGTCGGGTACAACCGAAAGTGCACTCCAAGGTAGAAAATTTTTGAGGCTAAAAAACTCAATTGAAACAACCTCAGAAGTACAAATGGACACTACCAATGTGTCCATCGTGGAAATCCATTTCCAATGACTATAAATACCCCTATATTTCACCATCAAAGGGGACTTCATCATAATGAAAAACAACATGCCTCTCCAAGACAGTAACTAAAACCTCACACAGTGGCAGCATCGCTCTCTGGAAGAAAAAAATAGTCTCTCAATTTTCCCTGACAAAGGAATTACATAGGCCTATATAAACTACCCACTCTCATGTTTGTCTACATGCCAATAAAGTGCTCCTCCAATCAAGTATCTTTTGGACCACTCTTTGCGGATAATGCTGAAATGGACCCACAAAGTATATCAAAACCAAAGTTACACGGCGTCATGAACCACGACGTTCTTCCACCTGAGAGACGGGGGCGGTGATCGATTTTGACGATATCTCGGCATGGATCTCGGCATCAATAGAGCAGTCATAATAAATCAACTCGGAGTGCACTGGCATTCCACTCATCATCAACAAACCAGTCCAATGTAACTTTCAGCTGCCTCCTGTTGGCACCCAAGTTGATGTACACGTGCCACCGTCTTGACCCCAGTGCGGGGAATTTTGACCCCAACATCCATGACAGAAGGTGCAGTTTAATCTCCCACTTTTTTTTTTGCAAAAATGCATGCGCTCAAAATCCAGTGTCGCCAATGTTGTCGTCGCTACCATCGCCACCAGTCCGCTCGTCTGCTGCATCGCTGCAACAAGTCCAGCACCCAGAGCTTCGTCAGGTTCAAAGACATAAAAAATCTAAGCAGCCATGAAATCTTCAGCAAAAATTACACAGGCCAACTGAATGTGACTGCGCTCAAAAATATACAGGTCCTTTGTCATGACAAATGCACATAGAAAACGATGCACACCAGGTGGAGACATCCAGTTTATGAAACTGTGACTGCGACGGGGCCAAACAATCTTGGGAGTCCAAAGGAGCACTCCAGTTTTCAATTACAGAAGGGGCACTCCACATTTTTTAGAATCAATACCAATAGCAATAGCGCATCCTTCCATTTTCGAGGCGAAGGGCATCAGCAATAGTGTCGAGCAGTCCAAAAAAAATAGTAAGCTTGTCAGAGTCTGGAATCTCTGCTTCGAGTATGGCGCTGGACCATGCATTGAAGATCTTCACTGACAGAAAAACTCCCGTCTCATCACGTAAAATGGATGCCTCTATAACAAAATCTAGTAGAAAATTATCGAAATTAGAGTCGATTGAAATAAGGGAAGTATGGGCAGACAATCTAGAATAGGAATTTGCTGTGATAAGGGAGATCGTGAACGACTACCCGTTGGTGGCCATGGACATGGAGTTCCCCAACGTGGTTCACTGGTCGATTGGAAAATTCATGAGCAGCTATGAGTACCACTACCAAACCCTAAAATCCAACGTGGGTGTCCTTAAGATGATCCAGCTTGGCCTCATGCTCTGCGACGAGGACGGTAACCTCTCGAACTGTGACACCAAAAAATCCAAAGCCTACATCTGTTAGTTTAACTTCTGAGAGTTCGATCCCCGGGAATTGAATTTTTTTTCATTCTACTCATTCCAACCGTCGCTGCTGCAGAGAAAGTCTCATCAGACAAAATGATGAGATTCATTGGATTCGATCCGGGGTTTGAAACACGATTGTAGGCAAATCAGGATTCCAAAGTTTCTAAGCCTGACCTCCAATGTCGGGTTGTGGCCGCAATCAAAATATGGCGATGATGGAAAAATTTGAACTGGATCTACTCGGATTCCTTGATCTGATGTTGTAGCCATCAACTATTGCCAAAAAAAAATCCCCTGAACGGGGGTGCCGGGAAATCGTCAGAACAAGGGAGAAGCAACAACCATAGCTTAATAGGCAACAACCATAAAAAAAAATCTCATCAATCCGCTCTCGTTGCTCCCTTCGGTAAACTCGTCAACAACACCATTAAATCAATATCTGGAATCTTTGCAAAAAAAATACTGCTCAACACCATAACAGATCTGACCATTGTAGAAAAAAAATACTGCTCAACACCATCTGGAAATTTTTTTTAAAAATTTCTCAAAATTTTTAAAAAAAATTTACCATCTGGTTTTTGATCCATCAAATTATGGAGAGCATACTCCCTCGGTAAAAAATAGGGAAAAAAATTTGAGAGGGAGGGGGGATTTCCATGATCAAACTCACAAGCTCAGGAGACCACCTAGAGCTCTGATACCAAATTTTAAGACTGAAACTTAAGGGATTAATATTATTGATAAAAATGTGTTACATATATAGGCAGAAGGCCTATATGATAAACTGACAAGTGTCAGTATAAACTGACAAGTGTCAAAACAGAGGCATAGTGCACTTTAACTCTAACACAAACCCTGCTCTATCATTGATATTTTTCTCCAATGGCCTAGCCCCTTCCATAACCCTCATCTCAAGTTCCTTTAGAAAACCTGTCTTCACCATTTACTCTAGCAAGTCTAGCTTGAAATAAACCATAAAATCTTCTCCCAAAGTCCTTCTATATTGAATCTAATTTCTAGCAAGATCCTAGCCTACGCCAAATAAAATGCTACCCTCATTCCCCCTTCCCCTCGCCCTGCCTCCAATTTTGAGCTGGCCTTAGGAAAATCCTTGGACTTGTCCTTGGAGGATTTTCATCCTTCAACTAATCCTAGGATTTATTCCAAATGGATTCCTCCACTGACAGGGTGGTTTAAACTAAATTTTTATGGGGCTACGAAAGGAAACCCAAGAAAAGTAGGAGTGGTAGGCATCCTCAAAAACCATCAAGGAGAAGGCATCATCACCTTTGTGGAGGGGTTGGAAGTTCAGACAAATCATGTTGTTGAGGCTAAAAGCATGTGGAGAGGTCTCTCCCTTGCCAAAAACTTTCCCAATTAGGTTAATTGTTGAAGGAGACTCCCTAAATATCATCAGCTACCTCAAAAACAATAGCAATCCTTATTTGAGGGTCAGATATTACATTGAGGGTGCCAAGAGGTTGATTCTTGATATGCAGAAAGTCATCTTCCTATGCCCAATATTCTTAAATAGATTGATGACATCCCTAATGAAATTTGCACCATTGTGGATCAGTAAAATCCTCAAGTTGATAATCCTAATATTCTTCCTCATTAGTATTTGCTTCTTTGGTATCCTCATCCTATGCCATATGCATTACATCAGTGTCACTGTCATTTGGCTACCCATGTGGGCAGGGAATATTCCCCAAGAGGCCTAAAGGAATGTGATCCAAGCACTCTTTACAATGATTGGGCACCATGTGTCCATGCATAATGGTTTCCACCACAAAAAGGATATTTTTGATAGGTTTGGTTTTTTGGAAATCCACACTAACTTTTTTTTTCAAATGGTGGCAAGATTTTTCACTCGTGTGTAGTGATTTAGGTGGTGCTCCAACTTCCAAAAATAATTTTTTTTATGAATATATTTATTCCAAAACCATCAATTACTTCCTACCAAGGTCTTGCATCAACATTGGACCAAGAAATAACCAATTCCAAGACACATAAAAATAATTCTTCACAGTCTCCAAAGATCGAATTACCAATGGCAATTTGGCTTGGATGTGGATCTTCTTCATGGGATGGAGGATTGGGAATGTTTTTAGTTCCAATATCGTGCATGGGTATCTAAAGCTTATCCTCCCAAAGGTTACTGGTAGTAACGACAATGTATGTCATCATTCTAGAACCATATTATGTGGTTGTATACCCAATCAATGCGAAGGACAAATATTTATCAATACCAATCATCTTAATCTTCCTAGGGATTTTTCCTCTCTAGGCAATCATTTCTAAAAAATACATGATAATTCAAAAACTCCAGTTTCAAATTCAAAATCCTACATAGATATCACTAATGGTAACTCTTGGAAAGTGGGGCATTCTCTGTGGGCCTCTTCCATAAATCCATCATAGGCACCCTTTGTGTCTCCATCACCTATGATTCCAACTTCCTTCCTCTATTCATCCCCCATACTCACTGGTGTAGAGAGTTGCCCATCCTATATTCCATGTTCCTCCCTTTGGTTCTTTTCCAATCCTCATCTGTCAGCCCATCATGAATTTCATTGAGCCTAGCAAATTTGAATGTGATATCCTCACTGAGATAATCCTTACTGAACAAAACTTTTTCCCCTTCCTTCACATGTTTTTTGGTGAGGAGCTTGATATTACCATGGCCTTTTTGGATACCTAGGAGAATGGTTGTGTTACATTCTATGGAAGGAGCTTCCATGTGGATGTTAATCTCCTATCTCTTATCACTAGTCATCCAGTGAAGGGGCACTCTATCCACAGGAAGAAACACAATGAGGAGGTCAAACTAAAGGAGTTCAAAGACAACAATAGAATTTTCAAAGGGTCTAAGGCAAGGATATTCAGGAGGGACCTTCTAACACCATGGAATGACGTGATGAAGCCTATCATGGAATTCATCATGGCCGATGACCCTAAGAAAGTTATGTGTAGCTTTCATATTTCTTTCATAAATCACTTTCGTGACATCAATCCTATCAACATCCCTTAGTTTCTAGTCAACTCAATGAACTACTCCATCACCTCCTAGAGGAATAAGAAAGGCATAGACCTTACCTTTCATCAAGACCTGTTCAAGGTTATCTATAGCCACATCCTAGCCCATAGCCCTAAGGCCAACCCAAGTAAACCCAACCCAACCATGAATTCTGCTATGCCCCCGTCTACCTATCTAGTCAAAATAAAAAGGAAATCCAATGAAGCTATCACAGATCTCAGGGTGAGGAAGAGCATCAAGTTTGACAAAGCAAAAGGACCCATCAGGAAGTCTTCCCATCTTCAGGATCAGGTTGGGAGAGGAATATATAAAGTGATAGCTGACAAGGAAGTGGAAGATGAAGTTAAGTATCTAAAAAGGTTTATCATTTCCATCATGACCAACATGATGAATGCCATGGTAAACTGTATAATTGACCTTAGTGAAGCCCTTCATATGTTTTTATTTATAGTATAGATTGGCTAGGATACCAAGGGTGGATCTAATTCAGAGGACATAGTTACTTTCGAGGAGGAGCCCAAGGATCCTGTGAAATATGAGGGCAAGGATGAGACCAAGGAAACTACTAAGGATTGATTTCCTCGACCACATCTATTTTTTCCTACGGCTACCCTACGTGGAGCCTATTTATTTTTTTCTATGGACTGTTATGCTATGGCAATGTCCCCTCTTCTCCTCTTTCTCTTTATGTCTAAGGTTGCATCATCTACTTTCTTTTTTGTTGGTTAGTATTGAGGTTGTGTTCCCTGCTAGAAATCTGTTCTATCTACAGCAATCAAAGATGTTTTTGTACTAAGGTTTTAGAATCCTTAAAACCCATCATAATGAAATCTTTTAATTTACCAAAAAAAAAGGGAGTCATTAACTTTCCATAATTATTCATAAATTTCTTGTAATATCTAGTGAGTCCCAAAAAACCATGAAGTCCCTTGAGGGTATGAGGCTTAGGTTAATATTGAATAGCCTAAATTTTCTAAGGATCAACATGAACTCCATCCTTAGTGATGATGTGATTCAATTATTTAATCTCTTGTCAACCAAAATAATATTTGGACTTTGCATAGAGCTAATTATCAGATAATATTTTGAGTGTTTTATCTATGTTTTGAATATGCTCTTCGCATGAATAATTGTAAATCAATATATCATTAAAAAAGACTAAAATAAAATTCTAGAGGAAAGGGCATAAAATGGAGTTCACCAAATGTTGGAAGGTAGAAGGTGCATTGGTTAACCCAAATGGCATAATCAAGAATTCATAATGTCCTTCATGGGTTTTGAAATCTATTTTTGGGATGTCCTCATATTTTATTTGAATTTTATGATACCTTGACTGCAAATCTAACTTGGAAAAGTATTGAACCCCATGCAACCCATCAAGTAATTCATCAATCACTAGAATAGGAAATTTATCTTTAATAGTGATCTTATTGAGATCTCGATAATCCATATACAAGAACCAAGTTCCATCCATTTTTCATACTAATAACATTAGAGAATAATAGGGACTAACATTGGAATGGATAACCTCAAAAACACGAAGCTCTTGAACTATTTTCTCAAATTTTGACTTTTGAGCATAAGGATACCTGTAGGGATGGACATTTGGTGGAAGACTACCAGGAAAAAACTTAATGGCATGGTCATGAGAATGATGAGGAGGTTTTCTATTCGTTTCCTCAAAAACTTGAGAATATTTGTTCAATAAACCCTGTAGTTGCACTAAATGGTCCTTTTCCCCTTCCTCAAAAGCATCAATAGCAAAAATTTGTGCCACCACTCCATGAGAGGATATTTTTAACAACTTTTCCATCTTGTGGGTAGAAATAAACTGAGACACATTAGCTATCAGGCCACATAAAGTATATTTGGTTCCTTCTTGACTAAAATTCATCCATATCTCAAAAATATCCCATAAAACTTGACGGGGCACGAAAAACACCCTTCTGCACAAACCCTCCTTTTCATTAAAAACACTTAAAAAAATATATACATGCAGAAAAAAAAATCACAACCCGCAGGCTTACAATCACCGGCCCTCGGCTCGGTTCTCCGCTTCCTCACTCCTAGACTCTAAGGGTATTCTCCGGTCCGCCGTCCCGATTAAAACAATAAAATGGGTTTTTATAGAGGCCCCGACCCTCTCACGCAATTAATGCCTCCACCAACCAACATTCCCGCTCGAATTTCCCTCCTTCTCGGGTTTTCAAAATTGTCATTAATGGCAATCTCTGCCCGATCTACACTGTTGTTTGCATTTGTGGTCTCCCTCGACCTGCAACCATCGTCGTACTCTGTACTGTCGTCTCCTCCATACCGGCCATGCTCTGAAACAACTATTTTTGAAAAGACTTTCAAATGGTGGTTCTCTTCCTTTAATGCATGCGGCTGTTCTCAACAACCCGAATACGTGCTCTCCACTTTTTAATTTAAACACGTAGCTAACCACGTGTTTAAATTCGGCTTGCCCTCTCCTTAATGCGCAATCTTCAAGGCATGTGCCCTTTACAACTTCGAGGATACACGTGGCAGTCCACGTGTCCATTTCGAACAGTCCTCGAAAACATCGTTCCCGCCATATTTTTCTCTTCCTCCCGCGCCATTTTCTCTCTCCGTCGCGATATCACGACATGTCGCGATATCGCGACGTTTCTGGCTCCTTGTGCTTTTCTGCCATTTTGGTCGCGATATCGCGACCATTTTTCCTCCTGCCCCTCCACTGAGAAACTCGTCGTGATTTCGCGACGTCGTGATATCGCGACGTTTATGGATCTCTGCACTTGCTTCTCATTTTGTTCACGATATCGCGACATGTCACGATATCGTGACCATTTTTCCTCTGCACCCGCTTGTCCAATTTGCGTCACGATTTCGCGACGTCGCGATTTCACGACCGTTTTCTCGTTCTCTCCTCTGCTCTGCAACCTGTCGTGATATCGCGACATGTTGCAAAATTGCGAGTCACAATTTTGCGACATGTCGCGAAATCGTACCCCCTTCTGCGCCTTCGTCCCTCTCCGACAAACTGTCACGATTTCGTGACACATCGCGAAATCGCGGCCCCTTCTGCTGCACTTCCTCCTTGCCAATTTTTGTCACGATTTCGCGACATGTCGCGAAATCATGACAGTTTTCTGACTTGGCCATTTTTTCTTCCTTCTTGCTTCCCGCTTCTTCTTCTCCCGACTCTTCAGCATGATTTTTCCCAAACTTTGCTGCTTCTGCTGCTGGTGCTACCGAATGCTCTTGCATCAGACACCCGGGGTAAGTGAAGAAGTGATCTTCACTTTACTGGGTCCGGTTGCTGCCTCCCGCAACACTTTCGGACTCATCTCTGTCTCTGCAAACTGCTTCGACCTCGGCTCCGGGCCCACACTTCTATCTTCAACCGGATAGATTTCTCCACTGCTGTAAACTTCTGCTGCAGCCTGCGGTATTTCCTCTTCTTACATAGAAAAATCTATGCTTTCTTTCGAGCAGGTCCCGGTACTGCTATACTCCTCTACAACCTCTTTCATCTTCTCTTCTTTCTTTCTCCATCTCTCTTCTCGCCTTTTTTGTCATTCTTCTTTCTCCCGTAACTTCATTGCAAGCCACTCCTTTTGCAATGATTTTAATTTCCGCTTCAAGGCTAAATACTCTTCTTCTGAAACCACATCCTCCTGGTTATCCCGTCTTCTTCGGGAATGCATTCTTTTTGCTTGCTTTTCTCACAACTTAACTGATCCCGGTGTAGCTGCCTCACGTCCGACGGTCTGCTAACACGCTCGGGAATCCTCAACTCTCCTTCTCTCTCAACTCTCCCGTAGGTCCTGGCGCAAACTGCCTCACGGTCGACGGTCTGTTTACGCACTCAGGAACTCCCGCTCTGATACCACTGACGGGGCACGAAAACACCCTTCTGCACAAACCCTGCCTTTTCATTAAAAATACTTAAAAAAAAATATACATGCAGAAAAAAAAATCACAGCCCGCAGGCTTACAATCACCGACCCTCGGCTCGGTTCTCCGCTTCCTCACTCCTAGACTCTAAGGGTATTCTTTGGTCCGTCGTCCCGATTGAAACAATAAAATGGGTTTTTATAGAGGTCGCGACCCTCTCACGCAATTAATGCCTCCACCAACCAACATTCCCGCTCGAATTTCCCTCCTTCTCGGGTTTTCAAAATTGTCATTAATGGCAATCTCTGCCCGATCTACACTATTGTTTGCATTTGTGGTCTCCCTCGACCTGCAACCACCACCGTACTCTGTACTGCCGTCTCCTCCATACCGGCCATGCTCTGAAACAGCTATTTTCGAAAAGACTTTCAAATGGTGGTTCTCTTCCTTTAATGCACGTGGCTATTCTCAACAACCCGAATACGTGTTCTCCACTTTTTAATTTAAACACGTAGCTAACCACATGTTTAAATTCGGCTTGCCCTCTCCTTAATGCGCAATCTTCAAGGCACGTGCCCTTTACAACTTTGAGGATACACGTGGCAGTCCACGTGTCCATTTCGAACAGTCCTCAAAAACACCATTCCCGCCATCTTTTTCTCTTCCTCCCGTGCCATTTTCTCTCTCCATCACGATATCGCGACATGTCGCGATATCACGACATTTCTAGCTCCTTGTGCTTGCTTCTCCTTTTGGTCGCGATATCGCGACATGTCACGATATCGCGATCATTTTTCCTCCTGCCCCTCCGCTGAGAAACTCGTCGCGATTTCGTGACGTCGTGATATCGTGACGTTTCTAGCTCTCTGCACTTGCTTCTCATTTTGGTCATGATATCGCGACATGTCGCGATATCGCAACCATTTTTCCTTCGCACTCGCTTGTCCAATTTGCGTCGCGATTTCGCGACATCTTGATATCGCGACTGTTTTCTCGTTCTCTCCTCTGCTCTGCAACCTATCGCGATTTCGCGACATGTTGCAAAATTGCGAGTCGTGATTTCGTGACATGTCACGAAATCGTGCCCCCTTCTGCGCCTTCGTCCCTCTCCGGCAAACTGTCACAATTTCGCGACATGTCACGAAATCGCGGGTCGCGATTTTGCGACACGTCACGAAATCGCGGCCCCTTCTGCTGCACTTCCTCTTTGCCAATTTCTGTCACGATTTCGCGACATGTCACGAAATCACGACAGTTTTCTGACTTGGCCATTTTTTCTTCCTTCTTGCTTCCCGCTTCTTCTTCTCCCGACTCTTCAGCACGATTTTTCCCGAACTTTGCTGCTTCTGCTGCTGGTGCTGCCGGATGCTCCTGCATCAAAACTAGACCTAACATCCACAACCATTGTGTTCCCAAAACTATATCACACCTTGAGATTATATTCCCCAATTTGGAGTTTAACATTATGATATTTTCCTTTGCATGGTAGGGTGCCTCCTTTAGCAATCATGACTTCAAAGGAATTACATGTAGTAATGTAACAGTTTTCCTATTTGGCCACATGTGGATCAATAAATTTGTGTACTTTCAGAGTCAATAAGAATGATGACCCTTTGTTCCTTAAAG
Organism: Wollemia nobilis; assembly: GCA_028583015.1. Classification (NCBI taxonomy): domain Eukaryota; kingdom Viridiplantae; phylum Streptophyta; class Pinopsida; order Araucariales; family Araucariaceae; genus Wollemia; species Wollemia nobilis. Next base: position 1,346,217 of record JAQPPZ010006010.1, read on the forward strand.
AATTTTATGACTTTAATTGTTTAGGGATTTGATACTCCTAAAGCATGCACTAATATTTTTAGTTAGGATTCCTCTAGAACTTCAGTCTATTATGTGGTTTCTACCTCTTGTGGATCCTCTTCTTCCTCTGAATATTCTATAGTTGGTGTCTCATTCATATCCAATAGATACATTTTTCTGCATACACTTGTTCTCTAAGGAATACTTTTCATCAAAGTTATAGCATAGCCCTTGGGCCCTTTTGGTCTTCATCTCCTTGTGAGTCAATTTTTTAATGGTTGGAGATTTTCTGGTAGGACTTTCTAAAGGTTTGGATGAAAAAAGTGGTCAAGATTGAGGAAATTTATAGGTGCATCCTTGGGCCTTGAATTTGTGTTCTAACAATCTAGCCAAATGTATTACCTATTGTAATGTTTGGGGTCTCAACATTTTAACCTCAGCCCTAATGTCATCCTTCAAACCACTCATAAAACAACTTTGAAATAATATGGCATTTAAATTAGTAGTATGATTGGCTAGTTTTTCAAATTGAGTTTGATTCTCTCGAATGATTGAAGTTTGTTTAAGTTTAGAAAGAGCTCCTATAAAATATTCAAACTCACTAGGACCAAATCAAGTGAGTAGATTTTGCTCAAATTCCTACGAAGAAAGATTAGGTTTGACCTTCCCAAGCCATTGAAATCAATGTAGTGCATCTGATTAAAAGTTAAAAAATGTAATTATCATATGGATGTAGTGTGGGATATTATGAAGACTAAAATATTATTTTGTCTTACAGATCCACCCCTTAGGATCTTTTCCATAAAATTTTGGAAAGTCTAATTTAGGAAACTTAAACCCATTGTTATTTTGTACATTTTGTTGGTGGTCAATTGTACTTGTATCTTGTTGATCCTAATGATCCAATATATCTTATCAGAGGGAATCAGTAGAGAGATGACTATCCAATTCTTCCTTCATTTCCCTATGTGTCTTGGTGACAAAATTCATAGAATCGAGAAAAAATTTGAGTTGTCTTTATCTCTTCTAAGTTGTTGGCCAATTGGGACCCTAATTTTTTTCCATATGATCCACTTAGCAATTTGTGCCTCTCATTCTTGTTGCTAAGTACCTAAAGCCTTATTCTAAGAGTTATGACCTATTGTTAATTCTTACTAAAAATGGAAAATAATTTCAAGGGTTACTATGTTAAGTAAGGAGCCCAAAAAGTGGTTTGGGTAGTATATATCAAAATTATCAACTTGAAAATATGGTTGTAATGAGCTATATACCATAACAATGGTTTGGTTTTTTTTGTTATCAAGGTTGTTGGTGTTGTCAATTTTACTCTTGGAGGCTTGGCTCAAAAAATAGGCTTTTTTGTTAACCAACCTCTTATGATAATTTGTACTATCTATTCTTACTACTGATTAATCCTAACACTATGTTATCATTTGTCTATTATAACTCTGATCTAACTACACTGTCAACCAATTCTGACACTATTCTATCAATTATCTAGTCTAACTCTATCACAGGCTATTCCCTATCTATTTTAAATTCTAACTACCACAGGTAACTGTTACTAAGACTAACAATTGATGACTCTATATTGACTATTACTTACTAAATATCCTAACTTTTACTGACACTAACCATCCTATTCCAACTATTTCTAACTTTGGCAATTTTTTTCCTGATTGTTATATTCTTCTACAATTTATTTTGACTATTTTCATGTAGTAATTATGGAATAGGGATATCTTCTTCATATGCTCAATTTTTGTGGTAGGGTTATGGTTACAGGTTCAATATTCACATAATAGGATTTTTATTGCAATTTTTATATTCAACATAAGGTATTCTAAGCTAGGGTGTATATACTACCCATAGGCCCTCTGTTATACCATAGTGATGAATGATAGTGCTCAAACCAATATTTTAGGCCACTACTCAAGGAGGATTCCATGCATACCCTTGAGCACACTACCTACCCATTTGTTAGTACGAGAGGGTGATCTTCCCATATGTTTTGTCTGGTGTACTATGGATAATACAAGGTAAAAAATCTTCCTAAGGGCTAAAGGTTTCTCCTAATCTTAGGGGTTCTTTAAATATACGTAAAGATACATGGGAGCTCAATTTCGTAGATGGGTGTTGTCTAAGGCCTAGTTATTGGAGCTTGATTTCCCCTCACTTCACTAGATGTTTTAAAGAAAATGTATCTTAGCCAATATTGACAAATCCTCCGTGATATTTTAGAACCCCTAGCACAAGGTTTCCAACCTAATAAACTAATGCAAAAAAATAAAGGCTAATTTTTTTTAAATAAGGAAATTGACAAAAGCACAAAAACATAAAAGCTTATAACTTATAGTCAAAATGACTAAAATTATCATAGTTGTAGTAGAACATGGCCCTAGAAAGTGCTCTGATACCACTTGTTAAGAACCTTCTCATTAAAATTACCACATGCACAAAAATACTGTAATAAAACATAAATACATGAGACACAAGATATTGCAATATGATATATAAGTGCATAAATAAAATAATCTCATAAAGTAACATAGGATCGCAGGACACTTTGAGGGGGAAACCTCCTTCAATTCTTTTATTCAATTATGCAAAAATATACATTCAATCCTATCCTTCATAATTTTAAAGATTTCATCTCTCACCTGACTCTTAAGGTTGGCTTACATACAAAATGCCACCTAAGCTAGAATCTCTACCTACAAAGAAATTACATTCTTGATATAAATTACATATAATGGTACCACTTGTCTAGGTGCTTCTAGAGCCACAACTATTACAAAATATTATAAAACATTATCATGGGTGTCCACCACTTTCAGTAAGGGTTATTACATCATAGTGTTAGGATGGGGTCCTGTTGTGACTCCTTCACAACGATCCCAAAATTTGGGGACCCACTTTTAATTTAAAAATTTGTTCCAAATTGTTGCTTGCGCTTATTGTTCACCTTTGTCATCATTGAAATATTGATAATTTTCATATTTTGCTAAATGGTTGTATAGCAGGGTTCAATGCCAAAATTCACCTAGTGATGCAAAGTTTGTTTCGAGTTGTGCTTGCAAAGGTCATCTTGTAGTCAAGTGATTAAAGTCGTTAGTTTATATGTTGTTTTCATGTTATGTTAGTTATGTAAAAAGGTTTTGTTTAGGTTGTGTTTTTTATTCTTTTATATTGTTTTGTTTCATTTTTGTATAAGGTTATGTTGTTCTTAGTGCTGTTCTTTTATTTTATATATGTTTAGTTTTATTATAAAAATTTTAGTGTTACTATAATTTTTGTTTGTTAAAGAGTTGTATGTGTTTTGTTTTAGTTATGTTTATATGTTTGCTTATTATGTTTTTGTATAATATTGTTGTATGTGTACATTTCGTATACTATCCATATTATGTTTTATATTGTTATTTTATGTGTGTATTTTGTTCATTACCATATTATGTTTTGATTAGTAAAACATTTGTCTTATTTGTTTTAGGTTCCAAGAAATGACAAGTGTAGGCGGTTGATAATAAGGATGCACACGTGGTTCGGGTTATTAGTTTGAGGCTCTCATGAATATGTGGCTAAGTCATATGACTCTGGGTAAGTTGGCAATTTTAAAGTGATTATGGTCTTAGTTCGGGTGAATGTGGGAGAACAATAAATGATGCACTAATGGCATTTGGTGGATGAAGTGAAGAAGAATGTCGACGATGCACGAGATTGTTCATGGACCTTGCGATTGAAGTGTTTAGGGAATGATGACGATAGAAATAGTATAATTAGATCGTCTTCAAAGCATACAATAAAGCAATAAGGGGTTATTGCACATTTGATGATGATGAAATAAGAATGATAATTTGGAGGACAAAGAGATTATCAGTGTTAGTGACAGTGGCGATGAGGAATCTCCACAGAGAGACATTATAGTTATCGTGTACAGTTTTGGCAGGAGACAATTTGACGCAGGGACACCTGGTTTTGTGGAATCCGGTGAATAGTTTGACGGTGAATTTGATTGGTTATTTAATGAGATTGTGCCTATTGATCAAAGGTAGTTGTCATGATGCCAAATACACAATTGTCATAAGTTTGAAAACGTAATTCGTCACCTACCTAAAAATATAGTTGTTGTATGCCTGAGAATGTAGTCACCACCGTTTGATTGTTAATGTTGATAAATAGTAAGGGCTATGAAAATTATTCTTCGATACGAGTGAAAGGAGACGAAGATTCATGTACGGAGTATGGTGAATTTATCTGAAATCATGAGTGAGATTCATCGATATTGGCAAGGAAAGATCATTGCTGAAAGGTTTGTGCACCAAACTAAAATTACACTATAAGAAATATTAAATTAGTGTCGATATTCTGTAAAATGAATGTGAAAATAAAGTTTCGACCATTCTTGGTGAAAATGAGAGTTTAAAAACATTGACAAAATACGTTGGAGGAATATAGTCATTGTCTGCCAGAAGCACGATCACCGCTTACTGGAGAATACTGTTGTCGCCTATCGGAAGCACAATCACTACCTGCCATATAATACCATATTTGTTAGCCAAAAAACATATTGCCACCTGCCAGAGCATGCTATCATCGGAGAATGGTATCACCGAAAGATGTTATCATCAGGATTAATGATCCATATTACAGGGAATATTGATTCAGTGTTGAGCCCATACCCATTAGTAATTTTGAAACTTCCTAGAGTTCGTTTATACATGCGATGTCCACAATTTTTTAAGATAAATAATCAATTTCATAATATAAGCAAAAAGAGTCTCATATTATAATATTGATGGTATTTGCTGAGTCCAAGATAATCAAGTGCTAAGTTTGATGTGTCAAAGGCATCATGCTTTGAAATATCATGAAAAATTTAGAACAAAGTGGATTATTATGTTCACATATTAAAAGGGATTCATAAAATTATAAAATGTAATAAAAATAAACTTTATTTTGAAAGTTCGTTTTAGAAACTATGCCTGAACGGAAAGTGAAACTCAACGAACCCATTGAAATGATGAATTTTTATATTTATAAAAAGGGAAGTGGTAAACCAAAATGAGGTCAGACAGGTTGGAGAAAAAGAGGAAATATTGAAAGGAGCCAAGTAGAAGATCAAGTTGTAGAGGAAGCTACATTTGCACATAAATACAAAGACTTTGTTGGATTCATTGTAAGATCTAATATTTTGTATCAAATTTAATTTTTATTAAAAGCAAGCACTATTGTGGTGTTTTTAATTTATAATTTGATTGATATAATTTTTTAATTAAAATTTTAGTAGAAGATAGAACCAAATTTGTGGTAGGATTGTGTAAAATTTGGTCTAATTGAGTTTGGTTTTCAAAGTTGTGTTTTTTTGTGCTGTAGCAAGTTTATCTGAATATTTTATTCAGATTTATTTCTTTACCCTAAGACCTTTTAAATTTATTTGAGGCATTAAGATTTAAGATAAAACCTAGTTTATTTTATAAAGGATTTAAATTTTACAACTAGGTTAAAGTTTGAATTTATCACTCAAAATTAATTCTATAAATATTTCGGGTGAATAAATTTCAAATATAGAGAAGGATTATATGGATTATTGATTTTAATATCATAAAATTTTAAAATCCATAATTTGAGATTTGTTTAAGTTTCTGAAATTTTGATTTATTAAAATTTTCAATCTCAAATCATAAAGTCCAAAGTATACTATTGAAAAGATTAAATTTATTTACTTCAAATATTTCAAATCATAAAGTCCAAAGTATACTATTGAAAAGATTAAATTTATTTACTTCAAATATTTAGTTTAATGAATATTTTAAAAATAAATAAACATCACATTAAGGAAGATTACGTGAATTCTAATTTTTATATTATAAAGTACAAAACTTTATAATTAAAATTCATACACATTAATTATTCATATTCAATGAAAAGAAGCAAGGATTATAAAGCTTAGAATATTCTAAAGGCCCAAACATAGGGATTATAAAGTGTTTCACATTTTATAATTAAGGTTTTTATTTTATTCATCATTTATTAGATCTGATTTTAAGCTTCATTCATGAAATAAATGTAAGTTTTGAATTAAAATGCTTTAAAACATTCATGCAAGTTTAATATAAGGTTAAAAGCATTTTAAATCAAAGTTCATCTTTTAAAATAGATTTGCATTCTCAAATAGTAGCTTTAAAAGGCAATTTCATTCATTTTGAGGAAGTAAATTATATTGATGAAAATGCAAGTAATGATTTCAAGATTAAAATATTTGTTATACTAGGCCCCTTGTTAACAGTTGATTGTTAATCCTTGAGATGTTATGTGCATTTAATTGACATAAAAACATAACATGTTATGCAAAAGAACCTTGAAGAAACATATTTTCTTTGCAAGAGAGGATTACGATCCTAATTATCGGGTTATATTTGTAATCGGATAAAATCACACCTCAACAAATTGGCACTAGAAGGAGGGCTTGAAATATAATTTTTTAATTTTCAGTATGTGCAATTTGTTGGTTTAAAAAAAATGAAAATTTTCAGTTTATGTTGCAATAATGTTAATCTATAATAAATTCAAAAATTTTGTTATAATTCAATTTTTGCAAATTTTTCATACATAGCCTTGCATATTAAAATTAGTTCAATGGTAGAAAATAATTTACCATATTTTGAAGCACAATGGGACGATTACAGTTGAAGAACATATCTGATGGCAAGCCGGGATTCACACAAACACATTCACAGTAATTTCATGGTAATTTCATTAAAAATAGCTTAATACGGTTTACAGTAGTCTCTCCAGTATACCACTTCTCCCCCCCAATCCCGAACTTCACCATCCCCCATCCTTACAGCATTTCGGGTTTTTAACGAGGCCCCCGATCCTCTCGGCCATCAATGCCCTGCCTAACAAATTCAAATTCTAATTTTCCCTCCCTCGGTCGAACTTCCCAAATTTTGTCATAAATGGCCACTGCCCTACCCACCATGAAAACCTCATTAAAGATCTTCTCTGACCTGCAAACGCCGCCTTGGTCAGATCGTCCTTTCGCGCCTCTGTTTCGCCCATAATGTCCATGCTCTGTACTGTTGTGAAGACCATTCCCATCTTAATACACGCGGTCGCCAATTTCAATTTCAATCTTCGTGGCAGCCCACGCGTTTAATTAATTAATTTTTTTTCTGCTTTGTCTTCGACTGACCGTGCCACTTTAACACACGTGGAGGTCGCGTGTCACTATGGCTTTCCTTCTCATTTGAACACGTGTCCACAAGCTTGTCTTCATACTTGTCGCGATACCGCGACATGTCGCGATATCGCGACCCACTGTCCCTTTGCTTTCACCTTGGCGGAAAAAGTCACGATATCGCGACATGTCGCGATATCGCGACCCAACGGTCACCTCTCTTCCGTTTGCAAATGATGCCGCGATATCGCGACCAAAACCTTCTCCCCTTCTTCGTCTGCACCGAGCCTTTGATTTTAATTGCCAACTGTTCAACGCTGTTGAAGTCGGAACAAGAGTCGCGATATCGCGACGTCGCGATATCGCGACTCAAACTGGCCATTGCCCTTTCGAAGCTTTGGGGTCGCGATTTCACATGTCACGATTTCGCGACCCCAACGCAACTTGTGCCTTTACACTAAAACTTCCTCTTCTTTTTACAAAACCTCCCTCTTGGGCCAAGATTCGAAACAAACCCAACACAAGTACTTAGAAAATAAAAGCAAACAATAAAAATGATTTGGAGGATGCAAGATTGCTCCTTGACCACCGGATGCTCCTCGCATCGTACACCCGGGTAGATAAAAAAAGTGACCCTCACTTTTGTTTGGCTAAGGGGAGACCCAAGCGGTCAACTTCCGTCTTCGACAACCAAGTCGCATCTTCGCTTGGTCCGCCCCTCCACTTGATCAAATACTTAGCATATCGCTCTGTTTCGGGTGCTCCGGCCTTCACGGGTATCTAATACTTCCTCGCCTCATCTCGTGCTTGGAGTAGAGGCTGGAAATTGCCATGGTTCTGGACTTTGCATGTCCGTACTTTCTCCCTCATGATATTCCACGAGATCCGAAATATTAAAAATAGGTGAAATATCAAGCCAACTTGGCAATTTCACTTCATACGCATTTCCTGACTCCCGCTTTCCCAGCATTTTGCATGGCCCAAACTTTTTCATCTTCAATTTATTGTAAGTCTTGGCAGGAAATCTCTCCTTCCCCGAGATACACCATAACCTCATCTCCAATCTCGAACTCCTTGAACCGCCGCTTCCGGTCCGCCCTTGTCTTATATTGACTGCTCATTTTTGTAATCTGCCTTCTTACTTCCTCATGCAGACTTTTTATATGCTCGCAAATTCTTCTCGCCTCGGCACTACATTTTTCTCTTCTCGTCCAACTTTCTTAGCTCAGACACATTCCTCGGGCCGTTTCCATATACTATCCGGAACGGTGATTTATTTGTGCTTTTATTAACTGAACTGTTATATGCAAACTCGCCTGTGGTAAGACCAAATCCCATCCCTTGGGTTGATCCACTATCAAACACCGCAGTAAATTGCCCAGTCTTCTATTGACCACCTCCGTCCGCCCATCCGTCTCGTGGATGGTATGCTGAATCGAATTTCAAGTCTCGTCTTCAATTTCTTCCACAGAGTTCTCCGTAAATACCCAACAAACTTTGTATCTCTTGTTCGAAACTATACTTCTCGGTAAACCGTGAAGTCGTACCACTTCTTTGAAGAACAACCCAAAGAATGTGAACCGCATCACTTGTCTTTTGGCGAGGAATAAAATGTGTCATTTTGGAGAACCGGTCCACCACCACAAATATTGAATCATTTCCTCTCTGTGTTCTCGGCAATCCAAGAACAAAATCCATGCTTATGTCCTCCCATGGTCTCTCAGGCATAGGTAATGGCTGGTACAATCCTGTATTTTGTTTTACACCCTTTTCCATCTGGCATATTTTGCAACTTTGCACAAACTTCCGTACATCTTGCCGAAGTTGTGGCCGTAGTAATTTTCCTCAATCAAGGCAATGGTCTTATCCCTACCAAAATGCCCAGCCAATCCTCCGCTGTGCTTTTCTTTGATTAAATTCTCCCGCATGGAACTTCTGGGAATGCACAACTTACTACCCTTGAATAGCATCCCGTCTTGGATTAAGAAATCCAACCATTTTGTTCTATCCATAGTAAGAGGTATTGAGCAAGCCTTCCAGGCTTCTGCAAAATCCGGATCTGCAGTGGTATAGACCCTTCGCCTCTTCAAACCCCACTACTTCCACTCGTCAATCTGGTCGCAGAGTCCGCCTTCCGCTAAGGCATCTCGCAACCCCCGTTTGACTTCCCACTTCGTGCTTCAAGACAAAGGTATAACTTTGGAGGAACTCCACCCATTTCATGTGCCTTTGGTTCAGCTTTTGTCCGACCGTTAATGTATTGCAAAGCCCGATGGTCGAGAACAAGATCAAACTCCTTTGGTAATAAATAATGTCTCCACTTTTTTAGGGCCTGAACTATAGCATAAAATTCTTGATCATAGATAGAATAATTTTTCTGAGCATCATTTAACTTTTCACCGAAATAAGCAACCGGCTTGCCTCCTTGACTCAAGTACCGCCCCTATTGCATCGCCACCGGCATCACAACCCACCCGAAATACCTTGTTGAAGTCCGGAAGTGCCAAAACAGGTTGCTCTATAACTTTTCTCTTTAATGTATCAAAGCTCCTTTCAGCCCCCGATGTCCATTTGAACTCCTTTTTATCTCCCCTCATTGTCTCTCGTGAGAGGTGCACAAATACCGCCGAAGTTCTTTATGAACTTCCTATAAAACCGGCCGTACCATGGAATGACCTCACTTCTGTTGTGCTCTTTGGAGTAGGCCATTCAATGATGGCTCTCACCTATTTGGGGTCCATCTTCAGACCTTCTGCCGATATTACAAACCCCAAGTATACCAATTCCTTCTTGACAAAATTACACTTTTTCAAATTTATTAATAACTCGTTCTTCTTGCAGACTTTTCAAAGACTCTCCCGATATGCATCTGTGTTCCTCCAGGGTCCTGCTAAATATCAATATATCATCTAAATAAACAATAACAAACTTTCCCAAAAATTCTTTCGAAGACTTCATTCATCACCGCATGAAGGTACTTGGTGCATTGGACAGTCCAAAGGGCATGACCAACCACTCAAACAGGCCTTCTCTTGTCTTGAAGGTCTGTCTTCCATTCATCCCCCTCTCGGATACGGATCTGATGATAACCACTTTTCAGGTCAATCTTTGTGAAGTACTCACCTCCACTTAAATAGTCCATGATATCATCCATTCTTGGTAACGGGAATCTGTACTTAATAGTAATTTTGTTGATGGCCCGTGAATCTGTACACATCCTCCATTCCCCATCCTTCTTTGGCGCCAGCACTGCAGGTACTGCGCATGGACTCAAACTTTCCCGAATTAATCCCTTTTCTAATAATTCTTGGACCTGTCTATTTAACTCCTCAGTCTCTATAGGTGTCATCCTGTGTGCAACTTTATTTGGCAGGCTTGATCCTGGTACTAAATCTATATGATGGCTAATTTTTCTCACAGGGGGTAAGCCCTCAAGCACATTGTCAGACACAATGTCTGGAAATTCCTCCAAAAGATTTAGAACTTCTGTTGGGGTATCCCGGCATTCCTTCCCCCTAACTCTAGGGATTATTGCATAACATAAATGTTCATGCTTTAACCCGTTCGTAAACTCTCTCCCCTCAACTAAACAGACTCTGGAAATATTACATACCTTTTCATCTGTATCCTTCAAGGGCTTTAGTTTATGGCGTACACCATTCTTTGTCAATGAGTAGGTGTTGGCACGGCCATCATGTACTGCACTCCGATCAAACTGCCAGGGTCTCCCCAGTAACATGTGGCAAACATCCATGGGTAAGATGTCACACAGGACCTCATCACAATACTTCCCAATGTTAAATTTAACAGAACACTGCTCATTGACCAAAGCTCCGTGGTCCTTTTGTAACCATGCGACCCGGTATGGGTGTGGGTGTTTCTTCCTTTCTAACTGTAACTTTGTAACCATTTCCTCAGAAACCAGGTTATCCGTGCTACCATTATCAATAATGATATTGCAAACCTTGCCCGCACATTTACATCTAGTGCGGAATAAACTTTTCCTCTGGTCTGTGTCCTTCTCCTCGTTCAACAGGACTCTTCTTACAACCATTGTTTCTCCTCTCTCCGCTTCTTCGAAATGCTCAGATTCAGCATCCTCCTCTGGCCACAGCAGCTCGGTTGGGCCCTCAGGCCTCTTGTTTGTTCTTTCTTGGTGTTGTGGACATTCAAATGCCCCGTGTCCTTCTTCACCATAGTGGAAACATGTTCCACGAAATACTCCCCTTCCAAACCCTCGTCCGCATCCACCCCGTCCTCTTGGGTAGTCTGTTCTGATCTCGGGCCGATAAACATCTTCTTCTTTTTGGTCCTCGGTTACTACCGGCTTCACCCGCCTTCTTCGGATCCTTGTACTTTTCTCCACCGGTCCTCCCACCAGCTCCTTCCACCTCGGCCTCTTCCTCTTTGCTTGCCTTCAAACCGCCTCTTTAGCTTTTCTTCTACCTTCAAGGCAAATTGATAAGCATCCTCAATGGTGTTTACTCGAACCATGCTCGGCTTCTTCCCGGATACCAAGCCTCAACCCATTAATGTAACGGGCTACTTTTTCTTTGTTTGCCTCTAAATGCCCTATTCTAATAGAAATTTTGTAAAATTCTTCAGTGTACTCTTGGACAGTTTTGTTTGTCTGTCTCAAGCTCTGCATTTTTCTTAGCAGATCCAACTCGTAATCCGCCGGGATGAACTGTCTTTTAAGCTTCTCCACCATTCTATCCCATCTTGTTATTCTCTCTTTCCCTCTTCTGTTTCTCTCCAACTGCATCCCCTCCACCAAATGCCGGCATGACCCTTTAACTTTGTCTTAGCAAATCTGACCCGGTTAGGGTCTTCAATCTCCTCATACTCGAAATATTCCTCTAAATCATTTATCCAATCAATCACTTCTTCCCGGATTCAGATTTCCGAGTAGGTAGATACCTCCATTTTTGGCTGTTTTCCAATCTGAGAGATGGCCTTATACAACCGGGCCTCGAGCCGGATCCACAGCCTTCGCTTCTTCCTCGACTCGTTCTTCCTCTTCAACTTCATCTTCACTTTCCTCTTCCCCTTCGGGTTCGCGCCTTCTGCGTAACTCGCTTGCAAGGCTTGAACTTGTCTTTGCAAGGCCCGAAGTCTTCGGTCGGCACCACATTTCCTCGCTCCGCCACGGTTCCTTCGTGGAGGCATGATATTTTCTCTGTATTATTATTTTTTTTTTTTAGAATTCTTCCACGCATCCTGGTGCAACTGCCTCTCTCCGACGATCTGTTACACGCTCAGGAGCTCCCGCTCTGATACCACTTGATGGCAAGCCGGGATTCACACAAACACATTCACAGTAATTTCATGGTAATTTCATTAAAAATAGCTTAATACGGTTTATAGTAGTCTCTCCAAAGATACCACTTCTCCCCCCAATCCCGAACTTCACCATCCCCCATCCTTACAAAATTTTGGGTTTTTAACGAGGTCCCCGATCCTCTCGGCCATTAATGCCCCGCCTAACAAATTCAAATTCTAATTTTCCCTCCCTCGGTCGAACTTCCCAAATTTTGTCATAAATGGCCACTGCCTTACCCACCATGAAAACCTCATTAAAGATCTTCTCTGACCTGCAAACGCCGCCTTGGTCAGATCGTCCTTTCGTGCCTCTGTTTCGCCCATAATGTCCATGCTCTGTACTGTTGTGAAGACCATTCCCATTTTAATACACGCGGTCGCCAATTTCAATTTCAATCTTCGTGGCAGCCCGTGCGTTTAATTAATTAATTTTTTCTGCTTTGTCTTCGACTGACCGTGCCACTTTAACACACGTGGAGGTCGCGTGTCACTATGGCTTTCCTTCTCATTTGAACACGTGTCCACAAGCTTGTCTTCATACTTGTCACGATATCGCGACCCACTGTCCCTTTGCTTTCACCTTGGCGGAAAAAGTCGCGATATCGCGACCCAACGGTCACCTCTCTTCCGTTTGCAAATGATGCCGCGATATCGCGACGTCGCGATATCGCGACCAAAACCTTCTCCCCTTCTTCGTCTGCACCGAGCCTTTGATTTTAATTGCCAACTGTTCAACGCTGTTGAAGTCGGAACAAGAGTCGCGATATCGCGACGTCGCGATATCGCGACGTCGCGATATCGCGACTCAAACTGGCCATTGCCCTTTCGAAGCTTTGGGGTCGCGATTTCGCGACCCCAACGCAACTTGTGCCTTTACACTAAAACTTCCTCTTCTTTTTACAAAACCTCCCTCTTGGGCCAAGATTCGAAACAAACCCAACACAAGTACTTAGAAAATAAAAGCAAACAATAAAATGATTTGGAGGATGCAAGATTGCTCCTTGACCACCGGATGCTCCTGCATCAATATCCAGACATATAAAAACATTATGTTTCATTTTTAAGTTATGCACGAAGATGTTTTCTATAGAATGTTTCCATACACATTGGATGAAGTTGCTAAATATTGGTTTATCAATTTACCTGTAGGTTTTATCGCTTCTTGGAATCAATTATAAACAACGTTTCTTGAACATTTTGGAACATTAGTTGACACGAATTTGTTATCAAATCAATTTTCCTCTATCTATAAACAACCTAATGAATCCATGAGTCAATTTAATGATAGGTTTCATAAGTTGTATACTGAAATAAAGATACACTTCACCATTTCAGAAGAAGTCTTTCAAATATACTTGGAAGCTTTAGATCCTTTTACTGTTAAGTGTTTAGAAAAACTTCTTAAAGATTTATGCTTGTCTCACGCTTATGGTGGGGCAATAGTTGTAGAACAATGGTTGATTTTAAGAGGAATTGATGTGGGTAGATTATCATTACTTAACCCTAAGGTTTCAAATCAATTACCACCTATGAGTCATGATACACATTTTTCGACACCATCAAATGAAATTGAATGTCCTATTTTTTCAACCACTTTTGATATTGTTCAAGAGGAAGTTCAAGTTTCAAATCCAATATCCATCAATGAGGATTGTAGTAATCAAGTTTATCAAAATGTAAAAATGCATGAGTCTTCAAATATTGGAGGAATCTTAGATCTAACTAGCTTTGAAACATATGATAGAATAGAATCTTTCTTAGAGTTGAATGAAACAATTAAAGCTACATAATTGCAAGATTCTAGAGGTAATTTCATTATGACTGATCATAAAATTTTATTACTTGAGGAAGATGAATTTTTCATTGAAGATAATTTTTTTGAAAGTGATGAACATGAACTTGAAGAGCTTTTGATTGTTGAATTGGCATATTGTGAAGAAGTGGTTGAACATCACTCCCTAATTTTAGAAGATGATTATTGTTGGTGGAATAAATGGGAGGATTTTGCTTCTCTTTCTAATGAAGTACTTGCTTCACCTAAAATGTTGGACAAGTTTCAAAAGTTAATCCTACAACTTAAAAGAAACAGTGATCAAGCACAGGGACAAATGCATCAAGATGCATATCTTGATAATTATATAAATCATTCTCATGAGACAAATATCGAAGATGCTAAAATTGATATTCTTTTAGAAAATGGAGAGTTTCTAGAGTGGACTAGTTTTGAAACAAATGATAAATTAGGATCTTTCATAAATTTGGATGATATCATTGAAAATGATGATCAAAATTTTAGTATTATCAAAATAATGATCAAGAAGAAATGAAAGAAGGGATGTAATCTCATCAAATGTTTCATGAATATTATTATTATAATGGTTGGGGAATATATGATGAGTTATTTGTTTCTAATTATCCTACTCATGAATTTTCCATTTCACTTGATGTGCAGGATGTTGAAATTTTTGTCTTGCACGAAGATTTGGCAATTTCTATCCAATTGGAAGATGACGTGTCAATTTTAGAAGTAGAGGAGGTTCCAAGATTTGATAATTTTGAACATGAGTTGGTAGAACATTCTTCTGCAATAGAAAGGGAAGAAATGGTAAATGTTTCTTATGATTCATCTATTTTAGATGAAGAAGAGGTAAATTCTTTTCTTTCATTCTTGAATACTAAAGATTTGAATGAAGATTTTCACGATTGTATTGAATATTCAAATGAAAAAACTTCATGTATGGCTAACAAAGAATTATAATTTCCTGTTCATCTTAAAGAAACTATTGCTTTGTTCGATCAACAAGATTTATGGTTTGAAAAAGAGGGACATATTCTTGATTGGATGCCTAATTTTGATGCTTCTGAAAAATAGGTCATTGATGAAAGAATACAAAATGATGGTGGTGATGATAGAGATCATGAAGAAAAAGAAAAGACTATAATGGCTCATCAAGTAATGGTAAATGAAAGCATGCAAAAGGTAGAATCTTATCCTTTGTATTCAAACATCCAAGAATTAGGTAAAAGTTTGTATAATAATTTATTGGATTTAGATGTTGTTTATAATAAAATTCCATTGGGGGTTGATCAAGAATTAAAGTGGATTTATTTTCCCACTAAAAATAGGATTGCATTGCTAAATGAAAAAGAATATATGCTTAAATCATTGAGCCAAGTTCAACAATAGTTAACAATTCAATCTAGGATACAAAACTATAATGATTCTTATTTTGTAAATATCCTAGATTCCGGTAAATTGTTATTTGAATATGATTGGCCTAAAAACATAGATGATGATTTTGCTATAAAAATTTTAGAAGTTGTTGTTTATTTGAAAGAAATCTTATATGCTTCTGAAATTGAGAATTTAGGTCAAAGTGATGAATCAAGGGTTGAAATTCTCATATTGTTGAATAAGCATAAGATCATGGAAGATCATGTATTTACTTGTAAGATTAATGTTCATATATTAAACATGAAATTGCTTATAAGTTTGAATTAAATCAGTGGGGTGTGAAAGGTAAAATGAATATTACATCATTTCACTTAATCTTGTTTCGGTTGGATTTATGTAAAGCTTGGAATGCAAATCATATATGTCTTTTATAGTGTGCCAATCGTATTTGGGATCCAGGAAGGTGATAGCATAAATTTATTACCATTTTGTACATAATGTATATTTTTTTAAATAGTTTTTTGGGTTTTTTTGTGTTTTGTTTTGTTTTGTATATACTTTGTTGTTCGTCATTTGTTGTGTCTGTGTTATGCATGTTTGTCTACATAGTACTCAATTTTGCAAAAATGTTTGGATGTGTTGGTTGTTATGTTGCGATAAATTGACTTTGCCAGTTTTGGAGCTTCATGATTTTGACGTGTGATTCAAGTTGATATAATTTTGAAGTGGGTTTTTCAAAAGTAAGGTAGTTGTGACCGAGGTACTGGTCATTTGCTGGTTCTGTTGGTGTTTGATCCTGGATTGTATAGGATGAAATTACCTATTTTGAAAACCTGTGAAACCTAGAGAAAAAGAAAAATGAGATGTTAGTTTATGTCTTCATGAATGTGAACTAAGATAAGAAAATATGAAACATTGGAATTGTATTACAAAATCTCCACGAGTATCACAAACATGTTAAAGAATATTGTTTGAAATTCTGGATGGATGAAGTCAGTTTTGCAAATTAGGGTGAAATATTTTATATACTCTTTCAGCCTTATCTGATCTCTAACCCAGGTGGCAGGTGGATTTGTTACAAAATGTCATTCTACTAGATGTAAAATATATATATATATATATATATAATGAGAAATAAAAATGAGAGATAAAAAAAATGAAATGATGAATACAATTGGAAATAAAGTCAAATCTATTACTAAGAACTAGATAATCTTCACCGGAGCTATAGACGCTCGGTTGGCAGTGAAGCAATGTCTATAATAAAGGAAACACAACATCCACTTAATATCTAGGAGTTTCAAATAATCTCTACCAAAGCTATATATGCTCGGCTCGCAGTAGAGCAATGCTTGAAGAGAATCAGGTGGAGGTTTTCCTTCAGAGATAAATTGTTCATAGTCTAAAATGTGAAACTGACAATGGAACGTTGAATGGTTTCGGAAGATAAGGAATGAATCACTTTGCACACACTGAGCTGATGCTGAATGATTCTGGTGGTTCATGTCAAATTGGTCTATTCTCATTCTCTAGATACTTAATAATGCTTATAATTCTAATATTTGGGTTTTGGTTTTTTCAGAGTTTGGTTTTTAAGTCCAAAATTTCTAAGGATATTTACCAGTAGATTCACCACTGTTGTGACTCCTTCACATTGACCCCAAAATTTTGGGACCCACTTTGAATTTGAAAATTTGTTCCAAATTAATTCTTGCGCTTATTGTTCACCTTTGTCATCATTGAAATATCGATAATTTTCATATTCCTGTGAATGGTTGTATAGCAGGGTTCAATGCCAAAATTCACCTAGTGATGCGAAGTTTGTTTCAAATCGTGCTTGCAAAGGTCATCTTGTATTCAAGTGATTAAAGTCGTTATTTTATATGTTGTTTTCATGTTATGTTAGTTATGTAAAAAGGTTTTGTCTAGATTGTGTTTTTTATTCTTTTATATTGTTTTGTTTCATTTTTGTATAAGGTTATGTTGTTCTTAGTGTTTTTCTTTTATTTAATATATGTTTAGTTTTATTATAAATGTTTTAGTGTTACTATAATATTTTTTTTAAAGAGTTGTATGTGTTTTTTTTTAGTTATTTTATGTTTATATGTTTGCTTATTATGTTATTATGTCATATTGTTGTATGTGTACATTTCGTATACTATCCATGTTATGTTTTATATTGTTATGTTATATGTTTGTATTTTGTTCATTACCATATTATGTTTTGATTAATAAAACATTTGTCTTATTTATTTTAGGTTCTAAAAAATGACAAGTGTAGGCGGCTGATAATTAGGATGTGCACATGGTTCGGGGTATTAGTTCGAGGCTCTCATGAATCTGTGGCTAAGTCATATGACTCTAGGCAAGTTGGTAATTTTAAAATGATTATGGTCTTAGTTCAGGCGAATATGGGAGAACAATAAATGATGCACGATTGGCATTCTATGGATGAAGTGAAGTAGAACGTTGGCGATGCACGAGATTGTTCATAGACCTTGTGATTGAAGTGTTTAGGGAATGATGATGGCAGAAATAGTATAATTAGATCTTATTCAAAGCATAAAATAAAGCAATACAATGTTATTGCACATTTTATGATGATCAAATAAGAATGATAATTTGGAGCACAAAGTTATTATTGATGTTAGTGACAGTGGCGATGAGGAATCTCTGTAGAGAGACATTATAGTTATCATGTACAGTTTTGGAAAGAGATGATTTGATGCAGGGACACCTGGTTTGGTTATTTCATGAGATTATGCCCAGTGAAAAAAGGTAGTTTTCATGATGCCAGATACATAATTATCATAAGTTTGAAAACATAATTTGTCACCTACCAAAAAATATAGTTTTTGTATACCTGAGAACGCAATCACCACCATTTGATTGTTAATGTTGATAAATAGTAAGGGCTATGAAAATGATGCTTCGATACGATAGTGATAGGAGACGAAGATTCATGTATGGAGTATGGCGAATTTAACTAAAATCATGAGTGAGATTCATCAATATTGGCAAGGAAATAACATTTCTAAAAATTTTGGGCTCCAAACTAAAATTACACTATAATAAATATTAAATCAATGTCGAGATTCTGTAAAATTAATGTGAAAATAAATTTTGGACCATTCTTGGTGAAAATGGGAGTTTAAAAACACTAACAAAATATGTTGGAGGAATAAAATTATTGTCTGCCAGAAGTACAATCATCGCTTGCTATAGAATACCGATGTCATCTACCAAAAGCACAATCACTGCCTGCCATATAATACCATTTTTGTCTATCGAAAAACATATTGCCACTTGCCATAGCATGCTATCGTCGGAGAACGCTATCGCTAGAAGATGTTGTCATTAGGAGTAATGATCCATATTACAAGGAAGATTGATTCAGTGTTGAGTCCATATCCATTAGTAATTTTGAAACTTCATGGAGTTTGTTTATACATGCAATGTCCACGATTTTTTAATACAAGTGATCAGTTTCATAATATAAGCAAAAGGAGTCTCGTATTATAATATTTATGGTATTTTTTGAGTCTAAGATAATCAAGTGCTAAGTTTGATGTGTCAAAGGCATCGTGCTTTGAAATATCATGAAAAAATTAGAACAAAGTGGATTATTATGTTCACATATTAAAAGGTATTCGTAAAATTATAAGATGTAATAAAAATAAACTCTATTTTGAAAGTTCATTTTATAAACTATGCCTGAACAGAAAGTGAAACTAAAAGAACCAATTGAAATGATAAATTTTTATATTTAAAAAAAGGGAAGTGGTAAACCAGAACGAGTTTGGATAGTTTGGAGAAAAAGAGGAAATATTGAAAGGAGCCAAATAGAAGATCAAGTTGTAGAGGAAGCTACATTTGCACATAAATACAAAGACTTTGTTGGATTCATTGTAAGATCTAATATTTTGTATCAAATTCAATTTTTATTAAAAGCAATCACTATTGTGGTGTTTTTAATTTATAAGTTGATTGATATAATTTTTTAATTAAAATTTCCATAGAAGATAGTACCAAATTTGTGGTAGGATTGTGTAAAATTTGGTCTACTTGAGTTTGGTTTTCAAAGTTGTGTTTTTTTGTGTTGTAACAAGTTTGTCCAAATGTTTTATTCAAATTTTTTTTTTACCCTACGACCTTTTTAATTTATTTGAGGCATTAATATTTAAGATAATACCTAGTTTATTTTATAAAAGATTTAAATTTTACAACTAGGTTAAAGTTTGAATTTATCACTCAAATATTTAATTCTATAAATATTTCAGGTGAATAAATTTTAGATATGGAGAAAGATTATATGGATTATTTATTTTAATATCATAAAATTTTAAAATCCATAATTTGAGATTTGTTTAAGTTTCTGAAAGTTTGATTTATTAAAATTTTCAATCTCAAATCATAAAATCCAAAGTATACTATTGAAAGGAATAAATTTATTTACTTCAAATATTTAGTTTAATGAATATTTTAAAAATAAATAAACATCACATTAAGGAAGATTACGTGAATTCTAATTTTTATATTATAAAGTACAAAACTTTATAATTAGAATTCATACACATTAATTATTCATATTCTATGAAAAGAAGCAAGGATTATAAAGCTTAGAATATTCTAAAGGCCCAAACATAGGGATTATAAAGTGTTTCACATTTTATAATTAGGGTTTTTATTTTATTCATCATTTATTAGATTTGATTTTAAGCTTCA
The DNA here is from genome assembly GCA_028583015.1 of Wollemia nobilis. Lineage (NCBI taxonomy): Eukaryota > Viridiplantae > Streptophyta > Pinopsida > Araucariales > Araucariaceae > Wollemia > Wollemia nobilis. Next base: position 1,366,619 of record JAQPPZ010006010.1, read on the forward strand.
TTCATGAAATAAATGTAAGTTTTGAATTAAAATACTTTTGAACATTCATGCAAGTTTAATATAAGGTTAAAAGCATTTTAAATCAAAGTTCATCTTTTAAAATATATTTGCATTCTCAAATAGTAGCTTTAAAAGGTAATTTCATTCATTTTGAGGAAGTAAATTATACTGATGAAAATGCAAATAATGATTTCAAGATTAAAATATTTTTTATACTAGGCCCCTTGTTAACAGTTGATTTTTAATCCCTGAGATGTTCTATCCATTTAATTGACATAAAAACATAACATGTTACGCAAAAGAACCTTGAAGAAACATATTTTCTTTGCAAGAGAGGATTACGATCCTAATTGTCAGGTGATATTTGTAATCGGACAAAATCGCACCTCAACAAGTCCTAACAATAACACTCCATACTTCTTTGGAAATCAACAAAGTCTTCAACTTCATGAATCAATAACCATATTTTCAAACATTAAATTTTGGAATGAATAGTGAAGCACTACCATGAGCTATGATAACCATAACAATAATATAATCTTTCATCCACAAGCTTGAATTTTGAATTCTTAGGTTAAATATAATCAAATACTCAAGCTCTTCACTTCTCCAATATCCAAACTTCAATATTTAACACCAATATGTGAGATATGGTGGTACTCTAAAATGGATATCATGATATAAAATGAAGAAAATGGCCATAAAATAAAATTGTATAAAAAAAACTTCATAAATATTCAAATTTGTATATATCACTTTAATATAATACCTTATAGTTATATATAATATGATACATCTTAGTTGTCTGAAGAGAATCTTGGTGCTTCAAATCCTCTCCAAATATGAGTGAGAATATTGCAATTTTATTTAAGTTATATTTTTATTTCATCTTATTCTTGTCCTATTTTATTTTTTGCCTCATTCAATATCACAATTTCTAATAATAAATGACCTTGGTTAAGTTATCTACCATTTGATCCTTTAAAGCCATTTCTATGAGATCAATTCATTTACTTGTTACAAGCTCTTTAATGTAATGCATATAAATATCAATGTCCTTAGTATACTAGCACTTTTATATGTTATCAATATAAAACTTTGATTATCATAAGATATAGTAGTAGGACCTCATATTAGAGTCCCCATTTAACCAAGAAATTATCTCATCCACTCATTATGTTTACCCATAATCATGGTAATACTATATTTTCCTTCTATTGTAAAAAGGAAATAGACATATCATGAAAGACCAAGATTTAACACCAAAATGCAAGGATGGTTCATAGCAAGATATAGATTTACAATATAGGAAAGTACCAATAGCATAGGTACTATTAGTGTAATGTATATATTTATAAAAAGTAGCTCAAATGTAGTAGATCCTCTTGGTTAGTTTATAGTGATAACATGAGTAACATGTACATATATTTTTACACAAGACTAATCATATAGATGATGTCTAGTTTGGAACAAGTCAAACAATGAAAACTAACCACCAAATATTTATAAATAGTAACATCCACTAATGGGGAGGAATTCCTAGCCTTAATATTCAATCTTGAAACAAAGGGAGTGTTGTAGAATAATAATCCTTTATCTTGAAATAATGTAAAATATCTTAGATCTTATTAAAGATAGATAAATTATTGTAGAAGATTAAATAACTTATATAAATAAAATTATTAATTAAGCTCAAACATTTTATCTTAAAAATATGTTAATGACATTTCATCGTATCATGAATCAAGGAAGTAAAGCTTAGAAAATAATAACATCATAATATAATTCAAAATAACAATTAATTGGTCATCATAACATTTATTGTGGAGATCACCCTTAGATTGAACTTCCATATCTTCTCATCCTATGCTTGGGGATCTTATTAAATACTATACATGGATTTATAGAGTCTAAAAAACAATGGTGTAGTTCCATTCTTAATGTATCTTAATGGTTATCACATATAGATTTTCTTATATAAATCTTCCTAAATGAAATTACACTTGGCATCCATTTGTTGAGCTTTCCATTTGAAGGTAGATGCAAAAGATAAAATTATACCAAGTGGATTCAATGTAAGTTGTAGAACATTTTTTATTTTAAGAAACACATAATTCTTGACATAACCCTTTTACAACAAGATGAACTTTGAATTTTTCACTTGATCATCAACCCTATACTTGGTCCAAAAAAACTACTCCATCCAAAAACATTTTTATCCTTTGGTTTATGCATGAGCTCCCATCCATAATTACTCCATGAGTGATGTGTACTTGTTTTTTACATATTTATTTTATTTTATTTATTCCTTCACTTGGTTCTAAGTTATAAAATCACCATTCAGTTCTACCTTGACAAGAAAAGCCTCATTCGCATAGTCTTCCTACTGGTCAAGACCTCCAATTTATGAAGAGTGATTTCAATTTACTTTAAATTAATTTTAAAATAAAAAACCATACACTATTTAAGGCCTAAAACAACATTACCTTATATAATTTACTTTGAATTTAGATTATTCTCCCACTTTGATTATCCACAAGATATTTTAAGGTCTAATATCCTAAAATACTTAAATCTTACCCTTGATGTAATAGACCTGTAATTAAAAGTAATCATCAATCATGTGAAGTATTTAGATCTAAATGAAAAGGGTTTGCTTATAGACCACATATGTCATTGTGCTAAAGGATGTATACATGATGTACTTATTCTTAAAAAAGCAATCTAGATGGTGTTACTTTAATAATAATTCTTTGTATTTTAGGTTAATTAATGGGAAGTAGATCAAAAATGATTTATTTCTACAATATTTCTTATCGATTTTATGCCCCAAGCCTTGATGTCACAATTCATTAACATTATGAACTTTTGAAACTATAGCAATATATCTTTTTGGTCCTTGGAATTAAAATCTTCATCAATTTTATACATGTGATTTGATTAATCATGATATCTAAAACAACCACCTCAATATCTATAGCCATTCATTTTTTATAAAAATTCCACAATTTTGTTGGTTTAGGTAATTGAATAGATGAGTAAAATGTGTATTCTTATAATTAAAATTTGAGGAACTTTCTAAAAATCTCAATAATAAAATGGATATTACCACTTCCAAAGACTTGTAAGAAAAATTCATCACTAGCTTCTCTATTTTAAGATGATTATTGTAGTCAAGTGGAAAAAAATTTTGATTAGTCATGTTCCTCACAACTCCAAAATAATCAATTCATGCATGATAAGAGGAAGAGGATATCTATATAGTATAGTGAGGGTGTAGGCATAGGAAATATTTAGTCTAACCACATCAAGCATGTGTAGGGAAGATTAGTTGGAATCTCTACTTCCCCACTTGAGGGTGTCTTTCCAAAGGAGACCCTGAGGATATGAATATCCTCTAGTGAAGAAAACAAGCTTATACTGAGAGGGGGGGTGAACAGTATAAGACCACTTTTTTACTTTTCTTTCCCAATAAATATTATGCAATGTAAAGATAGCAATATCAATAGCAGTAATCAAAGCAATGCACAAATCACCACACATAATAGAGACACCACAATTTACGTGGTTCACCCAATGTGGGCTACTCCATGAAGAAAATATTTTACTAAAATTTTCTCAATCAATCTCTTTGGAATCCTTTCCCTATTACAATTTTTATGGACCTCTATCCAAAGGAGATACCAATCCTCTAAATCAAGTTCATGGATCTCTATCCACTGGAGACACCAATCTCTTAATCTCGGCTTTGGCTGGTGATCTTCTAGAATACCTCTACCTGCACTACCCTTAGCAAATGGAACTCTATCCATAAAAGATACCTATCTTTCCTACCCTGGCTAATGGATCTCTATCCACTATAGAATGTCATCCTCTATACTCTATCACCTCCAAAGATTACACTCAACTCTATCTCAAATATATACCAAACATAGTCCTTCAGTCTAGCACAAATCTGCTCTCAATCTCTATATTTTATTTGGCATAAATCTATCCTTAAATTTGCACCAAAGTCTATCCTCAAATATGTACTAAACACAGTCCTTCGATCTAGCATAAATCTATCCTCAAGCCTTAACACAAATCTTGACTTAATCTCAAATCAACTCGACTAGATCTACCCTAAACCTTAACTCAAGGTTTGAACAAATCAATAAATCAACTCTGCTCACAAGTCTTCTCAAATACTTATCTCAAATCTACCTTGTAAGCTTCCACAAAATCTCACACCAATTTGTCCACAAGTCCTCTCTAGAACTTTGTCCACTCTACTCAATAAGTCCTCTCAAGAACTTATTCAAATCTGCTCAATAAGTCCTCTCAATAACTTATCCAAATCTGCTCTCAATCTATATTGTAAGCTTTCATAAAAGCTTACCCAAATCTATCCACAAGTCTTCTCAAAGACTTACCTCAAATCTGCTCAATAGGTCCACACTAGAACTTGTCCAATATCATAGAAACATAAAGAGAATTGTTAGAGACTCAATATGCACTATACTCATCACAATGCTCAATCACTTTCAATCACTATTTTAGAAACATACAAAGAATTGTTAGAGATTCAATATACTTCAAATCAATCACTTTCTCAATTCAATTTAGAATATATAATAGTTTGTTTATAGAACTTGAACAATCACTTTACACATCCACTTGACTAGGCTCAACCAACTCTATTCAACCAATCTCTCAATGAAATAATCCTTGCTCACAAACCCTAGTCCAAACATATGATCCTTCACTCAAAATATTTCCAACAATGCTCAACAACAAATCTTACATAACAATGATACTCATGTTCTTTTCAAACCCTAGTTCAAGTTCTTTGTTCAACAACTCACTTCAACAACAATGCTTATAAAACAATCTTCACATAACAATGATACTCATGTTCTTTGCAAACCCTAGTTCAAGTTCTTTACTCAATCAATGGCTTCAACAACAATGCTTATAAAACAAGGTTTTAACAACAACTCTTTATTCCATAAAACCTTGAAGCATTAACTCAACACACTCAATAAGGAAGACCTAATCAAGTCCTTTTCACTCCAAACTTATTTTCTAGAAAACCAACCAATCAACTCAATTATGGAAGAATGTGCTCATATCTTTTTCTTGATGATAAAGGGATCTCATAAATCTGCCATAACCACAAATACTTTTTTTTCCAAACTCAAAGAAGGTTAGGTGACAATACAAAACAAATAGAAACTCACAAATACATCTTATTACTCTATCTTGATTAAGAATCCATCAACACAGAAATAAATGACCAATTACACCTTATAATCTCCCATTTGAAATAATATCTACCACTAGAAAATAATTTCAAAATAATTACTTTCTCAATACTTCTTAATGGCAAGAAGACATCTTCAATAATAATCAATACTTAAAAACCCAGGTGTTGTAGGTGAGTTGGAGATGAGAGGGAAATCCTCCAAGGGAGGTCACAGGTTCAAATCTCCACCCTACCAAAAAGTTGAATTGGGTATCCAAAATCCAATTGATAATGTTGGTGCGGGTAGGGTTGGGTGTGACTCCCGAGTGACTTTGATGATGTATAACCCCCTGTTCATGGTCTCTCAGACCAAGGTGGCCCCGCAAGGGGTTTTTCGCTTAAAATAATAATAATAATAATCAATACTTAAAAGTATTTATCTCTCCAATAAGCTAAATATTTTAAAAGTCTTTATAAAACAATTAACTCCTTATTCCTCCTAATTATTTTTAGCCAAAAATAATTACCAAGCAAAAACACCTTTTATCTATCCTTTGTAACTCCCACGTCACTTTATAAAAACATTTAATAAAGCCAAAAATTAAATTTAACAACCTTCTCCGAAAAACCTGATGCTCAAATAATGTGCATACCTTTATGTTGATCCCTAAAAGGGATTCAACGAGAATCGAACCACCGTCTCCACAAGCCTAAGTGCCTTAGCGCTTGAGAATCCACCGCATGGGCTAGCAATACCCACATGAAGGAAGTGGAGTTTCCTTCACCTTATGCTCTTCTTCCCACACATTGACCTCCTTCGAACACCACATGTCGTCCACTAGTCGTAGCTCTTTAATCGTACGAATATCGGAGATACCTTTCATAGGGGATTCGGGAGCATTAAATCGAAAATAAGCTTGGTATTTTCTAATGTGAAACAATCCACCTTTTATACACAAATGGAGGAAATTTCTCACACGTCGACGCATTAGAAATTCAAATTTAGAATATTTGAATTAACTTTAATAATTTAAATTCTCTTTGGAATTTAAATATTATAAATTAAATAAATAATTAATCTTTGGGCTTTTTTAACCAAATGAAAAGCCACCTTGGTTTTTAATAAAACCTTTTATTTTTGCCCATCATGGATAATTAATCTTTGATTTTTGCCCACCATGGTTTTCATAAAAACCTTTGATCATGCTTCCCATGAAGTTATTTTGGAACCAAACAAAATGCAATTCTTCTTAGAACCTTTTGACATCAATGACAACTAACATTCCTCAAAACTTCAAAAAATCTACATGATTAGACCCCTACTCAATGCAGTTTTTCAAGGCATAAAAGTAGATGTAAATGCTTGTAGATCAGTGTTATAAAGTTATGGATCACTAAATTTGGACTCTTTTTCAAGCCTTAATTGATTATTTAATACTTAAGGCTAAGATCATCTAAAATGCAAGCTAAGCTTATATCACACAAATGCAAGAAAACATGAGCTAACCTATATGCTTTTCATTTTGATGATAGGCTAACTAAGAAGAGTTTTGATTTTAAATGCAAACAAAAGATGATTCAGAAGATAAATTAACTTATAGTGCAACCATATAATTTTTATTTCTTACCTAGGTACTTATGAAAATGGGAAAGGAATTGAGATTTTGACCTAAGATTCCTTGATTTTTCCCAATGTAAATGTGTTTTGTAAAGGAAGTTAAAACTAGATTAGGATTTCTTGACTTTCCAATTTGAAATGTGATTGAAATATGCAAAGTAGTGATATATTAGAACACATATAATGCTGAAAAATATAGTTTAGAGTGATGTCAAGTGGTTGGATTGCCTCTATCGATGTTTGACCAAAAACACCACTACTGCCAAAAAATCCACTGGTGATTTTGGTCTTGATTGGAAAATTTGGTACCTGCACAAAGAGACCAAAAAAATAAGTTTTATATTTTGAGGGGGTCTGTCTAAGAGCTAGATAAGATGAATTTCTTGTCTAGGCAATTGATTAGACCCCTTGCTTTTGGAAAATTTGAGTATGTTTTCCTCCTTGGATGGAAATAAGGTTGTGCTAAAAATGCCAGTTGGCTTACCAAAAATACCAGTGGTATTTTTGGTATGAGTGGCATTGTTGGTCTATGGACTCCAAAGAGCCAAATTCACCAGTTATTATGGTGGTTGGTGATTTTGGTCTAAAATAGGGTTGAAGTGATTGCAAGGATCATTTTGGAGGGTTTTTGATTGGTTTTGTGATAAAACTATGGGATTGAGCTGATGGAGGGATTTGCTAGGGTTGTGATGCAAAAATTCAATGGAATATGCCATGAATCTTCACAAGTTTGTGATTAAAATTAGTGCAAGTGTGAAAAACAAGTGGAGGTCTTTCAATGACTATTTTGAACAGCTTAGAGAATGCAAAAGGGATGAAACTAACTATGAAATAGTTAGGAATATAATAATATTACTTGATTAAATTCTAACTTGAATAAAATTTATGAGAGCAATGAGAAGAGAGTGCAAATGTGATAAATAAATGAGTGTTGCTACAAAATAAAATTTATAGCAATGAGAAAGATAAATGCATATGTTGGTGATTAAAATAGGACTGTTAGTGGGACAACATGGTTATGATAACCTTATATCCACCACTATAGTATGAAGGGAATAAAATAAGTGCTTGAATGCTTGAAACTTCATCAAAATCAAGTCAAATATGCTTGAAAAAAAGAAATAATAATGTTAAGTGCTTGTAAATGATAATGGATTAAAAATGTATGAGCATGGATATGAAAAGAGAGGATTAGAATGCTAATAATAAAGGTAAAAAATATTATGAATAAAAAAATTAGCAAGTAGCTAAGTGCTATGAAGATAAATGAATGAAAATGGCCCTACAAAATGGAGAGATTAGTGAACAAAAGTGATAATAGCAAGTAGAATAGCTCCATTAAGCCTACAAATAAATGTCAGATGCTTGAAATGAGAGTATATACACTCAACCAAGACCTACAATGAAGATCATTTTCGACATGTCGCAGTTTCACGATGATCCAGAGCAAATGCAGGAAAAGACTCAAGGATGACGCGATTTCACGACTTGTCGATTCTTTGCGGATGGAAGCGGTAAGAGAACAAAACGTAAAATGAATGTCACGATTTCGTGACATGTCTTAGTTTCATGATAGGTAGTGGCAAAGGAGAAAAATGAAGGTATATTGTCATGATTTCGCGACATGTCATATTTTCATGACTATCCAGAGCAAATGAAGGAAAAGACTTAAGGACATCGCGATTTCGCGACATGTCACACTTTCATGGATGGAAGTGGCAAGAGTGCAAAATGGGAGACGAATGTCACGATTTTGCGACATGTCTCATTGTCATGACATGTCGCATTTTCACGACATGCAGCGGCAAAGGAGCGGAACGAAGGCAGAATGTCGCGATTTCGCGACATGTCTCTTTTTTGCAACAGGTCGCATGTTCGCGACTATCCAAAGTAAAATATGGAAACAACTTAAGGACGTCGCAATTTCATGACATGTCACATTTCAACGGTTGGAAGCAGAAAGAGTGCAAAATGGGAGACGAATGTCGCGATTTCGCGACATGGCTCATTTTCGTGACATGTCGCATTTTCATGACTTATAGCGGAAAAGGAGCAGAACGAAGGCATAATGTTGCGATTTCATGACATGTCTTATTTTTGTGACATGTCACCGTTTCGCAACTCTCCATAGCAAATGAAGGAGAAGACTTAAGGACGTCGCGATTTTGCGACAGGTCGCATTTTTGCGGCTGGGGCAGCAAGAAAGCAATGCGATGGGCTGCTGCCTATGTTCTAAGGTGTTTGTTAAATATGTGTAAGGGGCTATGCTCTTTCTTGGTAGGGTGGCCTCAGAAGGGTACTAGTAGCGAAGGACATACTGTTCCTATTGAGGTTTTGATCCATAATAGCATAGTGCTGATTTTTGTAAAAGGTTTTGGGTCAACCTGGAAAACCTAGATGTAATGAAATTGTTTCTTAATTCCCAAAAAAAAAAAAGACCTACAATGAAGATGATAAGGCCTGAAAACAAATATAATCCCTACACAAGAGGATTAGGAGCATGAAAAAGGAATAAAATTATAAGTAAATGAAGTATTCAAGTTAGCAAGGCTAATGCTAAAATAACAAAATGCAAATGGGAAGAAAAGTAATGGAGAGGAGAGATGCACTAGAAGTGACATCACCTAGAAATAGCCTCTCCCTTGCACCAAGAATGTCTCCTTACCTCCAAGATCTCTTTGCTTTGCTTGACTTACTTCCAATGCTTGCAAATGCTTGAGAATAAAGAGTGTCAAAGAAGAAGAGTTGCTATAAGAATCTTAAAATAATATAAATAGCTCTTATAATTCTCTTTATGCCTTACCCCAATGAATTTTAAATAGATTTTGAAGGACTAATTTGAATTTTGCAAGTCTAGTTCATTACTAGAGCATGTGAGGTCAGGGTGGGAAGCGAAAAGATGAAATCCATGTGCCCCTAGCTTTCTTTGAGATATTTTGGTTTTTATACAAATTTTCCACTTGTGACCACATTTTCAAGTGGCAATTTTGGTTTTGACTGGCATTTTGGGTTGGAGATCAAATTTGACTATCAAGATTTGATTTTGTGAGGCTTACCAAATTTGCTAGTGGTTGTTTTGGTCAGGGTGGCAAATTTTGCAAAGGCTAAAAAAGGTGCCCATATTACTAGGTTTTGTTGGAAATTTGAGTTATTTTATGTTGTCATTGATGTCACATGGATCATTGATGTCATATGGATCACATTGGGTATATTTTGGAGAGCATGGATATGTACAAGGTTTTTGTGAAAACCAAGGCAGGAAAAATAAAAGGTTTTATTTAAAACCATGGATGGCAAATTTGAAATGGGTTTTTCTTAAAACCCAGGTTGGGCTTTCGTTTCGTCAAAAAAGGTGCCCCGATGATGGAGATATTTAATTTTAAATATTTAAGTTTAAATTTTAATTATTTAAAATTTAAATTTAAAATTAAAATTAAAATTAAATCATAAGCACCGACGTCAAAGGAAGGAAATAAAATAAATCATAAGCGCCAACCTCAAATGAAGGAAATAAAATAAATCATAAGCATCGACATCAAAGTAAAAGGAGAGGACATATATATATATATATGCCCATAAAGTTTCAAATGATTTTTCCTAAGTCCTCGATCGGAAATAATGGCCTGCGAATGAGACAAAGTTTGCATCATGGTCGAAGAGTGTGAAAAGGGTTTTTCTTAAGGCCCACGATCTTGGTGTATAATAAAGTGAGCGTGTGGAGAAAGGAAAACGTGTAGGCCACCTTGGCCTAGTGGTTAGTGTGCTTGGTGAGTTGCAGGAAGTCCTACGTTTGAATCCCATCGAAGGTGTTTTTTTGTTGAAATGCGTGGAACACGTTTTGCTTTGGAAGGTGCAAAAATTCGAGGCATAAAGTTTATTGGGTGCTCCTTTTGAGCACGTGTGGGCATGTGGCCCAATGGTAGGCTTGTGGTGGTTAAGGCGCTGAGCAAGAGGTCACGGGATTGAATCCCATCAGGGATAGAGGCAAGTTAAAATATTTTTTAATATATTTTATTTTTCTAAAGTGCCCTAGGAGGAATAAGGATTATGATGCATGTTTAGAAAAATGAAATTTTTGGTGATTTATTTTTCTAAAGTATATCATATTATATATCGTTGGAAATCTTATTTCGAGGGCTATTTTATTAACTTGCTTAGAAGGAGAAATAAGGTGTATGTAAAGAGTTATTTCTATTTTTATAAAGAGGTTCAAGAGTGAAGGTTGCTTTGTTCTTTTTCAAAGGGGACTAATTCTTCCATGAGGTGACAAGGTATGCAATATTGTGATTTATTTTATTTTAAGGTATAAGTGGTTTTGGGAGTGATAAGGTTATGCAATGTTTTGATTTATCTTATTTTATGGTACAAGTGGTTTTAGGAGAGATAAGGAAGTTGTGAAATTAAAATCCTTGGTGATTATTATTGAGAAGTGGAGTAATGTTGATTGTTTTGTGATCTACTAACCCTTGTGAAGATTGGCAAAAGAATTTTGTGATTGTGGCAGATTTACAAAGAGGTTTTTTCATCATCATAAAAGGTATGGGCACATTCTCCTATTGATTGGTTATGGTGGTTGATTTCTGAAATATCATTGGAGAGAAAAGGATTGATTGTGGTTTCCTTTTCAAAAGTAGTTGATTGAATGCTTCAAGGTTTTCTGGGTTGAGAGTTGTTATTAAACCTTGTTTTATAAGCATTGTGGTTGAAGCCATTAGTTGTGTGAAAAACCTGAGTTAGGGTTTGAGAAGAACATGAGTATCATTGTTATGTGAAGAATGTTATTAGCATTGTTGTTGAAGCCCATTGGTTATGCAAAGAACTTGAACTTGAAAAGAACATGAGTATCATTGTTATGTGAGATTTATGGTTGAGCATTGTTGGAAACATTTGAGTTGGTTGATACATGCTTGGACTAGGGTTTGTAAGAAAGAGTTGTTCCTTGTGGTAGTTGATTGAGCCTAGTCAAGTGATTGTGTGAAGTGGTTGTTCAAGTTCCATGAAACAAACTATTCTATATTCTTGATTTGAGTTGAGATTGAGATTTAAGGATAGAACATATTGAGTCTCTAACAATTCTCTTTATGCTTCTATAATATTGATTTGAGTTGAGATTGAGAATTGAGGATAGAACATATTGAGTCTCTAACAATTCTCCTTATGCTTCTATAATATTGATTTGAGTTGAGATTGGGATTTGAGTATAGAACATATTGAGTCTCTAACAATTCTCTCTATGCTTCTATGAGATTTATTTGATTTGAGATTAGGATTTGAGTATAGAACATATTGAGTCTCTAACAATTCTCTTTATGCTTCTATGATATTGATTTGACATATTGATTGAACATTTGAGTATAGAACATATTGAGTCTCTAACAATTCTCTTTATGATTCTATGATATTTGGGCAAGTTCTTGGTGAGCTTGCTAGAGAATATTTGGGCAAGTTCTTGGTGAGCTTGCTAGAGCAGATTTTGGGCAAGTTCTTGGTGAGCTTGCTAGAGCAGATTTGGACAAGTTTTGTGTGAGCTTGTTAAGCATATTTGGACAAGTTCTATGTGATCTTGTTAAGCAGGTTCTATGTGAGCCTATTGAGAAGGTTCTTAGTGAGCCTATTGATAGAGATTTGGAGGTGATAGAGTACAGAGGATAGAGTCTCAGAGGATAGAGATCCAGTAGCCAAGACAATTGAAGATAGATCTAAGTGAGGAGTCTTCAAGTGGAGAGAGGTCCACCAGTCAATGCAGTAAAGATACAGAGTCTTCTAGAAGATCACATAGCCAGAGCAAAATGGGAAAGAGTTCTCTTGTGGAAGAGATCCATGAACTTGAGATTAGGGGATCATCATCTCCTTTGGACAGAGATCCATAAAAATTGTAATTGGGAGTGATTTCCAAAGAGACATTGTAATTGGGAATGATTCCCAAAGAGATTGATTGAGAAATTTTTAGTAAAATATTTTCTCCATGGAGTAGCCCACATTGGGTGAACCACGTAAATTATGGTGTCTCTATTGTGTATGGTATTTTGTGCATTGCTTGATTACTACTATTGATACTACTATCTATACACTACATAATATTGAATTGGAAAGAAAAGTAAAAAGTGGTCTTATACTGTTCACCCCCCTCTCAGTATAAGCTTGTGTTCTTCAATTGGTATCATAGCAGGTTCCTTCGGAAAGGCTAACAGCTTGAGGGCAGATTCTACAAGAACACAAATGGCTTCACAGAATGGATCATCTACAAATAAGGCTCCATTGTTTGATGGTAACAATTATGCTTTCTGGAGCATGAGGATGAATAACTACTTGATATCACAAGGATATGAGGTATGGCAAATGGTTGAAAAAGAGTATAGGGTTGAAGGTGATCCCGAGATAGATAAGACTATCAGGAAATTGGTTGAGATCAATGCAAGAACAATGAATTGTATTTTGAGTGGGCTTTGTGAGACAAATTTTGCAAAGGTCATGGTATGTACTTCAGCTAATGAAATGTGGACCAAGTTGTGGAATACTTATGAAGGAGATTCCAAGGTAAAGTTGGCAAAACTACAAACTCATAGAAAAATATTTGAGGAATTGAAAATGGAAGATTCTAAAGATATTGTAAAGTTTTTACTTCGAGTTGATGAGATTACTAACACCATGAGAGGCCTAGGTTTTGAGATGAAAGAATCAGAAGTTACTCAAAAGGTTTTGAGATCACTTCCCATGAAATATGATTCTAAGGTTTTAGCAATAGAAGAGACAATGGATATCAACAAGTTAACAATGGAAGAATTGCAAGGTACTCTCACAGCTTATGAGATGAGGGTAAGTAAGCATCAAGTTCCAATAAAAGAGATTACATTCAAGGCTTCAAAAAAAATATAAAGGGAAAGTTTTAGATATAGATAGAGTTTTAGATAATGATGAGGAAGCTAACTTCATCAAAAGGAATAAGGACTCAAGGAATTTTAGGGATATAAGGAAAGTCAGATGCTACAAGTGTGGTGATATTGGTCACTATGCATACAAGTGTCCACATGAAGAAAACAGTGATGATGAAAAACAGGATCATAGAAGAAAAGAAGATGGAAAGCATAAGCATGACAAAGATGATAGATTCAAGAAAAATAGGTATGAGAAGAAGAAAATTTTTCGTAAGACAAGAAATCTTACTACATTGTAGAAGCAAGTGATAGCTCAGATCATAGTGATAGAGACAAATCAGATGATGAAAAGGAAGAACATTTATTCCTAGGAATAGAAGGTGAAAGAGAACAATGCTTTTTGTGTGGTCAAAGAGATCACATATCAGGATATTGCAATGGCTTCAATGATAGTGAAGATGAGATGACACATCAAGGAAACAGGCATGGTCAAAGAAATCTTGAGAGTTTGTTTGCTATAGAAGATTATAATGGTCTTAGTGACAGTGAAGATGAAAATTTTTATGGGATAAAAGAAAAAGAAGAAACAAAGAAAATAAGTCTCACTTTTGGTAATAGAAAAAGAAGAGGATGAGCCAAGAAAATAAAAATCAGAAATCAAAAGGCTAAAAGAAGAATACAGAAATCTTGAAAACAAGATTCGAACAGATGTCAAAATCAGAGAAGAACTACTTCAAACAATCAGTAATCTCAGATAAGAGCTTCAAAATGCAAAAAGGATAGAAGAAAGGATGAATGAAGAACTAAGGGTAATAACGGAAAGACATGACACATTATATGAAAAGGTTCAAAAAGGAGTGGAAACTTATTCTAAGGTTGTATCTTACTTCCAAGAAAAGTCACACTCAAAAGGAAAGGAAGTTCTTAAAAATGAAAGCAAGGAAGCACCTAATATTTGTGAGGAAAGTTCCAAAGTTCCTATGGCTCCAAATATTCAATTTGGTTCTTTTTTTGAGATAGGTGAATCAAGTTCAAAAGGAAAAGAAATTCTTGAAGAGGAAAGCAAGGAAGAAACTAAGGAAGAGGTTTTAGATGCTACAAAGAAGGTTCAAGGATGCAATGCACAAGTTGAAGATGATCATAAGGATAATGGTCAAGAAATGTATGAGGAACCAAGGCATAAACAAAGGACTTTTCAAGGACATTGTTTTTCTTGTAATATATTTGGACACAGGGCTATACAATGCAGGATCCATGGATCAAAGAAGTTTGATTTTGCTAGAAGAAACTTCAAAGGAAGAAGGTATGGTTTTCAGGGACATTGCTTCTCATGTAATAGGATTGGTCATAGAGATTTTCAGTGTAAAGGAAATGAGCAACATGGTTTTGGTTTTAGAGCTACACAATTCAGAATTCATGGTCATGAAAACAGAACTTCACAATACAGGGTTCAGGAAAGGAATGGATATGGAAATTATTTCAAGAAAGAATTCAGGACATGGGCACCATCCAAAGGCTACAATATCAAGTGTTTTAATTGCAATAACTTTGGACATATTGCAAAATGGTGTAGGACTCAATTCCAAACAGGTTCAAGACAAGAAGATCAAGTAATTCATCAAGAGAAGGATATCAAAAAAACATGGAAGGAAGTTGACAGAGGAAAGGAACAATGTAATATGGGAGTAAAAGTACTCCCACCCCAAAATTAATCACCTCAAGAGAGGAGGGGGTGAGGGGGCTAAGCTTAAGAGTCATATATTTTAGCCCCATAGGTGTCCCTTTTGCCATTGATGTCAAAGGGGAGAGATTTGAGTAAGGGGGAGAGCATTGAGTTAGGGGGAGGAGCCTCCAAAGAGAGTATTGAGTTAGGGGGAGCAGCCTCCATAGAGAGTATTGAGTTAGGGGGAGTAGCTTTGATTCTCAAAGATGGTTTTTGCAGTGATTGTGGTTTTTACAGTAAAGGTGTTGCCATCAATGACAAAGGGGGAGATTTTTAGGTAATTTGAGTTAGTTTATGTTGTCATTGATGTCACATGGATCATTGATGTCATATGGATCACATTGGGTATATTTTGGAGAGCATGGATATGTACAAGGTTTTTGTGAAAACCAAGGTAGGCAAAATAAAAGGTTTTATTTAAAACCATGGATGGTAGATTTGAAATGGGTTTTTCTTAAAACCTAGGTTGGGCTTTTGTTTCATCGAAAAAGGTGCCTCGATGATGGAGATATTTAATTTTAAATATTTAAGTTTAAATTTTAATTATTTAAAATTTAAATTTAAAATTAAAATTAAAATTAAATCATAAGCGTCGACGTCAAAGGAAGGAAATCAAATAAATCATAAGCACCGACATCAAAGTAAAATGAGAGGACATATATATATGCCCATAAAGTTTCAAATGATTTTTCCTAAGTCCTCGATCGGAAATAATGGCCTGTGAATGAGACAGAGTTTGCATCATGGTCGAAGAGTGTGAAAAGGGTTTTTCTTAAGGCCCACGATCTTGGTGTATAATAAAGTGAGTGTGTGGAGCAAGGAAAACATGTAGGCCACCTTGGCCTAGTGGTTAGTGCGCTTGGTGAGTTGCAGGAAGTCCTGCGTTCGAATCCCGTCGGAGGTGTTTTTTTGTTGAAACATGTGGAACGCGTTTTGCTTTGGAAGGTGCAAAAATTCGAGGCATAAAGTTTATTGGGTGCTCCTTTTGAGCACGTGTGGGCATGTGGCCCAAATACAGGCTTGTGGTGGTTAAGGCGCTAAGCAAGAGGTCACGGGATCGAATCCCGTCAGGGACAAAGGCAAGTTAAAATATTTTTTAATATATTTTATTTTTCTAAAGTGCCCTAGGAGGAATAAGGATTATGATGCATGTTTAGAAAAATGAAATTTTTGGTGATTTATTTTTCTAAAGTATATCATATTATATATCGTTGGAAATCTTATTTCGAGGGCTATTTGATTAACTTTCTTAGAAGGAGAAATAAGGTGTATGTAAAGAGTTATTTCTGTTTTTATAAAGAGGTTCAAGAGTGAAGGTTGCTTTGTTATTTTTCAAAGGGGACTAATTCTTCCATGAGGTGACAAGGTATGCAATATTGTGATTTATTTTATTTTAAGGTATAAGTGGTTTTGGGAGTGATAAGGTTATGCAATGTTTTGATTTATCTTATTTTATGGTACAAGTGGTTTTAGGAGAGATAAGGAAGTTGTGAAATTAAAAGCCTTGGTGATTATTATTGAGAAGTGGAGTAATGTTGATTGTTTTGTGATCTACTAACCCTTGTGAAGATTGGCAAAAGAATTTTGTGATTGTGGCAGATTTACAAAGAGGTTTTTTCATCATCATAAAAGGTATGGGCACATTC
The DNA here is from genome assembly GCA_028583015.1 of Wollemia nobilis. Lineage (NCBI taxonomy): Eukaryota > Viridiplantae > Streptophyta > Pinopsida > Araucariales > Araucariaceae > Wollemia > Wollemia nobilis. Next base: position 1,383,705 of record JAQPPZ010006010.1, read on the forward strand.
TCCTATTGATTGGTTATGGTGGTTGATTTCTGAAATATCATTGGAGAGAAAAGGATTGATTGTGGTTTCCTTTTCGAAAGTAGTTGATTGAATGCTTCAAGGTTTTTTGGGTTGAGAGTTGTTATTAAACCTTGTTTTATAAGCATTGTGGTTGAAGCCATTAGTTGTGTGAAAAACCTGAGTTAGGGTTTGAGAAGAACATGAGTATCATTGTTATGTGAAGAATGTTATTAGCATTGTTGTTGAAGCCCATTGGTTATGCAAAGAACTTGAACTTGAAAAGAACATGAGTATCATTGTTATGTGAGATTTATGGTTGAGCATTGTTGGAAACATTTGAGTTGGTTGATACATGCTTGGACTAGGGTTTGTAAGAAAGAGTTGATTGAGCCTAGTCAAGTGATTGTGTGAAGTGGTTGTTCAAGTTCCATGAAACAAACTATTCTATATTCTTGATTTGAGTTGAGATTGAGATTTAAGGATAGAACATATTGAGTCTCTAACAATTCTCTTTATGCTTCTATAAGATTGATTTGAGTTGAGATTGAGAATTGAGGATAGAACATATTGAGTCTCTAACAATTCTCCTTATGCTTCTATAAGATTGATTTGAGTTGATATTGGGATTTGAGTATAGAACATATTGAGTCTCTAACAATTCTCTTTATGCTTCTATGAGATTGATTTGACATATTGATTGAACATTTGAGTATAGAACATATTGAGTCTCTAACAATTCTCTTTATGATTCTATGAGATTTGGGCAAGTTCTTGGTGAGCTTGCTAGAGCATATTTGGGCAAGTTCTTGGTGAGCTTGCTAGAGCAAATTTTGGGCAAGTTCTTGGTGAGCTTGCTAGAGCAGATTTGGACAAGTTCTATGTGAGATTGTTAATCATAATTGGACAAGTTCTGTGTGAGCTTGTTAAGAAGGTTATGTGTGAGCCTATTGAGTAGGTTCTTAGTGAGCCTATTGATAGAGCTTTGGAGGTGATAGAGTACAGAGGACAGAGTCTCAAAGGATAGAGATCTAGTAGCCAAGATAGTTGAAGACAGATCTGAGTGAGGAGTCTTCAAGTGGAGAGAGGTCCACCAGTCAGTGCAACAGAGAGACAAAGTCTTCTAGAAGATCACATAGCCAGAGTAGAAGGGGAAAGAGTTCTCCTATGGAAGATATCCACGAACTTGAGATTAGGGGATCAACATCTCCTTTGGATAGAGATCCATAAACATTGTAATTGGGAGTGATTCCCAAAGAGATAATTGTAATTGGGAGTGATTCCCAAAGAGATTGATTGAGAAAGTTTTAGTAAAATATTTTCTCCGTGGAGTAGCCCACATTGGGTGAACCACGTAAATTGTGGTGTCTCTATTGTGTATGGTGTTTTGTGCATTTATTTTATTATTGCTATTGATACTACTATCTATACACTGCATAATATTGAATTGGAAAGAAAAGTAAAAAGTGGTCTTATACTGTTCACCCCCCTCTCAGTATAAGCTTGTGTTCTTTAGGTTTGGGATGGATTAATATTTTATAATTTTGGTGACTTTTTTGAAGTCTTTTGATTTGTTGGTGTGTCAAAATTGGGTGTATATTTTACCCTAGTTTTGGTGTGATGCCTGTGAGATTACATCAAAAGTTAAGTAGTAAAACTCAATTTTGACAATGTGATGTATTATTGTTGTGTTGTAATGTTGGTTTGAATAAATGGGTATGATTGCATGTGTTTTGATTGTTTTGCATCATTATTGAATGTATACCTCATTTTTGATGATGTATGCCTTATTGATGTTGGAAAAAAGTTTTCCCATGTGAAAAAAAATCTTTTTGGTGCCCCTCAAGAATGATGTGCCAAATTATCAATTTGGGATTAATTCTCAAAATGGGAAGTGTAGCTAAGGTGGTTGGGAATGGGTGTATGGGGTTAAAATAAGAGGAGGTGAAATTGCTTTTATTTTCACCTCACCCTTTTAATAAAGTTGAAGAGATATAAAAAGGTGTGCTTTTGAAGATCATGAATAATCAAAGGTGGCCACATCATGTGGATGTTATTCAAGGGATAGTATATGTACCAAAGTATGGCTGACAACTATATCCTTGATCCTGACTCCAAAAATTTTATTTTTAGATCATTTTGTGATGTTTTTTGACATGTGTGGAAAATTTGGCACCAGTGGTGAATTTGGCATTGGCATTTTTTACATTAGTGGTGAACTTGACACTAGTATTTTGGCACTAGTGGCAAATTTGGCACTAGCCAAAATTTCGGTAGGAGATGGTCTAATTATGCTTTGGATGTGGTTTGGAGAGGAGATGCAAGTTTTGGTGAGTCGAGAGCATCACTCGAACAACATGGAGAGCATATTGGAAAGCAAGCTCAAGGTGGAGGAGGTGGGAGTGTTATTGATGATGGGGTTGTACAATGTAGCATACATGCCCAGGATAAAGTTTGACTAGCCTCTATTAACAACTTTAGTAGAGAGATGACTGTGACATTGGAGGATGTGTGGTGAATTCTTTGAGTGTCTATTCGTGGTGAGCCCATTCATCTAAGGATAGATGTAGAAACTAGAAATTTGATATTTTTGAAGGATGGCAGCTTTTCTAGAATGAAATCAAGGTTGAGGATCAATAATACCTTTATGGGAGGGTATAGTGATTGGTTGACTACATTGTTGGTATCTATTCCATTAGGATTACTAATAGGTGATACTAGCAAGTAGTTTATATAGTGGGGATGGGGAGATATCATTGTTATATTGAGGGATGATAAAATTATTTAGGCTCTAGAAAGTTTGGTGAGGCTTTACCATACCTTATATCGAGTGGTATATAGGCAGGGTAATAACTTGGTATGTTGTACTCTCCTTTAGGTCTAGGCTTGGGAGCATATAGTGGTCAGGTGACCTATGGTAGTGGTGAAAGTGTTAGCGTACTATTTGTCTGTATTAGTTTATTGGCTGGCTGTTACAACTACGTAACAAGTTCTGTTACCCTGTAACAGTTCCGGTGACTATTCCCGGATGTTTGTTTGTAATGCAGCATTATTTAAACGCTGCTGCAATAATAAAATACAGTTCGTTGCATTTCAACATGGCATCAGAGCCAGCTACGCTACGCAGAGATCCAGGGGCGTGAGAAGCCGAGGCTGGAGGAGGGCAGAATTTTTTTTTCTGTCGGTGCAGGCATTAAAAAAATATATATAGATATATATCGTTGTCTGGCTGGGAACTCTTCACGCGCGACAGGCCACAGGAGAAGCCGGGAGACGTCCAGCCAACGCAGCGCGGCTCGGCATGCTGCGTCGGGGAAGGCCCAGACCCCAGCGCAAGTCTGTTGCTGCATCATCGGCGCAGGACAGGACGCCGATGCGCAGAGGGCAGGACGCAGACGTCCTATCTGCCACTGACGCGAGCCGCGTCATCTGCGCAGAGGGCAGGACGCAGACATCCTGTCTACCGCTGACGCGAGCCGCGTCATCTGCGTAGAGGGCTGGCTGCGTCATCTGCGCAGAGCGCAGAAGGGAAGGAGGGAACGGGCACCCTCCCCCCCCCGCCCACACGGTGCAGCAGGAATTTTAAATTCCCGGTCGCGCGGGAATTGAGGGGGTATAACCCCCCCCCACCGCGGCCCAATTTGAGCCACGCGCGCCCTTCCCCCCACCCACCGGCCACCCCCCACCCCCGCGGACGAAGAAAAAAAAAAAAAAAAAACAACCAGGTGCGGCGTGCGCGTCCCCCCCCCCTCCCGAAAAAAAAAAAAAACAAAAAACCGATTCGAAATTTTTTTTCGAAAGAAAGAGACGAATCGGAGGGAGGTGCCGAGCGGACCGCTGCTCGCGGACGCAGAGGGAAGGCCCGGGAATGGACAGGTGACTTTTTTTTTTCAAGCGCGCGACCGAGGGAACCGGAAGCCGAGACCGCGTTGCAGAGGAGAAGCAGCAGGGTGTTGAAAAGGGAGGTGGCTTACTGATCATCTCGGATCAGCCCGCTGGCTCACGTGGTCGTGAGCCGTGCGGTAAGGCTCAGGGAGCCTACAGTTCGGGGGTTCAAATCCCGCCGACTTCCCCCCAAAGGTATAATTTTTTTTTTTGGCATAGTGTTTTTTAATTATTATTTTTTAATTAAAAATTTTTAATTTTAATTTTTTTTATATAGTTTTTTAAAACTTTATAAATTAAAATTTAATTTTAATTTATTTTTTCTAAAGTTTTAAAACTATAGAAATTAAAATTATTTATTTTAATTTTAAATTTATAATAATTATTAAAATGCTTTGTTAAAGAAAGCCTTTTTTAAGGGGGGATATTTTTTCAAAAATCAAAGGGGGATTGAGAGTAATTTTATGAAAAATAGCAATTTGGCATTGTAAAAGGTGCATTTTCGGCTGTGACCGACACCTTGTGGGTTATTCTTGTGGGCAATTTTTTTTGTTGTATGTTGCATATTTCCTTTTTTTACTATAACATTAAAAATTAAAATCAAAACACTCCCTAAGTCCCCGGAATATAAAACCCATCTGTGCAATTTTATTGCACTGCAGCGTTCGGTATTTGCGATACCTCTGGCCAGCACTTACAGGTAAAGCTGTCGTGATTTGGCTACTGTATCCGCCGCCTAATATAGCTGCTATAACGACGTCTGAGCTTGTTCTCTATAAATCGTCGGGGAGGAATAAGTACGCCATTTTTGCATTTTTTACTCCATCCACTACCCTTTATCGCACTTGTGTTTAGGCGTAAATCCTGACGAAGTATTCTTCATAGTGTTTAGGGAAGTTACGCCCCATGCATGAGAAGAATCTTCTATGGTAGGTGCCATCAACAAGGCGATTCCCTTTCGGTCATGACTTATGTTCCACGTATCGTATGATCTCTAAAACTCACCTATAGTCTCCCTCACGTAAGGGCGGGTGATTTTTTGTTGATCTTTCTAAATACCTATAGTTTCCCTCACGTAAGGGCGGGTATTTTGTACGGTATATTGGCCTAGCAAAATGTATATCGAAAGGGGGACCAATTTGGTGATATAAGGAACCTTCACTATGGCCACTGTTGCAAAGTTGATGACTGATCCGCATCAGTTATTAAAAGGTCCAAATTATACACCATGGAAACATAAGATGAAGGCAATTCTCCAAATGGAAGATTTGTGGGATATTGTTACTTGAGTAGCAACCAGGCCTTCACCAACAGACGGGATCCACGAGTCCTTCGATAGATCAGATTGCTTTTGACAAGAAAGACAGGAGAGCAAAGGTGCTCATTTTGTTTGTTGTTTCGGATGAAGTGCAACCTCATATAGTCGACAAAGCAAGTGGTAAAGAGGCATGGGATGCCCTTAGAACCATCTATGAGGGGAAGAATGAATCCACCATTCTTCATCTTCAACAACAACTTCATAACCTGAGTTTGAGGCAGGGTGAAACAGTTGAACTCTTTCTGTGTAGAGTGTCTGAGTTGAAGGAGAAATTGAGTTCTCTCGGAGATACTGTGGACGAAAAGCTTCTCATTTCACTTGTGATGAGAGCTTTACCTTCTTCATTTGATATGTTGATAACCTCCATCCAGGTGTCTCAACGACAAATTACCTACATCGAGTTGTTCAATCTACTTCAACAATAGGAGGCACGCCAACTTCACAAGGATGATTCTTCCAATACAGCCCTATACACCAATAGGCAGGGTTCTAGGAAGAAAGGTAATGGGAAAAAAGGAGGCAACTTTCAGAAAGGAGGAAATTCTCAACAGGATACGAAAGGAAAAGGCAAACAACCTCAATAGAAGAAGAGGTGGTGCAAGATCTGTGAGAAAGACAACCATGACACCAACAAGTGTTGGCATAAGAACAAGCATAAATGCCAAAACAAACCACAAAATAAGAACAAGCAACCCCAGGTGAATGTTGTTGTTGAAGAATCTGACTCAGATTCTGAATGGGCACACAAAGTGCTCATGACTACCACAGATTCCACTCAGAGGGATCCTATTTGGTATGTCGATTCTGGAGCTAGCAAACATATGACTGGCGACAGATCGTGGTTTGAATCATTTGAGGCCAAAGAGGGCAAACCTGTCACAATTGCTGATGATAAAACCTATAGGGTTCAGGGAGAGGGTACAGTTTCGGTCACTCTTCCTGATGGCAAGTGTCAGATTGACAAAGTCCTCTATGTTCGGGGATTGGCTAACAATTTGTTGTCAGTCACACAAATCCTGGACAGAAATATGGTTGTCAACTTTCGTGTTGAGAATGGAAAGAAGTGTTGTACCATTACCAGGAAGGGTAAACAGATTGCAACAGCTTCTTATAAGCATGGATTATTTGCACTAGATGTTATCTCTACTCCACATGTTTCCATGACTGTCTCTACAAAGGAGGCAACTTCCCTATGGCACAAGAGATATGGGCATCTTAGTTCTGGCTACTTACTTGAGCTTAGCAATTATGAGATGGTAAAGGGTCTTCCTTCCCTTTCTGCCACATTGCCAGTGTGCTCTGATCGCTTGGCTAGAAAGCAGCATAGAGTACCATTTGAGAAGAGCTCTACAAGAGCAAGAAAACCTCTAGAGCTAATTCACACCGATCTATGCGATCCTTTCACACCCAACAGTGTTGGAGAGAAGAGGTACTTTCAGTTATTCGTAGATGACTACTCACGAAAGATGTGGGTTTTCTTTCTCAAACTAAAATCTGAAGCTTTTGCATTCTTCTAGTAGTTCAAGAAATCTGTTGAGGAGTCAGGGGCTTCTATCAAAACCCTCCGCTCAGATCGAGGGGGAGAGTTTACCTCTAATGAATTTTCAGCATTCCTAGATAAGCATGGGATCAAGAGACAGTTAACAACTGCCTATACTCCTCAGCAAAATGGAGTTGTCTGAGAGAAGGAACCGTTCTATCATGGAAATGGTTCGTTGTATGCTCACGAGTGCAACTCTTGGGCAACAATATTGGGCGGAAGCCTGTCACCACTGCAGTATATCTGTTGAATAGGGCACCCACAAATGCCCTAAAAGGAATGACTCCACGAGAATCATGGAGTGGTCGAAAACCCTCCATATCTCATCTACGTATTTTTGGATGTCAAGCTTTCATGCACATACCGAAAGAGAAAAGGAAGAAGCTAGATGAGAAAACACTGAGATGTATTTTTCTTGGATATTCTGAGCACTCTAAAGAATATCAGTTGATAGATCCTTTGACCAAGAAAATTCATATCAGCAGAGATGTTGTCTTTGATGAAGCTTTCACATCACAGAGCACATCTATAGTACACCAGGATATTGTGGAACCTAAGGAAGAGGAGATTCCTTCGTCAACACAGACAGGAGGTCCTTCTACATCTTCTTCATCACCACCGAAGAAGAATCCTAAATGGTGTACAAATACAATCAGAGATGCAAATTTATCCACTCCTCCCAATTTGAATTTGGATAGACCTCGTACACGCAGTATGGCTCAAAAGGAAAGAGAAGCCAGAGAAACTGGTGAGGTTGATGATCTTTGTCAATCTTTTGAGGAACTTTCTGTGACTCCAAGTGCAGAAGTAGAGGATATGGATATTGATGATGACAGGGCATTCATGTCTACCATAGATAGTCTTGAACCTGCATCAGTGCAAGATGCTCTCAGTGAGCCTCAGTGGAAGGCCGCTATGGATACAGAGTATGAGTCTCTGATGAAGAATAAAACTTGGAAGCTTGTTGATCTACCGCATGGAAATAAACCTATTGGCTGCAAATGGGTATACAAAGTCAAGTACAAGGCAAATGGAACAATTGATAAGCATAAGGCCCGACTTGTTGCAAAGGTCTATGCTCAAAAGGAAGGCATCGACTATGAGGAAACTTTTGCACCTACTGCTCGGATGACCACAATTCGGGTTATGTGTGCTATGGCAGCACAATATGGGTGGAAAGTTCACCAAATGGATGTCAAAAGTGCCTTTCTTAATGGTGATCTCCAAGAAGAAGTCTATATGACTCAGCCTAAAGGATTTGAAGTGGAAGGCCAACGACAGAAAGTTTGCAAATTGGTCAAATCCTTGTATGGTCTGAAACAAGCTCCTCGAGCTTGGTATATAAAAATGGACAATCACCTAATGCAGCATGGATTTAAGAAATGTCCGTCAGATGCAAACCTCTATTTCAAGAAACAGGGGTTCCGAGATAGTGTTGCTTGTACTCTATGTGGATGATCCGCTCATTACGGGGAGTTCGAAACTATGATCTCTACTTGTCAAAAGAAACTTGTGCAAATCTTTTGAGATGACAGATCTCGAACTTCTCCATTACTTGTCTTGGTCTGGAATTCAGCCAGAAGGAGCACACCATCAAAGTGTCTCAGAAAAAGTATGCCAAGACATTGCTTTGGATAAATATCGCATGACTGACTGCAAGCCAATGGCAACTCCTATGGAGAATGGACTTCGGTTATCGCGATATGATGACTCACCTCAGGTAGATGGTACTCTCTATCGACAGCTGATTGGGAGTCTCATATATCTGACCAATACTAGGCCGGATATCGTTTTCTGTCGTTAACTATCTTTCGAGGTTCATGCGGGAGCCTAAGACCACTCATTGGAAAGCAGACAAACGTGTTCTTCACTATGTCCGTGGTACTATGGAATATGGCCTAGAATACAAGAGGAACAACAAATTCTTCTTGCAAGGATACACGGACTCCGACTATGTCGGATCATTTGATGATCGCAAGTCAACTTCTGGATACATTTTTCATCTGGGATCCGGTCCTGTCTCTTGGCACAGCAAGAAGCAATAGGTGGTTGCTATTTCTTCAACAGAGGCAGAATATCGCACCGCACGTGAAGCTGTGTGTGAAGTGATATGGTTACGTCGCATTCTGACAAGTATGGGCCATCCATCAAAATCTCCAATACACTTGTTCTACGACAATCAAGGTGTTCTAAACCTTGTCAAGAATCCAGTCCATCATGAAAAAACAAAGCACATTGACACACAATGTCATTTCATTCGAGAGGAAGTTCCAAAGCACCGAATTCAGCTTCAACACATTCCCACGGATGCTCAAGTTGCAGACATTTTCACTAAGGCACTTGGACGTGTCAAATTTGAATTGTTTCGCAGCTCACTTTGTATTGCAAAATAATGTAAGGGGATGTTAGTATAGCTATTAGTTATTACATTACCCAAATAATGTAATAAAGGGGGATGTTAGCGTACTATTTGTTTGTATTAGTTTATTGGCTGGCTGTTACAACTACGTAACAAGTTCTGTTACCCTGTAACAGTTTCGATGACTATTCCCGGATGTTTGTTTGTAACGCAACATTATTTAAACGCTGCTGCAATAATAAAATACAGTTTGTTGCATTTCAACAGAAAGGTTGTAGACTTGAGTGATTAGCAGTCTATAGGTGGACAAAGTGTATTCATTATTTTCATGATTCATTGGAGTAGGCATGATGTTTAATTGATGAGTTGAGGCCTACACATATCATTTGGTGATCATGGAGGGATAGATACATATGGGTACATGATCACTAAGAGCTTGCTAGGATGAGGCAAATGTAATGGTTGGATCATGAAAACTGGGCATATGAGTTTTATCGGTATGATCATATATTATACCAATATAGGGAGGTGCAAAGTATACCAACTATAGGAGAGGTTTGGGTGCGACAGGTCTAATGTGAGACATGGTCGAATCCTGTTGATCTTTATACCTTTATAGAGATAGACATGGATGATCCCATAGTCTTGAATCCTACGAGGGATGATGTGGGGTGACATTAAATTATATTGGATGGTATGTATGATTCAAACTTTATTGGTTGATGGTAGGCCCACCATCGATGGATTAGACATAGGTATTCTATAATGTATCCAATACTTTGATAGGGTTCAAGCAATAACTTGGGGAGGATTAGAAATATAGGGTGATGATCATATGGATGACAAAAGGATATGGACAATTAGCCATAGTAGTTTGTTCTCCTTTGTATGTACCCCACTAGCCACAATTCTAGTTTTAGTAGCACCATATGATGGAGTGGGTCCTAGCTCTTCAAGAGAGGCAACATCCAGTAGGACGATGACTAAGGGTATGGAAACAAAGCTAGAACCTTTTTGTTAGACTCTAGAGGATGTAAGGAGAAATTTAGTGGCCTCTGAGATTATATTTTATTTTGGTTCCATGTCTATGTGTTGCTCCTCCAAAACTCTGGCTAAAAGTGAAGGCCTATCATCAAATTTAGCTTTCTCAAACAAAGGTAAAATAAAATTAATTTGATATCCCCTAGCTTTTAGTTTGTTTAAAAAATTATTTTTCACATAAATAAATCCATCCCTAAAGCTTTCTCTAACCAAAAATCTATTGATTTCACTCATTATAAAGGTCTTTTTCTAATGAATTGGATGATGGGAGGAAGGAGGGATGTATTGGTAGGCATTTAAGAGGAAGTAAGCATGTATTGGTGGATGCAGTGACTAGATTTGGAGAGGAGATAGCTCATGTGAGGGCTACTAGCAGGGATACTATTTCTAATATTCAATAATATCTATATTGAGTTAATGAGGAGAGAACTATAGATCAGGTGATCATCGCTAGCCTACTATTGGAGCTATAGCAGTCTCAAGAGGAGAGGTCATCACATTGAGAGGTTATGGCTATCTTTGATTTGACAATAGAGTATCTGATTAGTGAGAGAGATGAGGCTTGCATGAGGATTGGATAGGATCTAGATGTTGGGATAGTGGCCATGATTATAGGGCCACTAGAGCAAGAGCTACAAAATTCTAAGGCAAATTTATCTTCTGTTAGGGTAAAACTAGCTGGTTTTCTAAAAAGGTACAGTATTCAAATATTTGTGTTGAGAGGGAGTGGGGTAGGAATACCTATTATCGATAATTGTACCACACAAAGGTCCCTAGAGAGTGATGATCAACTTCACCTTTGAAAATATGATTGAGTACATAGTTGATGAGTGATTTTTTGCAATGATCTATTAGCTTTGACCCACTGCCTCTTGCACCAAGAGTTAGGGGATGAGAGACTGGTTCTAGTTGTTAGGTATTTAGGAGTGAGTGTACCAACTTTGAGATGTGATACACCCTTATTTCATATGGATTGAGTATATTATTTTGTTATTTGTGATACACCTTCTTTAGCGGTATGTATGATTTGAGGTATATATAGTAATGAAATTTATGTTTGGATTTTAAAATTCTTTGTGATGATCTCATTTCATGGTTTTATTATATGATGTGTAATGCATTGATTGTATGATGTATTTATTTTTTATGGAAGTCCTTAGGAATTGATTGATTTATTAGCAGTGACATTATTATTCTGATGATGACTAAATGCTAAGGGAAAGTAGTTGCTCTGTTGAGTCATAACTTAATGTTTGATGATAGATAATCATTCAAATTTATGTTGAGTGATGGTCTCTCAAATTTGATAAAAGGTAAGAGATGAGATGTGAAGGGTTATCCTTTGAGCCTAGATATCCCTTGCCTATTTTTATGGATGGAAACATGATCTAATTATGCTTAAATGGTGGTCTATGAACCCACATAAATGAAAGTATTTAAGACATAATAAGGTACCTATAATATGTACAAGATTTATGTATTTGTGTTTAGTAGAGTTGGTTGTTATATGTTAGTTCTACATGCTTTTAAAGGTGTACCCAAAGGATTTTATGCACGCTTTGAGAATAATACCTAAAGGATTTTATTCATGCTTTGATAGGCATGCCTAAAGGGTTTTATGCATGCTTTGAGAGAAATACCTGAAGTATTTTATGCACACTTTGAGAGGCATACCAAAAGGATTTTATGCACGCTTTGAGAGGCATACCCAAAGGATTTTATGCACGCTTTGAGAGGTGTACCCAAAGGATTTTATGCTTTTGTAATTCTTTGTAATATTTTGAGAGTAATGTAATACCTTTGAAATGTTTGTAGTGTGATTTTGCAATGTTTTACAATGTTTTGTAATGCTTTGAAAGAGATATATAATGTAATGTTTGCAGTATGATTTTGCAATGTTATGTAATACATTGAAAGAGATATGTAGTGTAATGTTTGCAATAATTTTACAATGTTTTGTAATGCTTTGAAAGAGATGTAATGCAATGTTTACAATATGATTTACAATGTAATGCAATGTTACAATGTAATGTCCACATCCTTGCTAAAATCATAGGCCAACCACTAGTGGGAAGAACTATCTGTAGAGACAAACATAACTGGGACACGAAGCTAAAGGAGTTCGAACCGAGATCAAGTCTACGTAAGCTCATAAAATTGGAAATAATCAGAGAGGATTTACCCACCCCCTGGAAGGAGGTCATGAAACCGGTGATGGAATATATCACAGTCAATGATCTAGGTTCCTCACTCAGGAGTTTTCACATAGCCTTTGTGAATCACTTCAAGGAAGTGAAACCTCTCAACATCCTTGAATTTCTATTTTTATCTATGGATTATTCCATCAAGACAACTTGCTCGAAGAAGTACAAGGCTTGGCCTTCACATCAATGATTGTTTAAGGTAATCTACAATCATTTATTGGAGAAGTTTCCAAAAGGAAACATTGTTTTGTAGGAGCAGCAAGTGGATTCCAAATAGACCATAGAGGATAATATGTCTTTTACCTCATCCTCAAGTGCTCGTGGGTCCAAGAAGAGGAAAGTGAAATGTAGATCTCTAGACGCTGAGAAATCGATAAGAAAGAAGGTTAAGGTGGAGGATCACACCACCCCGACGAGAAGATCCCAATGCTTAAAGGACAAATTCATTCAAAATCAAGTAAAATTGCATGGTTCCACTAAGGATGAGCTCGAGGATCCTACGGTCAAGCTACTTTAGGAATACATCATAAAGACTACTACTGCTACCACAGCTCAGATGGAAAGTGTTGTAACCACAAGTATGGCGGCCATTGTGTCACATCCCATCTTGACTGAATCTTTATGCTTGATGATTATGGACTAATGCTTAATTTTATAAGTCTCTAAGGGGTATTGGTGATTTATAGAATTTTGTGATTGTTGATGATATATTTGGTGTTTTAGAAAATATACACTTTTGAACAGAAACTAAATAGATTGCTTGTAAAAAAATTTGTAACTTTTTTCTAAGAGTGATAAATTAGGCTAGTTAACCTAATTTAACTCAGCTAAATACTTACAAGACTTGTCAAAGTTCTATTATACCAAGAGGGGAAACTAACTTTTTAGAATAGTAAAAAGAAATATTTTATTATTCACCCTCTTATATGACTTCCCTTCTATTATTTAGAAGATGCCTCCGGAAGGGATGAGTGGGTATCCCACTATGTGCACTTTGAATTAATAATTTAATAAGCCACCTATGGGCTAGTGAAAGAGTATAAAATAATACCTTTAGCACTTTAGCCACTTATGGATAAATGGCATGTTATAAAAGTAATACTACTATTACTTCAAACTCCTCATGAATAGTGGCATATTATAAAATGTATCCACTAAGGTAGTGCATTCTGACTTTAGTCTTATAGAAGTCTATAACCATAAAGCCATTACTATAACATAATAAGCCACTTGGGGCTCATAAGAGAATATGATCTCCTATAAATTGAAAGCTTTTGGGATGGTTAAGGGGGACATGAATGATAGGAAAAACTTTGGCTTAGGGATTATGCTCTTCATCATATGGTAAAATAGAAACCAGAAAGCATAAATTTTTAGAGGCATTGGACCAAGATATTGATTTAGAAATGTAAGAAGGAAGGATTGCTGGACTTAGAGTCAAGAGGATAAAATTTGGGAGCTTTTGCAAAATTTGCAAGTTGAAATTCTTATTTATCTATGTTTAAGTAGGACTTATGGTCTTATGTTACATTTTGGATTCCACCATATTCTTTACAATCAATGAATTTTATTTTTTATAGAAACCATCATTCTATGTTGGTGTAATAATGTTATTATTAAATTAACCAAATAAAAATCAAGCTTATAGGATAGCCATGGTTTACTTTGATTTCAATTTAATACTAGCAAGTACTCTTAACCCATGATGTGAGGCTAGTTTAACTAAACTAAGCTTAAAGAGTCTTGAAAACTTATGTGACCTAGGGTCGAGAACCTACTGGCCAAGAAGACCCTTCAGATGGAGATTGATTAATAATTATCAACTACCTACCATAGTCCAATGGAAATTTACCTTAGTCTTCGCAATAACCTTCCAAACACTTCCAATTTGATACATTCGAAAACTTGTCTTCCTGCCTGATGTTGTGTACGGCTTGAACCTTATTGAGCTTTGGAAAAACAAGACACAAACTCATACATTATCACAACCTTATTATAGTGGCATATATTTACCAGGAAATGAAATATTTCCATCATAGCTAATCAACATATCCTTTGACTGTCATCATACATGGTTGTTCTCTTCCAAACTGTGTCTGGTATTCATATTCGGCCATTAGATTACTCCATAGAGGCACCAGGGTATCATTATTAGTCACTACTTGAACTTGTAATGACTTAGTCACGTAAGAATCCTGATCTATGCTCTACTATTCTAGTCTATGATTAGGATGTAGATATGGTTATTCCCAAACCAGAAATCCATTGCCATCTAAGATCGATGACCATATCTATTGGAAACCTACAAGCATAAACACTTGCCCATGGAGGATGCATCGAAATACTTCACTTTGGTTTGATTGCACCTTCTATCTCCTAAAAATGTTGTGCAATAAACAGTTTGTTACAAGCATTTTGTGATGTTTAACATAGTAACCCGTGACCAAGAGCGTATAATAACTTACCATAATGTAGTCAATAGAGATAATATATGGAGCTAAACCTTTTTTAATATTCCTCCAATCCGGCACGCGTGTGATATCGCAACCATTTAGTATTAATCTGTTAAGACGCTATATGGACACACATCTCCTGAGGGATAGGGTGACTTCTATAATGGTATGCATTAGTAATACTTGGAGGCTTATACATTCCTCTCAAACCGATTTGGGCATATGGCTTCATGAAATGTTAAGCTTAAAGGTTTAAGGGTGGGACAGATGAGCTTGCACTGAACCGTTGAAACCTCGATGTTTGGGGTGGTAAACCATGTGACCAACATCGACCGCTTCGAATTCAGATTCTACATTTACATTATCATACGAGAGACTTTAAACTATATTAAATGAAAACTCCTTTATGAGGAGATATTTTATTATAAAATCGCTAATTGACTATGTATGGTCATAAGCCGTATAAAGGGATTGCATAACATATTAGTAGACAAACATAATCAAAACCTTGTAAAGTCTACAATTAAAAGAAATGAAGTATTTTCTTCTTGTATAAATAAAATATAGTACGGCATATTCACTTCTATAATAAAATATAGTATAGTATATTCTTTTCCTTATAATAAATTATAAAATGGTATATCCTTTTCTTGTGGAGGAAATTATAGTATTGTATATATATATAATAGGAGTTCTAAATCTTGCAAATAGGGGAATTTGATAAACAACTCTTCTTTTGCATAGAAATAACAAGAGAAAATTCTTAATAAATGACTAAGAAAAGAATTGATTCATTTGTAAATCAAATGTATGGGACTTTGGTTTATATTACGAAAGGAAAATATGTTATGTTATAAAGACAAGATTAAATAGAAATGAATAACTTAAATTAACTAGTATGTTCAGAACGATTCATTTGTACATCAAAGGTATGGGACTTTGATTTATAAACTGAAAGGAAATTATGAAATATGTTGAGCTAAATCATTTAAAGATGAGAACTTTAATTAGCTAGTTGAATTCTAGAATAAAGTTGCCTTTACGCTATAGTTTTTCCTTGTCATGAGATTGATTTGTAAATATCTTGTGATAGATCTATATGTCTATAGTATGTCTCCTAAAATAAATTAAGGGCCAAGCTTGTAATCTATAGTGTAATCTTGTGTGATGGATTGCGGGTAGAGTTGCGGCTAAATTTTGAGTAATATTGTGAGTATATTACAAGAGAAATGTTAGCTAAAATCTTGGAACTATAGTATGGTCTCATGGGTAGATCTTGAGCCAACTTGGTAGTCAAAATTGAGGAAGAACTATAGATTTCAAAGCAAACTAGCAAACACACTTGTGAAGGAAATATGAGTTACTCGAGAGAGTATGTTTTGCTATTTCTAGTTGATAGAAATATGAGTTACTCAAGAGAGTATGATTTGTTTAAATATTATTTCTAGTTGAAAGAAATGGTAGTTACTTGAGAAAGTATGTTTTGTTTAAATGCTAAATTCTAGTTACAAGAAATATGAGTTATTTGAGAAAGTATATTAATGCTATCTCTAGTTGAAAGAAGAATGAGTTACTTGTGAAAGTACAAATGGATCCGTATATTCTTTGAAAAAGACTAGCAATAAATGGTTGTAATGATATTTGATTCAAAGGCATATTTTATGGAAAGATATGAGATGAAGATGTGTTTTTCTTTGTCTTAGGAAAGTATGGGATTTCCTTCCTTTGAATGATTGAATGCTTTAGACAACTACATTATGTGAAATATATTGAGTTTAGTTGCATTCATTGAAAAGAATCATTACTTGCTATTGCTTGCTTAGAATGCATTTCATATACATGCTATGGGTTGTCCTGATCCCGATTTACCTTCAATCAAGTACTGGTGGTTCGAGTGGAGTCAAATGAAGATTGGTCCTACTCGATTTCTATTGTAAATATTTATGTATTGCAAAAAGGGCCTTCTTAAACGAAAGGTCTCTATTATTGTAAAAGTACCTCTTTGAGGTCAAATTGTAATTGGTTTGTATCACTCTTTAAGAGGATTGTAAGCAATGTAGTTTTCATTAGTAAATAGTTATGAAAAGTAATGCAAAGTTGTATCATGACATAAATTTATCAAATGTTTGGATTTAGACCTTTAAATGAGAGTTAAAGATGGTGTCTAAATCTCCTAAAGTAATCCTAATATTAAAGAGAATGAAGAAACCATGCATATCACTTAAGGATGTAACTTTAGTGAATCAAATATGAAATGGACATAAGGGAGAATGTGAATGTTATCTAACCTCATGGATATTATGGTTGAATGATTCAAGTAAGGCTTAATGGTAGGCATTCACAAGTCTACATGGGTTTGTGTGATAACCCCCTTAACTTATTAACATGGGTGTGTTAAAGTTAAGCATTGCAATGATTGTTGTTCTATCTATAAGAAATAACAAGCTAATCATCAAGGCATACACCTAATGTATAGGTTAAAATAAACCTAACATAAGGGACTAGTTTAATGTGTGATTTAAACTAGTAAGGGAAAAAGGGTGTTCCTATTGAAATAGACAAGAAAATTCCCAAGTTCAAGGTAAAGAAACCTTACTTGTAGGTCATTATAGGGGTTGGCCACTCCTATCCATAGGATAGACACTGACCATGTTGAGTTCCTGTTAAGTGCAGCCTTGGACTTACTTAGATATTCATTAATAAGGGAACTACACAAAGATACTTGAGTTCACATATGAACTAGAAATAATGATGTAAGCTTATATATAAAAAAAAAATCCCTATGTTTGTTTGGTTATGAAATAGGGTTATTACACATTTTCCAGATGAAGGAGCATAGAAATGCTCTGAACTTGTTATTTTTCTGCGATAATTTATCCGAGGGTCACCCAAAAAAGAACACCGTAGGAGCTAGTGCTAGTGCTAAGGAGGATAACGTAGTGGAAATTGCCAAGGAAGTGTTCAAGGAAAATCCTAAGGATGTCGAAAAGGATGACTTCAAGGATTATTCTAATGTGTAATTATCTACAGTTTATCTGTTGTATTTGGGTTTTGTCTTGTTGGGATGTTTTATTTCCTGTTTCATCCTTTTGGATTGTTTCTAGTTTATCTAAAAGTCTTAGGCTTTATGTGGATGCCATGAGGTTTTTGTGGATGTTGCATCCTTTAATCCTACTTCTGTACTAAGGTGTTAGGGCACCTTTCAAATGCCCTCATCAATACAATTTTGTTAACTTACCAAAAAAATGTTTACAATATGATTTTGCAATGTTTTACAATGTTCTATAATGCTTTGGAAGAGATATGTAATTTAATGTTTGTAGTATTATTTTGTAATGTTTTGCAATATTCTATAATGCTTTGAAAGAGATATGTAATGTAATGTTTGCAATATGATTTTGCAATATTTTGCAACGTTTTGAAAGAGATATGTAATATAATATTTGCAGTATGATTTTATAATGTTTTTGTAATGTTTTGAAAGAGATATGTAATTTAATGTTTGCAGTGTGATTTTACAATATTTTGCAATGTTCTGTAATGCTTTGAAAGAGATATGTAATGTAATGTTTACAGTGTGATTTTGCAATGTTTTGTAATGTTTTGAAAGAGATATGTAATGTAATGTTTACCATTTGATTTTACAATGTTTTATAATGTTTTGAAAGAGATATGTGTCACATCCCACCCTTGACCAACCCCCTTTTATTTGATGAATATAGATCTAACGCTTGGTTTTGCAAGTATTTGTGAGTTATTTAATGATTTTTGTAAAAATATATTCTAGGGAAATATATTTGAAAAGCAAATCACTTGTGACCTAATTAATCTCATGATTATTCTAATAATGTCAAGCTAAATTGTAGGGGAAGAAAAAGAAAACCATGTTCTAGAAAAAGAAGAAAAATGTGACTCAAGTTCTAGAAGGGAAGAAATTTGGGCCTAAAAGGTACTAGGAGGAATTAAAAAATGAAGCCTTGGTCATTTTAGTCCTAGAATGGCAGAAAATTGTCTTGCTAAGAACTTTCCTTCTATCCTCCTTAGTAGGACTTTTCTTGAACCCTCCCTTTGGTTCACACTTAGTTTGACCCATCCTTTGAGAGAAAGGACACTTTCAAGAGTCTACAAATATATCCATGAGAAACAAAATGGCTCATGCACAAAAGGAAAAAAATACATCTTGAAGGCATGAAGGAGAAATCTCAGGATCAAGAGATAAGCTTGAAGAGATTAAGAAATCAAAGAGAAAGGATTCTATTATGTGAAAGTCATAGGCTAGAGTGTATTTCTTAATTTGATTGATATTGACTTTGATAAAGTAATTTATTAGACATACTTGATTTATTGATTGATTTCATTATTGGATTATTATTGTATCATGACTATATCTTGTTTGATGCCCTTTATCTTGTAAAGAAATTATAGGTGTATATGGACATGTAATTGAGCCAAGTGAGCTCTAATTCATGTCATCCTTCATCGAATTAGAGTCATGAGTTAGATATTGTTAAGTTGATCATTCATTAACATGGAACCTATACAATTTTGTTTTGATGTGCACCTTGATTGAGATGACCATAATAGATGTCTCACTCTAACTCTAGTGTGGTTTTAGAAATTGAGGATTATGTCTCTTCATAGAAAGGATTTTTAAATACCTTTATATGTATTGATGTCATGAATATTTGAAGTATTAAAACCTTTGAAAATAATCTTGTGATAATATTTTCATTAATGCTCTGAAATCCCACCTTCGGTTGACTATTGCGATAGGGAAAGAATGATTCTTATTGAAAATCTCACTTTGTCTCCAGGGTTGATTGGTTAGTGCCCATTTGAGGAGAATATGTCTATCGGTATACTTTTCCTATGCACTCGACTACGTTCAAAATCATGTAGGTGATAAATTTGATAAGGGGTCTTGAACATTTTCCCACATAGGACATGTTGAGGCCCATATAGGATTTAAAGGGAGAAAGTCTCCTATAGTAATTGGACCACTAGGTGGTGGTCAAGTTTCACATCGTATGTGGTAAATTTTGTGTCATTTAGAAACACACATGGTTATTGGATGTAATACGCCTATCGGTTGGTTTTTCTCCTTAAGATTAATTGATGCCATGTGTTGATATTGGATGGTTTGACTCCTCAGACCGTTGTGGTATAAAAAATATTTTATTTGTTCATGTGGTAATATATATCCCACATGATCCCCACGGGAGCATGTGGAAACCTTTAAAAGAGTAAATTCATACCTTATTATATGACCACGAGTTGATGTTGAGGCTAGTACAATCTAGTTGCCTAGTCAGGGGTGACTAGGATGCTAGCAGTTGAGTGCTAGTAGCTTTACCATGGTAGACATCTATGGCTTGATGTCTGTCTATGGATTGACCACGATCAGCACCGAATTTTATGTATAGATGACCAAAGAATTATAGTTTGGTTGATAAACACATTTTACATTTTAGCCTGATTAAAGCTCACCTTTGATTTAATAATGTTTTTGGTACTATAGTTCAATTTTATAGAGAAAAATGTGGAAACTATAGAGTAAACACATTATGGTATTTTAGATCGATTACAAATTCCCTTGGAACTATAATACAATATCATGGAAGAAATTGTGAGAACTACAGTATATTATTTGGGAAAGAATAATATAGAATTATAGTGGAAATTTGTGACAATTTATGAAAACTATGGTGAAATTTGTTGATAGATTATGAGATACATTTGTGGTAAAATTTGGAAAACTATAGTGTAATCTTTTTTAATAGAAAAAATTGTGTGAAAATTGTGAAAAACTATAGTTAAATCTTGTGAGAGGATTATGATACTAATTTGTGACAATTTAGTGAAAACTATAAAGGAGATTATAGTACAAATTTATGGTAAATTTGTAAGAGCTATAGTGAAATCTTATGGAAATATTTTGGTGCATTTTTGTGGAAACAATGAATGCTTTGCTTAAAAATAAATTTGTGAGAATGGAATGGTTTGATCCATTTGTTTAAATGCTATTTATTTTCAAATGAAATAGGAATTTATTTGAAAATCATCTTCTAATCATGCATGGGAAGAATGGATAGGAAATCCATTCTTGAGGGAATTATGGGATTCTCTCTTGAGTTGAGTAGAAGTAATTGCATTTAATAATATTTGATCAAAGGAATATCTTTTATGGAAAATGATATGGAATGGAAATGGGTATGGATTTCATTCTTAGGAAAGTTATGGTATTTCCTTCCTTTGATTGATGGAATGCTTTAATGCAAATTACATTATGGTGAATGTATTGTGCATGGGTGCATTCAATTGAAAAGTTGCATATAGAATGCATAATCATATACATGTAATGGGTTGTCCTAATCCCTTACTACCATAATCACTAATACTAGTGTTTCGATATGGATCAAGAGAAGACTATATTTATTTATACTTTATGGTAATATGATGTACTAAGACCTCCATGATGAAATTTCCCTTTATTGTAAAGATATATTCACTTGAGAATTGCTTTGTAAAATGAAACAGAATGTATATGTATGTACTTGATAATTACTTTGTAAATTAAAATAGAATGTATTGTTTCACTCCCTAAGAGGATATGTAAATGATGTAATCTTCAATTACAAGCAATATGGAATAATTTATTAAAATTACATTTTGATTTATAATATATGGATATTGGTAGGGTTTAGATCTTTAGATGAGATGTAGAGATGATGTCTAATGGCAAAGGACAACCCTAATTTAAGAGAGAAAAGAAATATACATGAGTAGACTAGAGAATCTCATAATAATACCTAAAGATAGATATCTACTGTAACCTTAAGAAGGGAAATGTAATATTGATCAAGTGGAAGGCTTGGATTCTATCTCCCATCATGGAGGTTAATGGTGAATTGAGCAAGTAAGGTAAGTGATAGACATTGGATGTCTATGTGGGTCTGTGTGATGACCACCTTAACTACCCATTGTGGTTATGGGGATAGTTAAGCATTACAAAATATTGATATTCTATATTGGTGGAAGAATATCTAATCTAAAAGGCATACACCTAATCCTGGTCCAGTTTGGACCTAATAGGAGACTAGATTAAGTTGGACTTATGTTAGTAAAGGAAATTGATGAACTCCCAGGCACTGTGGTCGAGAGTTTCTACATTCGGTAAATGGTAGAAACTAATGGTGACCACATGAAGGCATCCTTATATGAAGTTAAACCCGTTGGTATTATTATACGAGGGTTAGCCACTCCTATCCACAAGTGTCATGACCCTCCCTTGGCCAACTTTTGGTTTTGTGGTTTGCTAATGCTTTCATGATTTGCTAATGCTTATTTTGATAAGATGATGGACTATCTATTTATTTATCATGAAAAATATGTATTGTTGATGGAATTATGTGGTGATTTGATTGATCATATTCTCATGTTAAAGTCCTTGCAAACTTAGTTTTATGAAAGAATAATATGTTGCTAATGGAACATCACTTTTGCAGGAAAGAGTTGCTATTGGTGGCAGAAATAATTGGTCACTGAGAAAGGGAATGTCCAAGGGAAATTATGTGATGGGTTATTTGACAAAGTATTCGAAGTAACACGAATGAGTGCTTCTTTCATGGAGAATGCATAACATGACTTGCATAAAAGAAACTAATCATGTTGACCTTTAGCTAAAGAAATGCTTATCATAAAATAGTTGTTTTGATTGAAATTGATAAGTGGCTATGGAAATGATTGTTTGTTGTGATATTTTTAGGGAAAGGAAGCATGTGTTTTTAAAAATATATATTTCTAGAGTAGAATCTAGAAAAGAGAAATATTTTGTTTTAGTTGGTAAATATAATAGTGTTGATTGTGATTTCCTTGTTTTTTTGTAATAGAGGAGCTTGTTACTCATAGAATTATTATTTTGATAATTTTTACTTCGTGGTTGTTATGATGTCTATATGTTGGTGAAAACTTAGTTCCACTTGAAGCTATATTCTGGATGGTTGTTGAGTGTGCAATCATGAGAGTTTGAGTTGTTTTGTTTTCCACATTCATTGATCTTAATGAAAATTTGGTTGAAGTCCTTGGTGGTGAATGAAAGAGAGGAAATATGTTGAGCAACGAGAATGATGTCCTTGGTAGTGGGAAGTTTAAAAAGTGTGGAATAGTTTGGTAAGTGAAGTAAAAATACTAGTGTTGTTTTTAGAAATGAATATTTTGAGGAGAGCTTTTGGAAAAATAAGGAATGCGAGATAAAGGAGTCTATCTAGTGGTAAATGAAGGTAGAGGTGCAGAGTAAGAAGCTTAAAAGACAAGCGACAAACAACAGGTAGAACTCTTTTAAGGAAAATAAAATGATTTAATATGTGGTGTTAAACTATTTTATTTTGAGGTGAGTTCTTTCATGGGTTAGCCAATGGTCTCTTGTGGAAATAATCTCTGTGAGACAGTGGTTAAATGATTATGGGAATAGTTGTTTTTGGTTTTGTTTTTGTAGAAAAACTTATGCTTGACCATGTTTTGGGTAACATAGTGACTGAAACTAATGCTTGCTCTATATATCATGGATGTTATACTGTATTATTTTTCTTTCTAAAGCCGTAAATACTGGATTTTTAGGAACTTATTCTTGAGGAAAGGTTTTCTTTTAAGAAAAGAGTTGTTTGAGAGTTGATGGTTCTTACCACTCGAGCATGTTGCTCCAACATGAAACTTAGATTTAAATTGATTGAAAGTTTTATGTAAACTTTGTTGCTGAGTTTTGAAAATGCTTTGACTATTGAGTTTGGCAAACCCGAGTTCTTAAAACCTTGAGCTAATGTTAAGTAGAGAAGAGCTATGTCCAGCTAGGAAAAGAATGGTAGTGTAAGCTGGTTGTTGGTAGAACTTGAGGTATGTTTTTAATGGAACAAAGCTAGGTCTCTGGAAAGAAACATAGATTAGGCTTGTGTTCCTCTTGTATGTTGTTGTTTATGTGAAATTTTCCTTTGAAATGCTTACTAGTAAATATTGGAATTTGAGGAAAGAATGGGAAAAATGTGTGCGAACTTTGTGTTGTCTTTTAAAGAAAAACAATGAACGTAGGCACTAATATGGATAAAATTGTTTATGAAATTGACTTGATCAACATTTTCAAGATGATTGAGATAAAATGTTTTTTGTGTATTATTATTTTTGAATGCTTCAATAGAAAGAAGTATTGAATGGTTGTAGTTGTGTTTGATTTATGCAAATTTTTACTTTCAATTGAGAATATGTAGTAAACTTTGAGTTTTTATGGAAGTCATCTCTGATCCAGAGGAACGGATAATCACTTTCCAACGATCGAAGGTATTTTTGCTCTGGTGTGATAAATCCAGTATTACTCCAATGTCTAGTGGTAGAGGACAATGTACTATACCAGTATTGAGTCTTTGACTGAGTTGTAGAAGAGAACCCTTCATTGTTGTATAAAGAAATATTTGTCCTTCTATGTAATGGTAGCACCAGTTAGCTCCTGTGTTGACTGGTAGTTTTTATTGGAATATTATGCCAATGAGATGTGGGATTGTAGAAGCCTGTAATTAATCATTATGTGGAAATATCTTATGTATTCTCCAATACAAAGGTTGATTTAGAACCTCATTGAATGTAATGCATACATTTTATGTTGATTATGGTAAGTTTATGATGAAAGTGTTCTTTATGTTCTATCTTTGCTTTGCTTCTTGGTGGAAAATTTAAATGGGAATGGTCTAAAGTTTGTGTTGCAATTATCTATGTGTTTTACCTTCCGTAGAATAGAAACTATGCAAGAGTATTTAAAGGGAGACTTTAATGAATGTCATAACTTCGTCCAAGTTATAAGATGGCATTTTGAATTCATGCTTGTTTACGAATGAATGAATGTATGTTGGACAAACATCTAGACTTTTCCTAAGCTTATCTCTTATTGTCTCAAATTTTGGCATTAATATTATAATGTGGTCAATTTTTTTAGTAGTGCAACTTAACTTAGGATAGTGTATGTTAAAATAGGATACCACTTGGAGTTTTTGAGAAAGCATGAGATACCTCGTAAGCTAAGTATTGATATTGTCTACGTAGAGCTTTAATGATTGAGTCAAGTCAATTCGGGTGATATATCTGAAGTTAGTCTATAGTTTTGACTTCGGTATATTCACTCCTAAGAGCCACGAGGATGTCTTGATAAGGAAAGTAAGATTAATTAACTAATGAACCAAGGACCCTCAGAGAAACCAAGTGATTAATTACTATAGTTCTATTTTTATTGTATTATGTAAGGACGGATGTTGCCAAGTAAGCCAAGCCATTTTGTCATTTACCATAGTTTTTATTTTATGAGCATTTAATTTTGGAGGTGAAATCCTCTATAAAAACTAAGAAACTTGATGTAAAAAAGGATGGACATTCTGCTAAAGAAAACACTTTAAGTTTAAGCTTCTGCTTTAATAGAAATATTGTTGGAGTCTAGTTCCTGGATCAGTTGTGTATGCAATTACTTTTTATCTATAATTTTTGTTTAATTCATGATTTTTTTAGGTAGATTAAATTTTGTAGTTGAATTTAATTTTTTATAAAGAAGTGGATGTTGAAAATCTAATTGAAAGTTATATTTGTGAGCTGTGAATGGTCCCTGTGTTTTTCTTTCTAATTAAATGTTGGTTATAACTTGATCTAGTTATTTAGTTGCTAGTTCATCCTCACTCTATTTCTATGGCTTACATCCATATTTTCCATTTCTTTCTATCAATATTTATCCCTATGCTTACACCAAACTTTATATTAGTAAGGTAACTAGCCCTCTCTAGAGATTGGACCGAAGGACATCCCTTTCCTTCAACCTTTCAATGTTGGTTAGGTCTAAGGTACATATTTTTACACTTAGGTAGATTTGTGACTAATAGTTTTTGGCATGCCCAGTGGGACACTAAAAATTCCACTTTAAGCAGTAATAATATTTGATGTTCATCTTCTACTATCTTATTAGAACATCTGGCGACTCAGTTTTACCCAAAAGCCTCCAAATGTGAAGTTGGTGAAAGCTTTACTTCATGATCACAAGATCAAAGGCCAAAAATTTAGAAAATCCCATTGATTTCTTTAAGATTTATACCCAAGTCTTAGGAGAGCATCCTAGATTAGTCACTTTGACTATACCATCAGTTGCAACATATTCATAGGTAGCTGGTGTGTTTTTCGTTCCTTCAAGTCCCTCTAGTACTCCCACTAGCTTTGCTCCCCAAGTGAACACTCCAGTTCAAATAGCCCAAAACTCGCCACCACCATCAAGACAATTTCCAACATGGAACCATTCTAGAGATTTGGATATGCAAGCTCATAACCCAATACCTCCAACAATATTGAAGGTTTTACCTACTTATGATGGTACAAGAAAAACAACTTATGAGCATGTCCAAGACATGGCTTCTTTGGCAACTATCTATAGCATCATAGAAGAATATGTCATGGTCATATTGCCCATGCTCTCTCTCAGAGGGAAATTGCTTTAATGGTACCGGTCCTTACCACCTGCCACTATCACTACATGGGACCAGTTGGCTAAGTTAATGATAAAAGACTTCAACAAACAAGTGGATCTTTTTTCTCTGTTGCATCAGTTACTAATATTTAGAGGCGTCCACAGGAGGAAATCATTGATTTCAATGTTAGGTTCACTCAAACTTGGTAGAGAGTCCCTTATGGTCTTTGATCGACTCTCAAATAAGCCACATTTTATTACCTATGAGCCTTCAATTCTAACATTAGCATGGTCATCCATAAGTCCAACATTGATACATCCCTAGCTTTGTAATCTACTACACAAAAGGCTAAGGCTAATCTGATTGCTATCGGTAAGCTTCCACTAAATATGATGATGTCTATCTTTCCTGATCTCCCATAGCATTTATATTCTAGGGCATATTCTTAGTCTTTACCAATGTCCCCCATGTATCCAGTCCCTTCATGGAATTTGAGTTTATCTCAAACTACGATGATAGTTTTTATCTCGTAAATTGTCTGCTCCCTCCATTACATAGCTTTCCACTCTGGTTCCATTCCTAGCACTGCCATCTCTTCCTGTACCACTTCCATTACCATCTCCTCCTGCACCCACAAATCTTGATATCCCGATGTTCATCCGGTTAGACTTATCCAAAGCTTATGACAGAGTGGATTGGCACTTCCTTATCAAATTTTTGAGGCAATTTGGTTTCTCTAAGGATTGGATGGATTGGATTATGGGATGTATCTCTTCAGTTTCCTACTTAGTTCTTATCAATGGCAGGCCTTCTCAGTATTTCCAAGCTTCTAGCGGTATCAGGCAAGGTGACCCGCTATCCCCTTATTTATTCATCATTCTTGCTGAATGTTTGGGTAGGACTATAACCAAAAAGAGGGAAAACAAAACCCTTAATGGAGTTACCATTGCTCATGGAGCTAGACCTATCTCTCATCTTCAATTTGTGGATGACTCTATCCTTTTAGGTAAAGCTACAGTTAAGGAAGCTTCTAATTTTAAGCAAATCATTAGCTGTTTTTCTAAGGCTATCGGGCGGTTGATCAATGAAGACAAATCTAAAGTTATTTTCTTTCACTGCTTTGCTAGACAGGAAGCCATGGTCTTGGATAAATTAAGATATAAGAATACCTCTCTTCCAATAACTTATTTAGGTATTCCTATAAATATTCAAAGGTAGAAAAATAAAGATTGGAATTGGTTGTTGGACAAAGTCAAGAAGAAAATTGGAAAGTGGACCAACAAGTGGCTTTCTTCTGGGGGTAGAATCACCTTGGTAAAATTAGTCCTTCAAGCTATTCCTATTTATGTTTCTTCCATTTTGAATATCCCAAAGGTTGTTCTTTGAGAATTGGATCAAATCAATCATCGTTTCCTTTGGAGTGGTACTAAGGAGAAAAGAAAATGGGCCTTGGTGAAATGGGATACTTTATGTCTTCCTAAGAGTGAAGGGGGGTTAGGATTCCGGTATTCAATTAATAACAACAAAGCTTTAGCTGCTAAATTATATTGGAGGATGTTGCATAACCCCAATGCTCTTTGGGCCAATAATATCTGTGCTAAATATGCTGAGAACAAAAGTCCTGAAGACCTTTTTCGCTATCAACTTCCTACCAAAGGTTCTCCCATTTTAGCAGTTCTTAAGACTGGTGAGGATTTGATAAAGAAAAAATTATTTTGGATCATTCATAATGGTCAACATTCAAATTTTTGGACAAATTCTTGGGATGGTCACAAGCCTTTGATAACTCAGTTTCCCGATTGGAGGCCTTGGATGGAGGAGCTTCACCAAGATAATTGGATAAAGGTGGCTAATTACTGTCGGTACCATATTGGTAATTCAAAGGTTGGTAGATATTGGATCCCTATTGAGGACTGGCCTATTCAAATCCCAGAAATGCAAAGACAAGATATCCAAGGCATCCTTCATATGAGATCCCTCTCTTGGTCCCATGAAAAAGATTGTTTTGGATGGAACAACACTACTAAGGGTGAGTATTCAGTTGCTCAAGGTTATTTGACCTTATGCCATAATAATCCCAACCATTCTTCTGACATATTTTCTCAATTGTGGGCTCAAAAGCTCTGGCCTAAGGTGAGGTTATTTAATTGGCTTTTATTGCATCGTAGGGTGCTTACTGGTGAGCAACTTATGAAGCGTGGTTTTCATGGCCCTTTTAGATGTGAAATGTGTGAAGAGAATGTAGAAAATATCAACCATATTTTTATTGAGTGTACTTTAGCCTTTGAGCTATGGAGGAGAATGGCAACTTTACTTGGCTTACAGTGGTCCAATTTTTTCACTTTTGAATAGCTTTGGAGGGATTGGCCTAATCAAGAGGGTGTTGATCATTTTATTAGGCGATTAGTTTGGATGGGTTCTACCATTCTTCTTTGAAATATTTGGAATGAAAGGAACAGCCAAATTTTTCATCAAGATAGGAAAGATATTCACTATATTTGGCAAAAGACCATAGCCAACTTAGTTGAATCAGTCCATCATCTCCTTAATCATCCCCAAAACTCCCACCAAATATGGGGTCAAGTGATGCAAATATTGAATATTAAACCTTCTAAGGGCAACCAACTTAAAGGGAATGTGAGTATAGTAAGATGGATAGGACTAGAAATTGGCAACCTCCTCCTAAGGATTTTGGAAAAGTCAATACTGATGGAGCCTCTAGAGGGAACCCTGGAAAAGCCAGTGTGGGAGGAATTGGTAAACTTTTAGATGGCTCCCTGGTTTTTACTTTTGCTGAGAATTTGGGTATTCTTTCCAATAACCTTGCTGAGGGGTATGGTATCCTTAGAGGCCTTCAGGAGGCTACCAAGGTTGGATGGGAAAAGTTGTTAGTTGAGTCTGACTCTCAACTTATGATTAATCTCTTGAAGACTCCTTCTAAGAATCATAAGGTGGATTGGAGAATAAAAAGAATTATTGAGAAAATTCAGTTAATCCAGATGGGATGTTTGAAAGTTGATTACAATCATGTGGTCAGAGATCAAAACAAGAGTGTTGATGCTTTAGCTAATTGGGCTTTGGACAAAGGTGATCTTACTTGTTATGGCCACCCTCCTATATGGTGGGTGGGCTTCTCAAATTAGGGAAACTCTTATTTCTATCATTTCTTTGGATGGCTCCAGTTCTGAAGGTACCTAGTTTCTTCTTGTTTTTTTTTGTTTCTCTTTGGTTCATTCAGTTTTTTTAGTTCCCTAGCTCATTCTATTCTTTATTTTGTTTCCTCTGTTGAGTCTTGCATTAATAGTCTTCTGGTCTAGATAGGTCATTGTTTTGTTCATTTTTTTTTCTTTTGTCTTCTTTGTTTTTTTGTTTAGTTTTTTAAGGTGGGTGGGTTCTTTTATTTTGTTTTGTTTTTGTGTTCTTTGTGTTGTTTTTTTTTGTTCTTGTGTTTTTGTTGTTTTTTTTTTTTTTATGTTTATTGTTATTGTTCTTGTGTTTTTTCGTTCTTGTTCTTGGGTTTCTCTTTGTATGTGTTATTTCATTTTTTTATGTGTGAGTGTTTTCTATGTTTTTTGTTTTTTTTTATTATCTGTTGTTGGTTGTTTTTATTTTTATTTTATTTATTTTATTTTTTAGGTTTTGGTTGTGTTTATTTTTCATGTTTTTTTGGGTTATGTCTTTGTAGTGTTCTGTTGTTTTTGTCTTGTTTGTGTTTTGTTATGTGGTTCTTGTATTTTTCTATGTGGTTTGTGTTGTGGTTTCTTTTATCTTATTGTGCGTGTTTGGTTGTGCTTTTGGTTTTGACACACTCAAGGAGTTTGTTTTTTATTTTATTTTATTATTTTTGTTGTTATTTTCTTTTTTTAATTTTGTTTTGTGTGTTTGTTTGCTCCTTGAGTATGTCAAAGGTGGTAGGCTAGGTCCGAGTCCTGGGTGTTTTTGGCGGAATGGATACCCCTGCCTCCTTGGGTCTTACCCGAAAGTGGCATCCCTTTTTGGGATTTTTTCCACAAATTAAAAAAAAAATATCTTGATATCCAAGAGAAGTTACTAAAAGAGATGCAATCAATGAACTTAGCAATAAGAGTGATGAGCAATGAGATCACAGTGATTAATAAAAATAGGTTGAGAGAGATTTCCATCCTAGGAGATTTCAACCTTCACCAATCACCAGAGAGCAAGCAGCTTCAACCTGAAAGGTGCCTAAAAGGAATCTGGTTGTATTGAAAAATTAAGAAGTTGGCCCATTAGATAATATGTATCTGTGCTCTACCTGCAATGATCTACATGGTGAAGAAACTTGCATGGTTCACCTAAACTATGTACAAACATTGGTAGACAACTCTCCCAATGGTTAGATCAACATGATTATAGAATCCGATCATAATTTCATGGTCCCTTCTAAATAATAATTTTTAGTTCTCACAAGAGTTGGAAGAAAACTAGTCACAGTAGATCCAATTGAAAGGGATCCATTAAAGGTACTCATTGATCCAAAGGTGCAGAATGAGAGAAAACAAGCACAAGCAAAAGCGTGTGTTCCAGCACCCAAGCTAGATGCACCTATCTTGTTAAAATATCTCTTACCTCTGTGAGTGAAAGAAAAATTGTAAGAAAAGGTACCAACTTTGTAAGAGAAAGCTGAAACAGGGGAACAGGCTAGAGAAAGGCTCAAATACCCATCCTTGACCAAGCATTAGAGGGTAGAAGACATGTAGGAATATCAGAGCAAGTATGAGGCTGCCAATGAAGGAAGGAAGTCTAACGCATATACGTATAATATTTTTGAGGAGCTAAAGAAGATTCCTACCAAGGTTAGTATCTATAATGAATTGCAAATGCCTAGAAAAGTCAACTTGTTGCAAGAATCATTGAAGTTTGTTAAATATAAGGGAAAGAATCCTACTCAAACTATTTTTTCTCAAATGCTAACCACTTCAGCTACTAGAAATAATAGACCACCCCCTTTCTACTTGTCTCTTAGGATGGAAGGTTGGATTGTGCATAATTGCATGATCAACTCTGGTGCTACGATGATTATCATTTCAAAGGCAGTTTATGATGTTATGGGCATGGAGTATACCAGGAGTAGCCTGAGATTTTTAAATTTGGATGGTACTCTAGTAAGAATAGTAGGAGTCATCAAAAATATTCTCATTGTCCTACATAAAATACCTCATATCACTATGATCCAAGAGGTGGTTGTAGTTGACCTAGATCCATATTTCAGCATGTGCCTCTCAAGAGAGTTTACTACCAAGTTAGTAGGCTATATTTCTCTAGACTAATCCCATATGGAGATTCCTTTCAAAGGGAAAAAAATATAAATCTATAATGAGAAGCCTTCTTATTTTCATATAGATAATATGGAGGAAGAAGAAAATTCCATAAATTCTATCAACATGATGACTGAAGAATTAGAAGAATTGGATTTAATGGAAGAAGTTTTGGATGAGCTTCGTACAAAATATGAGTTTTAAATGAATGATATTAATGTCATGATAGAAATTGATATTGGTTATTACTCCATAACTAAGCTTGAAAAGGCTGAAGTGAAGGTGTCTGATGATCAAGGTCCTATTCTAGATCAATTATGGAAGATCTACTTTGATGGCACGAGATGCAAGAATGGCACAAGAGCTGGAAGTATTCTCATTTCTCCTGTTGGTATACAAAATATTTATTCATATCCATTGATATGGAGTTGTAAAAATAACACTATCGAGTATGAAGCACCATGCTTAGGAGAAGAAAGCGAAGAAGCTCAAGATTAAACAGATCCAAATTTTCAGAGATAAAAAATTGATTATGAATAAAGTAACTAACAAGTGTGTCTCCAAGCAGCACTCACCACAAAATGGGGTACATTTGCTTATCATTGAATGTCTTTTGGCCTCTCAAATGCTGGAGCAACATTTTAGAGAGAAATGGATGTGGCTTTCGATGGGTTATTAAATTATGTTATTGTTATTTATTTAGATGATATGATTATCTACTCTCATAACAGGGAGAAGCATTATTTACATTTAAGACAAGTGTTTGAGAAATACTGAGAGTCCAGGATATCCATTAACCCAAATAATTATATCTTCACGGTGAAGGAGGGAAAGCTCCTTGACCATGTAATCTCAGAAAAGGGTTTAGCTATTGATCCAGCTAGAGATGAGGCTCTTTTGAAGCTTCCACTGCCATCCAACAATAAATGGTTGCAGTCATTTTTTGGGTGGATTATTTTTGTTCAAAATTTTATAGCATATTTTGCCCAAGTTTCTAAACCAACGACTAAAATCTTGAGGAAATATATTGAGTTTAAATGGACTAAGCAAATAAAACAAGTATTCTAGGAAATCAAGGAAAGAATTGCTCAAGTCCCTAATTTGGTGAACCCTAACTATTCAAAGGATTTTATCCTTTACGTTTTTGGTGAGCATGAGAGTTACATAGTCGTTCTCACACAGTAGGGAGAGGATGTAGATGAATGCCCTATTGCATTCCTGAGCCAAGTCATCCAACCACGCAAGGAAAAATACAATTTTTTTGAGAATCAAGTGTATGCAGTGATGAAGTCCTTGAAGAAGTTTTGGTATTTTGTTTCCCATAGCAAACCAATTGTGTATGTTGTTCATCCATATATCTAAAATTTCATTATCCAGGGTGAGCTTGGAGATAAGAGAGCTAGTTGGGTTTCCAAAATATAGGAATATGATATTGAAATTCGACCACCCAAGCTTGTTCAAGATCGAGCACTATGTCAAGAGCTTGCAAGGAGCACTGCTTTTGAATCAATGGTTTGTTAGAATAAAGAGTCAGTAAGTGAAATTAATTGTGCTAATCATTCCTTAAGTGACCGTGATTGGATAGAGGACCTTGTCAAATTTTTCAATTCAGGAAGAAATCCTTCTCGTATTAATGCTTCACAAGGATGAAGATTCAAGCTACAGGTCCTTAAGTATGTTATGTTGTGTAATGGATTGTTTCATAAGGACATTGATGAAGTTCTTCTCAGGTGTGTTAGAGAATCAAAAAAGTATAAAATCCTAAAATAATTTCATTCAATTGTCAAGAAGCCACTATGTAGGGAGACCCATGGCATTAAAAATTATCAAAGTAGGTTATTTCTGGTCCACTCTTTTTTAGATACATTTAAGGTTAGTCAAAGTTGTGATAATTGCCAAAGGTATGTCGGTAGAAGTAGAAATGCATCTTTTTCCCTTCATATGATTCAAGTGGAAGCACCATTTCAACAATTGGGTTTCCAAAATATAGGAATATGATATTGAAATTCGACCACCCAAGCTTGTTCAAGATCAAGCACTATGTCAGGAGCTTGCAAGGAGCACTGATTTTGAATCAATGGTTTGTTAGAATAAAGAGTTATTAAGTGAAATTAATTGTGCTAATCATTCCTTAAGTGACCGTGACTGGATAGAGGACCTTGTCAAATTTTTCAATTCAGGAAGAAATCCTTCTCATATCAATGCTTCACAAGGATGAAGATTCAAGCTACAGGTCCTTAAGTATGTTATGTTGTGTAATGGATTGTTTCATATGGACATTGATGAATTTCTTCTCAGGTGTGTTAGAGAATAAAAAAAGTAGAAATTCCTACAATAATTTCATTCAATTGTCAGGCAGCCACTATGTAGGGAGACCCATGGCATTAAAAATTATCAAAGTAGGTTATTTCTGGTCCACTCTTTTTTAGATACATTTAAGGTTAGTCAAAGTTGTGATAATTGCCAAAGGTATGTTGGTAGAAGTAGAAATGCATCTTTTTCCCTTCATCTGATTCAAGTGGAAGCACCATTTCAACAATTGGGTTTAGATTTTATTGGGATCATTAATCCTAATTTATCTACTGGGCATAAATACATTCTAACAACAACTGATTATTTCATCTGATGGGCCAAAGAAATCCCAACCAAGAAGGCATAATAGGAGGTAGTCATCACTTTCCTTGAAGTATTGATCACTCGCTTTGGTGTCCCAAATGCAATTATAACAGACAATGGAACTTCATTCATCGGTGCCAAAAGTAGCGAGTTCATGGGTAAGTATGGTATTTATTTAAAAACCTCATAAAATTACTATCCACAAGGAAATGGTCTGGCTGAATGTACAAACAAGAATCTGCTTAGGATTCTAAAGAGAACTCTTGGTGGTAACAAGTGAAGTTGGCATTTACTCCTGAACCAATCTTTATGGGTCGATCGCATCTCGGTTAAAAAATCTATAAATACGTTCCCCTATTCTTTGGTGTATGGTAAGGAAGTAGTCTTGCCCATTCACATTGAGTTGCAAGTGCTTCAATTTTTACAACTACTTGATTATGGAGATAATGAAATTGATCCCATGAGCGCAAGGTTGGCTCAAATTTTTCAACTGGAGGAAGAAAGGGAGAAATTGTATAATGCCTTCATGGAACATGTCCATATGACAAAGAAGTGGTTTGGCAAGAAGACTTATGAGAAGGCATTTAAGGTGGGTGATATGTTGTTAAAGTGGAATGAAACAAGGTGAAGCTGGGAAAGCATCACAAGTTTGAGGTGATTTGGGAAGGCCTATTCCATATTTTTAGTATGAATCAAGTTAACTTATTTTATTTGCAGGATATGGACGGCCATGCATTACCAATTCCAGTCAATGGTCTTTATTTGAAGGCCTACTACCAGTGAAAAATTTGAGATTGAGAATGTAAATATGTACATAGTTATTTTAATGTCTTTTTGTTTGAAAAATGACTAAGGATGGAAGCGAAATTCCTTTTTGCTGAGCAAAAGTATTTTTGCTGGAAAAAATCGTTTTCATGAGTGAAAAACCTTCTTCACCCCTCCTGGGTGTAAAATAAAAATAAAAATCAAGGATCAAAATTCCTTTTTGCTGAGCGAAGGTATTTTCACCAATGAAAACACTCATTATTATTTTTTTGGCATTTCTCCCAGGAGTGCTTTGTCGACACCAAAGACAGCAAAAGTATGCATTAAAATTTTTTTTGCTTTTCATGCAAGTGGGGTAAAATCATGCCAATTTTAAAAGGATAGGCACCCAAGTTAGGAAAATCACTTGATGGAAAAAAGAAAAGCAAAAAGAAAAGGAAAAGAAAAAATAAAATAAAATAAAAGAGAGAGAGAGAGAGAGGAAGAAGGTGATTTTGCCCAAGACAATGATTTCGCTCATGCATATCCTGATTTTTGGGGCTAAAATCAAGTTGACATCAGAAAAATTCACTCTAATGCTTTTTTAGAAGAACAGGGTGGCAAAATTTATTTTTGGAGTGAAAGGGAGCAAAATGCCTTTTCGCCCTGCTTTTTCAGTGATCTCCCAAATTGCATGATGTTTCACCCTGTTTTTTCAACAAAATTATTTTTGGCACTCCACATCAGCGAAACAAGGTGCCCATCATACAGTTCAATGTGAAAAAGTAGCAAGGCATATTTTCCATAATTAATCATTAACAACAAGTTATGCCCCCAAGAAGAAAAAGCAATTAAAAAATCAAAGCAACCAATCAGAGTAATTGGAGAAGGATTTTTGGAAATCATGACATACCCCCAAATTTAGCTGGTACACCACAGGCATTAAATTTTGTAGGTGTGATTGGAAAACTATACAAGAGCAACATTTCAGCTAGATATTCCAAAATTACAAAGCACCTATTCGAAAAGGTGCTACGAATCATGGGTTGCTCCAATATTTGAAGTTATTTGTTGTTTACCCAAGTGAAGCTAATGATTGGGAAGAGAATCATAGAGGCTAATAAGGAGAAGACTTAGAAGAAGGATGATCTAAAAAAGAGATGGTGAAAAGCTAG
This sequence comes from Wollemia nobilis, assembly GCA_028583015.1. Lineage (NCBI taxonomy): Eukaryota > Viridiplantae > Streptophyta > Pinopsida > Araucariales > Araucariaceae > Wollemia > Wollemia nobilis. Next base: position 1,419,793 of record JAQPPZ010006010.1, read on the forward strand.
AGAGGAGGAGGAGGAAGTGGAATTAACGTCTTATTACGATTGCCTGGCACAAATAAATGACTACGTAATCACGAAAAAGGGCATGGAGAAATTGTACCAAGATGTCGAGTTCGCTCTACAAAAGGTATCCATCGAGAGTTTGTGCACCATAGTGTTCTATTCTCATCTTTTCTAGTACATGTGTACACCTATGCACTCATGTCCTAAGCTGGTATGGGTGATTGTGCAATTTTATAATCTTACTATGAGAGTTATTCAAAAACCCAAGGAGATAAGTTGTTCATAATTTAAGCTATCTCGGTCAGGGACATCTTCACTTGCGGTGCAAGACCTCCACTCGACGTCATGTTTAAAAATCTCAATCTTTTAGAGGAGGAAAGGTACTAGTCTACAGTTCATATGCGATAGTTTATGGAGAGCCAATTGTTGAAGACGCCATGTTTTGGGGAATTTCCAAAATTATCGATGTCGCTAAGGGATTTCAAAAGCATAGATTTATATTCAATGATGGTATGGATGGTAGGATTTTCTTCATATTCCATAGTGCATAAGTGGCAAGAATAACTGGTGTAGTGTATTTCACAGGTGAAGTTTTATACCCCGACTGCTATGACAACGACCATGAATCCTATTTTCTTTGATTTAATAGATTTTGTAGCCTAAATAATGCACACGCAATTGTAGAAGATGCAGAACAAAGAGGATGTCACCTTCAAGCACTGTTCTTTCCTGGTGTGGTATTTATTTTATTACATGCATTCTTAGTTTACCTTTGTAGCAATAAAAAAGATAGATGAAGCAAGAAAAAAATTGGCAATTTATCTATGGACTTAGAGTTTGTCAAAGGACTCCTATTATAATTTTAACAAAATGTTTTTGGGGCTTGCCCTGGAGCTAATTTACGAGGTATGCGATAGAGTGCCAAGAGCCATGAAAGAAGAGGTCATTAAAAAATATAAGGGTAACTTATTTCTATTGATGCAAGGGGTGGTCATCTTCACTAGCAAACATTTTCTATTGCCATATTTTACTATCGAACATCTTTTTTCCCTGGAGGTAGCTCGATAGAGTGATTTCACAAATTATACATAAGCGACATGCAAGGGAAAGAGAGCTATATGCACTATACCTTTTTAGTTTGGTGATGTTAGAGTGACTTAGTGTAGGAAAAATAAATTAACCACCAAAACATTGTATGACCATGGGTTGATTGAGCTTCCCCAACAATGGTGGTACGATCCTTTAGGTTTTTTTAGGAGATTCATCAAGGCCAAAAAATTTCATTGTTGCCCCCGAGAAGATATCTTGCAGCAGAGAAACAATCCCAAGGGGCATGACCTTGAATGGCACATTGAAAATATGATATCGCTCTCTCCTTGGCATGATTTTTATGAAATGGAGGTTGAGTATGATCCCATGAATCATCTAGAGTAGGTTCCTCCTAATTTATTCAATCAAATGAAAGTGAAATTGCTCGAATGGTCTGAGGAGAAGATTGCCAACTAGTGGGTCATGAGAGTCCATCGAGGGAAGCCCGGGTCAAGTTATCCATTGGTTATGGATGAGGTATTTTTTCTTATTTATGATTATAATTATGAAAAGTACCAACCCCTGTCTTTCGTTGACCTGGTTCCTCAAAGTATCTGCAGCCCTGATAAGGAAGAAGATGTGGTAAGAGAAAAGGTAGTATTGGTTGAAGAGAGGGCAGTTATCAAAGAAGAAGAAGAGGAGCAACAATCATCCGAGGAGTATATTTCACTTAGAAATAGGAGCATGGGTATAAGGTTACCTTTCCCTAATATGGTAAAAAGACCCAAAATTGGTGCAGTTTTTGCTCTTAGCATAAATCCACCTCCTTTGCTTACGATTGACCAAACTGGTTTTAAGGAGATATCCTCTTTGAATTAGTAGGAACAATCGAGCATTATGGCGACAATAGTATATCTAGAAGCAGAGGAAGATAATGCAAATAAAGAGAAATATTTTGTAGTATAGCAACCTTCATCGTCAACTTAAATGGTATCGAAGCTTGCAGGTATGTATTTTCTTTCTTATTCTCTCACTGATAAGCACTTGGTGACCACTACTTCTCCACCTACAGTCCCAAAATCCACTTCACCTCCATTCGTTGTACCCATATCTTCAATTCTTATTTCCACTTCACAGTCACAAGTCACCAGTGTTCTCCCTATTTCCTCCATTCCATCCATTTCTCTTTATTTTAGTTCATTCGCATCTGCCCTGAATTCATTTTCCCTTCCATTTTCCTCCATTCTATATTCCCTCTTTCAACCCTATTACTATATAAGTACACAAGCCCCTCCTAGGGTAAGCATAATTGTAGTGCCTTCCACCTTCACTCCCTCTATTGAGCCAAATCCTTAGAAGACCCTTTTTCTATTTTCCCCAATTTTTGCAATATAGGAGCCACTAGCTTCGGAGATGGAGCTATTATCAAGCATCGTGTAGCAGAGAAGATCAGTAGAGCATGGCAAAGTTCCTCATGTTGGCTAAAGAATCGTAAGTGGAAGGATGTACAAGTCTTAGTGAAACCATTGGAATGGTGAATTTTGATCCAAATGCTATGGAGGTGCACACTGTGAAGATGGTCCCTCAGGTCTAGAAATCCCAAGGAGATATGGCACCCAATGATTATTCATATCAATTCATCACTGAGGACCTCATAAAGATCGATATGATTGATAAAATGGGCAATATACAGGTGGAGATGATTTCAATCTATTTGCACAGTGAGAATTACAAAGATCGCTTCTTCCAGGCTTAAGCAAAGATAGCAGAGTTGGAAGAGGCTTTAGCTACATAAAATGCCCAACTAGATGTTGCATAATCATGATCTCAATAATGGCAATAGAGAGCAAAGAGCCTAAAGGGTGAGATTGAGATATATAAGTAGGCAACCAAGCAGTATTAGGCGGTATAGTAGGAAGCATAGCAATAGATCCAGGCCTTGAAGGGTCAACTCTAGAATCTATAGAATTAGTTGGTAGAAAAGGTGATGCAGTCAGTAACCCTCACAAAGGATAAAGTCAAGGAGACTCACAATTAGTTGTTAATTTATTGTTTGATGATGGCGATGAAGGTGATGTTGGTTCTCATTTCCTTCAAGAAGTGCAGATAGTCATTTCATACGATAAACATGTAGTGGAGTATTCAAAAGAAAACCTAGAGTTAAAATTAGAAATGGCAATGAAGATCTAGGCAATGGCTCAAATGGATCTCAGATTTTACCCACTGAGAAAAATGGCTCGTGCTTGGGCAAACACCAAGATCACACTACATAGTTATTTCTCCAAGTTAGATCTGGTTAAATAAGCCCAAAATTTGCTAGAGATATTTGAGCAAGAGAGGCACATTTTATTGGATTACTTTGATATGATAGTAGCCAATGGTTCCCTAGTTTCATCGATGATCGGGGGAATATTATAGAAAAGAAAGACCTAGATGTAGTATGGGATATTTTCATAGACGATGCTTCAAATATTGATGACTTGGAAGAGCCCATCACCTAAGAGCACATGTTGCCATTAATGAGGAAATTAATCTGCATCGAGTCAAGTTTGTTGGAGCTCAGCCAAAGGGTCAATTATATCGACTTGGAGTAGGTTGAAACTTTTTGGTATATTATGGATTCACTCAATGATCAAGAGGTGATTAATATTGATGCTTGGGTTGACGCCATGACAGTGTATGAAGCCACAACTTCACATATTAGAAATTAGGAAGACACTGGTGCAAGTAGCAGGTAATCAAATGCAGCTGGTGGTGGAGACTCTAAGGCCAATGAATAAAGTCCTGGGATCAATTGTATTCAGACAATCTGAATACCCCATGAGCTGCCAAAATATTGGTATTTTTACCACATTAAAATTTTGTTAAAATTTTTGCCCAAATATGTAAGCAATTTTTCTAGTGAAATCCATTTCGAGTGGTTTGTCACATTAGAAAATTTGTTGATTTTTTTCTAATTGTTCAACGGGAGACATTTCAATTAAAATTAGATCGAAATTCCTTTTTCCCCCAGGCACAGTGAAAATCCTTTTTGGACAGTTCCACCAACAAAATCGTTTGCTGACGAGTTTCACCCACTTCCTGGCGAAATTCCCTTTTCACCTAGTTTCTAGCAAAATTCCCTTTTCACCCACCTTTTTGGTGAAATTCCCCTTTTGCTTGCTTTTCCAGCGAAATTCCTCTTTCACCCCATTTTTTAGTGAAACTCCCTTTTGGTGGTGAAATTCCTTTTCACCCATGCTGGAGCGAAATCACCTTTAAGCGCAATTCTTCAGTGAAATTCTCTTTTCACGCGTTGTCATGGTGAAGACGTCCTTTCATGTCTTGCCTTGGAAAAAATATATTTTTTGGCTTAACATTGGAGCACATTGCTTGGGATAAATTCCTTTTTGTACCTCGTCGGGGTGAAATTTCCTTTCACCCATTGTAGTGGCGAAACCTTCATTCGAGCACAGTTTCGGGTGAAATTCCTTTTTGCGTTAGAAGCCTTGTGAAAGTCCTCTTTAGGCTTCACCTTGGCGAGATCATACTGTGTTATTTTTACTAAGAAAAAATCATGGTCAAAGGTGCTTTAAGCAAAAATCAGACCGTAGGTGATTCCGAGACTAACAAATTTAATGTTTGGGGCAAAAAGAGTTACATTTCTTGAAATTGTTTTTGATTAAAATTAAGTTTGACAGATAGCCAGGAGATTGCCCAAATTGAATGTTGTCCACTTTTGACTCTAATGCAATTCTACTATTTTCGAGGCACCACCATGGGGATAAATTTTATTGATGATCCTGGCATTCATTGTTCCCAAGGAACCACCAGATTGGTTCATAGCTATTTTCAAGGAGAGAATTCCGACCAACCACTTTGTCATTTTCCATAGTTTTTGTTTTATGAGCATTTAATTTTGGAGGCGAAATCCTCTATAAAAACTAAGAAACTTGATGTAAAGAGAATATGGATATTCTACTGAAGAAAATACTTTAATTTTAAGCTTCTACTTTAATAGAAAGATTGTTGGACTATGGTTCCTAGATTAGCTGTGCATGCAATTACTTTCTACCTGTCACTTTTGTTTCATTCATGCTTTTGTTAGGTAGATTAAATTATGTAGTTGAATTTAATTTCTCATTAAGAAGTGGATGTTGAAATTCTAATTGGAATTTATATTTATGAGCTGTGAATGGTCCCTGTGTTATTATTTCTGATTAAATGTTGGTTATAACTTGATCTAGTTATTTAGCTGCGAGTTCATCCTCACTCTATTTCTCTGACTTAAAACCATATTTACCATTTCTTTCTGTCAATATATCTCCCTAAGCTTACACCAGATTTTAGATTAGTAAGGGAACCAGCCCTCTCTAGATATTGGTCTAAAGGACATCTCTTTCCTTTGACCTTTCAATATTGGTCTATTCTAGGGCACGTATTCTTACACTTAGGCATATTTATGACCAACACAACCATTATGTGCATAGTGCAACTCATTTATTGGCCTATGAAGTTTGCAAAGATTTGCACAAACCTTTTTGATGGATAGAAAAGGGGACTTCTACACTAAGAGACTTGTGTAGTGCGATGTGCCAAATGTTTCCTTTCAAAATATGAAAAAGGAAAACTTCTACATTAAATGACACTTGTAGAGAACTAGTCTTACTAGAGGTACCCTTTTAGAGGAAAGAAAGGGGAGGGTGGTAATTTGTAAGTAATTATGAAGAAATGATGAACTTGCTAAAAGAACTAACCACTTATCTATAGGCTAATTGTAGATGTGAGTTGGTGGTTAATGGGAGAGTGGTGTTGGTCCTAAGAGGGTTAATGACTCTAAGCTATTTGGAAAAAAAATTGAGAGTGAAATTTTGTATTGTTACAACAAGATAAACATTGACCACATCGATTCTTGTGAAGTGTAGCCTTGGACCTAGTTGGAAACTCATCATTAAGAGAACCACATGATTATTCATCTTAAGTAACCCTTGATCACAAACTTAGCCATGTGAAATATTTAAAAAAAAACTCTCTAATATTGGTTGGTAAGTGAGGAATGTTACAGTTGGTATCAGAGCACAATCGTAGGACTAAAAGCTTCCATGAAATAATTTTAGGTTGTGAGACTATAACTTTCATAAATGAACTCTAAATTAATACATGCTTTGTAAGGAAAGAGTAAGTGCTTAGAGGTTATTGATGTCTAAGCCTTTGTCTCCCATGTTTGAACCACTGGTGAATCAAAATGGAAGAGTTAAGCAAACCCTCCATAGCTTGTGGATCTTAAGAGGTGTACCTCAGACTCTTTTGAGAATTTTACTTGGCATCTATAGCTTTAAGCTAAGTTTTTTCATTACTTGAAGTATTGTACGATGAACAACAAGAGTTATTAGGAGTTATGAAATAAACCTAGAATTAACAAACTTGATGCTCATAAATTTTTAAGATAAGACAAAATGATAAAATAATGTTTTCTTTTATTTACATTTTTTATTCATGTATAATAAGAACTTGGCTATTGTCCAGATTTAGAAATCGGATGAAATATTAACCAGTAAGTGTGATGTATTGGAATATGCCCCAATAATAGAGGAAAACAAAACCTTTATACCATGACTGAAATACCAACAATCATCATCAAAATAATACCATCCAACCATCGGGTGGTGGTCAAATTCAATAACATGTTCACTATTTGAATTTTGGATAGGATCTCAACATAGAGCATGCGGTATTAATGGCATTAGATGACATAAGTGTGTATTATATATATATATATAATACACACTTATGTCATCTAATGCCATTAATACACTTATATATATATATATGATCTAAGTTAGAAACTAGAACTTCAACTTGAATAAATATTGTATCTCACGTCACTCTTTATGCTAGGAAAAATGGCCAGTGGAAAGAGTACAACCCTTTGAGGAGTAAGACAAACTAGGCCTCTTAGGAGAAAGTTAGGAATGTTAAGTAGATTGGTAGAGGACCTCTTTACAATGAATTTTTATTTGCAAGAGAAAATAGAGTATCAGAGGAAATAGTTGGTTCAGCATGAACAACTGTTCGAAACCTTGACAAGAAAAAATGCTCAAAAATGGAAAACTAAGATGGTGCAAGTTAAGCCTAAATTACACAAGAAAAGGCAAATTTTAAACTATGTGATCTTGTCAGAAAAATATCGATAAATCTTAAGAAAAAAGGAAGAGTGTTGCTTTTATGAAATGGGAACAAGAGCAAAACTAGAGAAAGAGGTAAAATTATAATGGAAACCCTCAGGCATTGGAGCAACAAGAACCATCTCACACTGAGTGGACCAAAGGAAAGAAATATGAAGAAATTCTAGGTCTCAAAGATGGTTGCTTTCATTGTAAAGGATAACATTATACAAGGCATTACCATCATCATGTAGAGTCAAGCACGAAATCAAATGGGAAGAACCACAAGATCTATGCAACCACTTGGAGACAAAACCTAGAAGGGCAAGCTACACCCTTGCTCTTGAATGGTAAAATTTTTGGTAGAGATGTTAAAATTTTGATAGATAGTGGAGCTATTGATAGTTTTATTTCTAGTAGCTTAATCAAGGATGTGCTAGAAAGACTAGGATTTTTGGCACAAGGGTGAAAAGTTGAGTATGGGTCAGGATATACCTACTTTGTCGATCAATGTTTTCCTACAACTAAAATAACCCTATATAATAACTCTACCATTTGGCACCTATATGTAGTTCTACTACATGCCTTTGACATCATCTTGGGAATGTATTGGTTAAAGGCCCATAAATTTTTGATCAATTTTCAAGATCGATGGATGGAGTTTACAAATGAAGATGAGAAAATATTGAGGTTGTATAGTGAGCAAGGATATTTTAAACCATTGTTGTTATCAGCAATGCAACTTAAGAAGGCCATTAGGAAAGGTGGAATGGTCTATGTAGTCAAACTCAAAGAAATTGAAGATGACACTAAGGAAGATGCATTTAGGAAATTCCCAATTCTATAAGAATATAAGGATGTATTTACTATAGAACTTCTTGGAATACCTACTAAATGTGAATTTTATTTCACCGTTGACTTAGTACTAGGTGCAGAGCCTATCCAAATATCTCCATACAGGATGAACCCTATTGAGATGTAGGAGTTGAAGGTGCAACTCCAAGAGTTACTTGATAAAGGGTTAATAAAACCAAGTGTATCTCCATGGGGTGCCCTGGTACTATTTATAAATAAAAAAATATGGTTCACTAAGATTGTGCATATATTACCAAATGTTAAATAAAGTGACCATCAAGAATATATATCCCTTGCCAAGGATTGAGGATCTATTTGACCAACTCAAAGAGGGCACTATATTCTTTAAAAATATTTGAAGTTAGGATATCATCAACTGATAATTCGAGAGGAGGATACTCACAAGACTGCTTTCAAAACCAATTATCAATTTACCATTCTACCTTTTGGGTTGACCAACACACCAGCAACCTTTATGAATTTGATGAATAGTGTGTTTAGAAGCTAGCTGAATAAGTTTATCTTGGTGTGTCTAGATGATATCCTAGTTTATTCTCATAATAAGGAAGAGCACGATAGACATTTAAATATTGTTTAGTATCAGAGCATGGTTCAAAAGGAAAATTTTCTCATTATGCAAACTTATATAAGAATGTTTAGTAGTAGGCTTACCTTGTGAGAAGTCCACCTTGTTTGTTTGTTTTTATAAGAAAAAATCAACTTTTTAACTTAGAAGTTAGTTGGTAGGAGAAACTACCAAAGAAGAATTGGAAATTGACTCCTACTACCTCTTTTGTGTGTGGTCAGGGGATAATGCCACCAAAAATAAGAAGAGGAAGTGCTACCCCATCAATAAGGGTAACTCAAGGAACCAATGAAGAGAATAGAGCACCTGATGTTGGAACAGAAAACCCCTATGGAAGAGACAATATTGCTGAAATAGTGGTTTTACTTTATGAGCATGTGGAGATCCAAAAATAGATGTTGGAGACTATGCTAAGTTGAGAAACACAATTTGATAACCTGATAAGGGAACAAGTAGATGAACCTCTTATAGAGGCACAATTAACAAGAGTTTACCTAGAGGTTAATTTGGGCAAGGAAATGAAATATCTAAAGTCTTCCAAGTTTAATGGAGAGGAATATGGGGATAATATCGAGGCTTGGTTGAAGGAGATAGAGACATACTACATCATGAAGAACTTTTCTTTGGGTACTCAAAAATCTTATGCTACACTACATTTGCAAGGATATTTTTTAGCTTAGTTAGAAACCCTTATTGAAGAACAGAATCTAGCAGCTATAGTTGACTTAAAATAGGAAGAGTTTGTTAAAGCCTTCAAAGAAATATTTCTTACGAAACGATTCCCATAAGTTTGACGAATTCATTAAACTTCTTCAAGGGATTAGAAAAGTGGAAAATATTATCAAAAAATTATTAAGTTGGTGAAATATTTTCCCGCATATACTAATAAAATGAAGATCCACAAGTTTATACTTGGAGTAGATCCCAGGATAGGACAGGAAGTGGACATGCAAGAACTTGGAACATTGCAAAAGGTCTATGAGTTGGTAAGGAAAGTTGAGACATACCTCAAACCCTACTTTTACTATGAGGGGTTAGATGAGCAAGGTAAAGAAGCATTAAGGAAGAGAAATAGTTCAAGGTTCATGAAGTGGGAACATGAGCAAGTTAACAAGAGCATTCCTAAGTAGGATAGAAAAAAAGACAGTAATAAAGAGAAGTTTAGAAGAAGGTTCCAATGAAGTAAACGTAGACGCGATAATCATGGCAACAATGGCAATAGATCACCATAGAGATAGACTAACTTGTCCAAGGAAGAAGTAACAGTAGGAGAGATGAAATGAAAAGAACATCCAAGACCAAAGGAGGGATGTTTTCTTTGTAATGGAACTCGTTATACAACTAATTATCCACAAATATCAGGGATGATTTTGAAAGGAAATGAACTAATGAACAGAGAAACTGCACCTAAGGAACCAGTGCATAGGATATATGCAGCTACAGGAAACCAAAATTTGGATGGACAAGCCACTCCTTTGGTAATAAAAGGTAAAATTTATGGTAGAAGTGTTAGAATCTTATTTTATAGTGGTGCTACTGACAGATTTATTTCCACTAGTTTAATTAAACATATATTTGTAAGGCCAAAAATCTTGGTGAAAGATTTAGTATGATTTAGGACAAACCTACTCCATAAATTAGTGCTATCCTAGGGCATAAATAACTTTACCTAGTGGAATGACTATAGGGTGCTTTTATGTTGCACCAATGCATGCCTTTGACATAGTGATAGGGATGGATTGGCTGCAAGCAAATAAAGCAGTGATTAATTTTTAAGATTGTTGGATTGATTATACAGATGTTGACAGGCTGGTTTGAAGAGTGAGTAGCCTGTAAGGGGCTTTCCAACCCCAAATTATCTTAGCTTTGCAACTTAAGAAATCCATCAAAAAAATAGGAATGGTATATATAGTTAAGATAAATGAGTTATAGGAATAATAGAAGGAAGAGGTGTTTGAGAGACACCCTTTTCTTTAGGAGTTTAAATATGTATTTCTAGAATATTTACCCGGATTACCTCCTAAAAGAGAATTTGACTTTTCTATTGAACTTCAACCTGGAACAAAGCCTATTCATAGGTCTCCTTATAGAATGAATCCTATTGAAATGCAATAATTGAAGGTTCAACTTCAAGGATTATTGGAGAAAGGACTAATCAGATGGTGGTTGTCCTGATCCCTTACTACCATCATCACTAGTACTGATGGTTCAAGGACTAAATTTATTCAGACTTTATGGTTATATGATGTACTAAGGCCTCCATGATGAAAGGCCCCTTTATTGTAAAGATATCTCTACTTGAGAATTGCTTTGTAAATTGAAAAGGAATGTATATGTCTCTAATTGAGAAATACTTTGTAAATTGAAATAGAATGTATTGTTTCACTCCCTAAGAGGATATGTAAATGATGTAATATTCAATTACAAGAAATATGGAAAAATATAGTCAAATTACATTTTGATTTATAATATAAGGATATTGTTAGGGTTCAAATCTTTAAATGAGATGTAAATATGATGTTTAATGGAAAAGTACAACCCTAATTTAAGAGAGAAAATAAATATACATGAGTAGACTAGAGAATCTCAAAATAATACCTAAGGATAGATCTCTAGTGTGATATTAAGAATAGAAAATGTAAGATTGATCAAGTGGAAGGCTTGGATTCTATCTTCCATTGTGGAGGTTAATGGTGAATTGATCAAGGTAAGTGATAGATATTGGATGTCTATGTGGGTCTGTGTGATTACCACCTTAACTACCCATTGTGTTTATGGGGATAGTTAAGAATTGTAAAATATTGATATTTTGTCTTTGTGGAAGAATATATAATCTACAAGGCATACGCCTAATCTTGGGCCAATTTGGACCCAAGAGGAGACTAGCTTAATTTGGACTTAAGTTAGTATAATTGGTGAACTCACAAACACTATGGTATAGAGTTTCTACATTTGAGGAATGGTAGAAACTAAGGGTAACTACATGAAGGTGTCCTTATACCTTGGAGGTATGAAGGTAAACCCGTTGGTCTTATTATAGGAGGGTTAGCCACTCCTATCCACAAGATAAACACTAACCATGTCAATTCTTGTGAATTGCATCCTTGGACTTGCTTGGAAACTAATTATTAAGATAACCACATGAAGATTCTTCTTAATTAACCCCTTGGTCACAAACTTAGTTGTATGAATTATTAAAAAAAAAATCTCTCTAGGACTGGTTGGTAATTGAGGAATGTTACAATATGTAATGTAATGTTTACAGCATGATTTTGCAATATTTTGCAATATTCTATAATTCTTTGAAAGAGATATGTAATGTAATATTTGCAGAATAATTTTGTAATGAGTGATTTGTATGTTTTGATCTAATAATTTTTTTCTTATAAAATGACTTTGTAGTAGTGATAGATAATGGTGGCTTTTTTATTTTGCATATGAGGAGATGTTTTTATTTTTTTCAAGGTGAGTTACCTCCTTGGTTTTAAAGCACATGGTTTTGTAAAATATAATGATAATGATATTCATCACATATTTTCTTAACACATGAGAGAGGGTAACAAGAGTATATAAGTCCATTATCTAACGCATATGCAAATATTTACATGTACATGAGGAAGTGGACTTAATACTCATTGCCACCTCTAATGTGTTAGAGGAATTTAATGAGATTGTATTGTGCAAGTTGCCAAAAAGGGTTATCTTGAAGATCATATGTCCCAAATTGATGTAATTATAATGTAATCGTAAGTATGTAATTTACATGGATATGATTAACAAGCTCACCTAAGAGATAAGAATTTGATTGTGTAGGATGAGTTGTTTAAGAATGTTTGCTCCCTAAATTTTTGAATACATAAGATAAAACTCCAGGGACACATGTCCGTTATATAACGCATATGCAAAGATTTATTGATACATGAGGCATAGAGTCGGTACTTAGAGCATATGTGATGTATTTATAGATTTAAGAATGTGTAAAACAAACAAAATATTTTAGATTAAGGGTAACACATTCATATGGATAATCCAAGAGAATAAGAAGCATGTCTCCTTTGCTCAATGTGTGTACAAAGAATTGTATATGCATAGAACATAAGAAAAATAAATCCCCTTTTCTAGGAGGTCCATATGATAGCATGGACTTTAGTCTGAAGGATTTTGTTGCAGATGAAAATATAACATTTGTACTAGCTTATAGACCATTAGGTTGAGAATCAACTACTTGGTGTAGTCATAAATTATCATCAAATCCCAATGTTCTCGAAGGGTCTATAAATCAAATAGGATGTTTTTGTTTTGTTAGATGTAATGATTTTTGAAGAAGAGAAGAAATGATAGTTTTTTGTAGTATATCAAGATGGAGGAAGTTGTCTATCTATTGAATGATATTTTTATAAACAAATAGATAATATCTAGTCATCTTAATAGATATTTATGTAATTGCATACATTCTTGAGATTTGTTGTTATTGCATACTTGCATAATAAATTAGTTGGAAAATAAAGTTTTGTTAGTCCAATGGCTTATTAGACAAGTGGCTAGTAAATAGAATATGATTTTTGGATGGTCTATTGTTGTAGAATACCAGGTAGCTATGATGAAACCATTGATCTAGTGTTTGGTGAAGCTTGCAAATAATTATAGGCTCACAAGCCATTAGATCGATGGAGCTTCATAGTTTGATTGATCTATTTAAACAATAGTTTGTGATATTTTGATTTTTTTTTATAGAATGCCAATGAAATAAACCAAGCAACTAGGAAGATAACATAGATCCAATGTTTGGTAAGATTTATAAATGATTGTAGATCTACAAGATATTAGATCTATGAAGCCTCCCTAATCTACATGGTTTATCGAAGGTAACCAATGAGAGTGTGAAAATATGATAGCATGCTAATGCAATAAATCAATAGGAAGATAAAGGAACCATTGATCCATTACCTAATGAGATTTGTAAGAAATTGCAAACCTATGAGATATTGGATCAATGGAACTCTATGATCCTTATGATTTATTGAAAAGGTAGTGCATGAAGATTTGATTTATGTTTTATTGCATACTTAAATGATAAATAAAATGGGAAAGAGGACCCTATTTATTTATTCCCTTATAAGATTCACAAATAATTGTAAACCTACAAGAGAATAGATAAATAGGGATTCTTGGCTTGTGCAATATACCAATCAATTTGATGATGAAATTTATATTAGGTATGATTTTGTAAAATTAGATGATAGATCAAACAAGGAAGAAAGCCCCATTCAACTAGTGACTAGTGACATTCATAAATGATTATGAACTTACGAGTTATTAATTGAATGTGTTTTCCCATCCATGGGTGGTTTTTCAAATGAGTTACGCTTGATGAAAGTGATAAATAGATGTCATGACTTATTTGATAGACTACTTTGAAGGGCTAAAATTATATATTGTAAGGTATACTTACAAAGGTTTGTAATATTGTGATGCATTAGAGGGGAAGAAGTAGTGCCCCAGAGGAGCCTATCAAATAATCGTGAGTGTTGATGCAAAAGGTTGTTTGTTGAAGGATATTGTAGATATGTAATGTTGATATTATTGTTGTAAAACAATGTTGATAGTAATGATGTAAATGTGTATGGGATGGAATTTAGGGATGAGCATGGGTCATTAAAGCCATGGATGATCATGTCATACATCACTTAACCCAAGAGAGGAAGAAGAAGAGAGGAAATGTAATGATCAAGATATAAGAAGGTAGAAGAATAAATGTAATTGATTGCTATTTGTTGTTGGGTATCCCAAGGTTAGGATAGAAGAAATGTGGAATGTTGATTCATCATGGTTATAAATGATCATGTCATACATCACTTAACCCAAGAGAGGAAGAAGAACAGAAGTATGATAGTAGTGAAGTAGGATATAGAAGAAGATTTGAAAGCAAGAATTTTGGGACTGAGAGGATTTACTCAACATGAGGTCTTCCTATGTGAATGCAATGCAAATGGATTTTGTAATAAGGATTGGCTTTTTGCATCATAAAAAATCCTCCTAACTCTATGGTATGATTAATAAAATAGGTAGTCTTGCAAGGGGTGTAATATATTATTTTTTTGTGATATTTATCATGCATTCAATTATATGATCAAGAAAATGATACAGTGTTTTTTATGCATAGTATCTTTTAATATGCATTAAGTTGATTGGTTCCTTATGTTCTTGGTCATCCAATATGGCTATACGATAGGCTCTAGATCCAAATTTAGCTATGATTATGAAAGGTCCTAACTAATTAGGTTTAAATTTTCCTTTGAGTTCAATGTCAGCATTGGTGTTCTTTTGGTTTTCTTTGAGGACTAGGTCCCCAATTTCAAAGGATCTTGGACGTACTTTCTTGTGATAAGCATGTTGAATTCTATTGTGGTATGTTCTAAGGTGTTCTAGGGAATTAATGTATTTTTCCTCCAATAGATTTTGTTGTTGTAAGCAACCTAGATGATATTTATCTCCTACCAAATAATATTGTAATAAGACCCTTAGAGAAGTTATATCTAGTTTGAAAGAGAAAATTGCTTCGATACTATAGACCAGGGTGTATGGAGTTTTCCCCATGGGAGTACACACATTGGTGCGATATGCCTATAGGGTAGGATAAAGTTATAAGTGTCAATATCAACTATTTTTGTTTACTAGTTTCTTGAATATTTTGATTAGTGTCATGTTGGATGATTCAGCTTGTCCATTCCCTTGTGGGTAATATGGTGTTGAGCATTTTTGTTGAATTTTATATTTGGTGCATAATTTGGAAACTTTTTTGTTTTTAAAGAGGGTTCCATTATTAGTGATTAAGGTAGAAGGCATTTTTTATCAATTGATTATCTAACTAAGGATGAATTTGGATACTTGAATTCCTATTATGGTGGATAGCAACAATACCTCAACCCACTTAGTGAAATATTCCATGGTAGTGATAATGAGTTTGTGCCCATATAATTATTGAGGGTTTATTTTGCCTATGATTTCTAATCCCAAGAAGAAAAATCCCAAGAAGATGTGATTGGTTATAATTCTTGAGAGGGGTGTGGACAATATTGGCATGTCACTGACACTTGTCACACTTCCTAACATAGTTGTGAGCATCCTTTTCCATAGAGGGACCCTAATAATCCATCCTAAGGAGTTTCTTGGCTACAGATAGTCCACTAAAATACCCATAACATAATCCATTGTGGGCTTATTTTTTATTTAAGCATTGGAGGAGTATACCTTCAAAGGAGTGTTGATACAAGATATCTCGAATGATGACATATTTGTAAAATTTAAATCTAAATTATCTTCACTTTTAAGAGTTGTATCCCTTGAAAAATATTCTCTCTTTGATAAACTTAAATATGTCTTGATACCAAGGTTCCTAAGGTGTAGATGTTTCAATGGCGCATATGTTGAGGGGTTGCAGGCATGATCCAAGTGTGGAGGACTCGTTGATTGATTTTATGATAATAGAAGCTTCTTCGTATTCCAAATATAAAGGAATGATATATATAATAATAGCCATAGTGTTGGCATGGTGATTGCTAGACCACATGATGGCTTCTATGGTGATTTGGTTGAAGTGAGTTTTCAACATGTGCACAATGTCTTTGTAAGGTTTTAATTTTTCATACTTAATTTGATAAGTGTCATTCACTTGGTTGATCACCAATTGTAAATCACCATATATTGCTGGTGCATAAGAAGCAAATTTTGAAAGATAATGGAATAATTTTTTGTTGTGGAGTGACTAAGATAATCCCTTCCCCTGTACCTTTAGCGCATTTAGCTCCATAGAAGTACAAGATCTAATTTTAGAGTTCTTGAGCTTATATTGAGAGAACTATTTCATTAGGGAAAGATATGTCCATGGGGTTTTTTGATTCTAAATGGGTTATGGTGAGTTGATCAGCTATAACTTGCCCTTTTAGTGATTTTTGTTTGATAAACTCTATGTTAAATTCACTAAGGGCTATGACCCATTTTGCGATCCTTCCTAATATGTAAGGCTTTGACATAAGGTGGCACAATGGGTCTACCCTTGCTAATATATAGGTCTTTGGACTAAGCATATAATATCTCAATTTGAGGGATGAGAAGACAACGACCAAGCATAGCTTCTCTAATGGTGTGTAATGGGTTTCGTAGTTCACCAAAGTTCTACTTATATAGTAGATTGTCCTTTCTCGGCATTGTTCATCATATTGGGCTAATAAAGCTCCAAGGGTATGTTCAATAGTAGCTATGTATAGCAATAATGGTTGATTTATATTTGGTGATACTAATATGGGTGGTGTTAAAAGATAAGTTGTTAAAGCTTCAAAGGCCTTTTAACATACATCACCCCACTCAAATTGTATTCCTTATTTTAGAGAAATGTTGACAATTTTCTATGAGTTGCAATATGAATCTATGGATACCTTATGATTTGCCTTGAAAGCTACATAATTAAGTTAAGTTTACAGGTGGTGACATGTCTGTTATGGCTACAATCTTGGATCAACTTCAATCCCATGATGAGATACAATGAACCCCAACAATTTTCTTGATGTCATCCCAAAGATGCACTTTTGGATTTTTAGCCTAACTTTAAAGTCTCATAATATTTCAAAAATACATCTAAGATCTAGAGTATAATTCTAGCTTTTATTGGATCAACCTAAGAGGTTGTCCACATAGTATTCCATGCATAAGGTCATAGAATATGTATGTCATGGCCCTTCGATATGTTGCTCATATTTTTTTTAGGCCAAATGGCATGACCTAATAGCATAAGGTTTTCCAAGGGGTAGTGAAGGCTATTTTGGATTGATCTTCTAGCACAATTTTAATTTGATTGTATCCTAAGAACCCATCCATAAAATATAGCATCTCAGACCCTACAATGAAGTCCACCATCATGTCTATGTTTGATAAAGGGAAATCATATTTTGAAAAAGTGTTGTTTATGTCCCTAAAGTCTATGTAATTTTGAATGTATCTTTCCTTCTTAGCAACAAGAATGATGTTGGATATCCAATCCAAATAATCTATGGTATTTATGAAGCCAACTTCTAAAAGTTTTTCCAATTCATCTTTTACCAAAAGAGTAATTTTGGGATGTATCTTTCTTTATTTTTTTTAACGAGTTCGGCGTCGGGATGCACTACCAAATGGTGGACTACCAATGAAGGGTCAAGTCCTAGCATATCATCATATGCCCAAGCAAATATGTTATGGAATTATTTTAATAGGTTTGTGTATTTCATTTGTTCTTTTTGAGTTAGGACTTTTCTGAGCTTGATAATGTGAGTATCTTAATTTATTTCGATATTGGTATCTAATTTCTTTGATTAAGGCTTGTGATTCATCCGAAAAATGAGGAGGGGTAGTTAGTACCCCTAATTCTTCAAGTTCTTGATGGCCTAGAGATGTTTGTTCTAAATTGAGGAATTGGGTAGAGCTTGAATTAAATATTTGCTTAAGGAATTCTTCTACAGGATAGTTATCCAAAGAATCCTCAAAGTTTTATTTTGTTGCTATTGATTGTAGATGAACCACTTATAGCATGTTGATGTTACCAAATTAGATGGTTTTGTGAGGTGCTTGACTAAGGAGTAACCGCAGTTCTTCTTCATCATCATTACCCCATTGAGAGCTTGTTGTATCCACAAATCCAACTTAAAAATGACCCCTAAATTTGAAATTTTGAAAGGTCATGAGAAGTCCCAGGTTTTTGGTTTTTGTTGTTAAAAGAACAAAGATAGTATCAAGTTTTGTTGGAGTAAGGCTATTAAAAAATATTACAAAATTGACCTTGGTTTTAGTCCTTAATAAAATTCCTCAAAGGTCTAAAGCATTCATTCTCAAGAAGTCTTTGAAATCATATTAATCACCCTTCACAAAGCTTCCTAAACTCCAAAGACCATAAAAGTATCATTCATTAACACCACAAAAGGTTTACTTTAAAAAAAATGTCCCTCTTTGTTTCACAAAAATTCCTAAAATATGAGTCCATATCACTTTTCCCCCTACATTAATCATGAGCCAAGGTCTTAGTCTTTTAAGCCTTCGAAGTAATCATTTATCAAATATGTCAATGTTTTAATACTAAGATTCGCTCTAAGAAATGTTTAGCCAAAAAGGAATCCAAGACCATGAAGCATGAAGTAATTCAATCAAGAAGTCTGTAGCTAATTAAGAAATCAAAATGACCGATTGAAAGCAAAGTCAACAAAACTCAAGGCCTAAAGTGATCATTCGAAAGCAAATCGATGACCAAAATCAGTTTGACCAACTAAATATCAATGACTAAGGATGAACCGACCGAAGCAAATTCAAACACCCCAATCAAAGTTGATGCCCAAATATCGATTTCTAAGATGTATAAAAAAAAAATTACTGAAAGGTTCCACAAGGTTCCATACACGTTCCTTCCCCCCTTTCATATATTTCATAATTCTAATTTCGAGCATTGTTTCCTAAGTTTCCAATCTAAAATATCCCTAAGGTCCATGTCCATAGTCATCATACATTGAGTCTCATCCAAAGCCTAATTTAATATTTTCGATAGGTCATTATAACCTTAGGTTATTCCCATGTTCATTTTCCTGAGGTCATCTTGAAGATATTCCCCAGTCACCTAGGAAACATTAAGTTCATGTGTTTTCCCTTCAACCTAACAGGTTTCGTTGAACATTTTCCTAAAGTCCCTTATATTCATATTTGGTGCTAAGAGCAATTAGCTGAAATAAGTTGGCATGAAAAGGAAGACCAAAGCCATTCAGTTGAAATTACTTCAAAGGATGGATGCCAATCGACCAAACTCAGCAGAGGTGTATCTAGTTTTTATCAAACACCCATGCACAGTTCAAAAATTCAATCGATCGAAGCTCCTATCAACTGCTCGATCAAAGCTTCACTCAAGGTACAAAATATTTTGCTCTTTTCTAAGTTCTCAAGGGTTTCTATGTAATTAGAATTTTTTTTCCTAATGTCAACCTAAGCAATGGTCCACATAAATGTTAAACCTAGCCTTACGAACCTAAGGGTCTCTTTTAGTCATAAACATGTATTTGAAAGGTCATGGAGGGTCTATCTACATTCCTTCCTTTTTTCATATTAAGCTCTTTGAGAATAATTCTGATTCAAAAGTACCATGCATAAAATTTCCTATGGTTAAGGTTCATCATAACTAGGAACTTATGAGGGTCATTATCACATTCACTCCTTTCCTATGCAAGACATGTTTTCAAATGTGGGGTTAAGGCATATTCAAAAAAAATAAAATTGTGGCCTAGGATGTTTGGCCAACTGAAATAAGAGGATAAAATACATTAATACAAATGGTGATAAAAGCATGAATCACTTCAACTGATCCAACCAAACTAAAGAGATCAAGATCCATTAGGCCAAACAAATGAAGCGACGAAGATGTAGCGATCGAAGCAAAGTCAACGAAGGTCAAAAGAGAGGTGCTAAGGTACATAAAATTTTGATTTTTGTGGCATCCATGTCAACATTATATATGTCTCCCCATTTACATTGATAATATCAAATCCCTAAGTCTAAATATGCCCAAGGATCTATGTACGTCACAACCTTTTTATATACCTACTTAATTTTCCTAAGGCTAAGGTCAAAAAAAATTATTTTTAAGCCTTGCTATATCCTTGCATATTTTACCCCACCTAAGTCTAACATTGAGGTAGTCATTATCATATCCTAAGGTTTATCTTGAGTCTAACATCATGATCCATAAGTCCCTAAGAGTTCATCTGTACCACCACCCCCTTTTCATCATATTCATTATATTTTTAGTCAAGATAATGTTAAAATCTCATTAATCAAAAGGAAAATTTTCATAAGGATCCAACCATGCTTATCACTTTATGCCCTAACTCAATGGAGGGGCAACTAGTTTCGACCAAACACCCATGCAAAGTCCAAAAAGTCAATCGGTTGAAGCTCTAGTCAACCACCTGATCAAATTTCCATTCAAGGTACAAAATATTTTGCTCTTTTCTAAGGTCTCAAGGGTGTCTCCATCATTGGAACTATTTTTCCCTAATGTCAACCTAATCCATGGTCCACAAAAATGTTAAACCTAGCCTTATGAACCTAAGGGTCTATTTTAGTCATAAACATGTGACTGAAAGGCCATGGAGGGTCTATCTACGTTCCCCTCTTTTTTTGTCATACTAAGCTCTCTAAGCATAAGTTTGATTCAAAAGGCCCATGCATCGAATTACCTAAGGTTAAGGTTCATCATAACTAGGAACGTATGGGAATCATTATCACATTCATCCCTTTCCTATGCAATACATGTTTCCAAATATGGGGTTAAGGCATATTTGACTGAAAGAAAATTGTGGCATAGGATGTTTGGCTGAATGGTGATAAAGTCACAAATCACTTTAGATGATCCGACCAAACCAAAGAGATCAATAGCCATTAGTTTGAATGAAAGAAACAACAAATATGTAGTGGCCAAAGCAAAGTCAATGAAGATAAAAAGAGAGGTGCTAAGGTATGCGAAATTTATATTTTTTTGGTATCCATGTCAACATTATTTACATCTCCCCCTTTGCATTGATAATATCAAATCCTTAATTCTAAAGGCATCCAAGGGTCTAAGTACGTCGTAACTTTTTTATATAGCTGCTTAATTTTTCTAAGGCTAAGGTCAACAAAATTTTATTTTTATGCCTTGCTATATCCTTTCATATTTTCCCCCACCTAATTCTAGCATTTAGCTGGTCATGATAATATCCTAAGGTTTATCTTGAGTCTAACCTCGTGTTCCACAAGTCCCCAAGAGTTCATTTGTACCACCACCCCCTTTTCAGCATATTCATGATATTTTCAGTAAATCTAATGTTAAAATCTCGTTAATCAAAAAGAAATGTTTCACAAGGGTCCAACCACAATTATCGCTTCATGCCCTAAAGTCCCTCTTATCATGAGTCCTTAGAGAACCAAAATATAAAACCTCAAGTCTAAACTTAGTGAGTTTTTCTCCTAAGGTTGAATGCATAATTCCTAGGTTGAAGCATGTTAATAAACATCCTCCTTGCAATGAATTAAACAACTAATGCCATTTAGATGAAAGTTGATGTGTAGCCATAGCTATTCGTTCAAAATATGTTGGGCAGCTAGGATCATTTAGTCGAACTTGAATGAACAGTTAGATTTAATCGATCGATTTGAATGTGATGATGAGGAGCATTCAATCGACATATTTTGGTAGGGAAGGATATCTAAAAGTCATTCGACTGAAACATGATCAAGGATTGAAGATGTTTGCCTGACAAATAATAGATGGTAAATATTGATTGGTTGATAACATGTGTGAAACAAAGTCACATTAAAGGTAAAAAATTTATAGGCCCAACATCCTATAAGAGTAGGCAAAATAAAAATACCCGATTTAAAGAATATCTTGCTAACTCATACAAGGACCAATTAGGAAGTTGTAGGCATGCAGGCCAAGTAAGATTTTTTCCTTGTATCCACCCAAGCACATGCTTTAATATAATGTGAGTTGATCAAGCGACTAAAAATTGAACGAGTGATCAATCTAATGGTAGACAACCCAAACATATTCAAAGAACAAAATATTTACAACAAGTCAACCCATTTTCAAGTTGAAAAATTGAAGAAGTGAGCCAAGCCAAAGTCGAGAGAGTTCATACAGTTTGTAAACTTTTAGGGTTCTACAACTATAAAAAAAAAAATCCAAACATTTTCTTCAATTATCACCTCCTCCAAGGGCATAAAAGAAACAACAGGGGGAGAGTTTTGAATCACATGGACAATATCGAGGAGTAAGATAAAACATTATGAGTTGTACAGGGTAATACTAACTCATAAGTCAAATAACACGAGTAAAATATTAATTTGACACACGAATTCCAATTCAAGTAAGCTAAATATTTTTTGATAAAAGAAATATGATTCTATAGTCGTCAACTAATGAAACATTTCCCATCAATTCAACCTTATATACATAGAGGCACCTATTCAAGCTCAAGGTAAAAGTTTTAGCATCAAATATGGATCAAAGTGCACAAGTTACAGAAGAAGATATGAATGACTCAAGGAGTCCTTTTTCACCAATGCTAAGAAAAATAAGAGTCGTAGATTGGCTAGACGATCGCATAAGTTGACATTCTAACTACCTCAGAATTATCCTTGCACCCAAGTGGAATATAGTTATCAAAATATCACATCGATAAAATATAGTTATAGAGGTACCATGTTGTTAGTGCTTCCCTTAATTTGTGTACCTCCAATTCCCATTTTTTATCTCCTTTTACTCAGCAAATTATTGTTGCTTCTCACCCACTTATAAGGATAGCACAAATCCTTTCATCCAATTTTTGTAATTAACCCTTGATTCCTTCCCATTGTGTCAATTAAGCCTATATTTTAGTTTAAAAAAATATAGATCGATGTTTAGGTGAAGTTTTTCAAGTTCAGTTACTTTTCAGGTGAAAGACTTAAAGAGTTGAATTGCAAGTCCAAGAGCTAAGGTAGCCAGCCACAAAGCATAAATTTACAGCAATGTTCTTTTTGTGATAAATATTAGAGCCAAAACCATAAAACTATTTAGGATGAAGGTATCAACACCCAGTCAGCAAGAGGCCCACTACAATAATAGAAAATGAAATTAGAAAAAAGAAAATGTCACAGGGTCAAGCCAACAGTGAAGTCCAAGTGGTTGACAACTGGATCAAATTTTTATAAATTAACAATCATTTTAAATTTTGAGATAGTTAATATCAGATTGTAATACACCCAACTAGCAATAGAGTAGGATATTGTGACAAGTGGAGGGTTCAAATTGGAGCATTTTTAACAATTTTAGAGCCACCAAAGCTATAATAAGGATAGCCACAACCAGAGTCGAGATCAATCTTTTACATAGCATATTTTTTCTAGAAGGTATACTTGAGTACCCCTTTGTTCTATCATTGTATTCCTTTGTGTCTTTTTCCTTTTCATCCCTCATTCCTCCCATTTTTATGCAAGTTTTGATAGGGAAGCATTCATGAACTGAGATTATTTCTAGCTAGTGAATCAAGAGTCTAAAGGCCTTGTTGTTACTATATTGTAAATGACATGCAAAAGAGTCTTATCGCATAATTTTGATAAGAATATTTATTGTATTAAAATAAAAGAGCATTATGGAAAAATTCATGCCCACTCTCATTGTAAAAATATATTGATATTAATACAATTTTAGGCTTCTTCCCTTATATCTTCTTGTTTCAGCCTTGTGTGTTGTCTTTATTATATGTTACATCATTTGAACGTGTAATAAATACTTTCTTTCATTGATCACTAGTTATGCTTGTTATGATATTCAAATGAACATAATTACATCAATTTCTCCTTTCTTGTTCCTTCTATCACATTAAATTGTATTGAATTTTACTACAATGGCCCAATAGATTAAGGCACCGGTCATACATAAGGTATAATTGAACTGTTATTGTTAAAATTGGTCAATTTAAAAAAAAAAATACTTTTTTTATAAATCTGGAAGAGCATGAATAAAAATTGTTAAATCTTTAATTCACCTCAGGGGTATCCTTACCCATTTTGGTCTGTAATATTCTGTTAAGATAAATCTTTTTTCAAAATAAAGAGGCAGGTCTACCAGAGCCTGTAATTGTTGATTGGAAGTAATTTTTCTTGTAGTGTGATAAGTAAATCCCAAGGATACAAGAAAAATCTGCAACATTTTAATGGCATTTTTGTCAAGGAGCAAAATCTTAGATTTGTAGATTCTTCCCAATGATAATTTTTAATCTTTAAGTGGCAAGAGTTGGTTTATAGGGAACCAAAAATACCTAGTTTTAATTTTAAAATCTATCTGAGTCTATTCCCCACGTACATCTACTTTTTCCAATTTCTTTTTCAAAAACTTAATGGTCATAAGGATTTTCTTGAATTTCAAATTTCTTCTCATTTATTGAAAAAGATACATCCCAAGAAGCATACCCTGTGAGGTTGAGAGTGATAAAAGTCGAGCAGTATTGACTAAAGGTCTATTCTTTCGGCATATTCTATGCTAGTGACTTTGACTGGTCGATACCCAAAAATCAAAAAAATCAAAAGGAGCAGATTATTTTGGCACAAATGAGAAGAACCGCTTGGGAGTTGTATGTAGAATTTTCAAATCCATAGGTATGCTTTAGGACTTGTAATTCTATTTCATCACCAAAAATTCTTGATTCTAGATAAAATATATATATTATTACTATATAAAATATATCTTATACATTCCCTACTATTTCTAGTGGAATTAATACTACACCGCCCATTGTTATTTTTGTAAAACCCATTAAAATTACTCCAGTATTCAATATGGCCAACCCTCCTCCCCTAAATAATCAGAACATCCAATTATGGTGAACAAATAGATACAAGACTTTCCAATTACCTCTAGTATTGCATGACCTTCCTAGTAAAGCACATAAGTATTTACCAAAATTTCAAGGAAATAATGCAGTCATAGGAGAAGACCATATTAAGAATTTCTTGTATGTTATGGATAGCCTTGAGTTTGAAGATGAGGATATAGTTTTGAGAATATTTCTTCAGATATTAGAGGATGTTAAAGAATGGTTTAATAGTCTCTTTAATAATGACATTATTGATTTTTCCAAAATGGAAACTATTTTTCTGAAAAAATTTTGGAGAGAAGAAAAATGAACAATCACTACTAACAAAATTGGAAACCATGAAAAATAAAGAAAATGATATAGTGAGTGATTTCAATAGAAGATTTTCTAAAATAAGAAATAAAATCCCTATCGACTTAAGGTAAAATAATGTACAATATATCTATTTTTATAAAAATGCCTTCCCAGGAGAATTCAACTATGAATTAAGGTAGGAATAAGTAACCACTATAGATTCATGTATGGAAAAGCAATAGAAGTTGAAAGAAACATGTTAGATAGTAGATAAATTAAACCATACTCTCTAGAAGTAACTCAACCTGATAAGAAGCCTATGAAAGTAGGATTCAACTTGCAAAGAAGAAGAAATCAGGATTCTATGGAAAAAATAGCAAATCAAGTGACTAAAATGTTTAACACAATGAACAATAGGCTAGTGAGGATAGAAAGGAATAAATATGGTGTTGACGAACCTTCACACCCTCAAGTTGATAAATAACATAATGAAAGTAGGCCACCATTTAGGAGGAATTTTAATATAAATTAGGGTAATAAAAACTTTGATGAAGGTAATAGAAATAGGAATAATGGAAATAATTGGAGGAAAAGAGAATCTAAAAAAATCATGACTCTATCCCAAATCCTATATCTTATGTTAATGTTACAAAAAAACTTCCTTATTACTGTTCAACCTGTGATGCACCCCATAATCCATATTGTTGTGGAGTATATCTAGGGATGCATAATAATATAGATTTATATGATGAATCTGAAGATGACATAAGAATTAATGTATGCTAGACTCAAGAGGATAATCTAGAGAAATTTTATTTGAAGAAAATATGGATTTGTATACCTCAAACCATCATCCTAAAATCCTAGTAGTATAAAATACTAAAATCTTGCAAAGACCATAGGAATCTAGGTATGAAAGGGAGAAATAAGGGAAATTGATCCCAACAGCCCAAGAGGTAGAAGAGCTAGAAGGTAACCCTTACCTTGAATTTAAGAAATAGAATTGTACCAAACAGGATTGATAAAGTATCAACCAACGAAACTAGAGTATAGTCTATCGAAAATAAAAATACATATAAAGAAAAACTAAAAGGAATAAAAAAAGAGCCATTCCTAAAATAGTATAAATTGAAGAAGAATTACATAGAGATGAATATTCAAAAACACTTGATGTCAAGAAAATAAAATTTGATGTTGGTTCAAAATTAAGTAGACAAAAAGTTAATATAACCTTCTATGAGCTAATGAAAGTCCATAAATATAGAGAATAAGTATGTAAAGCCTTTAGGTTGATAGAGCAAAAATAAAATCAATCTTGTAATACAGATAAACCCACTAACCATAAGACTAGAATTCCTTCATCAATTAGGTCATTCTATGTATCTCTTAGATATAATTCAGATTCATAAAAAAGGTATATCATCCATAATTGTATGCTTGATAGTGATGCATCTCATAACATCATGCCTAAACATATAGCATATCAACTAGGACTAATTTGCACAATGGATTCCCCACCTATGTCAGTAATGGATAGTATGCAGATACCTTGTGTAGGGATAATTATAGGCTTACTTGTTTATTTAGATCAATATCCCAAAAAGGGCATAGTGATGGATGTTGTAGTTGTAGATGTAGACCCTTTCTTCTCTTTTTTTTTAATTAGACATTGGCAGAATGTTAGGTGGTTCCATTCAATTAGATTGGTCTTATGCAACTATACCTATATTAGGAAAAGAGAACATTACTCTTAGGAGAGAATCGTTTAACAAGAATTTAGTTGAGTTGATAAAATTAGATGATACTATGGTTAACTTGGTGAACCCTATAGAAGAAAATGAAATGGGGGTATACTTAATTTGGCATTTTTTGTTCCTAATAGAATTTTCTTATGCAAAGGACATGGATCCTGAAACTAGAGAGCTGGTAGATGTTGAATCAACTAGAGTATTAACCAAATATATATGGACCATGACGTTTTATGGAGCAAAGTCTCAAATTGGGGTAGGTGCAATAATTAATCTAAAAAATATTAAAGATAATTACCTTGGTATCCCTTATAGATTAGAATTCCCTTACACCAATAATTTAGTCGAGTACGAAGCTTTACTGTTAGGACTAAGGAAAGCAAAAGAGCTAGGCATAAATTTTCTAACTATTAGTGGTGATGCAAAACTGATAATCCAACAAGTTAAAGGTAAATATCAGACCAAACATCCAAGACTAAAACAATATAAATCAGTAGTCTTATATAAAATTGATAAATTTTTGGTATTTAATCTCTTACATTCCTAGAGAACAGAATCACATTGTATATTTTATTAGCAATAAATGCATCAAGTGCAGACTATCCTAAGATTGATACAGAATACATGGATAGATTCCCTACTATTTTTGTTTATAAACCTTCTATGCCTAATAACATTGTCTACCTGCAAGTATTCCAGGATGACATAGATATTAAAGATTTTATGACTCTCCAAAACCAGTATGCTAATGTGATATGTGAAGAAAATGATGAAGAAAAACTGAAAAATATCATTGGATAACCTGTAGAAGTAATTCAACTTGAAACAAACAAAATTCCCAAGGGGTTAGTTTCTTATGAAATCATGTTTGATAATTTTGAAAAAGCATATAAACCACTTCTCAAATAAACAGAGGTCGATGATATAAATATTGGAATAAAATTAGAGCCCAAAATAGTCAAGGTTGACAAAGCTTTGCCAAGAAAGGAGAAAGAAAAATATATCATCTTTCTAAAGAAAAATAAAGAAGCTTTTGCTTGGAGTTATGAAGATTTAAAAACATTTTAAATAAGATATGAAGCCATTCAAGCAAAAGCAAATAAGATTTTACTCCACCTTGCATTCAATCATGCAAAAAGAAGTTCACAAGCTACTATATGCAAAAATAGTTAGAAAAATAAGATTCTCTTCCTAGTTAGAAAATTTAATACCCGTGAGGAAGAAGAATGGATAAATTAGGCTTTGCATTGACTTTAGAAATTCAAACCAAAGTTTACTTAAATATTACTATCCTCTTCTCAATATGGATCAATTATTGCAGGCAATATTTGGCTTAGCCAGGATGTCATTATTGGATGGATTCTAAGGATATAACCAAATTCAGGTCAATATTGAATATAGACATAAAACTGCATTTACTACACCTTGGGTGACCTTTGAATGCCTAAGAATGCTATTTGGGTTAATGAATGAAGGTAAAACATTTCAGAGGACCATGGACTTTGCTTTTGAGGGTTTAATGTTCAAGATAGTTGTTGTCTACTTAGATGACATAATAGTAGTTTCAAAAAATCTAGAATATCATCTCGAACCTTTAGCCACAGTATTTGCTAGATGCAAAGAATATAGGATATCTTTGAACCCAAAAAAAATGTATATTTGGAGCAATGCAAGGAAAATTATTAGGTCATATAGTGTTAGAAAAAGGGATAAGTATTGATCCTCAAAGGGTAGAAGCTATTGCAAAAATCCCTCCTCCTAAGAACCTTTAAGGAGTCATATCTTTCTTTGGAAAAATTAACTTCGTAAGAAGGTTTGTGCCAAATTTTGTTGAGATAGCCAAACCAATAAATGATATGATTAAGAAATATTCTAACATAAAGTGGACAAAGAAGAATATAAAAGCTTTTAAAAAATTAAATATGCCATAACTACTGCCCCAGTGCTAAATTGTCCTGATTACTCTAAATATTTTAATATATACTCATTTGCTTCAGAACATACCATTGCTACAGTCCTTTCCCAAAAGGATGATGAAAAGAATGAAAGGCCAATAGCATTTATGAGTATAGGACTAAAAGGAGCCCAACTAAAATTCAAAATGATAGAAAAATAGGCTTATGTGGTAATACAAGCACTTGAATATTTCAAGGGTATTTTTGGGTCAAACAAGGTTATATGTTGTATCTCGTTTATTACTATAAAGGGCATTTTTACCCAATCATAACCTATAGGTAGTCTTGCTAGGTGGATGTTCAAGTTACTATAATATGATGTAGAATTCAAAGTTGTAAATATCATTAGAGGATAAGGTTTAGCAAAATATTTGGCTAATAAAGAAGGGGAAGACATGAACAACATTGTCATAGTTGATGAAATGCATGAAATCAGAAGAACTGACAATGTTGAATGCAAATGGTATGATGACATCTTGATGTATCTTCAAACCTTGTCATTCCCAAGAGGTATGTCTATGAATAAAATGAGGTTAGTAAAACAAGTGCAGAAATACTATGTCTAAGAAGGTAAACTTTATTGGAGGCATCCAGATGGAATAATATTGCTCTATATTTTTGAAAAGGAATTCTTAGATGTAATAAAATAATATCATAATGGATTTTGTGGGGGTCACTTTTCACCAAAATCCACTAAAAATAAAATCATGAGAGTAGGTTATTACTATCCTTCCTTATTCAAATATTTTCACCATTATGTGAGAGGTTGTCATAACTACCAGGTTTTTGTAGGGAAGAAATATTTAGCAACAATGCCCCTTAAGCTAGTAATCATAGAAGCACCTTTCACACAATGGGGAATTGACCTCATTGGTGAAATAAACCCCAATTCCTCATGTAGACATAAATGGATCATCACAACAACAAACTATCTTACAAAGTGGGTGGAAGCAACCCCTCTAAGAAATTCAACAACTGAGGTAGTCATAAACTTTTTAGAGGAAAACATTCTAACAAGATTTGAAGTCCCAAAGAAATTGGTGATAGACAATGTAAATTACTTTGTCTCCTTTGAAATGATAGAATTTTATGCCAAATATAGCATAAAACTATCTCATTCTACGAATTATTACCCTCAAGGCAATGGCCTAGCCAAATCATCAAATAAAAATCTGATAACAAGGATCAAAAGGTTATTAGGTAAAAATAAAAAGGGGTGGGATAGTGAGTTGAAATTTTCTCTATGGGCAGATAGGTTGTCTGTCAAGAGAAACACAGGAAAATCCCCATATGAGATGGTATTTGGAGAAAAAGCCCTTTTACCCCCTTAGATAGAAAGAATAGCTTTGTCCTTATTACTCCAATATCATGAAAATCCTAGTGCCTTGCAAATAAGGTTAGATCAAATTGCACTTTTACAGGAAGAAAGAAGAGATGCACTGAACAAGATGATAAAATAGACTCAAAAGATAGTGCAACTTTTCAACAAGAAATCTAAAGGCACACCATTTTTCGAAGGAGATATAGTCATTTA
Organism: Wollemia nobilis; assembly: GCA_028583015.1. Lineage (NCBI taxonomy): Eukaryota > Viridiplantae > Streptophyta > Pinopsida > Araucariales > Araucariaceae > Wollemia > Wollemia nobilis. The sequence continues at coordinate 1,450,343 of JAQPPZ010006010.1, forward strand.
CTAGGATCCCAAAAATGAAAGACATGGAGAGAAAGGTAAGCTTGAACCTAAGTGGTTAGGTCCCTATCAAATAGTTTAGATTTTTGGTCAATACACTTACAAGTTGCAGACCTTGGAAGGGGAACAATTGAAAATTCCAATAAATGGCCAACACCTAAAATTATAATACTACCCCTGCTATGGGTCAGAAGAGAATAAATTGTCCTATCTAAAAAAAAGAAGTTTTGAACCACCATCTGGAATTGATTGACAAATCATCACCCTTTCTAGCTTTCTAATTAGGTAAAATTTTGATGTGTGTCATTTTTTTAGTTTTTATTTTTATTTTGAGTTTCTTGGCATGATTTATTTTATCTTTTCTATTGTGATTCAGTTCTTAATAATTTTAAGAGGAAGAATTTATATTAAATATGGGTGATGCTAACAACTTATGAGTCAGTGTCTAGCAATTGTCTCATAGCCCTAGAGTTAAAATATATAAAGTTGGAAATACTACAATATTATGCCAAAGCTTCACATCTATCACAAATATTAAAGTCATTCCAGGATCACTAGAATGGAGTCATCATTGGTAGGATGTTTAGGTCAAAACATCTACACTCTTTTCTTTAGCCTTACATATCCCTAACCCAGAATGCACACTTAAAAGTTTTGCAATTCATCTTAATTCTTCTTAATCAAGAAGAAAATATAAATAATGCAAAATGGATATGTGCTTGGGCTATCTAGATAACCTCTATTAGGGCTATAGACACCTGGCTGGCAGTAGAGAAGGTCTAGAGGGAATCAAGGTCATCTCCACCGGAGCTATAAATGCTTGTCTAGCAGTGGAGCAATGCAAAGGTGAATATATTTCAGAGTGAAATATTTATCATGCCTAACCCCTACCAAAAATGATGAATTTTTTATCGATCGAGGAATATAAATGAATAAACAAACACACACTTCAATCCAAGGTATAATGCAGTAGTAACCTCTAACCAACTCTATCCAACTCTCCCTTAATACATTTCTAGATAATTTGTATTTCATATGCAATAGCTCATTTGAATTTAAACTAAGTCCTTGGATTCTATTGATTGAAATCTATAACTAAGTCCTTTTACTATTATTTTCATTTTTAGGTAGTCTTTTTGTAGAGTTGGTACCTAGAGTTGTCTTAGTTTGAACCATGTATTTGATAACCAGAGAGTCTAGAGTTCTCAAGTGTTTTAGGTTTTCATCACTTGGTCTAATTAGAGCCTAAGTTGGATCCACAAATCCAACTTAAAAATGACCCCTAAATTTCAAATTTTGAAAGGTCATGAGAAGTCCCAGGTTTTTGGTTTTTTTTGTTAAAAGAACAAAGATAGTCTCAATTTTTTTTGGAGTAAGGCTATTCAAAAATATTACAAAATTTACCCTAGTTCTAGTCCTTAATAAAATTCCTCAAATATATGAAGCATTCATCCTCAAGAAGTCTTAGAAATCATATTAATCGCCTTTTTTTGGCAATTTGAGTTATTTTATGTTTTCATTGATGTCACATGGATCATTGATGTCACACGGATCACATTGAGTTTTGGTGGCCAAATGATATTTTGGAAAGCATGGATAAATACAGGGTTTTGTGAAAACCAAGGAAGGCAAAATAAAAGGTTTTATTTAAAATCATGGATGGCATATTTGAATTGGTTTTTTCATAAAACCCAAGTTGGCCTTTCGTTTTGTCGAAAAATGTGCCCCGATGATGGAGATATTTAATTTTTAATATTGAGTTTAAATTTTAATTATTTAAAATTTAAAATTAAATATGAAAGATTTTCGTCGACGTCATCAAAAATAATAAGGAGGCTATATAAATGGGATACCTAAGGTTCATAAACCAATATGTGATCGTGGTTAATAATCGTTGGCTAAGCATCTGAATGAGCTCGTGCGAAAATATTTTAGAAAGCAAAAGCAGCGAATAAACGAAGGTTGTGCGAAGTCCAAAGTCATCATGGGCAGAGTGGCGCATTGGTAGTTGGCTTTTGGCTAAGGTGTGTGGTAGCACAAACTTCAAGGTTTTGAATCCCCTTGACTGTGTTTGGAAGGCGTTGGAAGAAAAGTGCTCGAAACGCTTTTCATTTGCGGAAAGGGAGGAAAGGTTTTAAGGCACGTTGTGCCTTTTTCCCTTTTGAACGAGCGGCTAGCTCATGTGGTAACCTTAGCCACGGCTAAGACGCTTGCAATGTGGGCAAGTTGGGGGTTCGAATCCTCTTGAGGAGGTAAATACATTTTTGCTCTAATTAATTTTGTTGAGCCCTAAGTTGGAGTTATAAGGTGATTAGGAATAATTAAAAATTTTAATTAAAATTTGTTTTATAAAGGCTGTGATTATTATTTCAAAGGTGGATGAGTTGTTGATTTAATTTGATGCTCATGAAATTGAGAATCAATATTTAGGATAAATAAGGAGTTGTTATAAAATAATTTCTAATAGGTTTATTGATTATTATTTTGATAAGGGTTTTTATTTAAAAAAAAAGGACTTTGGTGGATGTGTTTATTAAGTTGGAGTAAAAGGGTGTAAATTGAGTTATGCTTTATCTTGTGATTATTATTTGAAGTCCACTAACCCTTATTGAGATTGGAAAGGAAAGTTGTGTTTAGTGTGGCAGATTTTGTGGACAACTTCTTGGCATCAAAAAGGTATGGGCACATTCTCCTATTGATTTTTTATGGTGGTTGATTTCTAAAATATCATTGGAGTGAAAAGGATTGATTGTGGTTTCCTTTTTGAAAGTGGTTGGTTGAATGCTTCAAGGTTTTCTGGTTTGAGAGTTGTGTTTAAACCTTGTTTTATAAGAATAGTTTTTGAAGCCCATTGGTTATGTAAAGAACTTGAAAATAACATGAGTATCATTGTTATGTGAGATTTGTGGTTGAGAATTGTTGGAAACATTTGATTTGGTTGATACATACTTGGACTAGGGTTTTGTGAGAAAGAGTGTCCCTTGTGGTGATTAGTTGAGTTGAGTTGAGATTGAGCTTAGAACATATTGAGTCTCTAACAATTTTCTTTATGCTTCTATGAGTTGACTTGAGTTGAGATTGATTTGAGTTGAGTTGAGTTGAGATTGAGATTAGAACATATTGAGTCTCTAACAATTCTCTTTATGCTTCTATGAGTTGACTTGAGTTGAGATTGATTTGAGTTGAGTTGAGTTGATATCATTGTGGATCATTGTGGATCATTTTTGTCATCCATTTTAGAGTGCATTGTCATTCATTTTTGAGTTCATATTTGAGCCTTACCTTCATATATTTGTGGATGATATTTGAGTACTACTTGAGCATGATTGATTGAGCCTTTGAGAAGGCCTTTGGGATAGATTTCTAGAAAAATTTATGGCAGATTGTGTATGATTGATTGAGCCTTTGAGAAGGATTTGTGGACAGTTTTTGGGATAGCTTTGTGGACAGTTTTAGATAGATTTGTGGACAGACTTGGGACATATTTTTATGAGGTTATGAGTGAGCCTATTGAGCATATTTGAGCAAGTTCTTGGTGAGCTTGCTAGAGTATATTTGGACAAGTTCTTAGTGAGCTTGTTGGAGCATATTTGAGCAAGTTATTGGTGAGATTGCTAGAGCAGATTTGGACAAGTTCTTAGTGAGCTTGTTGGAGCATATTTGAGCAAGTTCTTGGTGAGCTTGCTAGAGCAGATTTGGACAAGTTCTTAGTGAGTTTGTTGAGCATATTTGGAAAAGTTCTGTGTGAGCTTGTTGAGCAGATTTGGACAAGTTCTATGTGAGCTTGTTGAGTAGTTTTGGACAAGTTCTATGTGAGATTGTTATGCAGATTTGGACAAGTTCTGTGTGAGCTTGTTATTGCCTAGATTTGAGCATATCAAAGAAATCATTGTATTGGATAAGGATCCTTATTTTTGTGTGAAATATTATAAGGATATTATCTTGTGGAGTACCCCACATTGGGGGAACCACGTTAAATATTGTGTCTCAATTGTTTATGGTGACTTGTGCTCTTTCTTACTATTGCTATCTAAATTATTAATGCCAACTGCTATGTTTGGTTATTGCAATTAAGGAAATTAATTGATATTGGTTTGGAAAGAAATTAAAAAGTGGGTTCTATAATTTTCACCCCCCTCTCAGTATAATCTTGTGTTCTTCACCTTTCACAAAGCTTCATAAACTCCAAAGACCATAAAAGTATCATTCATTAACACCACAAAAGGTTTACTTTAAAAAAAAAGGTCCCACTTTGTTTCAAAAAAAATTCCTAAAATATGAGTCCATATCACTTTTCCCCCTACATTAATCATGAGCCAAGGTCTTAGTCATTTAAGCCTTCAAAGTAATCATTTATCAAATATGTCAAGGTTTTAAGACTAAGGTTCCCTCTAAGAAATTTTTAGCCAAAAAGAAATCCAAGACCATGAAGCATGAAGTAATTTGATAAAGAATTTTGTAGCTAATTAAGAAATCAAAATGACTGGTTGAAAGCAGAGTCAAAAAAACTCAAAGCCTGAAGTGATTGGTCTAAAGTAGATCGACGACCAAGAGCAATTTGACCGAGTAAATATCAATGACTAAGGATGAATCGACTGAAGCAAATTCAAACATCCCAGTCAAATATGATGTAAAAATATCGACATCTAATGTGTATAAAAAAATTTGATCAAAAGGTTCCACAAGGGTCCATACATATTCCTTCCCTCTATTTTGCACATTTCATAATTCTAAGTTCGGGCATTGTTTCCTAATTTTCTAGCCAAAAATACCCCAAAGGTCCATGTCCATGGTCGCCATACATTGAGTCTCGTACAAAGCCCAATTTAATATTTTCCATAGGTCATTAGAACCTTAGGTTATTCCCATGTTCATTTTTCACCCGAGGTCATCTCAAATATATTTCCCATTCACGTAGGGAACATTAAGTTTATGTGTTTCCCCATCGGCCTAATAGGTTTCATTGAACATTTTCCTAAGTCTAAGTCCATTGACCTAAAGTCCCTCATGTTTATATTTGGTGCTAAGAGCAACCGGCCAAAATAAGTTGGCATCAAAAGGAGGACTGAAGCTATTCAGCCAAAAGTACTTCAAAGGCTCGAGGCCAATCGACCAAACTCAACGGAGGAATAGCTAGTTTCATATAAACACCCATGCAAAGTCCAAAAAGTGGATTGTTTGAAGCTCTAGTCAACCAACCGATAAAAGCTCCACTTAAGGTACAAAATATTTTACTCTTTTCTAAGGTCTCAAGGGTGTCTCCATCATTGGAACTATTTTTCTCTAATGTCAACCTAAGCCATGGTCCACAAAAATTTTAAACCTAGCCTTATGAACCTAAGGGTCTTTTTTAGTCATAAACATGTGATCGAAAGGTCATGGAGGGTCTATCTATGTTCCCCTCTTTTTTTGTCATATTCATATCTCTAAGCATAAGTTTGATTCAAAATACCCATGCGTCGAATTGCCTAAGGTTAAGGTTCATCATAACTAGAAACTTATGAAGGTCACTATCACATTCATCCCTTTCCTATGCAAGATATGTTTCCAAATGTGGGGTTAAAGCATATTCGACTAAAAGAAAATTGTGGCCTAGGATGTTTGGTTGATCAAAAGAAGAGGACAAAAGGCATTCATAAAAAATGGTGATAAAGGCAAAAATCACTTCAAATGATTCGACCAAACCAAAGAGATCGAGATTCATTTGGATGAACGAATGAAGCGGTAAACATGTAGCGATCGAAGCAAAGTCAACAATGATCGAAATAGAGGTGCTAAGGTATGCGAAATTTATTTTTTTTTGGTATCCATGTCAACATTATTTACATCTCCTCATTTGCATTGATAATATCAAATCCCTAAGTCTAAAAGCACCCAAGGGTCTATGTATGTCGTAACTTTTTTATATACCTGCTTAATTTTTCTAAGGCTAAGGTCAAAAATAAAATTATTTTTAAGCCTTGCTATATCCTTTCATATTTTTCCCCACCTAAGTCTAACATTGAGGTGGTCATGATAATATCCTAAGGTTTATCTTGAGTCTAACCTCGTGGTCCACAAGTCCCCAAAAGTTCATTTGTACCACCACCCCCTTTTCACCATATTCATGATATTTTTAGTCAAGCTAATATTAAAAGTTCATTAATCAAAAGGAAATTGATCATAAGGGTCCAACCATGCTTATCACTTCATGCCCCAAAGTCCCTCTTGTCATGAGTCCTTAAAGACCCGAAATATAAAACCTTTGTTCTAAACTTGGTGAGTTTTTCTCCTAAAGTTGAATGCATAATTCCTAGGTTGAAGCTTGTTAATAAACATCACCCTTGCAACAAATTAAACAACTAATGCCATTCAGCCAAAAGTTGAAGTGTAGCCATAGCTATTCAACCGAAAGATATTAGGTAGCTAGGATCATTCAATTGAACCTTAATTAATGACCAGAGTTAATCAACCAATTCAGACGTGATAATGAGGAGAATTTAGCCAATAGTTTTTGGTGATAAAGGAGAACTAAAATCCAGTTAGCTAAAACTTGATCAAGGACTAAAGACATTTTCCCAACAAAGAATAGACAGCAAATATCAATCGATCAATAACATGCGTGAAAGAAAGTTGTATTAAAGATAAAAATTTATAGGCCCTACATCCTAGAAGAGCAGGCAGAATAGAAATACTCGGTTTAAGTAAGATCTTACTAACTCATCCAAGGACCAATCATGAAGTTGTAGGCATGCAATCCAAGTACAAGCTTTTTCCTTAGATCCACCCAAGCATGTGCTTTAATACGATATGAGTTAATTGAGCAACTCAAAATTAAATGGGTGCTCAATCCGATGGTAGACAACCCAAACATATCCAAAGAATAAATTATTTACAACAAGTCAACTCATTGTCAATTTTAAAAGCCGAATAATTAAGCCAAGATAGAGCCAGGAGAGTTCGCACAGTTTACAAATTTGTAGGGTTCTACAACTATAAAAAAGGAAAGGAAAATAGTTTCTTCAATTATCACCTCCTCCAAGGGCATAAAATATATTCCAAAAGAAATAGTAGGGGGAGATTTTCGAATCACATAGACAAGATCTAGGAGTAAGATAAAACATCATGAGTTGTACAGGGTGAGATCGAATCTTAAGTTTAATAACATGAGTCAAATATTAAGTTGATGCACAAATGCTAGTTCAAGCAAGCTAAATATTTTTGGAAAATGATTCTATAGTCATTAGCTGATGAAAAATTTTCCATTAGTTCAGCCCTATATACAAAGAGACACCCATTCAAGCTCAATGTGAAAGTTTTAGCATCAAATATGGATTGAAGTGCACAAGCAGGAAGTTATTGAAGAAGACATAAACGGCTCAAGGAGTCCTTATTCACCAATGCTAAGAAAAATAGGGGACATATATTGGATAGACGACTGCCTAAGTTGACAATTTGACTACCTCATAATTGTCATTGCTTCCTAGTGGAATATAGTTATGGAAATATCACATTGATGGAATATAGTTATGGAGGTACCATGTTGTTAGTGCTTTCCTTAATTTGTGTACCTCCAATTCCCATTTTTTATCTCCTTTTCCTCAGCATAGTAGTTTTTCTTCTTATCGATTGCTTATAAGGATACCACAATATCCTTCATCCAATTTTTGCAATAAACCCTTGCTTCCTTCCCATTGTGTCAATTAAGCCTCCATTTTAGTAAAAAAAATATAGATCGGCATTTAGGTGAAGTCGTTCGAGTTCAGTAAACTTTTCTGGTGAAATACTAAAAGAGTTGAATTGCAAGTCCGAGAGCTAAGGTAGCTAGTCACAAAGCATAAAGTCACAACAATGTTCTTTTTGTGATAAATCTCAAAGTCAAAACTATAAAACTATTTAGGATGAAGGTATCAACACCTAGTCAACAAGAGGTCCACTACAAGAATAGAAAAGGAAATCAAAAAAAAAGGTCACAGGGTCAAGCCAACATTGAAGTCCAAGTGGTTGACATTTGGATCCAATTTTAAGAAATTAACAGTCATTTTCAATTTTGAGATAGCTAATATCAGATTGTAATACACCCAGCTAGTAACAGGGCAGGAGATGGCGACAAGTGGAGGGTCCATATTCGAGCAATTTTGATAGTTATAAAGCTGCCAAATCTATAAGGACAACCACATCCAGAATTAAGATAAAGCTTTTACATAGTATATTTTTTGTTAGAAGGTATACTTGAGTGCCCCTTTGTTCAGTCATTGTATTCCTTTTTGTCTTGTTCCTTGTCATCCCTCATTTCTCCCATTTCTATGCAGTTTTTGATAGGGAAACATTCATGAATTGATTTATAGCTAGTGAATCAGGAGTCTAAAGGTCTTGTTGTTACTATATTGGAACAGATAGGTGAAAGAGTCTTATTACATCATTTGGATAAGAATATTTATTGTATTAATCTAAAATAGAATTATGGCAAAATTCATGCCCACTCTCATTGTAAAAATGTGTTGATATTAATACAATTTCAGGATTTTTCCCTTATATCTTTTTGTTTCAGCCTTGTGTGTTGTCTTTATTATATGTTACATAATTTGAAAGTGTAATAAATGCTTTCTTTTGTTGATCACTAGTTATGCTTGTTATGATATTCAAACGAACATAATTACATCAATTTCTCCTTTCTTGATTCTTTCTATCACATTAAATTATATTGAATCTACTACAATGGCCCAAAATATTAAGGCATCGATCATACATAAGGTATAATTGAATTGTTATTGTTTGGTCAATTTAACAAAACTTTTACTTTCTATTACAAATTTGGAAGAGCATGAATATAAATTGTTAAATCTTTAAATTCACCTCAAGGGTATCCTTACCCATTTTGGTCTATCAATAGTCTGTTAAGATAAATATTTTTTCAAAATAAAGAGGCATGTCTACCAGAGCCTGTAATTGTTGATTGGAAGCAGGTTTTCTTGTAGCATGACAATAAAATCCTAAGGATACAAGAAAAATATCCAAAAAATCCATGTAGTGATTTGGGAAATTTATCCTCACTATCTTCTTCTAACAAAGGTGAGGGTTCATTTTTGTTAGGTATGAATCCAATCCCACATCGTCCTGGCCAAGGTTTGACCTCTAGGGGCTCTTTGATGCCCTTTTAATAATTACCTAGGCCTTTTCCTTGGTATTTCATGTTGGTTAGCATTTGCTTAGCTATAGATAATAAGGGTGATATGTAACATGTGGTGTATGTTTGTTCACTTGGCATGAAGTTATGCCCTTGAATATTTTCTTCAAAGGTGGTTCATCCATAAATGAAAGCACGAGTCCTTATTTGGACTTTTAGTCCTTTTCTATTTAGCATACCTATGTTATGAGGATATAGGAATATGCTTACCAATTCTATGAATGGATCTAGTTTTTGGTGGATTAAATTGACTTGATTGTTGGGAGAGGATGATTTGGGAGTGTCCTATAGATTTATGAGAGGTTCTTCCAGTATTTTCTTCCCTTTTTCTATTTTTGGTTGATCAGTTGGCAATGCCTATTTTATAAAAGGTCAAATATTAATCTCTTGTGTATCAATAAAGGTTCATAAGGCAAACATATTTGGATCTCCAGGGACGTGGTTAACCCTACCTTGATATTTGTATTTGATATATTGATCTAAGGTATAAGGTATTGCCTTCATGGCATGTATCCAAGGCCTTCCAAGAAGTATATTATATGTTATGTCACATGATATAACATAGAAAAGTGTGTTTAGGACACGTGACCCTGCTTTGATAGATAGGGTGAGAGTGCATGTTACCTCTCTTTCTTCATTGTCGAAGGCTCTAATGATGAGGTCGACTTTTTGTAACCATTTATGCTCAAGTCAAAATTTTATAAAAAATTTACATTTCATACATTTAAGTTTGACCCGTTATCCACTAGGACTCTTTTCATATGTTTATCACCTATTTGAGTTATGATGTAAATAGGTGAGTCTCCTGATATTGTTTCAAGAGGGGTATCTACCTCGTGGAATGCTAATATAGCATTGTTTACTCTAGTTAACCCAACTATATTGGTATTATCATTTGGAGATATGTCTTGAGGGACTTCTTGTTCACTTAAGATTTTTTAACAATATTTTCCTATGAGTGGGTGATGTTTTTAATAACTCCAGAAGAGAGACTTTTATGGGTATCTCATCTAGTTGTCGATGAAGATCAAAAACATATAAAGTATTTTGAGAAGGTGTGAGAACCAAAGGTGATTTATTAGGAACATTGACTTTAGTGCTTCTCAAAATAACCAAAGGATTTTGATTCAAGGATTGATTATTTGCTTGTTTCCTAGTCATAGCATAGGAAGGTTTTGACAAATGCATATTGCCTACAAAGTTGGCCGACTTTTTATTATGTGCTGGTAAGGGATTTTGAAAGATCCCTAAATTTTTGTTGGGATTTTTTGGTTTATTGAACATTAGTTTCCCTTCCTCTATGAGGTCTTGGATAATGTTCTTTAAGGTTATGCATTTGTTGGTAGTGTGTCCCTCTGTTCGGTGATATTCATAATAATCATCATGCTTATATGAATTTGGCAATTATTTGGTTGTATCGCAAGGTTTACTAGTTGGAAGTTCCAATATTTTGGAATCAAGGAGTATTTTTAACATGGCTACTTGACTTTGTTCAGTATTTGCATATTGTCTCTTGGGCTTGTCTTGTCTTTGTATGACTAGCTTTTGAGGACCATTTTTAGTTGTGTTTATGTTGTTGTTTTGACAGGAATCTATTACACCTTCTTCCACAACATGTTTATTTTTATATTGTCCCTTGCTAGTGGGTTTTTCCTCCTCTTTCTTGTTGTAGTTGATTTATCCCAATATTATAAGTACGACTTCTACTCTTTTAGCTATGTCAATAGCTTCTTCAAAAGAGGTTAGGTTTGCTATTTCTAAGCGATATGATAGTTGTTCATGAAGGTTTCTTATGAAGATATGTAGGATTTATTTAGGAGGAGAAATATACTGAAGTCTTCCTACTAAGCCTCTTCATTTGACCAAGAAGTTTGAGAACCGATTGGTGTTATATTTCTTAAGTTGATAAAGGTCATTTATGGTAACCTTGTCTCTATGTATTTTGTCTATATTTCATTTCAGGCAGACTGTTACAACTCCTATAACAGATTCGTTCCGCCGGTGACTATTCTCGGCAGTGTAATATGTATTTAAATCATTCTGCTGAATAATACAAGTTGTTCGATTTATTTCATGGCATCAGAGCCAGTTCTGTGATTTTTCTTCTGGGCAGAGGAATTTTTTTTTTGCAGAGATTTTTTTTCTTGCGTGCAAAGGCTGGAGAAAAATCACGCCGTGCGTTTTAAAAGAAAAAAAAAAAATTTCGTGCAGCTGCGGGAGGGAGAAGAAGTTAAAAAAAAAAAAAAAAAATTTCCAGAGCGCAGGCATCCCTGCAGGACGCCGCGTGCGCTGGAAGTGCTGCGGACGCGAACGCACAGGAGAGCCCCCCTGTTGACGTCCGCGCACAGACGTCTGTCGTGACGCACAGAACGCAGTCGCGATAGGACGGTACATCCGTGCACAGACGTCTGTCGCGACGCAGGGGGACGTCAGTCCGCGCACAGACGTCTATCGCGACGCAGCGCGAACGCGCAGGAGGGGAGTCCCCCCCCCCGTTGAGCGGAGGCGGCCTGCGCAGGACTGTGGACGTCCGCAGATGTCGCATCCAGCAGGGGGACGTTGTGCGCGTTCGCGTCCCGAGGAGGGAAACCCCCCCCCGTTGGAGGACGCAGCTGGTGCTGCGTGCGTCCCCGCAGGCGGGAACAAAAAGAAAAAAAAAAATTGTTGCGCTCAACGCAGCCCCGAACGCGCTGCGTTCAACGCAGTCGGCCCCCCCCTTCCCAGCGCGTTACGCGTTCCCCCCCGTCCGGTGAAATTTAAAAAAAAAAAAAACCGCCTGCAAGCGTACCGAGCCGTGACGCGCAGGAGGCAGCCACAGCGGGCCCGGGAAGCAGAGAGGAGGAGAGCTCGAGAGGAGGACGGGCAGACTGAGGAAGGATAAAGGAGAGGAGCTCCACAGGTCCTTCCGGATCAGCCCGCTAGCTCACTTGGCAGTGAGCTGTGCGGTAAGGCTCAGGGAGCCTGCAGGTCGGGGGTTCAAATCCCGCCGACTCCCCCCTAAGGTATAATTTTTTTTTTCAAAGTTTTTTTTTAATTATTATTTTTTAGTTAAAATTTTTTAATTTTAATTTATTTTTTATAGTTTTTAAACTTTATAAATTAAAATTTAATTTTTAATTTATTTTTTCATAAGTTTTAAAACTATATAAATTAAAATTATTTATTTTAACTTTAAATATATAATAATTATTAAAATGCTTTGTTAAAGAGATTTTTTTAAGGGGGGATATTTTTTCAAAAAATCAAAGGGGGAATGTGAGTAATTTTTTGAAAAAGCAATTTGGCGAATTGTAAAAGGTGCATTTTTGGCTGTGACCGACACCTTGTGGGTTATTCTTGTGGGCATTTTTTATGTTGTATGTTGCATATTTCATTTTTGCACTATAACATTAAAAATTTAAAAATCAAAACACTCCCTAAGTCCCCGGAATAATTAAAACCCATCCGTGCAATTTATTGCACTGCAGCGTTCGGTATTTGTGATACCTACGGCCAGCACTTACAGGTAAAGCTGTCGTGATTTGGCTACTGTATCCGCCGCCTAATATAGCTGCTACAACGACGTACGAGCTTGTTCTCTATAAATCGTCGGGGAGAGATAAGTTAGCCATTTTTGCATTTTTTTACTCCATCCACTACCCTTTATCGCACTTGTGTTTAGGCGTAAATCCTGACGAAGTATTCTTCATAGTGTTTAGGGGAAGTTACGCCCCACGCATGAGAAGAATCTTCTATGGTAGGTGCCATCAACAAGGCGATTCCCTTTCAGTACCGCTTATGTTCCACGTATCGTATGATCTCTAAAACTCACCTATAGTCTCCCTCACGTAAGGGCGGGTGATTTTTGTTGATCTTTCTAAATACCTATAGTTTCCCTCACGTAAGGGCGGGTATTTTGTATGGTATAACGGCCTAGCAAAAGGTATATCGAAAGGGGGACCAATTGGTGATATAAGGAACCTTCACTATGGCCGTTGTTGCAAAGTTGATGATTGATCCTCATCAGTTATTGAAAGGTCCAAATTATACACCATGGAAACATAAGATGAAGGCAATTCTCCAAATGGAAGATTTGTGGGATATTATTACTGGAGTAGCAACTAGGCCTTCACCAACGGCAGGATCCACAGGTCCTTCCGTAGATCAGATAGCTTTTGACAAGAAAGACAGTCGAGCAAAGGTGCTCATTTTGTTTGTTGTTTCAGATGAAGTGCAACCTCATATAGCTGACAAAGCAAGTGGTAAAGAGGCATGGGATGCCCTTAGAACCATCTATGAGGGAAAGAATGATTCAACCATTCTTCATCTTCAACAACAACTTCATAACTTGAGTTTGAGACAGGGTGAAACAGTTGAACTCTTTCTGTGCAGAGTGTACGAATTGAAAGAGAAATTGAATTCTTTGGGAGATACTGTGGACGAAAAGCTTCTCATTTCACTTGTGATGAGAGCTTTACCTTCTTCATTTGATATGTTGATAACCTCCATCCAGGTGTCTCAACGACAAATTACCTACATCGAGTTGGTCAATCTGCTTCAACAACGGGAGGCACGCCAACTTCACAAGGATGATTCTTCCAATACGGCCCTATACACCAACGAGGCGGGGTTCTAGGAAGAAAGGTAATGGGCAAAAAGGAGGCAACTTTCAGAAAGGAGGAAATTCTCAACAGGATACGAAAGGAAAAGGCAAACAACCTCAACGAGAAGAAGAGGTGGTGCAAGATCCGTGAGAAAGACAACCATGACACCAACAGGTGTTGGCATAAGAACAAGCGAGAAAGGCCAAAACAAACCACAAAATAAAAACAAGCAACCCCAGGTGAATGTTCTTGTTGAAGAATACGACTCCCAGATTCTGAATGGGCACACAAGGTGCTCATGACTACCACAGATTCCACACAGAGGGATCCTGTTTGGTATGTCGATTATGGAGCTAGCAAACATATGACTGGCGACAGATCGTGGTTTGAATCATTTGTGGCCAAAGAGGGCAAACCTGTCACCATTGCTGATGATAAAACCTACAGGGTTCAGGGAGAGGGTACAGTTTCAGTCACTCTTCCTGATGGCAAGTGTCAGATTGACAAAGTCCTCTATGTTTCGGGATTGGCTAACAATTTGTTGTCAGTGACACAAATCCTGGATAGAAATATGGTTGTCAACTTTCATGTTGAGAATGGAAAGAAGTGTTGTACTATTACCAGGAAGGGTAAGCGGATTGCAACAGCTTCATATAACCACGGCTTATTTGCACTAGATGCTATCTCTACTCCACATGTTGCCATGATTTTCTCTACCAAGGAGGCAACTTCCCTATGGCACAAGAGATATGGGCATCTTAGTTACGGCTACTTACTTGAGCTCAGTAAGTATGAGATGGTAAAGGGTCTTCCTTCCCTTTATGCCACATTGCCAGTGTGCTCTGACTGCTTGGCAGGAAAGCAGCATAGAGTACCATTTGAGAAGAGCTCAACAAGAGCACGAAAACCTCTGGAGTTAATTCACACCGATCTGTGCGGTCCTTTCACACCCAACAGTTGTGGAGGGAAGAGGTACTTTCAGTTATTCGTAGATGACTACTCACGAAAGATGTGGGTTTTCTTTCTCCAAGCTGAAATCTGAAGCTTTCGCATTCTTCCAGCAGTTCAAGAAATCCGTTGAGAAGGAGTCGGGAGCTTCTATTAAAACCCTCCGCTCGAGATCGAGGGGGAGAGTTTACCTCTAATGAATTTTTGCATTCTTAGATAAGCATGGAATCAAGAGACAGGTTAACAACTGCCTATACTCCTCGAGCAAAATGGAGTTCCTTGAGAGAAGGAACCGTTCTATCATGGAAATGGTTCGTTGTATGCTCACGGGAGCTACTCTTGGGCAACAATATTGGGCAGAAGCTGTCACCACTACAGTATATCTGTTGAATAGGGCACCCACAAAGGCCCTAAAAGGAATGACTCCACAGGAAGCATGGAGTGGTCGAAAACCCTCCATATCTCATCTACGTATTTTTGGATGTCACGCTTTCATGCACATACCGAAAGAGAAAAGGAAGAAGCTAGATGAGAAAACACTGAGATGTATTTTTCTTGGTTATGATGAGCACTCTAAAGGATATCGTTTGATAGATCCTTTGACCAAGAAAATTCATATCAGCAGAGATGTTGTCTTTGATGAAGCTTTCACATCACAGAGCACATCTAAAGTACACCTAGATATTGTGGAATCTAAGGAAGAGAAGATTCCTTCGTCAACACAGACAGGAGGTCCTTCTACATCTTCTTCAACACCACCGAAGAAGAATCCAAAATGGTGTACAAATACAATCGAAGACGCAAATTTATCCACTCCTCCCAATTTGAATTTGGATAGACCTCGTACACGCAGTATGGCTCAAAAGGAAAAAGAAGCCAAAGAAACTGGTGAGGTTGATGATCTTTGTCAATCTTTTGAGGAACTTTCTGTAACTCCAAGTACAGAAGTAGAGGATATGGATATTGATGATGACAGGGCGTTCATGTCTACCATAGATGATCTTGAACCTGCATCAGTGCAAGATGCTCTCAGTGAGCCTCAGTGGAAGGCCGCTATGGATACAGAGTATGAGTCTTTGATGAAAAATAAAACTTGGAAGCTTGTTGATCTGCCGCATGGAAAGAAACCCATTGGCTGCAAATGGGTATATAAAGTCAAGTACAAGGCGGATGGAACAATTGATAAGCATAAGGCCCGTCTTGTTGCAAAGGGCTATGCTCAAAAGGAAGGCATTGACTACGAGGAAACTTTTGCACCTACTTCTCGGATGACCACAATTCGGGTTATGTGTGCTATGGCAGCACAATATGGGTGGAAAGTTCACCAGATGGATGTCAAAAGTGCCTTTCTAAATGGTGATCTCCAAGAAGAAGTCTACATGACTCGGCCGTGAAGGATTTGAAGTGGAAGGCCAAGAGCGAGAAGGTTTGCAAATTGGTCAAATCCTTATATGGTCCGAAACAAGCTCCTCGAGCTTGGTATATAAAAATGGACAATCACCTTATGCGGCATGGATTTAAGAGATGTCCGTCGGATGCAAACCTCTATTTCAAGAAACAGGGTTACGAGATAGTGTTGCTTGTACTCTATGTGGATGATCTGCTCATTACGGGGAGTTCGAAACTATGATCTCTCTTGTCAAAAGAAACTTGTGCAAATATTTTGAGATGACGGATCTCGGACTTCTCCATTCTTGTCTTGAGTCGGAATTCAGCCGGAAGGAGCACTCCATCAAAGTGTCTCGGAAAAAATATGCCAAGACATTCTCTGGAAAAATATCGCATGACTGATTGCAAGCCAATGGCAACTCCGATGGAGAATGGACTTCGGTTATCGTGATATGATGATTCACCTCAGGTAGATGGTACTCTCTATCGACAGTTGATTGGGAGTCTCATATATCTGACCAATACTAGGCCAGATCTCGTATTTTTTGTCAACTATCTTTCGAGGTTCATGCAGGAGCCTAAGACCACTCATTGGAAAGCAGCAAAACGTGTTCTTCACTATGTCCGTGGTACTATGGAATATGGCCTAGAATACAAGAGGAACAACAAATTCTTCTTGCAAGGATACACGGACTCCGACTATGCCGGATCATTTGATGATCGTAAGTCAACTTACGGATACATTTTTCATCCGGGATCCGGTCCTGTCTCTTGGCATAGCAAGAAGCAACGGGTGGTTGCTATTTCATCAACGAGAGGCAGAATATCGCGCCGCACGTGAAGTCGTGTGCGAAGTGATATGGTTACGTCGCATTCGGACAAGTATGGGCCATCCATCAAAATCTCCAATACACTTGTTTTGCGACAATCAGGGTGTTACGAACCTCGTCAAGAATCCAGTCCATCATGAAAGAACAAAGCACATTGACACACAATGTCATTTCATTCGAGATGAAGTTCCAAAGCACCGAATTCAGCTTCAACACATTCCCACCGATGCTCAAGTTGCAGACATTTTCACTAAGGCACTTGGACGTGTCAAATTTGAATTGTTTCGCAGCTCACTTTGTATTGCAAAATGATGTAAGGGGATGTTAGTAGTCTAGTATAGCTATTAGTTATTACATTACCCAAATAATGTAATAAAGGGGGATGTTAGCGTACTTGTATTTTGTCTATATTTCATTTCAGGCAGACTGTTACAACTCCTGTAACAGATCCGTTCCGCCGGTGACTATTCCTGGCAGTGTAATCTGTATTTAAATCATTCTGCTGAATAATACAAGTTGTTCGATTCATTTCACCCAAGTTATGATTTAGAAAAGGATTTGTAGAATTGGTAGGTATTATATCATTAAGATATGTTGAAAAGGGGTTACCCATAGTGGGTGTCCCTATGGATATGATTGGAGGTATTGTAGAATCGAAAGGTTGTGTCATAGCCACATTGAGACTAGCCAAGTTGTCTTGAGTTTCATTGAATTGAGCTATGGTTGATTTATCATTGGAATGTTCCAGACCATCATGAATTGTAGTTGATTTATTTTCAACTTGTTCTTTAAGTTCATCCTTAAGGACATCTAAAAATATATATTTTTTCTTCTAATGTATTCTCTAACATGATCTAAGGTTTGAAAATAAATATGTTCGATAATTTGTTCTTGTTCCTTATCCCCTTGTTGTGACCAAGGATTGACTTCTTGGTCATCATGCTCATGTGTAAAAATAACATGAGACAAGAAATCTAAACGCTTGTTTCGGGTATTGTAAGGATGTTGAGATATGGTTTGAAAGTAATATTTTTGAAGTAGATCAATTTGTTAGAGTTTTATTTCTAGAGTACTTAAAGCAAAGAAGAGAAGATGTTTTGAAATCCTTGTCATCTTCAAAAGTAACCCTCCTTATGACTCCCGCTAATCCATCATGATATACTATCCAAATAATATTGCTCCCCTAAGGTTCATACATCAGTATGCTCAAGGGATCGTTATCTTCCCCTAGTAGGATTAACGATTGGTTATGTTCTTGTTATCTTGATTTAGTGTGATGTAAGCTATGCAAACAAAATTAGATGTTTTTTTCTAAGTTTAACAAACTTTTATTTTTCTTATAGCAAAAGGATCTTTCACGTCGGGGTCACAAATATGTAGGCACAAGATCTAACAACATTAAGTGCATGTGGGGGAGATTCATTGGAATCTCTACTTCCCCACTTGAGGGTCTCTTTCCAAAGGAGACCCCGAGGATATGAATATCCTCTACGCGATTAGACCCCTACTCAATGTAGTTTTTCAAGGCATAAAAGTAGATGTAAATGCCTGTAAATTAGTGTTATATGGGTTTATTCAACAAAACACCTAAATTTTTACTCTTTTTCGAGCCTTAAACGGATATTTAAAACTTAAGGCTAAGATCATATAAAATGCATTCTAATCTTATATCAAACAAATGCAAGAAAACAAGAGCTAACCTATATGCTTTTCATTTTGATAATAGGCTAACTAAGGAGAGTTTTGATTTTCAAGGCAAACAAGAGATGATGCAAAAGATAAATTAGCCTATAATGCAACTATATGATTTTTATTTCTTGCCTAGGTGCTTATGAAAATGGAAAAGAAATTAAGATTTTGACCTAATATTCCTTGATTTTTCCCAATGTAAATGTGTTTTGTAAAGGAAGTTAAAACTAGATTAGGGTTCCTTGATTTTCCAATTTGAAATGTGATTTCAAATGCAAAATAGTGAGATAGAGAGTGAAACACATAAAAATATTAAAAAATAGAGTTCAGAGTGATTCCAAGTGGTTAGATTACCTCTATCGATGTTTGACCAAAAATACCACTACTGCTAAAAACGCCACTGGCAATTTTAGTCCTAATTGGTGAATTTTGTTCTTGCACAAAGATACAAAAAACAATTGGTTTTCTATTATGGTGGGGTCTATCTAAGAGTTGGATAATGTGAATTTCTTTTCTAGGCAGCTAATTAGACCCCCTAATTTTTGAAAATTTGAGTATGTTTGCCTTGGATGGAAATAAGGTTGTTCTAAAAATTCTAGTTGGCTTACCAAAAATGCCAATGGCATTTTATATCTGAGTGGCATTTTTGGTCTGTGGATTCCAAATAGCCAAAATAACCAATTACTATCATGGTTGGTGATTTTGGTATGAAATAGGGTTGAGGTGATTGAGAGGATAATTTTGTAAGGGCTTTTTATTGGTTTTGTGGTACAACTATGGGATTGAGTTGATGGAGGTATTTTCTAGGGTTGTCATGCAAAAATTCAATGAATCTTCACAAGTTTGTGATTAAAATGAGTGCAAGTGTGAGAGATAAGGGGAGGCATTTTAATGACTATTTTGGATATCTTATGGAATACAAAGGGGGTGAAAATAACTATGAAATATTTAGGAATATAATAATATTACTTGATTATATCCTAAATTGAACAAAATTTGTGGGAGCAATGAGAAGTGAGTGCAAATGTGATAAATGAGTGTTGCTACAAAATTATAGCAATAAGAAAGATAAATTCATGTAAATATGATTGAAAGGGGAAAATTAGTGGGATATCAAGGTAATGATAACCTTGTATCCACCACTATAGTCAGCTGGGAATTAAAAAAAGTGCTTGAATACTTGAAACTTCACCAAAATCAAGTCAAATATGCTTGAAAAAGAGAAATAATAATTCTAAGTGCTTGTAAATGATAATGACTAAAAATGTATGAGCATGGATATGAAAAGAGAGGATTAGAATTTTGATAATAAAGGTAAATAAGACTATGAATAAAAAATCAGCAAGTAGCTAAGTGCTATGAAGAGAAATGCAAGAAAACAACCTTTCAAAATGGAGAGAATAGTGAACAAAAGTGAAGATAGCAAGTAGAATAGCTCCACTAAGATTGCAAATAAATATTAAATGCTTGAAATAATAGTGTAGATACTCAACCAAGACCTGCAATGAAGATTTTAAGGTCTAAAAACAAATATAATCCCTAGACAAGAGGATTAAGAGCATGAAAAAAAAAGAAAATTACAAGTAAATGAAGTATTCAAGTTAGCAAGGCTAATGCTAAGAGAACTAAATGCAAAATGGGTAGCAAATTAATGGAGAGGAGAGATGCACTAGGAGTGATATCACCTAGCAATATCCTCTCCCTTGCACCAATAAGGTCTCCTTGTCTCCAAGCTCTCTTTGTCTTACTTGACTTGTTTCCAAAATGCTTGAAAATGCTTGAGAATGAAGAGTGTTGAAGAAGAAGAGTTCCTAGAAGAATCTCAACATAATGTAATTAGCTCTTAGAATTCCATATATGCCTTACCCCAATGGCTATTTAAATATATTTTGAAGGAAGGATTAGGGGGGCAATTAGTTTAGACTAATTTTAATTTTTTAGGTTTGGTTCATTGTTGGAGCATGCGAGATTAGAGTAGGGAGTGGAAGGGTGGAATTCATGTGCCCCTAGATTTATCTGAGATATTTTTGCCATTAGATAAATTTTCCACCTATGACAAAATTTTCCAATGGTGATTTTGGTTTTGACTAGCGGTTTTGGTCAGAGATCAAATCTAACTATCAAGATTTGATTTTGTGAAGCTTACCAAATTTGCCATTGGTATTTTTGGTCAAGGTGGTAAATCTGACAAAGACTGAAAAAGGTGCCCAAATTAATGGGTTTAGGCTAGATTGATGTTTTATGATGTTGGTTACTTGTTTGGTGTCTTTTGATTTTTTGGTGTGTTAAAATTGGGTGTCTATAGAGGGTTACAACTCCATAGTATAATTATTTAAAAAGAAAAACTTATAAAGTTGATCAATTTTCAATAGTCTTCCTTTGCTACTTGTTGATCATAGAAATGGAAGTGCTCAAACTTTCATCATGTAGTATCTCAAGAACATTATTATTGAAACTTAATACTTGTAATTTCCTCAAGATTTGAAATTTTAAGACAACTATAAACCTTGTATATTTGTTTTACAATAGTTAACTAATAAGGTTCTTTATGTTTTTTTTAGTTTGGTTTGTGTTCTTCTAGTTTTTACTTATATTTATTATTCTTGTGATATTAGGAGGTGTTACTCAAAATATCTTTTCTAACATAAATTTAATTTTTGGATGATATATTTTCCATGTTATTTCAATAAGACATAAAATGAGTTCCTCAAAGGTAGGATTCTTGTAATTATTCATAACGAGTAATATAATAATGCCAACAAAATTTTCATATGGAGGAGATAGACTATTGAAGATTACATTAATATACTTATTTAAGGTTTCTCTAATAACATTTTCTTTGATATTTTTTAATGAGCAAATATATTTCTTCATATTATTAAAGAATGTAAATTGAAAATTGAATTTCTAGATCATTGATTTGTATTCTATTGAATTTTACAAAGAGTTCTTGAAACTGTTAGAAACATTCATATAAAAATAAGCATAACCAAAGTAGCAATGTAGGAATTAAAGGAAATTTTCACAAATTGGAAATAACTAAATGATTATGAAAATAAAAATAACAAAAATGCTCCCAAAAAATAATTGAATGGAAAAAATAACTTATATTAATCAAGCGAAACAGATAGCATATGCTTCTTCAAGGGGGAAACCTCCTTAGAAATAGAGCACTAATACAAAATAAGAAAATATGATATGCCTCCTACTCCAAACCCATGTCCTTATATAGACTCTACTTTACCCTAACCCTAATTCTCAAGGTTCATATCATGTGAAAGATAGGATCAAAATCACTAACTCTTGCTTTCAATAAAAGTAAAGGTTATATCATAATGAGTCCATGCACACTAGGCCCCCATGGTGTAAATATAACACTAACACTATATAAGTACATTGTAATAGTTGTGTTATGATAGGGCCCCAACATGCCCTTCTCATTTAAGAAGCTTTGTCCTCAAAACTTGAGGTGAGGAAACTATTGTTGTAGTTAGTAACCCCCAAGTAGCATATTTTTGCTATAGTCCATGCCACTATACGAGGACATTGATGAGAGTACAGTTGCAAAGCATGCATATATGCCAGTCTAGAGTATTCTTGGGTTCTACGATTATTGATCCTTCTTCATCCAATTAGGGTAGTAAGGACTAGATCTGTATACGATTGTTAAGGACATTCTTTAAATATGAGACATTGAAAATTGGATGTGTTATGAAATATGGTAGCAAATTCTAACTTTTAGGGTACAATACCAACCTGGAGGAACACTTTATATGGTCCATAGAATTTTTATGCTAAGTTTTGAATGCCACAAAGTTCTAGTGATGATTGCTTATAGGGTTATAGACATAGGAAAACCATATCCTTGATGTAAAATTATGCTCAAAAAATTTTTTGCTATTGGTAAATAATAAGGTTTTGAAGGGGATCCTTATCTTTTACAACTCTTGGAAATCCAAGAAAAATAAATGGAATCAATCTAGGCACAAAAAATAGTTTATATTCTTACCAATCAAATTCTGTATTTTCTGAACAATATAACCTTTCTGACCAAAAGTGCAATGACCAAAACAATAATAGTCGAAATAGACTTCTAGTTATAATTTCTTGTTGGTAGTGAGAAATTATTAAATTTAGTTTAAAAATATTATGAACAAAATGGAAATAAAGTTATCATTAATCTACAAACATTGTCCCTCCAGCCACTTCAGATTCTATAAATTCCATAAACTCCCTAACACACCATCAGTAGAAATTGTTTCCACCTAAATTATTTTCCAAATTGAATTCTTCACCTTCTGAAAATTAGAATCATCCACTTTAGTATCTTGTAATAAAATAATTTCAACCCTCCTCTCTTTTCTTAACTCTCTAATCACCCTATATTTAGTTGGGGCATTCATACCCCAAATATTTCAAGATAGAAATTTTATTTTGTATCAAGTTGAGGAAATTTTCCTCCTAAAGACAGAATTCTTTGCTTCCCATCAGCTACAGCCTTAAAAATGGCTCTAGTTCTCAATTCCAGATATTGGGCCTTCCTCAAGAAACTAAAATTCCTAAATCAACCTTCTTAGATTTCCTTCTACTTCCAACAAAAAAATGTTGGATAACCTTTTCCTCCTTTTCCAACTTTGAATCACTAGTAGAAGTCCATTTTCCTCCATCTTCTTCATCCTCATACCCATTCTAAATATTTTAAATATTTTTATTTTTTCCCATAGCCAATCAATGCCACATTCTATTGAGGAGTGGTTTCTCCTGAAACCCTTGTTTCTATGCTCTTTTCCTTTAGCCCTGTTGGAGAGTGTGGCTCTTTCTAAATATTCTCTTCTACATGAAAAGAATAATTACTTTCCTTTTCAATAAAATCCTTAGTCATAGGTTCATCAATATATTTAGGTTGATTTTATGGAACAAACTCTTCCCCTACAACAATGCCATCCCCATCAAGGGTAGCAAGAATCATAAAGCTATTTGGAGATGGACCTCTCCTACTTTCACCAATTTCTTTCTGGCCCATAACTTTTCCTTGCTTAAATTTCATTTTCCTCCAAACCCTCAAAGGTTGTCCAATTCTATTCATAACTTTCTCCTTAGGATTTTTTGGGCATGTTTTCCAAATATGCCCTACCCTTTTGCAAAGGTTACACAAGGGAATGGGAGTTTCATATTGAATCTCTTATTCCCATTTCCTATAATATGAAACTAGCCTAATATATTTAGGCAATGGTTCAACTAGATCTACCTATACACAAAAATGGGTTGCTATCATTCTAGTCCGAGATTTAGTAGCTGAATCAAAAGCAATTATTTTTCCAATTGCTTTAGCTATCCCAAGAATAATATTGTCATCCCAAAATTCCATTGGAAGCCTCGATATTGTCATCCCAAAATTCTATTGGAAGCCTCGATATTGTCATCCCAAAATTCCATTAGTAGCCTCGATAGACTCACCCATAAGGTCATCGATTGAAGAGTGGTTGTGGTTGTATTAAAGCCTTGGCTCCATTTTTGTAAAAATAACCCTCTCCTCTCAAAAAACCATGGGCTCCTCAACAAAATATTTGTCATGTCCTCCAACTTTGTAAATTTAAATAGAAAAAATTTATCAACCAAAGCCACCATTGCTTCCTACCCTAGAAGTTTTTGTTTATCCCAAACCCACTTTCTTATTGTATCTAAATCCAGTATATTGCCCAAAAATTTCCCAATCAAAGAATTATTTTCTTTCTAAATCACTTTATCAGCCAAAATTTTTGGGACCTTAAGAGTAAAACCCTTTTCATTACAACCTGAAGATAGAACAAATCCCTTTTCTTGCGAATTTTAACCTTTCTTCAAAACTTGTGCCCAAGAAGCATCTCCCTTTGACCTTTCTGTTGCTACTGAATTTGGATCTACTACTCCTATATCCAAATGATTAGAATCTATCCTATCCATGTTCTTAGGGGATTCTACCACAATAGAACCCTTTCCTATCGTATTTCCTACTCCTTAAAAATACATATATACTCCATCCTTTCTCCTTCAAGGCTTCCTCTAGAAGACAATCACCATTGGCATTACCATCTCACATAGATCTAGTTTCCCCTTCTTAACAATGGTCATTACCGTATTACCATTGGCAACTTGCAGAACAAGAATACAATGATACAAGGTTTTTTAATGCTCAAAAAGATATTTATCTACTTGTTGCACATGGTTTTGTACCATGACCAAATTATCTTTGAGATTTGGAGTAGTGAATACTCCATGAGAGTGGAATATACTACTTGAACCTTGGAACTACCCAAAATGTATAACAGGAGTGATGACAATGGTTATCCATAAACTAGTTTATATAGTGTCATATTGGTAAGGTGATAGGAATTATTTTACTACAGGTGAGGTGATGGAAATTATTATACCACCGCTCATACAGATAAATTAATTTGACCCAATGAGTCATTCACTTAGATGTAAAGCAACATAGATAAGTCTCTAAGAACTTTTTGATAATTTCATTTTGCCTATCATTCTATAAATGATATAATAAGTTCGTCTTGAGTTGTGTCTCATGTAGATTAAATAGTTCCTACAAAAAATGACTACTGAATGTGAGATCACAATCGAATACGATGGATTGTGACATGCCATGAAGGTATAAAATGGAATCAACAAATATTTGGGCAACAATTAAATCTTTATAAGGGTAGGCTAGAGAATAAAAATAAGTATACTTAGAGAGATGATCCACCATCATAAGATTAACTATTATGCCTCTAGAGTTTGGGATCCTTTAAATAAAATCCATATAAATGTTTGTCCAAATGGTCTTCTATATTTGAAAAGGTTGGAATGTGCCTAGTTTGCAGATATTTTTTCCCATAATGCACTAACAAGTGTTGCATTCTACAACAAAGGTCTTGGTATATTTTTTCATGCCTACCTAGAAAAAATGTATTTAGCTCATTCATAAGTTTTTAAGAAACTTGAATATCCTATACTTGGAGAATCATACATTTCTTATAGTATGACTGCTAAGTTTTGAATGCCACAAAGTTCTAGTGATGACTACTTATAGGGTTATAGACATAGGAAAACCATGTCTTTGATGTAAAATTATGCTCAAAAAAAAATTATTGGTAAATAATAAGGTTTTGAAGGGGATTCTTCTCTTTTATAACTCTTGGAAATACAATAAAAAAAAATGAATCAATCTAGGTACAAAAAATAGCTTATCTTCTTAGAAACCAAATTATGTATTTTCTGAACAGTACAGCCTTTCTGACCAAAAGTGCAATAACCAAAACAATAATAGTCTAAACAGACTTTTAGTTATAATTTCATGTTAGTAGTGAGATATTATTAAATTTAGTTTGCAAATATTATGAACAAAATGGAAATAAATTTATCATTAATCTGCAAACATTGTCCCTCCAGCCACTTCAGATTCCATAAGTCCATAAACTCCTTGACAGACCATCAGTAGAAATTGTTTCCACCTAAGTTATTTTCCAAATTGAATTCTTCACCTTCTGAAAATTAGAATCATCTACTTTAGTCTCTTGTAATAAAATAATTTCAACCCTCCTCTCCTTTATTAACTCTCTAAGCACCCTATATTTAGTTGGGGTATTCATACCCCAAATATTTCAAGATAGAAATTTTATTTTTTATCAAGTTGAGGAAGTTTTCCTCCCAAAGATAAAAATTATTTGCTTCCCATCAGCTACATCCTTGACAATGGCTCTAGTTCTCAATTCCCATATATTGGGCCTTTCTCAAGAAACTAAAATTTCTAAATCATCCTTCTTAGATTTCCTTCTACTTCCAACAAAAAATTATTGGATAACTTTTTTCTCCTTTTCCAACTTCGAATCACTAGTAGAAGTCCATTTTCCTCCATCTTCTTCATCCTCATACCCATTCTAAATATTGTTGATATTTTTATTTTTTCCCATAGCCAATCAATGTCACATTCTATTGAGGAGTGGTTTCTCCTGAAACCCTTGTTTCTATGCTCTTTTTCTTTAGCCCAGCTAGAGAGTGTGGCTCTTTCTCAATATTATCTTCTACATGCAAAGAATAATTATTTTTCTTTTCAATTAAATCCTTAGTCATAGGAACATTAATAACTTTAGGTTGAGTTTCTGGAACAAACTCTTCCCCTCCAACAATGTCATCCCCATCAAGGGTAGAAAGAATCGTAAAGCTATTTGGAGATGGACCTTTCCTACTTTCACCAATTTTTTTCAAGCCCATAACTTTTCCTTGCTTAGTTTTCTTTTTCCTCCAAACCCTCAAAGGTTGTCCAATTCTATTCATAATTTTCTCCTTAGGATTTTTTGGGCAAGTTTTCCAAATATTCCCTACCTTTTTGCAAAGGTTATACAATGGAATGGGAGTTTCATATTGAATCTCTTATTCCCATTTCCTATAATATGAAACTAGCCTAATATATTTAGGTAGTGGTTCAGTTAGATCTTCCTGTACACAAAAATGGGTTGCTATCATTCTAGTCTGAGATTTAGTAGCTGAATCAAAAGCAATTATTTTTCCAATTGCTTTAGCTATCCCAAGAATAATATTGTCATCCCAAAATTCCATTGGAATCCTCGATAGACTCACCCATAAGGGCATCGATTGAAGAGTGGTTGTGGCTATATTAAAGCCTTGGCTCCATTTTTGTAAAAATAACCCTCTCCTCTCAAAAGACCATGGGCCCCTCAACAAAATATTTGCCATGTCCTCCAAATTTGCAAAGTTAAATAGCAAAAATATATTAAGCAAATCCACCATTGCTTCCTACCCTATAAGTTTTTGTTTATCCCGAATCCACTTCCTTATTGTATCTAAATTTGGTATATTGCCAAAAAATTTCTCAACCAAAGAATTTTTTCCTTTCTAAATCACTTTATCAGCAAAAAAATTTGGGACCTTAAGATTAAAACCCTTTTCATCCCAACCTGAATATAGAACAAATCCCTCTTCCTGTGAATTTTGACCTCTCTTCAAAAATTGTGCCCAAGAAGCACCTCCTTTTGACCTTTCTGTTGCTACTAAATTTGGATCTACTATTCTTATATCCAGAGGATTAGAATCTCTCATATCCATATTATTAAGGGATTCTACCATAATAGAACGCTTGCCTATCGTATTTCCTACCCCTTCAAAATACCTATATACCCCATCCTTTATCCTCTAATGCTTCCTCTAGAAGACAATCACCATTGGCATTACCTTCTTACATAGATCTAGTTTTCCCTTCTTAAAAATGGCCATTACCATATTACCAATGGCAGCTTGCAGAACAAGACTACAATAATACAAGGTTTTATTTATGCTCAAAAAGGTATTGATCTACTTTTTGCACATGGTTTTGTACCATGCCCAAATTATCTTTGAGATTTAGAGTAGTTGTGAATGCTCCATGAGAGTGGAATCTACTACTTGAACCTTGGAATACCCAAAATGTATAACAGGAGTGATGACAATGATTATCCATAAACTAGTTTATATAGTGTCATCTTGGTGAGGTGATAGGAATTATTTTACTACAGGTGAGGTGATAGAAATTATTATACCACCGCTCACACAAATAAATCCGTTTTATCCAAATGAGTCATTCACTTATATGTAAAGCAATAAGTCTCTAAGAACTTGTTGATAATTTCATTTTACCTATCATTCTATAAATGATATACTAAGTTCGTCTTGAGTTGTGTCTCATGTAGCTTGAATAGTTCCTACAAAACTGAATGTGAGGTCATAATCGAATACGATGTATTATGACATGCCATGAAGGTAGAAAATGGAATCAACAAGGCAACAATTAAATCTTTATAAGGATGGGCTAGAGAATAAAAATAAGCATACTTAGAGAGATGATCCACCATCATAAGAATAACTATTTTGCCTCTAGAATTTGGGATCCCTTCAATAAAATCCATAGAAATGTTTGTCCAAATGGTCTTATGAATTGGAAAAGGTTGGAATGGGCCTATTGAGCAAATAGTTTTTTTTATAATGCACTAACAAGTGTTGCATTCTACAACAAAGTTCTTGGTATCTTTTTTCATGCCTACCTAGAAAAAATATATTTAGCTCATTCATAAGTTTTTAAGAAGCTTGAATATCCTATACTTAGAGAATCATGCATTTTTATAGCTACCCAAAGGATCAATAAAATTATGGATATTGCCATAATCAATAAGTATGATAAGTTTCTAGCCTTTAAAATACACCACCACCTTCATGGTCTAGGTAATAGAATTCTTAGCTAATGCATGCACTAAAATTTTAGGTTGTGGATTCTCTATCTATTTGGGATTTTCAGGTTGATCTACCTCTATTTTATCCTCCCCTTCATCTTGTGGTTCCCTAGTGGCAGGTTCTCCCACATCCAATAAATATAGTTTCTACTATACACACTTATGGCCTAGTGAATATTTGTCATCATAGTTGTAACATAGACCTTGTGCTTGGCATACCTACATTTCTTTGTGGATGAGATGTTTAATCCATGATGGTTTATTTCCTAAGTTTGTTGATGTCTAGAGATAAAATGGTGTTTGATCCTATGGCAGTTTAAAAATACACCTTTGTACTATTAATTAATCCTTAGTGAGCTTAGGCAATGCTATAGATTTCTTGATGATTTCTAACTTAAACATTTTCACATGTGCATAAATATCTTCCTTTAATCCACTATTAAAACAACTTTGAAAAAACTCAACACTCAATCCCCTAGTGTGATTCACTAGCTTTTCAAATTATCTGGTAATCATGGATATACATTCTCTATATTAACTTGGTGAGGGATCATATAAAATTTTCATACTCATTGGGTCTAAAACAAGTGAGTAATTCACACTTAAAATCAATCCAAGTGAGCCTTAGATTTATATTCTCTAACCATAGAAACCACTAGACTACTTCATATTCTAGGTTGAAAGATGCAATTGTAAACTTCTAATTGTAGGGAATGGAATGAAGGAAAAAATATTGTTTGGCCTGACACAACCAACTAGTTGTATCATCACCATCAAATTTCAAAAATACATTCTCTAATTTTTATTTCGAGGTAAAATATTCCATGCTCCTCCATTGGAACTAGCACCTTGACTCCTTGATGACTTTCCTGCCAAAGCATCATATTTTCCATTTAATCATATTAAACAACTTTCAATGTTGTCAATTTTATCTAGTTTTTCTAATTTAGATAATGCCTAGAGGATTGTTGACTAATAAGCTTCGATTTATTTCACTTATTCATCCAACCTCTCTAATTCTTGAGTATTTCTAGAACCACTAGCCATTTTAGTCACTTTAGGACCTCCAAAAAGTTTTATTAGAGTTATATCCGACTCAAAGAGGATCATAATGGAAAATTTTGGAAGGTATAATTCCAAAATCAGATTATCAAATTTAGGTCCCATAATGATTTGTTCGAAAAAGGATCACAATGGGCTCTATCAAAATGGTAATTTTTTGGCTTTTTGTGTTTTTTGTAATATTGTTTGGCTTTCTAGAAGACTAATGACAACTGACTATTTTGACTGTTAGACTAGATATTCTCTACACTGTCACACTAGATATTCTCTACACTATCAAACCATTTGCATTGTCAGAATAGATAATCATTGCATAGCTTTGGATTGTTTAGATTACCTATATTCAAGCTTCATATGCATTTCAATGTGCTTCTATAGAAAATATTGATTATGACTATAGTATCTTCTTCTACAATATGCTCAAATCTAGGTTTATTTTTTAATTGGAAAGGATCGAAACAATGTTTCAATAGGAACAACCTAAGTCAAGGTGTGTCTAATTGTGTGGTCTCTTTGATATATGATATCATTTGTGATTAGTGGTCAACCCAATATTTTATTCCCTAACAATTGATGGTTCCATCATATTTTTAAGGGTGTTGTGATAGTAACTTGTCAGGGCTAACTTCTTACCAATGCACCACACTTTTAAAGGGTTGAAGGCTTTCTAGGGTTATTTCATTTCATTTAACCTAAGATTGTCTTTCTAAATACCTCATGTTACATGAAATTTTGAATCTATGATGCATTTTATCTAAGGCTTCAATGTTAGTGCCCTTTTACCACACCTCCTTCACACACCGCTTTATGAGCAAATGTGCTTAGCCAAAAATGATAGATCTATGTGATTTGAAAACTCCCATAATAGATTTTCTACCCTAATCCACTAAAAAATAGAAATATATATATATATATTGGAAAGATACTTTAATGAAAAATGAACATAATGAGAAATTGTAGAATGGAAAATGAGCATGATAAGAACTATTGCTACTGTTGTAGAACATGGCCCTAGAAAGAGCTTTGATACCACTTATTAAATATTTTCATATAAAAATAAGCATAATTGAAGTAGCAATGCAAGAACTAATGGAAATACTCATAAATTGAAAATAACTAAATAATCACGAAAATAAAAGTAATAAAATGCTCACAAAAAATAACTGAATAGAAACAACTTATATTAATCAAACGGAATATATATCGTATGCCTCTTTGATGGGGAAACCTCCTTAAAATCATAGCTCTGATACAAAATGAGAAAGTATGAGATACCTTCTACTCCAAACCCATGTTCTTATGTAGACTCTTATTTACCCTAGCCCTAATGCTCGAGGGTCTAACCACATGAAAGAGGTGACCTGAGCCACTAACTCCTACTTCTAATAAAAGTAAAGGTTACATCATAATGGGCCTATGCACACTAGGTGCCCATGGTATAAATATAACACTAACACTAGACAAGTACATAGTAATAGTTGTGTTAGGATAGGATCCTAATAAAAACCTTTGTCAAAAAATTATAGTCGAGAACTATCCTTGGTGTGAAGCCCATGCCATATGATTATCTTGTGAGCTTCATCCTTCTTCATTCTATGTGACTCCTTTTTTATGTTAATTATTGATGGAGCATCATATAGGTCCATATACATCAATAACATCTTATCTTAAGTACGTCAACTATTTAGCCAAAAGGCCATAATTTGACTTATTCAAATTTCAATGATATTATTAGAATACATTTTGTTCATACATATTGATGAAGCATTCAAAGAAAATTCCTATGAAAAAGCCTCCAAAAATTTTTTAGATCCTGGTTATGTGATGTGGCATGCTCTAATTTTCTCTAATAACACCACTTCTATTGTTACTTTAGCAAGTTAAACCTACCACTTGTCTTACTAACTACCCATGACTTAGACCTAGTAAATGAGTTATGGTGAATTGTGATTAGTCACATGTATGTTACTAGTAAGAACTTAATTTTTAAGACTTGTTAGGTACCATGTTGATCCTATAGGTTTCCATGTTGGTTCGGTCCCATGAGTGTCACTTGCCAATCATGTTACTTATCTCCATTATAGTACTACCATGTGTCATTGAGAAAAACATAATTAGGTTGTGCCTATAACTTCCTAAGCAAGGTCATCTTAGTCTCATTGTGTTAGACAAGGTGTCCATAAGCTCCCTCAAAGGTAATAGGGTGCAAGTTCTTTAATAAGGTTCTCAAGCCTCATTATCTGTAAAGGAACTTTTCCTAAACTACACAAAGAATATGGTTTCAACTTAGATCAAAGTTTTGGAATATCATCAAATGAATAGCAATATATTACATACATCCCAAAAGAATTGGAATCCTTCATCTTTAACCTACCTCCTTGTCTATTTTGAATCTTGAATCTGTGGAAATTTCCCATTGTTTTATCATATTGAAGACTAAATAGTTTTCCCTAGGATTGATGCCTAGAATTAAAGATCGTAAATAGGTATAAATTTAAACAACCACCTCTCACTTCCCCATCCCAAAAATAAACTTTGTGTAGATTCCAAAATGAAAAATATTTTATAAAATTATTTTTACTTTTTTTTTTTTTTTTTGGTAATTATTATAGTAGATTAAAAAAGGGTTTTTATAGAGGATCCCAAAACCCTATGTACAAAATCAGCCTTGCATCATGCCTCCTGGCTTTATGTATAAGCCTATTACGAAAAACGTAACCCCTAAAAAAAACCCGATTACATAAGCAATGGGCCTAGGGCATCAATCCCTTGAAACCGAACACCAAAATGCAAATCCCGCCAGTGGTAACAATGAAGCATGAAACAATCCCCCGTCAGCAGGAAACGGACAAATAAGAAAGGAAGTAGTTTTGTAGATCCCGCCACTGAGGAGTAGCCAAAAACCACCATCGAGAAGATCCCGCCTGACAAGAAGCAAAGAAAAACCGTTACAATAAAATCCCGCATCGCGGGAAGCGATCAAAACCACCACAAACAGTCTCGCCTAGCGGGAAGCAACAGGGAAATCCCGCCATCCGGGAAACCAGCAGAAAAGAAAGGATCCCGCCTCATGGGAAAACTGGCGGATTTGGCAGATCTCGCCCTGTGGAGAAACCATCCCGCCCGCCGGGAAAACATTCCGTTCAGCGAGAGCCATCCTGCAGAAGCCGACACCAAGCACGGAGAGAGGATCCAACCCATCAGGAAGTGACCAAAGAGTTGCACCACAAAGAACCTGCCTCGATAAAACAGAAGAGGATCCCAACAGCAGGGACCAAGAATCCCGTCCAAGCACAGAGCCCGCCGAGGATTCACAAGAAAAAGGGAAAGTTGTCCAAACCCTAAACCATCAGCTCCACCGCACCGAGAAACGCAAGGGACCAGATCCATGCGAATAACCTGCAAAAAACCCCAGGGGGAAGCCTGAGGGAAAAATGGAAGGGATCCCCAACCAAACAGGGATCCCTGGGAAGCACCAGTCCGAAAAAACAACCAAGGAAACCCTAGCCGGCCGGGAGGGGCACAGATAGTGGAGAAGGATCTCCCCCAGGAGATCATCTGCAAACAACCACTCCCCGGGAGGGATGACCTGGGTTGAGCCAGGAACTGGGCAGGAACCAGGAGCCATGGGAGGGGGAGCAGGGGAGGGACCAAAGCCCTCCCCTCTCTACTTTCTTCCCTCACCCGGTTTCCTAAGAGTAGAACAAATTTACCTCTCCAAAATTATTTTTACTTTTTTCTAAAGAACCATTTTGAGGATTTTAAAGATTTGTTTATTTTTAATTTGAGACTTCTCAATATAGTCCAACAAAACTCAAAACAATTCCTTAAACCCTTTGTTCATAAGCTAATGAAATTTTTTGATAAATTTTTTTTGTTACATAGGAGATTTGGTCACAATCACACTATATATATATATTTATTTATTTATTTATTTATATTTATATTTTTGGTTACATAGGAGTGTTGGTCACAACCACATTATTTTTAGTAACTGACAAGCATAGGGATCAAACTATAGGGGTTGCTTCCACCAAAACTATTTCGCTTTGTTATTATTGACTTGACATGGAGGGGACCACCGATTGCTCAGGATTCATACTATCATTGTCGATCTAGCGTGCACTTAGAAGATTCAAATTAGACTACTAACTTTGCAAACAGGTTGCTCCCAAGGTTTGAACATAGGTGTCTTCTTGGTAAGTGCCTATCCATACAAGCACTTACCAATCTACCTAACCCTTTGGGACTTTGATAATTTTTTTCAATTACCTTATGAAACATTAATGAGCATCTATAGTAACTCCATATTGCTTCTAAACAATTAGGTTTTAATATTTTATCCACTAATAAATAAATAATTATTTATTCTTTGTATATTCTAAGATGGTCAAATGAAGATAAATTGTATTGCTATAATTTAAAAATTCCTAGTTAATAGAATTATCTATCTAAATATAAAAACATCTGAAAATATTGAAGCATTGCGAAAGAATACCTAGTATGATGACCTTGCCTTCTATCTTGCCCTTCCATATGAATTCCTGCTAATTATGCACTCTTAAGGAGTTTATTGTGGATCAAACCCAAATAATAAAGGTTCACAACTACTATGATACCATAAATAATTTCATAAACTATCCATTGCAAGTTCATATGGACTCTAGTCAATACCCATATTCATGAAATGAAATAATGATTATGTCATGTGTTAACCATAGCACCAAAAAGGACAACACAAATATGAAATATATCACAAGTTAATAATTCATTGAAGCATCAAAAAAGAAAATCTTTAAATTATAATCAAATGGTTTTTTAGTGGATCTATTAGTAGGCTCCAACATATATAACATATATCCCAAGGATGTCACAACCTAACAACTTATTGGGTTGTTTAATAATGCAAGGATCAAATCAAGGTAAAAAATGGGCCTATGGGCCTTATATAAGTGACAATAAAATATTATATATGTCAACTCAATGGTCATATATCAATATTATCCATGATCAAACAATCCTCCTTAAGCTTGGCAGGGGCATGGGAATGAGATATTACTAGATAATATTTACTTTTAATAATGTAAGGTTGATCTTGACATGATATTAATAAAAAAGCTATATAAGACATCAAGCATCAAAACAAAATTTTGCAATATAGTTTCAATAATATGAGATTGATGCAGTTGTGATGTTAATATAAAATTTTATATGATACATTAGGCCATATTTATAATAGATTTCTAATCTTACTTTTCATGAAAATAATGGGTAAATATCCAAACATTGATATAAATGTATCCTACGGTTTACCTTTGATGATAGTGAAGAGTTAATTTTGGTATAAAAATGATGGAATGTCTATACATCAAAGTAGTTGGTCATAAACCACACACCCTCAAGGCAATTGATTGCACTACAACAACTAGGTGGATTGGCAAAGGATTGACTGACCACGTACTTATCAAGAAGAGACCTAGGTTCAAACCTTGGGGGCATGCTGTCAACTTTAGCAAAGGTAGTAGTTTGTTCTGAATCTTCTGAGTGCACGTGAGACCAACGATGACGTACAAATACCGAGCGATCGATAGTCTCCATCTCACGTCGGATCAACAACAACGAGATGAATAAGCTTGTTGGAAGAAGCCCCTGTGGTTTTAACCTTGCCCTTGCCAATTACTAAAAATAATGGTTGTAACTAACATTCCTATGTAATAAAAAAAGGCAATTGATTGTAAATCCATATTTCTTAAATAGTTAGTTAAGAATCCTATGCCTTTAGAGTAGTTTTAGTCATTAAACCCTAACTTCTAAACTATCTATTTATGTAATTGATTCCTTAAGGTAGTTATTTATTCTACCCTTGAAAAAAATTAACCCATGATTCTCAAGAACAAATGATGGATAGTGCTCTAACTAATAGTAAGCATAAACACTTGTAGATTTTTTTAGAGGGACAACTCAACAATAAGACCTAGTTATTCCATTATCACTAACAAGGAAAATTTGAGAATTTTCTCATATTCTTAAGTTTTTTTTTTAAGCGAAAAACCCCTTGGGGGGCCACCTTGGTCTGAGAGACCACGAACAGGGGGTTCTACCCCGTCAAAGTCACTCGGGAGTCACCCGACCCTACCCGTACCAACATTATCAATTGGATTTTGGATACCCAATTCGGCTTTTTGGTAGGGTGGAGATTTGAACCTGGGACCTCCCTTGGAGGATTGCCCTCTCCTCTCCAACTCACCTACAACACCTGGGTTCATATTGTTAAGTTTGAAAAAGATCTCTTAAAGTGCATTTCAAATAAATAAAACTATTTTTTTAATTTATTATTTGATATGGTTTTCTTTAATCAAATGGTATTAGCTCAATTAGTTAGATTCCTTAGCTTTTAAGGAGGAGACCAAGGTTCAAATATTGTCAAGCAATACATACATAATTGTCAATTTATTATAATACCACTCTGTGTTTATGATGTAATATGGGTAGGACCCGTTTTAATCCATATATAACCCTTTGACAAAATAAAATTGTTTTCTTCAAGATAAATTTTTTAATCCCATATAACCCATTGAAAAAAATGGTTTTATTCAACTTAAATTTTTTACCGAGTCTCTTTTATTGTGGATAAAAAATTTCTACGTCTCTTAGTCCACAGAAACCCCTTTTTTGGGGAGGAATTGTATAGTAAAGGCAAGATATCAATGCTCTAAATCATCGCATATGATCTATTTTAAGAATACATTTGCATCCATGTTCCTTTATTTAGTTCATTATTTTTATTAATGTTTTTTTGTACATTAAAAATAAAGTCAAATATGTACTGTGTGGCGGTTGGCTTCTGAGGTGGATAATGCAGAATATGTGGTGGCCATAATAGATGGATAACGTGCCTAGATGATCATGGCGGATATCAATTCCACCATGTAAAAAAAAAATATAAGCTTTATTTTTAAAAAACTTAGAAAGTCAATAGTTTTAATAAAAAACTACCTTAGTCATTTTTAAGAATAATAATCTAAGATACTAATGCTCCAAATCTTACCATATAAGCTTCTATAATGATAAGTAATAAAAAAAATTGCATATCAAGATTTTTCTTCATTTATAAATTCAAATAGCCTTTGGGATTTATTCCTTCAAGTTTTTCTTTGGTAAACAAATTCATGATGGTGTAATTATTGTACAGGAGGCCATACATTCTCTTCATTCCATGAAAAAGATAAGTATGCTTATAAAATTAGATGTGTCTATATGAAATTATCAGACAGTTTGGTTTTGATTAAGTTTGGTGTGAATGGAGTTATATGTTGCTATATAACTTCAAAATATTTTATTTTAATTGATAAATTCTATGTTGAATACTTTGAGTCATCCTGTGGACTCCACCAATCTGATCCACTATCTCCTTATCCATTTATTATTCTTGTGAAGGCATTAGGGAGAGCTTATCAAAGGTAAAAATGAAAGGAAAAATCTAATGTATTTAGGTTGCAACAAATGGTCCATAAAAATATCATATCCAATTTGTTAATGATATATTTTTGCGTCATCCCTTATTCAATGAGGCTATGGATTTTTAATCATTATCATGTTATGAGAAGGCTACTTGACTATTGGTTAATACTACAAAATCTAAGATATTTTTTATTCATTGTGCTAGATTTATAATGAATTATTATGAATATTTTAGGGTTTACAATTGGAAAATCTTCAACATATTTTAGTATTCTTTGTCTCATATAGGAAATAAGGAGAAACTTTGGGACTCAATTTTAGAAAGAATGAAATCTTGTTTAACAAGTTGGAAAGGTAATTTCTTCATGGCTAGAAGGTTACAACTCATAAAAACTACATTGCAATCCATCCTTAGTTATAATGTCACTTTCAATATTACTAAAATATGTTTTAGTAATCTTGTTAAAGTATGCTATACTTTAACAAGTATAGCATTTGAATATGATAAAATTTAAAGATGTTTTCTTTGGAAAGGTTGGGAAGAAAAATTTATCTTTCCTCTTTGTAAGTGGAATAGGGTTTACAAGGGATAAAATATTCAAGAGGCAGGCTTACAATATTGTAGACTTATGAGTTTGTCCTTAGGGGAAAAACTTGACTAGATATTATTCAAAGATCAAGGAAATAGTTAGCCAAAAATTCTACATCAAAAATATATATATTCTCTTGATCCAAAGAAAGTATTTAGGAAACTAACCCTACCTAAAGGATTGCAAACATAGAACTTCATATTAAATAATTCGTCATTGATCACAAAACATATTAGATGGTCAATGAATGAGGGATTTTGGTTAAAGCCTTTCCTCTAATATTTAATTCAAAATGATAACTATTGGCTTGAGTGTGTCTAGCTTGTAAAGATCTAAATGTCAAATATTATATTAATGTGAGCAACAACTCTAGATCATGGATTTCTATTAGTAGCCCACTTGAAGGAGAGGAAATTCAAACAAATAGCAAATAAGCTTTACAAGATGCTTCAAGAGCTTTATTTGCCTTGTTTCAGGAAAAAGGTTGAGTTGGTTTAGAACAATAGGAATTTTTTACTCCCAATAATTTTCCTTGGAAGGATGTTTGGTCATTAAAGTCCCTTTCTAAGGCCTCAACATTCGATTGGTTAGAAGTCCAAAAGCAAGATTCTTACAAAAGACAATCTATAAAGAAGAGGATATCATGGACCTTTCAAGTGTACCTTATGTGAGAAAGATCTAAGAACACCAAACCCTTTAATTCTTCATTGTCCCTTTGCTTACACCACCTAGGGCTACTTTTTAAAAAATATGAGGATATTTGGGTGGCTCTATCAACATTGAAAGAGTTGATAAAATATTAGATTAATTATTTCAAAGCTAAAGTATTATGTATTCTATGGAGGATTAGTCTTGTCATTATTTGTTGGAATTTATAGCTTGAAAGGAATAATAGTATTTTTAAAAATAAATCTCAAAATCATGCCCAAGTTTGGAATAGTATTATTGCCTCTCTTGTAGAATATTTACAAACATGGTGCTCATCATAGGAAGTCTCAAGTGCATAAAAAGAGGTGCTAACTTGTTTGGGTACATGATTTGAATATACATGAAAAGGTCATCTATGACAATATAATGAATACAAAGTATTTTCTTTGATCTATAGTAAATTGAAAATGTCCAAAAATTGAATTTATCAAAATTAAATTTTCATTGTGCTTCAAAAGAAAATCTAGAAAAAGTTTATAGAGGTACTGTTTTTTGAAATAATAAAGGCACAATTCTCCCCACTTACACAAAATCAAATGATACATCAACTAACAACTATACAAAATTTGAGGTATTTCTTACAATGATCCAAATTAAGATTGAGAAAGGATGGAAATATGTTTCAATTGAGGGGGATTCACAAATTATTATTAATTTTATCAATAAAAATGGTTGTGGGAATTAGAAAAATATAAATATTAGTGTTGATGTTCATCAACTATTTTTTGGCACAATTTCTAGGAAATGTGAGTATATCTATAGAGAAGAAAATCAAGTAGCAAACGTTTTAGCCAATTGCAATGTCGATCTTCATCTTGGTGAAAATCAAATTTTAGAAGGCAACTAGCTAAGTGAGATTTTATCTCTTAATTTTAGGACGCCACTTGCATTATCGGTGATGTGACCTAGGTTCAATCCCCACGACGGATATGTATATGTATAAGAAGTATTTACTCAATAAAAAAAACCGATGCCAAGAAGTTAATTGTGGAAAAATAATTGTTTGAGAAAGATGCAAAGTATATGTGATAGAAAAAGAAATGGAAAATTTCTTTAGTAAAATGCCAAGTTGAATATGATATAATTAACCTCTCATAAAATGTAATATTTTATTATTTTGATGGGAATGGCCCCAATGGAATACACATACAACTTGTTAGAAAAAATACACTTATACAATATGATAAGTATATACAAACATAAAAAACAAAAATAATAATATAACTCAAAAAAAATAATAAGTTGTGTGGCTTTTATTGGAGGTCATTCCCATTAAAATAGCAAAACATTACATTGTTTTCCTTTACATTAGTATCAGTTTAACTAATCCATATTCAACTTGTTTTTTTATCAAAGATATTATTCATTTGTCTTTCTATCAAAGATATTCATATTCTTCAAACTACTACGTTTCCACAATCAACTCTTTGATATCATTTTTATTAAGAGATAAAATTTCACCCATCCAATTGCCTTCTAAAATTTGAATTTTTTCAAGATGAAATTAACACCGCCAATGGCTAAAATATTTGCTACTCAATTTCCATATTTATAAATATGTTGTCTATAGTAACCTGAATTACCTAATACCTCTTTTTTAAGGTGTCTTATTCATGCCCCTAATATTCTAATATATCATTTTCATCATCAATTTTGATTTGTGAGTTTAGAATCAGTTCTTGGCAACACTTGCGATATTTGCTTTTTTCCTATATCAATATCCCTGAGTTTGTTTTTCTCTTTGTTTTTGCTTCTTGGGTCTTCCTCTCTTTTTTTTATTCCCACCAACACTTTCATCTTCATCAATCTCTTTGATTTTTTCACATGACTCATAGTGAGACTTACTATGTATAACTTTGTCTTGATCATAAGAATTCAAAGTGCAGAGAATAACCTTGAAAGTGCTTTCTTCTTTATGTTGCCCTAGAAACCTTGAAGTGCGAGGATGCTTCTCCATAGCAATTACCTTCTTATGATGCCCTAAAAATCCTAAATTGCTATGAATTTTTGTCATCCTCATTTCTTTATTAAGCTACTCTTGAAACCCTAGAGTGCAAAGGATAACCTATATGCTAATTTCATTTCTATTGCCACAAGAGGATTCCATACTACTTGATGAAAATGAAAACAATTTACCTAGAATAAACTTGACCTCTTCTTTTGTATTTAATTTAAAATTTTCCTCCACATATTTCTTTGCACCTTTAATTCCTTTTGAATTTGAACTTGCACATTGCACTTTATCATCCATTATATCCTTCTTTGTTTCTTCTAACAGTTTATATGAGTAAACGACGATGGCCTTTGCCATATGATGTTGTAGATAGGATTTCTTTGCTTCTTCGTTTGGAGTGGAATATCCTTGATCTAATTTAAATTCTATTACAGTATGATTTCCTTGCTTCCTCTTGAGGTTTGTCTCATTACTTTCATTATTTCCGCTTTGTAATCTCTTTCCATGTGTCTAGTATCATAACAAGCAATGTTTTCATAATCTACTTGTTGATCATATTCTCTTGATTCAAATTTAATCTTAATGCATTATACCAAAGGATTTAAAATATTCATAGCAACACATATATGGGTATATATAGCTTGCTTTTGCTCCTTAGTAGTCTATCCCTCCTTGATGAATTCTTCTAGGGTATTTCTAATATTCTTCAAAGTATCCTTATTGAAAAGCTGATATGGAACTCCAAAAAGCCTAACCCACACTAAAAGCTTTTATATAGTTTCTATCTCAATAGAAAAATTCCCTCCATGGTCTTAAATAAAGGGCATCTCTCTCCCTAAACAATGGAACACCACCCATTATTTTATCCTTGGTTTCTAAACTAGAAAAGATGATGAGGAAAAAAAAATTAAGAAGAAAAATCACGAGTAATTTGAATTTATTCTCCACTTTCACTTGATCCAATTTTGGATCTTTGAAAACCCTTACCAATATCCATGGAACTTACATATTAACCCTCTCCTTTTAAAAATCATTATATCATGCTCAATCATCTCATCTTTGATAATCACTTATGTCATAACATCTTATCTTTGGATCTAACTTGTCATACATTCACTCTTCCTCTTTTCTCCAACTTGGACATTCATACTATAGGACATCCTTAACTTCCCATTGGGATTTTCAAAGATTATTTTCTTTCCATACTATATAATGGAACTCACTCTTAACTCACTCACAATAATATTTTTTATTAACAAAATATTATGATTTACCTATAAAATTTAAACCTTGATTAAAAGGTTTAAAACTCTTCATTTCTTAATATAACTCAAACATCAACATATATCTTTTAATATATAAAAAACTTAAAATTAAGAAGAAAATGCCCACTTATCATAAGCAAGCGTTAATGTCAAACATGTCATAAACAAACTTGCTATTTAGTAAGATGAAGAGGTTGCTTCTTAACTAATAATCTTAGTACAAAAATCAAAAGTTCATATATTTTCATTCATTTTTATAATTTAAATTAAATAATAATTTTGTTTTGAAAAATATTATAATTTATTTATAAATTTTGGTTAAAGGATTTATAACTCTTCATTCCATAATATAACTAAAATAAAATATTATCTTAATACAAAAATCAAAAGTTCATATATTTTTGTTCATTTTATAGTTTAAAATAAATAATAATAATAATACTTTTTTTTGAAAAATATTATAATTTATCCACGAAATTTAAACCTTGGTTAAAAGGTTTAAAATTCTTTATTCCACAATATAACTCAAATGTTTTTTAATATATAAAAAACTTACATAAAAAAAAATGCTCACTTATCATAAATATTATAATTCATCTACAAAACTTAAACCTTGATTAAAAGGTTTAAAATTCTTTATTCCGTAATATAACTCAAACGTCAATATGTTTGTTTTTTAATATATAAAAAACTTACATCAAGAAAATGCCCACTTATCATAAGCGAGCGTTAATGTCAAACATATCATAAACAAACTTGCTTTTTAGTAAGATGAAGAGGTTGCCTTCTTAACTAATGTGAAATATTATCTCAGTATAAAAATCAAAAGTCCATATATTTATAGTTAAAATAATTAATAATAACACAATAATATCCTTGTTTTATCTTTTCAAATATTTCAAAGATTATTTTTGTAAGTTGTTTTTTAATAACATTTTTTAACTCATTTAAAAAAAATTTATAAAATAATTTCATGAAAGCCTTTGCGATTTTATATGTTTTTGGAGCAAGGGTATGCTTTGGGTTGGCGTCGGATTGTTTGTGAATCTGATTCTCAGATTGTTATAAATTGTTGAATTCTGAGGATAGTCTTCATGGGAGTTGGCGGTTGAGTTGGATTGTTTGGCAAATTCTCAATATCTCTGCTCACTTGGAGTTCATTTCTTTTGTGCATATTCTCCGGGAGTGGAATGGGCTAGCGGATTTGTTAGCTAAATGGGCTTCTAAGTTTCAGGATGATTCGGATGTTCAAAATTGGTCTCAACTTTCTTCTTATTGCTCTCAATCTCTCTCTTCTTTATTGAGAGCTGATATGTCTAAATAGCTTCTTATTTTTCTTTTTATCTTGGATGTTTTGCTAAGTAAATTTTTACCCTCTTTTTCAAAAAAAAAATCCATAAAATAAGATGTTTATATGTTTGATTTTTTAATTGTCAAGTTATACTTTTAGAAAAGTAATTGATTGTAATTAAATTAAATTCATTGAAATATATCATTTTTCAAATCGCAAAAAAACATAATTACAAAATGTGAAGGATTAGGATTGAACAATATTGTGAAAGAGGATTGAATTTGGGAGGCAGGAAGCGATGAACTAGGGTTTCTGAAGCTAAGGAAAATCTAGGGCATCTGTTGGGTTTTCGAAGAGATTTCTGGTTACTGTGGATCTGAAGGCAAGATTGCTGCCCCAGGAGGGTCCAATGGGGACTTCTCCGGATCCTCTCCTAGGGAGAAATAGCTCTTATGTAGATATGCTAAAAGATAAATCTCCAACCAAGACTGACGAAGCTCAAAGAACTGCCTTTAAAATGCTCTTTACGGTTGCGGGAAACAGATCAACAGCGCATCGAGTTAATGGATGCCTGCCACAGTCCGAATCACGGCACAAGATTGTCATTGAGCCAATGATGGTCGAAGAAATAGTCCTATACAGAGCAAATCACGATTTGATCTGCAAATTCATGGGTATTCGCCCTACCCTAATTTTTTTGCACTCCTAGGTACGGCAAAACTGGGAGCCTCATGGTGAGTACTCTTTGTGGTTTATTAGCAATGGGTATTTTATTGTTAGTTTTTCTTCTCTGGCCAATAGAAATAGGGCTTTCGAATCAGAAAAGAGGAATTATGGTCCGACAGGATTATTTGTTCAACCCTGGAGAGTGGGATTCGATCCTCGAATTGAACCCATTGCTGTCCCGGTCTGGATCCGGTTGTATGCACTTCCAATGGAATTTTGGAGCGAGCAGGTTTTGGAGATGATCGGTAATTCCCTTGGAAGACATTTGGGTGTCTCCAAAGACACAATAGAAGGGAACACAGTTGTTTACGCAAGAATATGTGTGGAAATGGATCTTAGCCAACCTCTACCGACAGAGGTGGAACTTGAACTTGCAGGACTATCATGGATTCAACAGCTGGATTATGAGGCTCTGCCCTTTAGATGCAGAGTTTGCCACAAATACGGGCATTTGGCCCGATTTTTCCCAAATAA
This sequence comes from Wollemia nobilis, assembly GCA_028583015.1. Lineage (NCBI taxonomy): Eukaryota > Viridiplantae > Streptophyta > Pinopsida > Araucariales > Araucariaceae > Wollemia > Wollemia nobilis. Next base: position 1,494,732 of record JAQPPZ010006010.1, read on the forward strand.
TATGAACACAAAAATGGAGGCTCCTCTAGGAATGTCAAATCTTCCTAAGGAGGGTAAGGCAACAACAAACAAAGAACAAGCCAATACTTCCCAGGGCAATGAAGCTCAGAGAGATGGTTTTGAACAGCCCAAAAGAAGGAGAAGGCAAAAGAAAAAAGATGGCAAAGAGCAAACCCAACTCAAGCCCGCCAATAGGTATGAGATATTCAAGACACTAGTGGACCAAGAGGAAAAATTCATGGAAGGAGTGGATGGTAATAGTGAAAATAATAACATCCACGTTCAAGCTCCTCTTTCTTCTCCCCCCGTCATAGAGCAGGTAATTGACCACAGTGGGTTACCGCAGTTAGAGAGTGTTGGGGCATTGATAGTTCATAACCAAGAGCAGCCAATGATTAAGGATGTAAGCATGGGAATAGCAGAAAAGAATAGATAAAGACCAACTTTAGGGATAACTCAGGTGGAAAAGAGATCAAATAATGGCAACTCTCAAGGAGTGGGTAGAAAATCAAATAAGGAATTGCTAGCAGTTCAAGGAGACAAAGCGATCACTTGGAGGATCGGTGAGGCCAATAGATTCTTACTGCTCTCAAGGTAACTAATGATTATACAATCATGGAATGTTAGGGGTTTAAACAGTAGAACCCATCAATCTGCTATTTGAAGACTCTTAGAAAAATGCAAAACAGATTTTTTGCTTATTCAAGAGACAAAAATGTCGTTAGATCTTATGTGTAAAACAGTTAACAGAATTTGGAGGGGTGTTGGTCATATGGATGTGGTTGCCCAAGGTGCCTCAGGGGGGATTGTTACTCTTTGGAACTCTCTTGAATGGACTGCATTAGAACATCTAGCCTGGAGGGGTATTCTCACATCACATTTTAGGAATAATGTCACAGTTAAACATGTTTTAATCACAAATTTTTATGGGGCTCAAAACCTTGATGGTCAGCGGCTTCAATGGAAAGTTGTGCATAACATGAGAATCTCAAGGGAAGATTTAGAGTGGATTATTGCTGGAGATTTCAATGCTAAATTATCCTCTAGATATCAGGAAGGGGGAACCCCAATTTTGGACCCAGGGGATCGACTTATGATTGCCCAAGTCCAGGCTTTACACTTAGTGGATATCAAAGGCCCTGGAACCAACTATACTTGGACTAATAAGAGGAGGGAGCCACATAGCAGGAAGGTAAAGTTAGACCATTTTTTGGTTTCAGAGGAGGCATTTGTAAAATGGAATACAAAATTTCAGATTTTGGAGGGTCCTGTTTCAGATCACTTTCCCATTTTGTTGGAAGGAGGGACTCAGACAGGGCAGCATCACAAACCATTTAAATTTGAGAATTTTTTGTTACAAAAAGAGGAACTTCGAAAGCAAATTCCACAGTGGTGGGAAGAAGGCCGCCCAGCCTATGGGATAGCAATGTTTAGATTCCACAAACAACTTCATTATGTCAAAGCTCAACTAAAACTTTGGAGGCGAGCTAACAAGACAGACTTCAGGTCCAAAAATCTCCTTTGGTGGACAGATGGGATGAGGTTCAAAAACACTTTAGGGAAGGAACAATTACTGAGCAGCTCAAAGCCGAGGATGATGCCTTGCGTAAAGCGGTTGAGGACATTGACAACCAAGAGGAGACCTTCTGGAAACAGAGAGCAAGAACCACTTGGCTATTAGAAGGTGATAGAAATACTAAATTTTTCCATTGGACTGCTTGTGCTAGGAGACAGATGAATAACATGGAAGCCCTTCAAGATGAGAACGGACACTCCTTTGATACTCTTCCAGGTATGCATTCACATGCAATGGATTATTTTTCTAAACTTTTTAAGGAAAGTATGGTGCAAGATGAAGAGGCTCAAAACGACGTTATTGTTGTCATACCTTCTGTTATCTCCGAAGAAGAAAATCAGTCCCTTCTCAAACCCATTGATAGAGAGGAGCTGAAGGATGTGGTCTTTGGAATGAGCACCGAAAAAACTCCAGGTCCGATGGCTTTCCAATTGAGTTTTTTCAGGCCTTTTGGGATAACTTGGAGGAGGATGTAATGGTTGTTATAGAGGAGTCCAGAGGTAATAAAAGAATGCCTAAAGCATTAAATCATACTTTCATCACCTTAATTCCAAAAGGGGAGAAGGGGGTCCATATTTCAGACTATAGACCTATTGCCTTATGCAATGTGATATATAAAATAATCACAAAGGTAATGGTTGAGCGGCTAAAACCTCTTTTACATAACATTATCTCCTCTGAGCAAGGGGGTTTTGTAGAGGGTAGGCAGATCCTGGATGGGGTGGTTCTAGCTCGGGAGGCAATCCATTCAATGCAAACATCTGGCAATAAAGGAATGTTCATAAAATTAGATATGTCAAAGGCCTATGATAGGGTGGAGTGGAGCTTCTTGGCAAAGATGATGGCAGCCTTTGGTTTCTCTCAGGATTGGATAGATGGGTCATGAGTTGTGTCTCTACTCCGACATACTTAGTGTTAATCAAGGGTCTTCCCTCGCAACCATTTGGAGCCACTCGTGGCCTTTGTCAAGGGGATCCCTGCTCTCCCTACATGTTTCTCATATTGGCTGAAGGACTAGGTAGACTTTTCTTGAAGAGAAGACAACAAGGTTTGCTAACAGGTATCAAGGTGGGTGAGGAAGTTTTGACTCACCTACAGTTTGTGGATGATACTGGATTGGTGGGAGTGGCCAGCTTCAAGGAAGCAAGAATGATCAAAGATACTCTTAGTTTCTACCTTAGGGATACAAACCAAGTCATCAATGATAAAAAATCCAAAGTGGTCTTTTTCAATCTTGATCAGAGGCTTCAGGACAGAGTTTTAGAGATCTTGGGATTCACAAGGACTTCTCTCCCGAGTGGTTTACTTGGGGGTTCCTTTGCACTTCAAAAAACTAAAAATAGATATCCGGAGGAATCTTTTGGATTGTATCAAGGATAGAATTAATCATTGGTCTCACAAATGGTTAAGCTATGGGGGTAGATTAACTTTTTACAGTCAGTCATTCAGGCCATGCCAATTTATAAATTCTCTATCCTGGCTACCCCACATACTATATGGAAAGAGTTGGACAAGATGGCTAGAAAATTCTTATGGGAAGGAGTAAAAGGAGAGAGGAAATGGGCCTTAGTTGGTTGGGACAAAGTAACCCATCCCAAGGTAAAAGGAGGTTTGGGTCTGAGAAGATCCAAGATAAACAATAAAGCTTTGGCTGGAAAGCTTTACTGGAGGTGGATTTCCCAGCCAACTTCCTTATTCAGTAGAATCCTAACCAGTAAATATTTGGGACATGTTAACCCAAATGAGGTGGGTCGTTTCCCTTTGGATGGTATTGGATCCTTAGTGTGGTAGGCTCTCAAGTTAGGATCTCAGGTAGTAAAAGATCGATTATTTTGGAAAGTGGGGAGAGGGGAGAAGGCACGTTTCTGGACAGATTCTTGGGATCAATACCCACCTATCATTGTTGATTTTCTTGAATTGCAACCAATAAAAGCAGCCATTGAAACCAAGGGATGGGTCCAAATTGAAAGTTATTTCACCACTAGGCAGCTAGGGGATTACAAGTTTAAGCAGTTTAAGAAGTTGGATGAGTGGCCAATTTCAATCCCTCCGGATTTGGCACCCATCATGACTAAAATCTTGATAGAAATATTTCTCACAGGTAGAGACGAGGAGGATGAATTAGCTTAGGGCTATGGGAGCCTTGGTGTCTACACAGTGAAGGACGGATATGACAAGATCCTTCCAGAGCCTCCCCCGCATACTTTTTAGGTTGAGGATTGGAGGAAGATTTGGCATCCCAAAGGTTGGCTGAAAGTTAACTTTTTTGCCTGGCAGTTCATGCACAATGGAATTCTCACTTTTGATAACCTCAGATGTAAATGAATCATCGATCCTTCCCAATGTGTCTTATGCTACAAGAGCAAGGAAACAGCTGACCACTTGTTGTTTGAGTGCCCTTTCACGCGTCAGATCTGGAAGAGATGGTTTTCATGTTTTAAAATTCAAGTTAATGGTGACTTGAATCGAATTAATATCTGGGAAAGATGGCAGAGGGGTATATTTAAATCTAAAGCTCTTCGTCTTGGTTGGGAGCTTGGATTAAACTTTATTTGGTGGCAAGTGTGGTTGGAGAGAAATGCTAGAATTTTTAGAGAAACTTTTTCTTCGTTAGATGGAGTTTGGCGGTCATTTGGAGCAAAGTCTCTGAAACCGTGGCCGTCTATGCTAAAGAGGAAACTCAGGTTGTGATTGGGGCAAGGGAAGAAGGAGTTGAAGTGCAAGAGGGACAGATCAGAGCTAGTTGGAAACCACCCCCATAAGGTTGGATTAAAATTAATACTGATGGAAAATATTAATTGAAGAGGAAGTTGGGGAGCAGCGATGAGCAGGAAGGTAGCGGCGGGAGGGCACGGGAGCGGGAGCGCCAGCACTGTGAACCTGGGCATCGATAAGTTGGAGGGCCACAGCAAGGCAGAAGGAGGGCAATCAGAGAATGGAGGCTCGACAGAGTTACCCGAAGATGGAGGCAGACGTGGGAAGGATTCGCCTGACAAAGGGAGAGACTGCCAACAGAAATCGTATGCAGAGGCAGCGGCTTCTGAAACCCCAAATGGTATTTTCACTAAGAACCTCTTTTCGTCTAGGGATGAACTAGACATCCTAGAGGAAATCCTATCAAGTTTCGTCGAATTTGAAAAATTTACCCTAATCAAGAAGTTTATTGGAGGGCATCCCGATATGGAGACCATCCGCAGGTGGGCGGCAAGAAAATGGCGGACCTCGGGTCATATGGAGATGGCTGCCCTATCCCGAGGTTTTTTCGCAATTAGGCTAAATAATGCGGAGGATTACTGTAAAATTTTTGCTGGAGGCCCTTGGTTTCTGGGACGCAGGAGTCTCTTTCTCAGGAAGTGGGGGATGGATTTTAACCCCAAAATCCAGAGTATTAATATTGCCCCAATATGGGTTAGGTTTCCGAACCTTCCCCTTTTTTGCTGGCATGAAAATGTTATCAGGGGTATCGCCCGTTCCATTGGTGATTTGGTCACCATTGACCCTCCCACTCGGGCCCAAACCAGATTTGTCCAAGCTCGCTTTTGTGTCCTGGCAGATTTGGAGGCGAACCTTCCATCCTCCATCACTCTTCGTTCTGGAGGCTTCGTTCTTCATAAGCAAGTCATTAACTACGAAAATAGATCGGCCTTTTACCCCCGGTGCAATTCCCAGGGGCATCTTCAGTCAAATTGTCCTCTTCAAAAGCCAGGGATGAAGGGTGGGGCTTCTGGCAACCCCCCGGAGCAAGAAGTAAAATAATCGAAACACCCTGTAGCGACAGTGCATGAGTCTCTAGATCCTTCTGGGGTTCTCCCTGAGTCGGACGTCGTTCTGTGCAATGCAAGTTCCCAACCAGAACCTCAAGTGGAAAAGGATCAGTCTCATTCCCGTATGTCTGCTCAGGCTAATTCCCCTATTTGTCAAAACCAGAAACCTCTTGAGTCCCTGTTGGAAGAGTATCTGCTGGGCAAGAGGGACGAACAGCATGGCAACATTAGTCCGCGAACCACTAGAAGCCAGAAGCAAGGGGTGGATTTTGGTTGTGAAAGAAAATAGGGGCGACCTCCTAACAAAGAAAGAAGGGATAAGGAAACGGTAGCAGACATTGCAAATGGATCCCAGCGGTTGCTTTTTCAAGGAGATTTTGACTCCCTGATGGGTGATTCGCCTGTCCCAAAACCTCCCATCCAAGCAAGGAAAGGGAGGCAAGAAAGTCTTTAAAATGTCCAGATGAAAATCCTCTCATGGAATGTGAGAGGTCTTAACGGAGCGGCCAAACGTAGGGTGGTGGCCGATCTCCGAAAGAAGTCTAACCCATCCATCCTCATTTTGTAGGAGACTAAGTATGATGCCTCTGCCTCTGTCAAGGTTGCTAGGGCCATTTGGGCCAAGGCCAAATTCCTTTCCGACCTCGCATTAGGTTACGCGAGCGGTCTCATGGTGTTGTGGGACTGACAAGGTCGAGGGTAGTCTTCTATCGGTTTACAGCAGGACTATTAATGTCCTGTTTCACTCCAATGTTGATAATTTTTCATGGATTTTGACCAATGTTTACGCCTAGAAATTTGCTTCGGAGCGAGCTGAGTTGTGGAAAACCATCTCTCTGATGAGGGAAAGTTTTAGTGACTTCTCGTGGGTTGTGGGAGGGGATTTCAATTGCCCTCTTCATCCCTTTGAAAATAAGGGAGGCGCTGAGCTGGCCAGCCGTAGCATGGAGGATTTCAGAGATTTTGTTTCGTCCAATAATCTGCTAGACATCGAACTTAAGGGAGCGTCCTTCACCTGGAGCAACAGGAGGATTGGGAGCAATCTCATCCAGGTCAATCTCGATCGGTTCCTCATTTCCCATGAAGCTATTCCCTTCCTCGGTGCTGCAACTCTCTCAGCTTTGCCAAGAATCGGGTCGGACCATAATCCCATTCTGTTAGAGGCCACTGGCGGGCCTAGGTTTAAGATCCCTTTCAGATTTGAGTCCATGTGGATTTCCCACGAGGATTTCAAACAATTAGTTTCGAAATGGTGGCAGGTGACGGTGGTTGGTTCAGCGTCCAAAAGACTGGCCCTAAAACTTAAGATGATTAAAAATAACTTAAAGGCATGGAATAAGGAGGTTTTTGGCAACATTTTTTAGTCTAAAAGGTCCATCTTTGAGCGCTTGAAGAGTTTAGAGGAAAAGACGAAGGTCGAAGGGTATTCTGAAGGCCTCAGAGAGGAGGAACGGAGCCTCCTGGTGGACTATCATTCCATTCTTGCCAGTGAGGAAACATTTTGGCGTCAGAAGTCCAGGGATGTCTGGCTGAAGAGCGGTGATTCAAATTCAAATTTTTTTCACACGTCTACCATGAGACACAATGGGGCCAACAAGATCAAACAGGTGTTGTGTAAGGATGGGCGCACTACCAGGGAGATTGAGGAAATTCGAAGCAAAGCAGTCGATTTCTTCTAGGATTTGCTAGGTGCTCCTCCTGATAGCGTCCTCCAAGTTTAGAAATCCTTGCTTGCTAATTTCCCTACCAAAGTCCCCCATGAGGCAAGTATTAAACTCTTGGAACCTTTTTCCCATTCCGATATTAAGGATGCTCTTTTTTCCATGCAACCAGATAAGGCCCCCGAGCCTGATGGGTTCCCCCCCCGATTCTTTCAAGTTATGTGGTATGTTGTGGGGACTGATGTTTGTGAGGCTATCTTAGAAATCCAAGCATCAAGATCCATCCATCTGAAGCTCAACTCTACCTTCTTAGCTCTCATTCCTAAGTCGTCCGCCTGCAAAATTTTTTCTGACTATCGTCCCATAAGCCTCTGCAATGTTTTCTACAAGATTCTTACCAAGACCATTGCCAATCGTCTGAGATCCCTCCTCCCCTCTTTGGTAGGTCTAGCTTAGGGGAGCACCGTTAAGGGTAGAAATATCCTTGACGACGTCATTACTATTCACGAAACCCTCCATACTGCCCAATGTTCCAAGAATGTTGTGCTTTTCCTTAAACTAGACATGAATAAAGCTTTTGACAGAGTGGACAGGAAGTTCCTCTGTGTTGTCCTTTGCAAGTTGGGCTTCCATCATCACTGGATTGACCTTGTGAACAATTGCATTTCCACTCCGTCCTTTTCTGTGCTGATCAATGGGTCCCCCGCTGGATTCTTCCAGAGTGCTCGCGGACTCAGACAAGGTGATCCTCTATCTCCTATTTTATTCATTCTTTTGGCAGAGGTCCTTAGCTGGTCTTTGAATGAAGCCCTCCGTTGAAGCAAGATTTTTGGCATTTTGCCTACTTCTAGAGTTGATCCTGTCACTCACCAACAGTTTGTGGATGACACGCTCATATCCACTGGAGCGTCTATCACTCAGGCCAAATCTATCAAGCGCATTTTGTCCCGATATGAGAAGGCTTCTGGCCAAAAAGTTAATTATTTGAAGAGCAAAATTTATTTTGTTAATACCCCTCTGCGTAGGCAAATTTGCATTGCCAGAATCCTCGAATGCACTATTGATTCCTTGCCTGCAACTTATTTGGGGTTGCTGCTAGTTTGCAATGGGCGAGGCAGTGGGAACATCTGGAATTCGATTTTGGAATGGCTTCATAAGAAACTCAGCACTTGGAAAGGCAAATTGCTATCTCAAGCTGGGAAGGCAACCCTCACCAAAGCCTGTCTTCAAGGAATTCCCACCTATTTCATGTATGTTTTCATGCTTCTTGTGTTTATCCATTCCAAAATTGAGTAGATTCAAAGGAATTTTCTCTGGTCCGGCAGTGAAGATAAATCCAGAATTCCTCTGGTGGTGTGGGATAAGGTTTGCCTTCAAAAGGACCAAGGGGGCATGGGATGGAGAAGATCCAGGCTCATGAACACTGCCTTAATTACCAAACATGCTTGGAGAATTCTTATTAATGCACCGACGAAATGGGTCAATATAGTTAAAAGAAAGTATCTTGGGGAAAATTCTCTCCGGAAGGCCGAGTCTCCTCATGAAGCTTCGGCTTTCTGGAAGACGGTGCTTCAGGGCCGTTCGGTGATTAACAGGGGTGCTTGTTGGATCTTGGGGGATGGATCCACGATCCTTTTTTGGAGATACATGTGGGCTACAGATGAAGCTCTCATTGTAAATCAGAACTTGGCTGGCTTGAGGGCCCAGATTGATCCAAACAGTCATCTCAAGGTTTCGGATTGCATTGGTCGGAGTTCCCTTCCCCCTCGGTGGAAACTTTCGATGGTGGATGGGTTGATAATGAGGTGAATTTCTTGTACAGTGTCCTCCAATCGATGTTAATTCCTTCGGTCATAAGAGACGACAGAATTATTTGGAGCAACATGTAGGATGGGTGGTTTTCTGTTAAGTCCGCTTATGATCTTCTATCGTGTGAGGCTGCTGTGGACCCCGATGGAAAGCAATTTGGAGGAAAGGGATTATTCCTAAGATAAATTACTTTGCTTGGATTGCCTTTTATAACAAAGCCCTTACCATAGACAATCTCCACAAGAGAGGCCTTGCAATTCCCAACAGGTGCTATCTTTGCTTAGGCCGATCGTGAAACATCCGATCACTTCTTTTTGCATTGCCCCTTTTCCCATTCGGTCCTAAGTCGTGTGTTGTCTTCCTTCCAAGTACTATGGTGCTCCCCTCGCTCCCTTAAAGATGCCTTCCTCCAATGGACCAATCCCTTTAAGAATTCTAAGCTTCGATTCCTTTGTGAGGCTGCCTTTCACCATTCCATCTGGCAAATTTGGCTGGAGCGTAATGCTAGTCTTCGACAAGATCCCTAGAATGGCTCCCTTTGTTGCCTAGCGGGCCTTATCCTTTGCTGTCGAGAATTCAAAAACTATTCCCAGCTCCCGCCCTCATAATCCTTGGGAGGCAATTATTTTCATAAGACTGGACCTTGGCTCCTCTTCCAGAGTTGACTCAGTGAATGGCCGCAGGGAGGTCACTTGGACCAAACCTCCTTTGGGGTGGATCAAACTTAATTTTTACGGGGCTGCTAAAGGCAACCCGGGCCCGCTGGTTCCAGGGGGCTTGTCAGGGACCATAATGGAAAGCTGATCTTGGCCTATTGTGAAAATTTGGGCCCTCAGACCAATCATTTTACCAAAGCCCGTGGTGTGTTGAAAGGGTTGCAGGTCATATCGAATGATCCTAGGCCTTTAATTATTGAAGGCGATTCTCTAAACATTATCAACTACCTTCGTGGCTCCAAAGACCCATCGTGGCGGGTCCTGAATATCATCCTCGAGGCTAGGATGCTCCTCTCTCGACGTGCCAGGTGGGAGGCGGGGCACATCTATAGAGAAGGTAACCGGGTGGCGGATCACTTGGCCAACAAAGGACTGATGACCACATGCCCGGTTGTTTGGCATTCTCGTTTCCCAACCGAGGTGGACAGTTTGGCCAAGGCAGATATTCCCTCATGATGAAGAATTTGTATCATAGGTCTTCTCCCAAATTTTGTTGATATATTGTCTTTGGCTATTATTTTGTTTTAATGTATTTCAAGATCAATATTTCCAGGATTGTCCGCGTCTTCTGGGGCCCTCGGGCATTTTGTATTTCCCTATATTTTTTACGAACTGCTCTATTTACCCAGCCATCCGGCATGAAATATCTTTTAGCAAGGCTGATTTTGTACATAAGGTTTTGGGATCCTTTATAAAAACCCGGAATTAATCTATCATTATAATTACCAAAAAAAATTAATACTGATGGAGCTGCAAAAGGCAACCCAGGTAGAGCCGAAATTGGAGTGGTTTGTCGTAATCATGTTGGAACAGTTATCTATTGGGAACTGCAAGGCTTGGGAAGAGCTACAAACAATGAAGCAGAAGCCATAGCTATCAAATTTGCTTCTATTTGGGCAGTTAAACAAGGCCACAGGAGGATAATCCTTGAATTAGATTTTCAAATAATGGTTGGAGATCTAGATTGCATGAGGAACTTTACCTTGAAATCTTGGAGGTTGAGGATTCTTGTCACTCAAATTAAGGAATTATGGAGGGAATTAGATGATGTGATTCCAGTCTACGTGAGTAGATATTTAAACAAAGCGGTTGACTTCCTGGCTAAGATGGGTGCTGAGAAGGAGGTAGGGGTTCAGTTGCACAGTGACATGGCTATTGAGGATGAGGTGATTAGGCAGGGTCTTGAAAGGTCCCTGAGCTAATGATCAAAGAAAAAGCAAAGGGTGGAAAGGTGTCGCGATATCGCAACATGTTGCTTCCTCGTGGTCAAGGGAGGAAAGTTGTCGCGATATCGCAACATGTTGTTTCGTCACGGCCAAGGGAGGAAAGGTGTCGCGATATCGCGACATGTTGCTTGGTCACGGTCACTAGAGGAAAGGTGTCGCGATATCGCGACATGTTGCTTAGTCACGGCCATGGGAGGAAATGTGTTGTGATTTCATGACATGTTGCTTGGTCGCAGCCTTGGGAGGAAAGGTGTCACGATATCACGACATGTTGCTTGGTTGCGGCCTTGGGAGGAAAGGTGTCGCGATATCGCGACATGTTGCTTGGTCGCGGCCAAGGGAGGAAAGGTGTTGCGATATCGCGACATGTTACTGGGTCGCGACCAAGGAAGGAAAAGTGTCGCGATATCGTGACATGTTGCATCTCCACGGCTAAGAGAGAAAAAGTGTCGCGATATCGCGACATGTTGCTGCGTCGCGACAAAAGGAGGAAAAGGTGTCACGATTTCACGACATGTTGCAACGCTGCTGCCCAAGGAGAAAAAGTGTCGCGATTTCGCGAAATGTTGCTTTGTCACGGCCAAAGGAGGAAAAAGTGTCGCGATATCACGACATGTTGCAATGTCACGGACAGAAGAGGAATAGGTATCACGATATCGCAACATGTTGCATTTTCACGCCCAAAGGAGAAAAGTGTCACGATATCGCGACATGTTGCTTTTTCACGGCCAAAGGAGAAGAGGGTAAGTGTGTCGCGATATCACAACAAGTTGCATCTACTGACCAATCTGATCCCACTGTTAGCTAGTTAATGGTTCAGGAGATTTGGCCCCATTGCAAATCTTCCTTTCTATTGTAAGCTTGTGTTCTCTATGATTTCGGATGGGAAAATTCCCTTCCCAATTTGTAATTGATCTTTGTTTTAATACAAGTTTTTTTCAAATTTTTCAAAAAAAAAAAATGTGAAGGATTAGGGTTTTTCCTTAAAAATGTCTTATATTTTAGGAGCCATATCTTCGTGAAGAGTTATCTGATTCAATAGATTCTTGGACTAACTTGTGCATAATTTGAATAGTTTTAAAATGAGTGGTCATATGCAAACATCCGAGCAATATTAAGGGAGATACAATCTTGTGAAGTCAACCATTAGCAGTGACGATTTTTCAAGTCGCGAAAAATGAAATTGCAATTATTTACCAACTAGGGTTCGAACAATGGGAAAAGCAATGAAGGGCTAGGAATTCAGCGAGGCAATACATTCTATCTAGACAAAGAATTTTTTAGCTAAGTTCTTCTTTTCCTTTCTTTATCTTATAAATTGTGCATGAAAATTTTATAAAGTTTTTATCAAATATTATATTTGTCATATTCCATGAATGATTGGAATTCCATTCACGTTAATACCTATCTATAGAACTTTTAGATAAATTTCATTAGATTTTGAGTTTTAGTTTCCTTTCCATGAATCGATTTATAGTTAAATCCTTAGAATCTTCCCTAGTAGTAGAGGTTAGTGAGCGCACATTAGAGATATCCTCATTGCTCCAAGATAGGGCAGTTTTTGGTAAATTTATTGGGTATTGGCCAGGGGCTTCACCTTGAGAAAATGGATTGATAGGAGTTGGAAGTCTCCAGGAGTAATTCTATAATTTCTTCCCAAAGGTTTCTTTCTAACCATTTTTTGTTCTAGGGAAGAAAGAGAAAGATTCCTAAAAGGAAGTCCTTGGTTTATGGGAAGAGCAGGGCTCTTCCTTACCTGCTGGTATGAAGGAATTCACCTAAAAATGTAAATCTATCCCTAGTACCAGTCTGGGTTAGGATGTTTGGATTACCCATTGAATTTTGGGAAATAGATAACTTCAAGGTAATAGGAAACACTCTAGGAGAATTCCTTAAGATTTTAGATACAAAAAAAGATGGATTTTAGCTATTTATGCTCGAATATTGGTCATGATTGATATCAATAAAGCTTTACCAGAATCAATCATTCTTAAGTTTGGGGATAATATGTGGACCCAAACTATAGATTATGAAAACATATCTTTTAGATTAAATGTCATGAGGTGGGGCATATTGAGAGATCATGCCCTAAGAAGAGCCCAGCTGAATCATTTGTAGAAAATCGTAAGAGAAATTTACAAATGGTTATGGATAAAGATGGTTTTCAACTTCCAATAAATAGATCTAGAAAAATAAAATAAAATGAACAGTAGAGACCAATAAGAAAGGATACTTGGAAGAAATTCCAATTCTTTTGAGGCTTTAGCCTATGAAGAAAAAGTAGATCAAAACTTAGAGGACACGGGACAACAATTTCAACATATTAGCAAGGAACTGTCTATTCAATATGATCCTAATTTAAGGAAGAACATTCTCGATGAACCCAAGGAATGTGTTTCATCCAATTTTGAAGACTCTCTTGAAGTACCATGCACCATTCAGGAGGAAATAATTGGTAACTAAAATGCAGCTTTAAAAGGTAATACCTCTCCCATTAATATGGAAATACCAAAAAATGAACAAGATAAATCAAAAGCTTCTATAATAAATCCAGGAGAGGATAAATACGTTGCAAAATAAAATTGTGAAAGAATATTGAGGAATATAATAATAAGACCTACTCCTAATATAGGCAAGGCAAAAAGAGGAAAACCCTCAAATTATCAAGCAAGATCCAAGGAAGCAAGAGCTAACATAGAGAAAGGAACACAAACTAAGTTGGTTGAACTTCTCTTTATCAAACAACAAAATGATATTGGTAATATGCAAGAGGGGCCAGAAGCCCCTAATGAGACATGATTATCATATCATAGAATATAAGGGGTGTTAATGCCCCCTCAAAGCATAGGTGTATTAGGGACTTATGTTTAAGTAATAAACCTGATATTCTCTATATCCAGGAAACTAAAATGACAAAAGAAGTTTCAAAAACTATGAAAGCAATTTGTGCAAGATGTGAATGGGATGCTATGGATTCTGAAGAAGCATCAGGGGGAATTCTAACTTGTTGGAATCCTTCTAGAACCTCTTGTGTAACCATTCATAAAACTAGGCATTAGATAGCCTCTTTAGTCACTTGCTACTTTGTTGATATTCGCTTCATCCTTATCAATGTGTATGGTCCTACAACTCAGTCAAGTAGATTACAATTTTGGAGTGGGATTAAGGCCTTCATGAAAAGTAAAGACCAAGAAACCTACTTCATGATCATTGGATATTTTAATGCCATTACCAAGCTGAATGAAAATTTTGGAGAAATTATGAAATTGACCCAAAGTATGAAAGATTTCTCAACTTTTATTCAAAACAACAATTTATAGGAAGTTGATTTTGAAGAAGACAACAATACTTGAACCAACAACAGGAGAGACCAGAACCTAATAACAGAAAAAATAGATAGATGCATTCTCTCATATCATTGGCTAGGTGAAGGAACTTGTGCTAAAATTAATACCTTAACAAGGATTGATTTAGATCATTGGCCAATAAGAGTTAAAATGGTGGTTGGTGAATTCAAAAAAATATCATATTTTAAATATGAGCAGATGTGGGAAGACCATCCTCAATTTGTTGATATGATAGCTCAAACATGGAATTCTTTAGGTAATGGTGGGTTGTATGATCTTCCAAACCAAATTAAATCTATGACATCTAGATTAAAAGAATAGAACAAGAACACCTTTGGAAATATTTTTGAGAAGAAAGAAGAATTAAAAGATAAACTTTCAAAATTCCAGAAAGGTGATGAAAAATAATACAAGCTCAGAGGAAAGGGAGATGCTTAGTGAATATCATAATATTTTGAGTAAGGAAGAGAAATTCTAGAGATTAAAATCAAGACATTCTTGGTTAAAAGAAGGAGATAAAAATACAAAAAAAAATCATATGATGGCTATAGTACAAAGATCTTCTTCTAGAATTGGTAGAATTAAATCAATAGAAGGAGTTTGGATTGAAGATCATAGTGAAATTATAAAAGAGACTAGGTCGTTTTATAAGTAAGATACCGAAGTTCTTAATGATAAACTTCTTCAATATGTTCCATCAATTATAACAAATGAAGACAATAGGAAACTGATGGAGCCTATTACTCTAGAAGAAGTTCATTTAGCTCTTTTCTCTTTTAATAAGGATAAATCCCCTAGTCGATATGGGCTCTCTATAACTTTTTACCAACATAATTGGGATATAGTGAAGGATTCTTTGTTGGTGACAGTGGAACAGTCTAGGGTAAAACAATACATTCCTTATAAAATAAATGCAACTTATCTTACTCTGATTACATGTAAATATTATATACATGTAAAATAGATACCTAAAAACAAGTTCACTCCATTTATAGAGAATAATTAAAATTATGACTGAAATCCTTAATAAAAACGCAAGATGAAAAGGAAAAATATTCATGGTGATTAAAGTTTTAAGTATGACTTTAAAAATATCACAAGGTTTTAGCCTATGAATAAAAAGTAGATCAAAACTTAGAGGACACGGTACAACAATTTCAACATATTATCAAGGAACCGTCTATTCAATATGATCCTAATTTAAGGAAGAACATTCTCGATGAACCCAAGGAATGTGTTTCATCTAATTTTGAAGACTCTCTTGAAGTACCATGCACCATTCATGAGGAAATAATTGGTAAATAAAATGTAGTTTTAAAACGTAATACCTCTGCCATTAATAAGAAAATACCAAAAAATGAGCAAGATAAGTCAAAAGCTTCTATAATAGAGTCAGGAGAGGATAAATATGTTGAAAAATAAAATGGTGAAAGAATATTGAGGAATAGAATAATAAGACCTACTCCTAATATAGGCAAGGCAAAAAGAGGAAAACCCTCAAATTATCAAGCAAGATCCAAGGAAGCAAGAGCTAACATAGAGAAAGGAACACAAACTAAGTTGGTTGAACTTCTCTTTACCAAACAACAAAATGATATTGGTAATACGCAAGAGGTGCCAAAAGCCCCTAATGAGACATGATTATCATCTCATAGAATATAAGGGGTGTTAATGCCCCCTCA
This sequence comes from Wollemia nobilis, assembly GCA_028583015.1. NCBI lineage: Eukaryota > Viridiplantae > Streptophyta > Pinopsida > Araucariales > Araucariaceae > Wollemia > Wollemia nobilis. The sequence goes on from JAQPPZ010006010.1 coordinate 1,510,513, forward strand.
AAGCATAGGTGTATTAGGGACCTATGTTTAAGTAATAAACCTGATATTCTCTATATCCAAGAAACTAAAATGATAAAAGAAGAAGTTTCAAAAACTATGAAAGCAGTTTGGGCAAGATGTGAATGGGATGCTATGGATTCTGAAGGAGGAGCAGGGAGACTTCTAACTTGTTGGAATCCTTCTAGAACCTCTTGTGTAACCATTCATGAAATTAGACATTAGATAGCCTCTTTAGTCACTTGCTACTTTGTTGATATTCGCTTCATCCTTATCAATGTGTATGGTCATACAACTCAACCAGGTAGATTAGAAGTTTGGAGTGGGATTGAGGCCTTTATGAGAAGTAAAGACCAAGAAACCCGCTTCATGATCATTGGAGATTTTAATTCCATTACCAAGCTGAATGAAAATTTAGGGGAAATTAGGAAATTGACCCAAAGTATGAAATATTTATCAACTTTTATTCAAAACAACAATCTATGGGAAGTTGAGTTTGAAGAAGACAACTATACTTGGACCAACAACAGGAGAGGCCAGAACCTAATAGCAAAAAAAATAGATAGATGCATTCTCTCATATCATTGGCTAGATGAAGGAACTTGTGCTAAAATTAATACCTTAACAAGGATTGGTTTAGATCATTGGCCAATAAGATTTAAAATGGTGGTTAGTGAATTCAAAAAAATATCATAGTTTAAATATGAGCAGATGTGGGAAGACCACCTCAATTTTTTGATATGATAGCTCAAAAATGGAATTCTTTAGGTAATGGTGGGTTGTATGCTCTTCCAAACCAAATTAAAGCTATGACATCTAGATTAAAAGAACGGAACAAGAACACCTTTGAAAATATTTTTGAGAAGAAAGAAGAATTAAAATATAAACTTTCAAAATTCCAAAAAGGTGATGAAAAATAATACAAGCTCAGAGGAAAGGGAGATGCCTAGTGAATATCATAATATTTTGAGTAAGGAAGAGAAATTCTAGAGATTAAAATCAAGACAAACTTGGTTAAAACAAAGTTTTTTCATAGGATGGCTATAGATACCTAAAAACAAGTTCACTCCATTTATAGAGAATAATTAAAATTATGACTGAAATCCTTAATAAAAACGCAAGATGAAAAGGAAAAATATTCATGGTGATTAAAGTTTTAATTATGACTTTAAAAATATCACAAGGCTTTAGCCTATGAATAAAAAGTAGATCAAAACTTAGAGGACACGGTACAACAATTTCAACATATTAGCAAGGAACCATCTATTCAATATGATCCTAATTTAAGGAATAACATTCTCGATGAACCCAAGGAATGTGTTTCATCCGATTTTGAAGATTCTCTTGAAGTACCAGGCACCATTCATGAGAAAATAATTGGTAAATAAAATGTAGTTTTAAAAGGTAATACCTCTGCCATTAATAAGGAAATACCAAAAAATGAGCAAGATAAGTCTAAAGCTTCTATAATAGAGTCAGGAGAGGATAAATATGTTGAAAAATAAAATGGTGAAAGAATATTGAGGAATAGAATAATAAGACCTACTCCTAATATAGGCAAGGCAAAAAGAGGAAAACCCTTAAATTATCAAGCAAGATCCAAGGAAGCAAGAGCTAACATAGAGAAAGGAACACAAACTAAGTTGGTTGAACTTCTCTTTACCAAACAACAAAATGATATTGGTAATACGCAAGAGGGGCCAAAATCCCCTAATGAGACATGATTATCATCTCATAGAATATAAGGGGTGTTAATGCCCCCTCAAAGCATAGGTGTATTAGGGACCTATGTTTAAGTAATAAACCTGATATTCTCTATATCCAAGAAACTAAAATGATAAAAGAAGAAGTTTCAAAAACTATGAAAGCAGTTTGGGCAAGATGTGAATGGGATGCTATGGATTCTGAAGGAGCAGCAGGGAGACTTCTAACTTGTTGGAATCCTTCTAGAACCTCTTGTGTAATCATTCATAAAACTAGACATTAGATAGCCTCTTTAGTAACTTGCTACTTTGCTGATATTCGCTTCATCCTTATCAATATGTATGGTCCTACAACTCAACCAGGTAGATTAGAAGTTTGGAGTGGGATTGAGGCCTTTATGAGAAGTAAAGACCAAGAAACCCGCTTCATGATCATTGGAGGTTTTAATACCATTACCAAGCTGAATGAAAATTTGGGGGAAATTAGGAAATTGACCCAAAGTATGAAAGATTTATCAACATTTATTCAAAACAACAATCTATGGGAAGTTGAGTTTGAAGAAGACAACTATACTTGGACCAACAATAAGAGAGGCCAGAACCTAATAGCAGAAAAATAGATAGATGCATTCTCTCAGATCATTGGCTAGATGAAGGAACTTGTGCTAAAATTAATACCTTAACAAGGATTGGTTTAGATCATTGGCCAATAAGATTTAAAATGGTGGTTAGTGAATTCAAAAAAATATCATATTTTAAATATGAGCAGATGTGGGAAGACCACCTCAATTTTTTGATATGATAGCTCAAACATGGAATTCTTTAGGTAATGGTGGGTTGTATGCTCTTCCAAACCAAATTAAAGCTATGACATCTAGATTAAAAGAATGGAACAAGAACACCTTTGAAAACATTTTTGAGAAGAAAGAAGAATTAAAATATAAACTTTCAAAATTCCAAAAAGGTGATGAAAAATAATACAAGCTCAGAGGAAAGGGAGATGCTTAGTGAATATCATAATATTTTCAGTAAGGAAGAGAAATTCTAGAGATTAAAATCAAGACAGACTTGGTTAAAACAAAGTTTTTTCATAGGATGGCTATAGATACCTAAAAACAAGTTCACTCCATTTATAGAGAATAATTAAAATTATGACTGAAATCCTTAATAAAAACGCAAGATGAAAAGGAAAAATATTCATGGTGATTAAAGTTTTAATTATGACTTTAAAAATATCACAAGGCTTTAGCCTATGAATAAAAAGTAGATCAAAACTTAGAGGACACAGTACAACAATTTCAACATATTAGCAAGGAACCGTCTATTCAATATGATCCTAATTTAAGGAAGAACATTCTCGATGAACCCAAGGAATGTGTTTCATCAGATTTTGAAGACTCTCTTGAAGTACCATGCACCATTCATGAGGAAATAATTGGTAAATAAAATGCAGTTTTAAAAGGTAATACCTCTGCCATTAATAAGGAAATACCAAAAAATGAGCAAGATAAGTCAAAAGCTTCTATAATAGAGTCAGGAGAGGATAAATATGTTGAAAAATAAAATGGTGAAAGAATATTGAGGAATAGAATAATAAGACCTACTCCTAATATAGGCAAGGCAAAAAGAGGAAAACCCTCAAATTATCAAGCAAGATCCAAGGAAGCAAGAGCTAACATAGAGAAAGGAACACAAACTAAGTTGGTTGAACTTCTCTTTACCAAACAACAAAATGATATTGGTAATACGCAAGAGGGGCCAAAATCCCCTAATGAGACATGATTATCAACTCATAGAATATAAGGGGTGTTAATGCCCCCTCAAAGCATAGGTGTATTAGGGACCTATGTTTAAGTAATAAACCTGATATTCTCTATATCCAAGAAACTAAAATGATAAAAGAAGAAGTTTCAAAAACTATGAAAACAGTATGGGCAAGATGTGAATGGGATGCTATGGATTTTGAAGGAGCGGCAGGGGAATTCTAACTTGTTGGAATCCTTCTAGAACCTCTTGTGTAATCATTCATAAAACTAGGCATTGGATAGCCTCTTTAGTCACTTGTTACTTTGCAGATATTCACTTCATCCTTATCAATATCTATGGACCTACAACTCAACCAAGTAGATTAGAAGTTTGGAGTGGGATTGAAGCCTTTATGAGAAGTAAAGACCAAGAAACCCGATTCATGATCATTGGAGATTTTAATGCCATTACCAAGCTGAATGAAAAATTTGGGGAAATTAGGAAATTGACCCAAAGTATGAAAGATTTCTCAACTTTTATTCAAAACAACAATCTATGGGAAGTTGAGTTTGAAGAAGACAACTATACTTGGACCAACAACAGGAGAGGCCAAAACCTAATAGCAGAAAAAATAGATAGATGCATTCTCTCATATCATTGGCTAGATGAAGGAACTTGTGCTAAAATTAATACCTTAACAAGGATTGGTTTAGATCATTAGCCAATAAGATTTAAAATGGTGGTAAGTGAATTCAAAAAAATATCATATTTTAAATATGAGCATATGTGGGAAGACCATCCTCAATTGTTGATATGATAGCTCAAACATTGAATTCTTTAGGTAATGGTGGGTTGTATGCTCTTCCAAACCAAATTAAAGCTATGACATCTAGATTAAAAGAATGGAACAAGAACACCTTTGGAAACATTTTTGAGAAGAAAGAAGAACTAAAAGATAAAATTTCAAAATTCCAAAAAGGTGATGATAATAATCCAAGCTTAGAGGAAAGGGAGTTGCTTAGTGAATATCATAATATTTTGAGTAAGGAAGAGAAATTCTAGAGATTAAAATCAAGACATTCTTGGTTAAAACAAAGTTTTTTCATAGGATGGCTATAGTACAAAGATCTTCCTCTAGAATTAGTGGAATTAAATCAATAGAAGGGGTTTGGATTGAATATTAGAGTGAAATTAGAAAAGAGACAAAGTCATTTTATCAGAATATTCTAGGTTCAAAGGAGACCAAAGTTCTTAATGATAAACTTCTTCAAGATGTTCCTTCAGTTATAATGAATGAAGACAATAGGAAACTGATGGAGCCTATTACTCTAGAAGAAGTTCATTTAGCTCTTTTCTCTTTTAATAAGGATAAATCCCCAAGTCCATATGGGCTCTCTACAACTTTTTACCAACATAATTGGGATATAGTGAAGGATTCTTTATTGGTGGCAGTGGAACAGTCTAGGGTAAAACAATACATTCCTTATAAAATAAATGCAACTTATCTTACCCTAATTACAAAAAAGAAGGATGTTGAATTATTTGATTCTTTTAGACCAATAAGCCTATGTAATATGGTATATAAGATTATTTCCAAAGTGATGGCGAATAGATTAAGGTCATTGTTAGACAAAATCATTTTAGAAGAGCAAGGAGGATTTGTGAAAGGGAGACAAATTCTGGATGGGATCATAGTAGCTCATGAAGTTATACATTCAACAACTTCAAGAAAAGAGAAAGCTATGATTTTAAAACTTGATATGAGTAAAGCCTATGATAGGGTTAAATGGGATTTTCTTTTTGCAGTTTTAGATAAGTTTAGTTTTGGGAAGAAATGGGTTAGATGGATTAAAGCTTGTGTCTCTACAATTTCTTATTCAGTGTTGGTCAATGGGTTAGTGATAGAATATTTTAAAGCCAAGAGAGGCCTTAGACAAGGAGATCCTTTATCTCCTTATTTGTTTATTATTATGGCAGAAGTTTTGAGTAGGAACTTAAAGAAGGATTACAAATATGGGTTTATAAGTGGACTTAAGGTTAGTAATAACACATCACCCATCAACAGTTTATAGATGATACAGCCCTTTTTGGAAGGGCAAGGATAAATGAGGCTAGAGTTTTGAATAACTTTTTAAAAGAGTACAAAAGAGCTTCAAGGCAAAAAATTAATAGGACTAAATCCAAAATTTACTTTCTTAACACTCCTGCTAATATCAAAGCAAGAATTTGTAGGTTGCTTCAAATGGAGGAGGCAAATTTTCCAACAACTTATCTAGGGATGCCTTTATTTGAGGGGAGAATGAGGATAGATTTATGGAATCCAGTTATTAGTAAAGTTCAAAATAAACTTCCAGCTTGGAAAGGTAGATGGTTATCATTAGCAGGAAGAGTGCAGTTAATTAAGTCAGTCTTACAAGTCATTCCAACATATTATATGTCTTTGTATTCTATGCCAAAATCAGTTGAAAAAAGTTTAATCTTTATTATGCTATCCTTTTTATGGTCAGGTTTACATGATAAAAGGAAATTTTCTTTGGTGAAATGGAGCAAGTTGTGTGATGACAAAACTAGGGAGGTCTTGGTTTAAGAGCTCTTATAGATGCAAACTTAGCTCTTAGGGGAAAAGTTATCTGGAGATTGTACAAAGAGAGTCAAAGACAATGGGCAAGAATTCTTCTAAGTATGTTGATCCCAATGACCCAAGTTTAATATTTACTACATTCTCTCTTCCAAATGGTTCTGCTCTTTGGAATGGTTTAAAAAAATCTATTGATCTTATGATTAAAGGTTTAAGATGGGTGGTGGGAACTGGAGAAAAAATTTCTATTTGGATGGATACTTGGTGTGATAAAAAACCACTCAATTTAGATCCAGTTTTGAAACCTTGGATGAGATTGCTTCAAGACAAATACGGTGATAGGGTTTCAAACATTTTGTACAAGGATCAAGAAGGAAGATACAAATGGAAAGAATATTTTTTTACAACTATACAAGACATTGATGCTAGGAGGCAATTGAGTAGAAAGATAACAACTGTGATTATTCGAGGGGTGCCAAGGATAAATTGATTTGGGAGTTGAATAGCTCAGAAGAATACACAACAAGAAGTGGATATAATGTTCAACACCAACAAAATAATAATATCACTAGAATATGGAGAGATATTTGGGATAGCCCAAGCATTCCTAAAGTCAAAATGTTTGTTTCGCTAGTAGGTCATAGAAGAATTTTATCTTGGAATAACCTTATGAAAAAGGGTTTTCATGGCCCCTCTAAATTTGTTTTATGTAATAAGGAGGAGGAGACCATCTCTTAAGACATTGCTCAATTGTCTGGAATCTATGGCAATGGATTCTTAATATGTTTGGTAAATGCATGGCGATGAATAGCATAATTGAAGATTAGTTAAAGCAATGGCAGAGCACTTATAAAAGTGAGGCTTTACAGACAATATGGGATATATCAAAAGATACAATACTTTGGACTATATGGCTAGAAAGGAATAGAATAATATTTAAAGGAAAGGAAAGCAGTTTAGAGGTAATGAAAAAGAATATATGTTTAGCCATAGAGGAGTCTAAACCAACCCTATCAACTCACCCAATCCCTAATTTGGAAGCAGAGAGTCTTGATAGATGGAGTCAAGTCATTAAATGGAATTATGATGTTGGGTACAAGAGAAGCAAAAATAAGGTAAAGAATATAAAGTGGAAACCACCAGATGTGGAGTGGGTTAAGTTGAATTTTGATGGAGCATCTAAAGGAAACCCAAGACCAAGAGGAGGAATAATTAGAAATAATAGAGGAGAGATTTTGTCTTATTATGTTTTCAATTGTGGATTTAAGACAAATAATGAAAGCTAAAGCTTGGGCAGCTTTAAAAGGATTAAAAATATGAAAACAAATGAAATGGAAGAGTTTGGATGGAAGATGATTCTCTCATAGTAATAAATGCAATTTTGAGGAAAGCAAAGGCTCAATGGAACATACAAGAGATTATTGTGGAAATTCAAGATCTTGCTAAAGAGTTTGAAGAAATTAGGTTTACACATATTAAGGGAAGGAAACAAATGTGCAGATAAGCTAGCCAATAGAAGGGTTTTGGTTGAGGATTGTGAATTTAACATCTCCTTTACATGGTTAGAGGAAGTAGAAAGTTTAGTTGAGGAAGTAGAAAGTTTAGTTGAAGCTGAAAAAAATTGTTGATTGCCTAAATCAATTAATGATTAAGATTTACTTTAATTTTTTCCATTGGTAATATCTATTTTATTTTGTAACAATAATATATGTTCATTTAGACTATTTATTATAATTTTTGTGGTTGCACTTGTGTTTTAGGAAGGAAACTAGCAATCCAGATTTGGTTTGTGGTTGCACTTGTGTTTTAGGAAGGAAACTAGCAATCCAGATTTGGTATAGTGGACTATGTTAGTGCGATGTTTTGGAAATATTACTCTACTAAGATGCAAGGCGTAGATATTAGAGGTGAAGTTTTGACATTGTGAAGGCAGCTATAAGAAAATGTCAAAAAAGATGCTAAATTCTGAAGTAATTGTATTCATACAAAGATTTGAAAAAATCCAAAAAATGAAAATAAGACATTTTATGTAAAATGATGTAAGTTTCTAACTATAACATCTCAATTGAGATGAGAAGTGTATCTATTTGTAAACTCTCAAGATCTAAAGAAGAGAGATGTGATTTGTTAAGGAAGGGGATCTGAGTACAACCCCTTTTTATCAAGCAAAAAAAAAATCATTGAAATATTTTTTATATTTTAAATAGTTTAAATATTTAATTACATGTAAACAAGTTCACTCCATTTATAGAGAATAATTAAAATTATGACTGAAATCCTAAATAAAAACATAAGATGAAAAGGAAAAAAATCATTATGATTGAAGTTTTAATTATGACTTTAAAAATATCAGAAGGCATATATTTTTCATTTTTTCACGATTAAAATCCAAAACTTACCAAAAGAAATATTCATAATTGTCAAACATCATATAATACAGGTAAGGCTCGTTCCAATCCCTCGTAACCAATTAAAAAAATAAAAACAATAACTTTAAATTTTAATTATAAAGAGTAATTATAATTATAATTAAAAGTTCTCACATAAAGAAAAAAAAAAAAAAAAACTTCCATCAGCAAAAGTCAACTGAAGTAATTTGAATTGTCAAGTTAGTTAGGCCTTTTTGGCCTTTGAATTCTTATTTTAAGATAAAAGATAACTAGAATAATACCTTCTTTTTTAGAAAATAATAAATGATTATGGCAGTCACAGAGTAAAGTAGGAAAACAGCCTTTCATAAGAAATATTGCATCATAGTGATATCTAAAAAATTAGGGAATACGCTGAAATGTTTTCTTAAAAAGAAATAATGTCATTTAATCATTTCAAAAGGCTTAGGCTTAGATTTGGGCCTGATTACCCTAGTCTTATAACTTTTACAACAGAATTAAGCCCCTAGTCTTATAATTTTTAAGACATGATTAATTTTTTAGTGTCTTTCAGTGTCTAATGACCTTCATGACATTTAATTTTTTATAATTATATAAAACAATTAAGACACTCAAAGCTTAATCATGTTGTAAAAGTTATAAGACTAGGGGCTTAATCATGTTGTAAAAGTTATAAGACTAGGGTAACCAGGCCCCAATCTAAGCCTTGACTAGGTCAATTGCAAATCATAGTTATAGTTGAAGGCTATAGGGAGTAATTTAATAGTACTAACCAAATTATATAATAAAAACCAATAGAATTCTACCAACACCTAATGGTAATTTTTTTTTCTCTTTAAAGGATTTTTATTTAAAAGAATCTTTATTCAACAAGAAAAAGAAAGAATGTTTTTGGTGCTGTTGCACTCGCACATAAAAACCTGAGATTTCGAGGAACATTGTAAAACGGATTCAAATCTTTGAAATGAACTTTAAAAAAGACGTTGGATCAAAATATCCAATAACACGAGCATCTAATAAACTTTTCTGTGGTATTTCAAAAAATGTCTTGAAATACATCCTCACATCATTTTCAGAAATTAAAGTTCCCACTACCACACCTATGCCAAGTAATCATTAATGTCAACTGCATGTCGATCATGGTTCCCCCTATCACACCTGACTAAATAGTTGGTAATATCAATTGTCTCAAGCTAATTAAAGAAAAGATTAAATAATGCTACAAACCAAAATACTTATTAAGACCCATTTATGTATTTGAATTGTATCCAGTACAAATAGCAATTTTTTAAAAATTAAAAATTAAAAATTGAACTCAAAATGCAGAAGCTTTCTGAACACCATCCATGATAGGTGGTGGCAATCATTTTGCTGCAGCAACGATAGCAAACAAGCAGTGCTATTATTCTCAAAAATATAGAGTTACACCGCTCATGAAGCATCCAGTACAGCAAAAATAACAGAGGTGAGAGAAGGTAAAAAAAGTGGTACAAGAATAATTTCATTGTTACCACTTCGCATGAAGCAAGTAGATACTTTGCTAGTCAAAGAATATTACAATCCTAGGATCTCTATGATCCCACAATTATACATGGACCGATACAGGTGTTGATTCTGAGTCGTCATATTGCATTTGGATTGTGCACACCTCTTTCTGGAATCTTGCATCTTCCCAGAATTTATGTTGGTCCACTTGATAGAAGACACATATGCAAGCAAAGGATCTCAGAGATTGATTTCTCATACCTTGCTATGGTGAATACGTTCTCTCAAGCTTTTTGATGTGCGGGTGCTGCTGTCTATATGCTTATCATCATCCCATTCATCACTTAGTTCTCTTACTTCTCGCCTATGAGATGTTTTGCGTTTGAAATTCTGTTCATTGTCACTCAAATCATCATCATACATGTGCCTCCTTCCATTTACAATCCTTTTGACAGGCTTGCCATCATCATAATGTGCCTTACTACCATTCAAAAGCCTCTCATGTTCCCTGAAACCATTTGCCGCATCATGACTGCCCGTAGCTCTTTTCTTTGCTGGCCCAACATGCACATCATCCATGTCTCTATCTTCTGGAAAACTTATCCTTGAAAAAACACTAGCCTTTTGCTTTTTATCAGGCCTTACAGAAAAACCTGATTTGCTTGTTTTGTTCACTTCAGCATCACCAATGGCTTGGGTATCTAACTTGCTATCTGTAGGCAACCGACCATCCTTGGAATGAAATTCATCCCTGTCAATTTTTCTCTTTGCCTGAGCTCTAGGAGATAATTGTGATGGTTCAGATTCTCGATGCCTTTCAGTACTCACTCCTCTATCATCCCTTGTCAAATTAGCTGATGCTTGAGATGGCATTCTCTGCAATCACCACAAGTTTAATTCTCTCAGAGGGATGCATAAAGATATTGAAAGAGGCAATTTAAAGCTTCAAGAACTGCATTACAAGTGTGGCTTAGTATAACTTGTAAAAGAAACATTCATGCAGAAATTACACACTGATACTTCCATACATGTGTCCACCCACACATTATCTCCTAAGTAGGATTACAAAATTGCATACCAATCTAGACTTCGAATGTGCCAAGTCACCATCATCGATAAGCATATTCCTTGTGCGATCCCTGTCAAGATATTTATGCGGCAACATGCATTTGTTATTTATGAACCTAAATAGAGGAAAAAATAAATACTAAGAGATATCAAAAACTTGCAGAAGTGATTTAAATGATCTGCATTTCATTAAATAAGGAACATAAACATCCACCGAAGTGCTTTACTTTAAGACACAATGACTTCTAAATAACATTAAGTCATTCAACATGGGTATGAACTAAAACATCAAGAAGTGCTTATTTTAAGACACCATGAACCAATAAATCTTACGGAGAAACAGTATTAAGCCATTCAACATGGATTCTCTCTTCTAAAAGTATCATATGTAAATTAATAATCCCATTCCCACTTTTCTGTCATAGGTGGTTAACATAGGCGATTTTTGACTGTTTTACTGGGAGAATTTAGGTGGCTATTTTTTAAACCAATTTTTCCAAAGTCAGTTATTACCACTATCTTTTATTTAGAACCATAATTAAAACAACTATATTACAGAAGTTAGCTACTAGCAATGGTAAATGTTTTCTTTGAAATGTTAACCCATAATACTAAAATTTCTTATTTTACAAAATGAAAATATTTGTCGAAGTATATACTAGTAAAAAAATTTCATTCTTTGAAGTTTTCCCAATTGATACCAAATTTGTTTTTGCTTGCAAGATGCTAACATTTATTATTTTAGAAAATGAAAATATGTGTCATCTACTAGCACAAAGTTCTTTCTTTTTAGTTTCCCTGTGAATACCAAATATGTTGTACCTTACAAGAAGGCCGGAGAAACCTAAACAAATGTAGTAATTGTGAAACAAAACAATATATAAGGAAAAAAATATTTAAAATGCCTCCACAGCAATCACGTGAATACTAGCAATTCTGTATACATTGAAATTCTGCTTTAGAAAACGTAACCTGAATACTGGCAACAAAAATCCTGGTCATGGTTGTGTGGCAAGTTGGCTATGTCCTTATACAGACTTATTCATGTAAAAAAGATGTCCTTAGGCAGACAAATGTTCATCTGCCCAAAAGATGTTCCAGCTATAATTTATTTCAGATCTAGAAATCCTTATGTAAAAAAATATAAATCCAAGTTAATCAAAACACATGTTTGCAACTAAAGAAGTCCTTTCAGATCTTAACACTTCTACTAAAACTACAACAAAAGATTTGAATAAAATAAATACAAATCAAACCTTTAATTTTCCACATTAAACTAATAGTGCACTGTAACAAAATTCGACAAATTTAATCCATAAAGTTCAAATTTTGTCAAACATGAAGACCAATCAAACAAAATTTGATTAAAACCACTAGTTTGTGGAACAAATTTAATCAATATAAAAAATGGGCAAATGTGGGCCATACATATTATGGCCGCACATTTCAACTTGCACTATAGTTTGTTCTAATTTTTGCACACACACACACATATATATGTGCGTAACTTTAACATTTCAAACTTCAGGTCAAACATTAACAAAATCTCTCGATGCACTTATCCGTTTCAAACTCTAAACTTGTTCAACTTGAATTCAAACGTGAAACTTGGCTTAAGACAAATACTGTTCATTACCATGGCAGGCAACCTACTCCTATGGATGTTTCATAATAATGTTCATGTTTAATCCTCCCTCTAATACCATCATAGAGATCCCAATCAGTTGAGCCGCCTTCTACCACCACAAGTTCCTACTCAAAAATGCATTTCAGACTCCAAAAGTTGGTCCCTTCCACTTCCTGCTGCTTCAGGAAATCAATGGAAACATATGGGATTACGAGCATATTTCCATAGGTTGCCCATACTGTTGTCTATCAAAGCTCCATCCATCACGCCAAGCTTTGCTTTTTTTTCAGATTTTAGTATTTTACATTATCTAAATTCTAAGGCTTCCCTCAAATAGGAAATCACACTGGAATAATGTCCTAATATTCTAACAAAGAAATTCAGTATATTGTCTAATTATGATGGTTCTACCTCTTCTGATCGTCTGTGACCAGAAAGACCTAACTTTTAAGAATAACTCACATTTCAAGTTTTATATATAGATTGTGCAAATCCTGAATAACTTCAAGACCAATGCAATTATTCTTCTAAAAACTGAAGCCCCCTGTTTGTATGGTAAAATATCCTTTTTAACTGCCTACTAATTTACATAATATAAAATGCATAGCAGGGGATATATGTTAAACTAGGATAATTCCTATTCCTTACATAGATCACTCTTAATTTTTAAGCCAGTATACTCTATTCTTTCCAAAACATAAAAGATAATTTTAGAAAACATATTGTCCTCCACAGATGATTAAATCTTATACAGAGCCAACTATATAAAATGTAAAGTTATAATAGAATTAAGATATCGAGCATTTTTTTTTAATTCCCTTGTAATGTATGTATACATATTTTGCACACCCACAAGCAAAAGAAACAAGTCATAGTTGCAAGGGAACACAATAGCAATAAACACAAACTAGACACTGATGTCGGCTATAATACAAGTGGAACTCCTATCCAATAAAATTGGATGTGTTATTGCTAAGCTTCTAATAAAATAAAATGGGCATTGCACTAGGAGTACAACAAACACCCACTGCAACTCTGGGATAAAAGAACTTTGAATAATCTCTATCTTATGGAAGTTGGTAGAATAGGTCATCTTCCACAAACTAGAAAAGTGATTTGATAAGTAACAAATAGTGAGACATATTAGTACATAATCAATAAAAATGTTTAACTTTCATTGCAGGCATTCAGAAACCAAATTTTCAATACTTATATCAGCCCTACTAATATTTTCTCGATAATCAGTAGCAGTAATGATCTTGACATGTATAACCCAGAAATACTCAAAAAAAGCATCCATCTATTTAAAAAATAAATAATTTTAGAAGAAATTACTTGCTACTGTGTCGTTGCTCATGTTCTCGCTTCCTCCTCAAATCAGCTTTTCTAGCTTCAAACTCCTCTCTACTCATCAAGGGTGCATTACTATAACTTCCCATATTATAATCCACATAATCCCTGAAATTAAAAATAACTAAAATTAGAAACAAATTGTTTCCTTCAATCATATAAGAATTTGTTTGAAAATTTAAAATTTCAACACAAAAACACATTACCTTTGGACTGGAGGAACATAACCAGGCATATAGCTTTGTGCTGTATACACATCCGATGGCATCATTGCTCCAAATGGCATGTCACAAGGACCTGGTCCATAACCCATGTATGGGACACCATTACCACAAGCCATGTAACTATCTGAACTCCATTGTGCCCCAGCAGCCCAGTACGGATTATATTGGGTGGGACCATAAGGCATCATACAGCCTTCGGCTCCAAAATCTTGATTCACTCTCCATTGATTGTCATTTGCTGTACAGGAGAAACCCAAGAGGCATTACTTCCTAATAAATGGATCAAATCAAAAAGAAAAATACACCAATTACATATACGAAGATATTAATTTCAAAAGCTAAAAATTAAAGAAGTCTCACTTGATGGTTGTTGTCGAGCTCGCTTCTTCTTCTTCTTCTTTGCTGAAACAAGCAATAAATAAATTGCATAAGCAAAAATTGTTGGACAAGAAGATATCTGCCTACCATAGATAGAAAGGAATATAGAACCATAGACATCCTAAAAGCACCCCAAAAATTTATACATTCAAAATCACAGGTACCTGGCTCGCCACCACTAGGCTTTTGCTGAACTTCTTCCCCAACCATTGGAGCACTCTCCTGTGACAAAAGCTCTTTAGTGCTCATAGACTCGGGTGTTCCCTCTTGCTCCACTGGTTTTGTAGTGCGATTCTTCTCTGATGACTGCTGTGGCACATTGCCAGGTGGCATTTTTCCAATGGCATTATCTTCTTTCAAATCTGGTACATCGGACTTTGAAGGTGCTGTATGTGCCTCTTTTGCACAACATCCTGAAAGAGAAGGAGATGGAACCTTAGGCCTGGGACAACGGGCTGACTCCATATCTGCAACATAAAGCATTTCACCAGTTAGATAACCAAAAGTTAACTATTAGCTTATATTCTACTCCTGAGCACAAAAGGCCTCGCTGATATACCTTGAACTTGTAGCAAACTACCAGCATTTTCGGCACTGCTGGTAGTGGTCTCTAATATTCGGTTTATGGTATCACGAAGAGTCTTATTTGGTAAGAGATCATCTGCAAGGATGCTTGTTGCTCCACATACACATTTGGATTTTGTTATAATATAGTCCCTGATACCTGATTAAAACGGTGACGTCTAATATTTAGATCTTGACATCTACACATGCTAAAATAACAGGCATACATTTATAGTCTATGCATCACATGCTAAGTTGAAACATTAGATAGTATCCACATTTTACTCTCCGAATAGTCATACATTTGTCACAGTAGCTCTTGAAACAGCATTTGCTCGTGAGTACTGCATCCTTCATTACTTCTTTACACAGTGGACAATGCAACTCTGGTGGCAGGTCACCAACAGAACGGCTAGATGGAAGCCCCTCAACTTCCTTCTCAAAAGCAGCTCTGCACCAAAGGATGTTCCATTAGCAAATAATAATTATAAAACAACAATAGCCAGGTACCTTTATGCTTTGTCAAACATATCAATTGAGTTCTACATTTTTCTTATTGGCAATTACTAAGATGTTCTGTAATTTATTAGAAATTTATTGAAACTACTTACTCATTGGGCCTCAGAACACCAACTGCTCCACTTGGTAGTGCATAGGAGCCATCTGGATTAGCAACAAGCATAGATTTTGGAATGCCTGTTGGAGGCTTCACCCTTTTGATATCATAATTAGGATCCCCATTTGTTGGACAATGTTGGATGAAATGTCCTAGATAAATGAAGAACATAGTTAAAATTGTTCTTTAGCACAAAATTTATACAAGTATACAAATAAATGAAGTACAAATAACAACTGATCATACCTGGAACTCTACATCTATGACAAACATAACCACTAGGTGGTGTTTTCCGTTCCATTCCACGGCCTGCATAGTTCCCAAATTCATTATCAAATACCGTTTGCTAATCTAGATTCCTGACATTACTTTCAAATCTGAGAAAGCTGCACAGTAAGATGAAGATAGAATTTCAAGTTGTCTGATTGTAAATAAAAATTAGAACAACATCTTTCCAGTATGAGAGCATGCATAAGCCTATCGTTCTGCACATATACACTGAAATGCAACTGAATAATTTTAAATTGACTTCTATGTAATGACTACATGAAAACAATTTTATTTAGATTAAGCCATTTTTTATCAACTAGAATGCGCTCGAATATCAATACCTTCATCGACATTATTTTCAACTTTTATACTAGACATTTTCCTCCAAATATGAAATCAATTGTCAACAGTCCTCAATCTTTCATCAAAGATAAATTGCATGTAATTACATTGTCAGACTTGGCTGCCAGAAGAAACTAAGCTTTCATTATTCCTGCCTTTGTCAAAGGATATAGTTTAATGTTTCTCTCCTCCTTGCTAGTAATGTTCATGCTGCTTTTATTTCAAACAGATTCCAGAAACAGCTCCTAGAACTCAAATTATCATCAAATAAGGTGCACAGCAGCATATTATTCAAATTAGATTAATATTGTTGATCTTACGTATTCGGAAATACATAAACTTTTCTCCTGGAGTATTTATCTTATGCCTGATATCAATGAAATTTAATTTTCTTAAATCCCAGTTGTATAACCCTTACCAAAATCCTGCACACCTAAGCAACATTGGTACAACTATCTTGGATCAACCTACTAATTGCACTTACTAGCCACCAGCAATACCAGTAAGACAGCACAATTTGCACCGAGGAAACTGTCTTATTCAGTTGTCAACTCAGTTTTTTATTTCATATCTACAAACTCTGCTATTTGTTCACTTACCTAAGAAAATGAAATGTTGATTTACTTTCAGTTTTCTTGGCACCATTTTCTTTTCATCCCAGATGTACAAACATTGTTATTTTATTCACACCAAATACAATCAGGTGTTGGCTTATTTTTCTTTGGAACCAAGCAAACATCTCTTCACACGTCGTGAGACAACATTGTGTAAACTTATTGATGTATCACACTCATTAAAATGTGTTCCAAAATTATTCAAATAAATTTCCATTCGTCCAAATTTGTATACATTAGTTAGTTATCCCAAGATTCATTAACAGAAGAAAACTAAAACCCTGAATAGCAAAATCGATTCTAATAAATGCAATTACTTTGTTACAACAATATACCTGGTTAATCAACCACACATATGAATGGGCAAAATAGTCAAACGAACACTAAAACTGAAAATAGGTTAAAATAGGTTAAATAGCTTCCGGCATACACATAAAACAAAAGATCATAAAGAAATCCTAAATTATTTACCAAATCCTCTTCCTGCCAGTCCCCTTCCTCCTCCCCCTCTGCCATATCCTCTCCCAGCCATACCTTCCTGTGTTTGCCTGCAAGGATAGCTCAACGTGTAAAGAAGGCATTTAAAACTTCTTATGCACTACACTGCCACCTGAACATAACTTAAACTTTATCTGATTGTGACTTGGTTAAAGAAACACAGATACTCTTGAAAGGCAACAGCTTTAAATCCCCACAAAACATTTCTGGAGTTAATATTCCAGAAAGGAAACGATTTTTCAACAGCTGGCTCAGATGTCTCACCGCTGCCAATCTGATGCACTCGCATCAACAAAAGCCCTAATCTTGCTGTCTTCATCAGCCTTATTTGAAATTGTTGGTGGTAATTGTGGCTGTGACACTTGAGACACTTCAGGTAGTGCATACAAATCATTCCCAAATTCATCCCATTCTGATTCATCATCGGGCTGCAAAGTTTAAAATGAAGATTATTAAAGATCCATTCCAAAATTTTAATTGCTAGTTATGTCCTATGACAAGTACAAAGGCGTGTGTTAGCTTACAAATTTGAACTGAGATGACTCAGATATCTGAAAACCATTCTTGGGGGCAAAACTTTGATCTTTGGAAATTTCAGTGTCTTTGGGCCTGCAAATAACAACAATTACATTGGTAATCTCGGGATAACTGCCTCTCAGACAATGCTTATCCATCTAAACACAGCGTTCTTGGATGCTGGGAAATAAAGTTGGCAACAGCTTATACAAAAAATAAAATTGTGGGGAGTTGGGCGAGTATCCTGATAAACTTAAAGCCACCATTAACAATACAAAACCATAAATGACCTAAAGACTCAGAGATAAAAGTCTGTACTCTTCTTTCTTCTCTGCCACAATTGGCATGCGAGGCCTTCCTGGAACTCTTCGCACTAAAACAGAAGTATTTTTGGGCACCAGCATTCCCTCATCAAGATATTCTGAAAATTACAACATGTATGAAACTACATCACAACCTACCAACCACCGCAATTGAGATGCGTTTAAGCTTTACACAAACCATTGGAATGGAGAAGCCTTTAATGCTTTCTGAATCACAATAGCATATTACCAAAAAAAAACATAATCACCAGGGATATATATGGGATACTTCTGCCACCCAAAACACCCACTTTTCAACAGTAAATAGCCAAAATGAATTTAGCATATCAGACCCAATAACAATGACCAAAAAAACTAATTTCCACATCCGAAGACCATTACAGCCGCCGGTCCTATAATTCCGAATATTCTCAGCAGTAATGTTGAGGATGGCATGATATCCCATATACATTAACCCAAATAGAGCATCATATATTCTCTAGTCTCTTAACCAAAATAAAGCATTATTCTAGCCTCTTGCTATGGAAATTAAGCATCTATAAGCAAATAACATATATGCCGTAAAAACCTAATTATTTTGTGTACAGTATAAAACCTGTCCTTGCTGAACATCTTTCTTTTACATGTCCATGATATAATTTGACTGAACAAATTACATCAGAACACAAAAAAGCCCCTATTAAAATCTAGATTTTCCCCAGATATAATGTATACAAATCACAATAATTACAACAAAATACTACTCTTAAGCATATAGGACAGACCTTCATTTGTTTGAGCGTTGGAGATCACGAGGTCAAAATCAGTACCCCTTCCCAAATGCTTGGACTCAAAAATTTTCTCTTTCAAATTGGCAACAGATATAAAATGACCTTCAATAGGAACAGAGTCATAATCTTTTGCACTTTTAAACTTATAATATACAGCCATGATGATAACTTTTTTTAACTTCTTTATGGGTGGATCTCTCTGCTCAAATAATAAAAATCCAACAACAACAACAGCAATTTTTTCTTTTTTTCTTTTTTTTTGTCCAAAGACAAAGAACGAAAATTTCAAGGCCAAATCAAATTAGGCCTTACAGAAAAACAGAATAAATGATACAACTAATTATAAAATTCAACAATTTTTTCTCTGTTCTTTTATTTGCTTCCGCTTCTTCTCTTCTTCTCCCTTCCTTTTCCTCTGCCTTCAGGACCTGGTACGAAGAATCACACGCTGCCCGCGATCAACAACAGAATCTTGATCTTAGGGTTTCTGCGCCTCTGACAAAAAGATCAGATTACCGTTTGTGTATCGCAAACGATCTCGAACAACGAATACTGAAGCTCAAAAAACCTGACTGAATCCGCCTCCAAATCTCTAATCCCGCAACCTCTCGAAACTATGATCTCTGAAGCACCTTTCCTGCGACTCGATCCGCAACCTCCCGAAACTAGGGTTTCTGGAGCACCTTTCCGAAGAATCGATCCCGTAACCTGGTAGTGCCGAAGCCGATTGTAACGCGATTTTCCTCAGATGGGTATCTCGGTACCATGACTTGGATGCATCAAAGATCAATCCTTAATCAAGGCCTTTATAGCCTGTTTTTCTTCTCAGTGTATCTCCTCTCACTAAACTAGTTTTCTTCTGTGTTTCCAGCGACGGCTCCCAATCCGTTGTGGGTCAAGCCGACAGCAAAACCGCAATAGAACCCGAACCCACTTCCAATTGGGCCAGCAAAAATTCAACACATCAGATTCCGGAACGTCTCGGTGCGGAAATTCTCAAAACCGGCAACAGATAGCGCAAAACGAACGAAACCCTAACCGGATGACTTGCTACCTGACATCCAAGAACTGGAATCTGGGCACAATTTCAACCCACACTAATTCACTTTATCGTCCTGCGCTGCGGCTGGACTATACTGCGTTCCTCCTACTACTCCTCCTTGAAACCTCTTCCTATCTGAGAAGAGATGAGGGGTCGTCCGGATTTTAACCGCGTTCGGGTTTGTTTCCAACCCTAGATAGGTTCAAACCCCCGTCGGGCTACGCTCCAACCAGGGTTAGAACCGGATGACGGGTTTGCCTCCACGTGGCGATCCGAATAACTTGAAAAGCTTCTTTGGCTTTGACTAGCCGGCGCTGGCTGGCAGATGGCAATCAAGGCGGCTGTGCTCTTCAGATTTTAGACTGCAATTTCAATTTCAAGATTTGTGAAAATCATATTAGGGTTTGTTTTATCCCTTCTCATGACGCGTGGCATTGTCATGGGGTAAATATGTTTTTTTTAAGTGGCAGTTTTATTGTGTTCACCTTTTCTATTGGATTGGTTTTATTGGAATTTTATTTTTGTTTTTGGAAATTTTGGAACAGTCGCTCATGTTGTTTGTTAGGCCCAAAAGTCAAGGCGGCCATTCATCTTGCAGGGTTGATAAAAGATTTGTAAAGATTCATATCACTCATTATTAAAATTAGTAAATATTATGGGTGATGTGATGTGGTCTATCCGGAAGGACGTCACTTGCATTGGTGATGTGACCCAGTTCAATCTCCACGGTCGATGTGGATAAGAAGTATTTCTAAAAAAAAAAGTAAATATATATATCACTCCTTATTTTTAAAGTTAGTGCAGGGATTAATGGATTATGGTTTAACAGTTGAGAATTATGGATGATGTAGTTAATATCAAAATTCAAATTTTGGTATTAACTAACTTGATTTAACTTTTAATAGTTGAGAAATATGGGTGATGTAGTTCATATCAAAATTCAAATTTGATATAAAAAGAGAAGGTAACCCTTTCAAAACTTTAATTTTATTAAAATATTATAGGGGTCGTTCATATGTTGATAAAAGATTTTTAAAATCATTTGTATCACTTATTATTAAAATTAGTGTAATAATATAAATTTTAATAGGCCATGGTTCAATGGTTGAGACACATAGATGATGTAGTTCACATCAAAGTTCAAATTTCCACGACATCAATCTAAAAGAGAAAGGACAACCCTTTTAAAGTTCTATCTTGTTTTTTTTTGTTTGATAATAAGGGGTTGTATTTGAGTCCCCTACCCTTGACAAATTACATCTCTCTTCTTTAGAGCTTTAGCGTTTACAAATAGATACACTTCTCATCTCAATTGAGATGATATAGCTAGAAACCTATAATATTTTACATAAAATGTCTGAATTCTTGATTTTTATTTTCTGGATCTTTTCAAATTTTTGTATGAATACAATTATTCCAAAATTTAGCATCTTTCTTGACATTTCTTATAGCAGTTTTTACAATGCCAAAACTCTATGCCTTGCATCTTAGTAGAGTAATATTTCCAAAACATCGCACTATCATAGTCCACTTTACCAAATCTTGATTGCTAGTTTCCTTCCTGAAACACAAAGGCAACCACAAAAATTATAATAAATAGTCTAAATGAAAACATATTATTGTTACAAAATAAAGTAGATATTACCAATGGAAAACATTAAAGTAAATCTTAATCATTAATTGACTTAGGTAATCAACAATTTTTGTTAGCTTCAACTAAAATTTCTACTTCCTCTAACCATGGAAACAAAAAATTAACTTCACCATCCTAAATCAAAACCCCTCTATTGGCTAGCTTATCTACACATTTGTTTCCTTCCCCTAATATATGGGTAAACCTGATTTCTTCAAACTCTTTAGCAAGATTTTGAATTTCCACAATTATTTATTGTATGTTCCATGGAACCTTTGCTTTCCTTAAAATTGCATTTATTATTATGAGAGAATCACCTTCCATCCATACTCTATTTCATTTCATTTGTTTACATATTTTTAACCCTTCTAAAGCTACCCAGGCTTCGACTTCATTATTTGTCTTAAATCCACTATTAAAAGCATAATGAGACAAAATCTCTCCTCTATTATTTCTAATTATTCCTTCTCCTAGTGCTGGTCCTGGATTTCCTTTAGATGCTCCATCAAAATTCAATTTAATCGGTGGTTTCCACTTTATATTCTTTACCTTATTTTTGCTTCTCTTGTACCCAACATCATAATTCCATTTAATGACTTGATTCCATCTATCAAGACTCTCTGCTTCCAAATTAGGGATTGGATGAGTTGATAGGGTTGGTTTAGACTCCTCTATGGCTAAACATATCTTCTTTTTCATTACCTCTAAATTGCTTTCCTTTCCTTTAAATATTCTTCTATTCCTTTTTGGCCATATAGTCCAAAGTATTGTATCTTTTGATATATCTCATATTGTCTGTAAAGCCTCACTTTTATAAGTGTTTTGCCATTGCTTTAATCAATCTTCAATTTTACTATTCATCACCATGCATTTACCAAACATATTAAGAATTCATTGCCATAGATTACAGACTATTGAGCAATGTCCCAAGAGATGGTCAATACTCTCCTCCTCCTTATTACAAAAAATGCATTGAGAGGGGCCATGAAAACCCCTTTTCATAAGGTTATCCCAGGATAAAATTCTTCTATGACCTTTAGCCAAACAAACATTTTAACTTTAGGAATGCTTGGGCTATCCCAAATATCTCTCCATATTCTAGTGACATTATTATTATGTTGGTGTTGAACATTATATCCACTTCTTGTTGTGTATTGTCCTTAGTTATTCAACTCCCAAATCAATTTATCCTTGGCACCCTCAGAATAATCACAGTTGTTATCTTTATACTCAATTGCATCCTAGCATCAATGTCTTGTATACTTGTAAAAAAATCTTCTTTCCATTTGTATCTTCATTCTCAATCCTTGTACAAAATTTTTGAAACCCTATCACCGTATTTGTCTTGAAGCAATTTCATCCAAGGTTTCAAAACTGGATCTAAATTGAGTGGTTTTTTATCACACCAAGTATCCATCCAAATAGAAAATTTTCTCTAGTTCCCACCACCCATCTTAAAACTTTAATCATAAGATCAATAGATTTTTTTAAACCATTCCAAAGAGCAGAACCATTTGGAAGAGAGAATGCATTAAATATTAAACCTGGGTCATTGGGATCAACATACTTAAAAGAATTCTTGCCCATTGTCTTTGACTCTCTTTGTACAATCTCCAGATAACTTTTCCCCTAAGAGCTAAGTTTTCATCTATAAGAACTCTTAAACCAAGACCTCCCCTAGTTTTATTATCACACAACTTGCTCCATTTCACCAAAGGAAATTTTCTTTTATCATGTAAACCTGACCATAAAAAGGATCGCATAATATAGATTAAACTTGTTTCAACTTATTTTGGCATAGAATACAATGACATATAATATGTTGGAATGCTTTGTAAGATTGACTTAATTATCTGCACTCTTTCTACTAATGATAACCATCTACCTTTCCAAGTTGGAAGTTTATTCTAAACTTTACTAATTATTGGATTCCATAAATCTATCCTCATTCTCCCCTCAAATAAAGGCATCTCTAGATAAGTTGTTGGCAAATTTGCCTCCTCCATTTGAAGCAACCTACAAATTCTTGCTTTGATATTAGTATGAGTGTTAAGGAAGCAAATTTTGGATTTAGTCCTATTAATTTTTTTTTCCTAAAGCTCTTTCATACTCTTTTAAAAAGTTATTCAAATCTCTAGCCTCATTTATCCTTGCCCTTCCAAAAGGGTTGTATCATCTACAAACTGTTGATGGGTGATGTTATCAATGTTATTACTAACCTTAAGTCCACTTATAAGCCTATCTTTGTAAGCCTTCTTTAAGTTCCTACTCAAAACTTCTGCCATAATAATGAAAAAATAAGGAGATAGAGGATCTCCTTGTCTAAGGCCTCTCTTGGCTATAAGAAACTGTAGAGACATAAGCTTTAATCCATTTAACCCATTTATTCCCAAAACCAAACTTATCTAAAACTACAAAAAGAAAATCCCATTTAACCCTATCATAGGCTTTACTCATATAAAGTTTTAAGATCATAGCTTTCTCTTTTCTTGAAGCTGCTAAATGTATAACTTCATGAGCTACTATGATCCCATCCAAAATTTGTCTCCCTTTCACAAATCCTCCTTGTTGTTCTGAAATGATTGTCTAACAATGGTCTTAATCTATTCGCAATCACTTTGGAAATAATCTTATAAGCCATATTACATAGGCTTATGGGTCTAAAAGAATCAAACAATTCAGCATCCTTCTTTTTTGGAATTAAGGTAAGATAAGTTGTATTTATTTTATAAGGAATGTATTGTTTTACCCTAAGCTATTATATTGCCACCAATAAAGAATCCTTCACTATATCCCAATTATGTTGGTAAAAAGCTATACAGAGCCCATATGGACCTGGGGATTTATCCTTATTAAAAGAGAAAAGAGCTAAATGAACTTCTTCTAGAGTAATAGGCTCCATCAGTTTCCTATTGTATTCATTTTTTATAACTGAAGGAACATATTGAAGAAGTTTATCGTTAAGAACTTTGGTCACCTCTGAACCTAGAATATTTTGATAAAACGACTTTGCCTCTTTTCTAATTTCACTCCGATATTCAATCCAAACTCATTCTATTGATTTAATTCTACTAATTCTAGAAGATGATCTTTGAACTATAACCATCCTATGAAAAAACTTTGTATTTTTATCTCCTTATTTTAACCAAGTATGTCTTGAATTTAAAAGTTTTATCTTGTTTTAAAATATATATTCAAAGTCTCATGGGGGACAACGCAACGGTTTGGGCTTTGGCTCTTCTTCGGGAGGTCCAAGGTTCAAATCACAGTGTGGACGAGTGTGTAAGGGTGGATGTGTGGTGGCTACGTGTTATATTCCCTATTGATAAGCATAGCTCTCAACTTTATGAGGGGTCATGGTTGGGAGGAGATTTAAAAAAAAAAAAAAAAATATATATATATATATATATATATATAAGGGAATATAATATTTTTTCACATAAATATGATATGGCTTCTAAAGTTTGAATAGTGAATGCAATGTTATAAATATAGTTTGAATAGTGTAAGTAAGGTTACAAATATAATTATTATTTTTAATTTACATGATGGAATCAGTAGCCACCATGAATCCGGGTAGGTTGTCCAGCTTTTTATGGCCACCACAGTATTTTGCGTTGTCCACCCTAGAATCCACCACACAGTTCTTCGTGCAGTTCGCCCCTATAACCACCATGCCACAATCATTTAAAACCTTTTTACGCCGTTGAAAACACCAAGAAAAGGACAAGCATTCAGTCCGACGAGACCCAAGATTTGAACCTTAGACCTCCGCCCCCTTACGGGTTTTGGTTAAACCAATTGGTCTACACCTTGGACCTGGTTATAAATATAATTATAATATCATATGTTGGATGAATAACATCCACAAATATTATTTCATATGGCCTATGGTTATATGACTGTTTTACCTTTTGTGTAGATTTTTTTATTATGTGCTTTGAAGGGGTAGCTCAATGGTGGTGAGCATTGTCTAACAAGGACATTATTCTACATGGACTACCCTAGTATACGACAACATTGTATCAAAATTATAAACATCTAAGTTGAAAACAATAGGGTATAAGTTTTTTAATGTTTATGAGAGTAGAAGCAAACTATGAAATAACTACTATACATACAACCATGTTTTTATTAATCTATCGCTAATGATTTTGATGATACATTATTCTATATTTTCTAATTTCTTCTCTTCAAACAAATCTTCAATTGATTCCACTACAAAATTATCAACATATTTATCTCAAATGTCATTATATGCCTTGCATTACAACATAAAAATATTTGTATGTGTCAATAGCCACATAAAAGGTACATATCCTCTCCTCTCATTCTTCTTCAGGTTTGCTTGTTGCAAATTTATGTTGGTGTAAGTTAGTTATCAATTGGGCCACGAGCATATTTTGCTTTCCAATTGATGTTTGCTCTTATATAGGCTTTTTGATGATCATCATATGCAGGGTTAAACTCAACAAGATAATGTTCTTTCTTCCCAACTTTTTTTCTCACAACTCAAGTGGCCCTAATGTTTAAGACTTTGAAACTATGAATAGGAGGTCTAAGGTTTGAATTTGAAAGAGGACAGGATCATACACCATACTTTGCTACGGGTGGATAAACACTTGGGTACCGCATCATTCCATATGGCCTATGGCCTTATGGACTTTAAAAACTACTTTATATAGTTACTCTAAATCGTTCCTTAAAAAATGTTTTTGTCTTTGTTATTATTTACACATCTCTCTAATTTAATGTTCTATTTGTTCATCCACTTCTTTTGTTTCATCTATGTTTTCTTTTTTCCTTCAGATCCTCTTCTATTGTAGCCTTAGGCCATCTATTTACATATTTTTTTTTTATTTTTTAGATATCCTAGAATATGAACCATAACAATTGCTTCTATAGAGAATGTACATGCTTCTACTAGAAGAACCTCATGGAATTGAAGTTTTTATTGTAAATTTGATGTAATTAGATGATTCTAAATCATATATAGTTGTCTCCATTTTAAGTTTGGTGTGTTTATAACTGACACTCACACCCATACAACACCATCAAAAGCCCAAATAAGATCCATATAGTCTTCCATACCCATAATATAGCCTCCTTGCTTCTATTTTGTAATACAAAAAGTTATCTTTATCCTCCCAATGTTCTTTTCATTTTGCATGTTTTGCATCTAAGCTTATTGCTAAGTTTATCCCAAGATATTTGTACTTAGTTACTTCTTCTAGGATACCCCCTTCAAAATGATAATTTAATTGATTCTTTTTCTTTTTGTTAGAGAAGATCAAGATCTTGATATTTACTTTCATGCCTACCTCATTTGCAAAGTGCTCTAAGGCCTTTAAGTGTTATCTTAGCCCTTATGTTGATATTGTAATTATGATGAGATCGTTTGAATATTAAAGAAGCCTCATTGCATATTCTCCAAATTGACATCCATCCCCTCCTCTTAGATTTAGCCACTATTTTATGTTTTTCACAATACAAATCAAATAAGTTTAGTGATAGTGGACATACTTGTTTAACCCTTATGCCACTTCTAAAGTATTTTGAAAGTTCTCTTTGATTTATGTATTTAGCTCAATCTTCTCATAAAGTTTGTGAACTATTATTCTATACTTCTTTTGTATGCCTATGTCCTTCATTATACTCTATAGTTTGTTGATCATTATGTTAAAAGTTTTCTCGAAGTCCACAAAACAATGATAGACTTCTAATTTTTTATTCTATATTTTTCAATGGTTTCTTTCAAAATGTGGTCTATTGTTGAATATTTTCGTCTAAAGTTGGCTTGTCCTCTTGCCATTTTTCC
Organism: Wollemia nobilis; assembly: GCA_028583015.1. NCBI lineage: Eukaryota > Viridiplantae > Streptophyta > Pinopsida > Araucariales > Araucariaceae > Wollemia > Wollemia nobilis. Next base: position 1,538,065 of record JAQPPZ010006010.1, read on the forward strand.
TTGTTTCTCCATCCACTTGTTTAGTCTACTCTCAACCATGCTTCTAAATAGTTTTGCAAAGAGGATAAACGCACAATGTTATAAGGAGTTACAAGTTTTCATTCAACACCTACAACTTTTAGTGAAATATTAAATAAAATTTTTATTATTGTTGACAATATATAATTACGTTTTTTTTTTCTAGAGAAAAGGGGTTGTACTTAGGTCCCCCACCCTTGAAAAATCATAACCCTCTCCTTTAGAGCTTGAGAGTTTACAAACATATTAAATTATCATCTCAATGGAGTTGTTATAACTAGATGTTGTAAGTATTACACTATTTTGCAACTTGCACGAATATTTCAAGTACCATGTAAATAGTTTAGTTTAGAGTGTGGTAAATATTTGAGTATATAGTAGATGTCATGTAAGTGAGGTGTCATGTAAGTATGGAGTTATGTAAGAGTTTATCATTTAGTATGTGCAATCATTAGAGTCTTTGTCCTTGTGTGGATATGTGGAATCAATAATAGATTTATTATTATATGGTATTTCTTTCATGAGAAATATGAAGTGTTAGATCTCTTGTGTGTGTGAGGAGATAAAAAGTTTGTGTGAGTAGAAAGGTCAAGTTGTAAACATGAAAAGTCTCATATCCATATGTGTATATATTAAAGACAAAGCATTGTAATAAGTGATTGAAGAAGCTTTGTAATACATTGTATTTGCATTGCTTGAGTTGATATATTTACATTTATCAATAAAATATTTTCTATGAGTTTGTTATTGAATTGTATGAAAATTTTATATTGATCCTATGGAGAATATAGTTGGATTGCTAACAATAGTATCAGAGCCACATTGTGTGTGCTTGGTGAAAGCTATGTTTGAGAGTATTCCATGATAAAGGAGATAAGTTTATGAGAGAATACGGGTTTGAAAAGAGCACCCGAGGATTGTGAGAAACCAGGTTGAAAAGAATATCCAAGTCCAAGATGATATAAGCCATATATAGAAATTTTAAGCTCCTAAGTCCAAGACTTTAGAGCACCAAAAAATCAAAGACAAAATAGTAAATTCAAGTTGAGGGTCGAGTAATTGTGCCAAAGTCTAGAAAAGGATGTTAAACAAGTTGATATTATGTAGCGGATGAAGGAGAAAAAGAGTTTGTGTCGAAGACGCTGTGAAGAGTTGGTGGAATGTTGGAGAAAGAAGCTTGAAGGAGAATGCTTGAAAAGGAGAGAATATCCATAGATATTATAACATAGAAGACTATACGTGCCTAAGAGAGTTAGAGAGCATCCAAGTTTGAAGAACGAACACGTGTAGGTGAGGCAAGAACATCCAAGACAAAGTAGAGGTTAAAAGTGTTACTGGTAATGCATTGACAACAAAATTTGTGTAGAGACCGAAAGGTGTTTAATAATAAGGCATAGGAAAATGTCAAGAAGCATTGAAAAGAGTTGTTAGAAAATGCACGCACGAAAGTGAGTAGCATAAAGAATAAGCCAGGTATTTTTATTATTTTATGAAGTATAAAGGTTAATGGAGAAATTAAAAGTTATAGAAGGAAATAAGAATTAATTAGAGAGAGAAAAGTATATGGTGAATTGAAAGGAAAGAAAAGGAAGAAAGTATTAATAATGAAAGCAGAATTAAAGAATGCAAAATTAAGGGTAAAATATTACCTTGGAAGAATTATAAGTGAAGGAGAAGAATAATTGGAGGAAGTTATAAGGAGATAATTATTTAAATTAAATACTTTTTAATTAATAAATTAAAGAGTAAAATTAATATATTGAAAAAAATAAATATTTTAAGAAGAGAAAGATTTATAATGGAAGCTTGAATATAAATTATTATTAATATATTTGAAGGACAGTACATTATTGAAAATATTAACAAAGATAATTGTTAAAGATTAAAATATTGAAGAAGAAATATTAATTTTGGAGTTAAAAGGATTTCAACAACAAAATAAATTATATTGAAGAAAATAATTAAAAATTGAAGACTAAGTGAATATTGTAGAAGAAAGAAGATTTATTAAATTTTAAATTTGGGAGTAAAAGAAATTAATTTGAAAACTTATGTTATGGCAAATACAAAAAATTTTCTTTTAAAATATCAACTACTAAAAGGACCTAACTTTACCCCATGGAAAAATAAGATGAAATCAATACTTATTGTTGAGAAACTTTGGGAAGTAGTAAATGGAGAGAAAACCATTGCAGAAGATACATTTGGAATACATAAATATAAAGATGAAGATGCAAAGGCTCTTATGCTAATAACATTTGGTATATCAGATAAGCTTCAAACACACAAATGAGGCTGAAACTTCAAAAAATGCTTGGGATAAATTATGCATAGTATTTGAAGGAAAAAATGAAGCTACTATTTTACTCTTGCAATTATAGCTATATATTCACTAAAATTTCATAATGGAGAAAAAATAGAACATTTTTTTCATATGATAGCAAAATTGGTTTTTGTTTCTTCAAGTTGAATATTGGTGAGGCACATATTTTTTGAGATTTTTTGAAAGTGAGCGATTGTGTGAGGGTTTCATCTGTGTTGAGTGCAAGCGGCTCCAGAGGTTGTTTTTCGAGGCCTTTGGGCCCTAGCGACCAATATTTTTGTGGTTTCTGCTCAAGATTTTAGCGGGATATGTTGCAGGGGACCCAAGATGGGTTAGAAATATATCTTTCAATAGATCTTCATGCTGCAAACTTGATTGACAATGGCTTCCAATTTGTTGCACAAAACAAAAGTGAAAATCATACCTTTTCTCGATGTCCAAGGCATGGATTAAAGAGATCTCAAAACAAGTTTCAAGCAGCTGATCAAAAAATGGTTCAGATCTCAAGCGAATCCGGTGCTAAGGAGCACCCCCAAAACAAATCCACTGTGGAAACCCCTTTCAAGGGCAAGGATTTCAAAGACTCGACCCCAAAAATAAATTTTAGGGATGCCCTCCATGGTGGACAACCTCAGCCTAATGCTAACATTAATCTTAGGGCTTCTCGTAAACCTCTGAGAATGCCTAAGATTGATCCTAGGAAAACTGAGTTGGGATGTCTTAGGGAAGCTGATGGAACTCCGATTGTTAAGCTAGATATGGGCGTCATTCAGACTAGCATAGAAGATCTAGAAAAAAGAGGACTAATTTGTCATTTCTTGGGTTTTCGTCCGAGCCTATCTGCTTTCAAAGTTTGGGCTGCAAAAAACTGGAAAACAAAAGGTGAGTTACAAATCTCTATTTATCCAAATGGTTATTTTCTTGTTTTATTTGCTAATAATGAAGATAGAGAGAAAATATTTCAAGGGGGTCCCTGGTTCTTTGGAAGGGTGGGGCTTTTCATGAAGCCTTGGCATACTAAATTTAAAGTCGAAGAAGAGATGCCTTCTACAGGTCCTATGTGGGTTAGACTCTTTGGCCTCCCAATTGAATTTTAGAATCCAATTATTTTTTCTTCAATTGGAAACTCTTTGGGAAATTTTATGATGATTGTTGATTGTACTAAAAAATTTGAACATATTATTTATGCTCAGATTTGTGTTTTAATGGATTTTGACAAACCCCTACCTGAAAATATCTCATTACAATTTGGGGAGGACACTTGGGAGCAAGTGGTGGACTATGAGAACATTCCTTTTCATTGTAGAATTTGCCATGAATATGGTCATTTGGCTAGTGTCTACCCAAATAAAATTCTAGATCAAAAGAAAGAGGATACAAACTTAGAAAGTTTCCAAATGCCTAAGAAGAAGAACACTAAAAAAAACTAGTTATGAAGGATCAATCGAAGTTATCAGCTAATATGTTTGAAATTATTTCCACAAATGATGTCCCAGGTGAGGAAGAGGAAATAATGGAGACAAAAATCTTAGAAATACAATTTAAAGATGTAGGGAAGGACTCAGAGACAAACCAACAAATTAAAGGTTTTCAACAGGAAAAAAAGGAGGAAATATACACAAGAAAAACAATCTTTTAAATGTTGAGACTTCAAATAATACAGGTCCCAAGATAGACTCTATTGAACCTTCCAATAACACTTTGGCTTTGTACATGCATTCTTCGAGGTTAGAAGCCATCCCATATTCAATTGGGGTAAGTCAAGAAATAGGGAAAAAAACTAAATATGGATTCCAACCAAAAGGTAGGTCGCAAGACCAATCAACATCATATGGTAAAAGAAGGTGAAAATCTTGTAGAGGAAGGTAATATTAATGCCCTTACCAATTTTTTAGCCCTGGTATTAATGAAGATCATCACTTGGAATATTAGAGGACTCAAAGGGAGTCTTTCAAAACAAAATGAAATTAGAAGAATGATTCAGACAAACCATCCACATCTTGTTTTCCTTCAGGAAACGAAGATGTCAATAGAGGAAATGGATTCAATTGCTAGTAAAATTTGGCCAGCTAGAAAAGTTGCTTCCCTCAGTTCCCAAGGGACTTATGGTGGCATTGCTTGCCTTTGGGACCCAAAAGAGGTAGTTATTCACCATATGGTTGGCAGTTGGGGTCTTTTGGCTATAGCTATTCAAAGTAGACATTCTAACCAAATTATGCTTTGCATAATTATTTATGCTCTGACTACTTTGGAGGAAAAGAGAAGATAATGGAAGGATATAACTTATATTATCTCTCATTTTCCTGAAGCTTGGATCTTGATCAGAGGATATTTCAATACCATCCTCTCTCTAGATGAGAAAATAGGGGGAAATAGAAATTTGGACAAAAGCACTGACCTCATGAGTGAATATATTGCAAACCTTCATCTTGTGGACATCCAGCTAGATAATGGCCTTATGACTTGGTCTAACAGAAGGCAAGGCTTAGCTTGTATCATGGAGAGATTGGATAGGTTCTTGTTCTCTAATAATTTCTTAATCCATGGTCACATTCCTAAGGTGAAGACTCTTAACAATGTTGGTTTGGATCACTAGCCAGTCATGGTGGAAATTTGGAAAACCAATGTGAGTTTCTCACCTTTTTAATTTTAATTAATGTGGCTTAGAGATAGTTCCTTCAAACCTCAAGTGCAACAATGGTGGAAGGAAGGTAAACCAAGGTATGGGACTAAGATGTTTTATTTTACCAAAAGGTTGCAATACATTAAATCCAAAATCAAGATTTAGAACTAGAAGGAGTTTGGAGATGTCTAACAAAAAAACATGAAGTTATTGCTCAACTTGAAAATTTGAATAAGAAAATCCATTTAGATGGCCTCATAGAGAGTAGAAGTATAGATGAAATTAGACTCACAACTCAGTTAGAGGAATGGGAAAAAGAGAACTCTTATGGAAGCAAAAATCTAGGATCCAATGGCTCAAAGAAGGAGATCGAAACACAGATTTCTTCCACAAATCTCTTCTAGCTCGAAGATCTCACAACTTTATTTCTTCCTTAAAATCTGATTCTGGAGATGTTGTCTACACTTGGGATGGCATGAACTCTATTGTTGTCAATTACTTTTCCAATATATTTGTTGTTGCACCTCTTGACTCGACTTCTCAATAGAATATTCTTCAAGTGATCCCTACTCTTATCACTTATAAGGAGAACTCTATTTTGACTGCTCCAATTACTATCAATGAGCTTCAACAGGTGGTTTTTAAAATGCAAAAAGGAAAAACCCTAGGTCTTGATGGTTTTCCCATTGAGTTCTATCAAGAGTTTTGGGATATCCTTCATGTTGATTTATTAGAGGTGGTGGAAGAAGCCAAGAAAGCCAAAGAAATTTTGAAGGTTATCAATAAAACTTATATAGCTCTTGTCCCAAAATCTCAAGAGGTAGATCATATCTCAACTTTTAGACCTATAGCTTTATGTAATGTTCTTCTCAAAATCATTACAAAGATCATGGCAGAAAGGTTGAAGCCTCTTTTGCATAAGATTATTTCCCTTAAACAAGGGGGTTATGTGGAAGGGCATCAAATAGTGGATGAGATAGTTCTTGCTTAAGAAGCCATCCATTCCATGGAAATACAAAAATCTCCATCTATGTTCATTCGTTTAGACTTATCTAAAGCTTATGACAGAGTGGATTGGCACTTCCTTATCAAAGTTTTGAGGCAATTTGGCTTCTCTCAAGATTGGATGGACTAGATTATGGGATGTATCTCTTTGGTGTCCTACTCTATTCTTATCAATGGTAGGCCTTCTCAATTATTCCTAGCTTCCAGAGGTATTAGGCAAGGTGACCCCCTCTCCCCTTATTTATTCATCATTCTTGTTGAATGCTTGGGCAAGACTATAACCAAAAATAGAGAAAATAGAACCCTTGAGGGAGTTACCATTGCTCATGGAGCTAGGCCTATTTCTCATATTCAATTTGTTGATGACTCTACTCTATTAGGTAAAGCTATAGTTAAGGAAGCTTCTAAAATTAAGCAAATCATTAGTTATTTTTCTAATGCTATCGAGCAATTGATCAATGAAGATAAATCTAAAGTCATTTTCTTTCATTACTCTCCTAGATAGGAATCCATGGTCTTGGATAAATTAAGATATAAGAAGACCTCCCTTTCGATCACTTATTTAGGCATTCCTATCAATATTCAAAGACAAAAAAAATATTAGAATTGGTTGTTGGATAGAGTTAAGAAGAAAATTGGAAAGTGGACCAATAGGTGGCTTTCATTTGGGGGTAGAATTACCTTGGTAAAATTAGTCCTTCAAGCTATACCTATTTATGTTTCTATTATGTTGAATATCCCAAAGGTAGTTCTTCAAGAATTAGATCAAATCAATCATCGGTTCCTTTAGAGTGGTACTAAGGAGAAAAGAAAATGGGCCTTGGTGAAATGGGATACTTTATGCCTTCCCAAGAATGAAGGGGGTTAGGATTTTGATTTACTATTAATAACAATAAGGCTTTAGCTGCTAAACTATATTGGAGGATTTTGCATAACCCCAATGCTCTTTGGGCCAAGAATATTCATGCTAAATATGTTGAGAACAAAAGTCCTAAAGACCTTGTTCGCTATCAATTGCCTACCAAAGGTTCTCCCATTTTAGCAATTCTTAAGACTAGTGAGGATTTGATTAAGAAAAAGTTATTTTGGATCATTCATAATGGTCAACAAGTAAATTTTTGGATAGATTCTTGGGATGGTCACCAACCTTTGATAACTCAATTTCCTAATTGGAGGCCTTGGATGGAGGAGCTTCATCGAGCTAACTAGATAAAGGTAGCTAATTACTATCGATACCATACTAGTAATTCAGAGGTTGGTAGATATTGGATCCCTATTGAGGACTAGCCTATTCAAATGCTAGAAAGGCAAAGAAAAGATATCCAAAGCATCCTTCATATGAGATCTCTCTCTTGGTCCCATGATAAAGATTATTTTGGATGGAACAACACTACTAAGGGTGAGTATTCAGTTGCTCAAGGTTATTTGACCTTATGCCATAATAATCCCAACCAATCATATGATATATTTACTCAATTGTGGGCTCAAAATCTCTAGCCTAAGGTGAGGTTCTTTACATGGATTTTATTGCATCATAGGGTGCTTACTAGTGAGCAACTTATGAAACATGGTTTTCATGGCCCGTTTAGATGCGAAATGTGTGGAGAGAATGTGGAAACTCTCAACCATATTTTTATTGAGTGTACCTTAGCCTCTGAGCTATGGAGGAGAATGGCCATCTTACTTGGCTTACAATGGTCCAATTTTTTTACTTTTGAACAACTTTGGAGGGATTGGCCTAATCAAGAGGGTGTTGATCATTTTATTAGGTAACTAGTTTGGATGGGTTCTACCATTCTACCTTGGAATATCTGGAAGGAAAGAAACAACCAGATTTTCAATCAAGAAAGGAAGGACATTCACTATATCTGGAAAAATACCATTTCCAACTTAGTTGAATCAGTCCAACAACTCCTTAAACACCCCCAAAACTCCCACCAAAGATGGGATCAAGTGATGCAAATATTGAAGATTAACTCTTTTAAGGGCAACCAACTTAAAGGGAATGTGAGTAATCAAAATATGGATAGAACAAGGAATTGGTAGCCTCCTCCTAAGGATTTTGGAAAAGTCAATACCGATGGAGCCTCTAGGGGGAACCCTAGAAAAGCTAGTGTAGGAGGAATTGGTAGACTTTCAGATGGTTCCCTAGTTTTCACTTTTGCTGAGAATTTGGGTATCCTTTCCAATAACCTTGTTGAGGGGTATGGTATCCTTAGAGGCCTTTGAGAGGCTGCTAAGGTTGGATGGAAAAAGGTGTTGGTTGAATCTGACTCTCAAGTCATGATTAATCTATTGAAGACTCCTAAGAATCATAAGGTTGATTGGAGAATAAAAATAATTGTTGAGAAGATTCAATTAATCCAGATGGGCTTTTTGAAAGTTGAATACAATCATGTGGTCAGAGAACAGAACAGGAGTGTTGATGCTTTAGCTAATTGGGCATTGGACAAAGGTGATCTTACTTACTATGACCACCCTCCCAGATGGTGGGATTCACAAATAAGGGAAGCTCTTCTTTCTATCCTTTCTCTAGATGGCTCCAGTACTAGAGGTACCTAGTTCCTTTTTTCTTTATTTTTGCTTCTCTTTGGTTTGGTCAAGGTATTTTAGTTCCCTTGCTCAGACTGATCATTCTTATGTTTCCTCTATTGAATCTTGCCTGAATAGCCTATTGGCCTAGAAAGGCCAAAGTTGTATTTTATTTTTCCTTCTTTTTAGTTTTTTGATGTGTGTGTTGTTTTGTATTGTTTTTCTATTTTATTTTTTGTGTTTTTTGTGTTGTTTTTGGTGTTTTTTATGTTTTTGTATTTTTTTGTGTTTTTTTTTTTGTGTGTTTTTTGTTGTTTTTATGGTTTTTTTGTGTGTTTTGTGTTTTATGTTGTTTGTTGTTTTATTTTTTGTTTTTTGTTGTTTTTATTTTATTTTTTATTTTTTTGTTGTTATTTTTTTTTTTTTTGTGTTTTTTTGTTTTTTTGTGTTTTTGTATTTGTTTGTTTATGTTTTTGTTGTTTTAGGCATGCTCTTTGAGTGTGCCAAAGGGGGTAGGCCAGGTGCGAGCCCTAGGTATTTTTGGTGGAATAGATACCCCTGCCTCCTTGGGACTTACCCAAAAGTGGCATCCCAATTGGGGTGTTTTCCACAAAAAAAAATATAGCATAATTAAAATCTAGATTGTAAACTATGGGAGAGAAAGTAAAAGAAAAATTTATTATTTACGTTATACTGTTGGAGAATATTATGTTATTTGGTACATGCTAATGTATCCCATGGTACCTTTATGGTACAAATGTAAATATATAATAGATTAAGGTTGAGTCTATAGTTTAGATGAGTGATTTATATTTCCCTTTTATGTAAGTGTCATGTAAGAGTGTAATGTGTAGGATATACATAAGTGTCATGTAAGTAAGAGTGCAAGTGTGTATTGAGAGAATGTGCACAAGTGTCACGTATGTAAGTGTGCAATGTGTAAAGTGAGGATGTGCACAAGTGTCTTATATTAGGAGTGCATGTAGGGGAGTAAGAGTCATGTAGAAGTGTGCAAGTGTCATAGAGTTAAAGTATGCATATAAGAAGAGAGTGAAGAGTCTAGTATACAAGTGACAAGATGATAAGCCAAAGGTCATGGGAGTTGTCATATGGAGAGCAATAGTCAAGTATGTGAAGAGTCACATTACTATGTCTATATTATAGAGATAAATCTCCATACACAAGTATCGATAATAAAGTTTGTATACAAATTTTGAGCAATTAATATTGTAAGTATTCTTCATGCATGTACATGAATTATTTTGGCCATTTACATTCCTATTTAATATTTATTTTTTTGTTGGAGAACAAGGGGTTGTACTCGGGTTTCCCCACCCTTAATCACAACTCTCTTCATTAGAGCACGAGAGTTTACAAATAGATTCAATTCTCATATCAATTGAGTTACTATAGCTAGAAACCTACATCATTTTAAGTTAAATGTTTGAATTATTGATTTTCATTTTTTGGAACTTTTTCAATTTCTATGTGAATACAAATATTTTAGAACTCAACACCCTTATTGATATTTTCCTACAACAACCTTCACAATACCAAAACTTCACCTCTATTTTCTATGCATTGCATCTTAGTAGATCACACTTTCATAGCCCTATTTTTTTCAATGAGTTTACACAAGTTTTTATGAGGGGTCCCGGTCCCATCATACTAAGTGGGGTTTGAAACTTGGACCTCTCAAAGAGAGGCCAAATCCCTTACCACTGCAGTAAGCTTGCAAATTTTATCATAGCCCTCTTTACCAGATACATTTCCTTTCCAAAGCACAAGTGCAACCATAAAAATTGTAATAAATAGTATATATGAAAGTACATTAATGTTATAAAATAAAGCAAATATTAACAAGGGAAAACATTAAAGTAAATTTTAACTATTTGATTTAGGTGGTCAAAATTTTCTTGTTAACTTCAGCTAAACTTACTACTTCCTCTAACCAAGGATAAGATAATTTAACTTCATGATTGTCAATTAAAACCCCTCTATTGGCTAGCCTATTTGCACATTTGTTTCCTTCCCTTAATGTATGTGTAAACATGATTTCTTCAAACTTTATAGCAAGGTCTTAAATTTCCACAATTATCTCTTTTATGTTCCATGGAGCCTTTGCTTTCCTCAAAATTGCATTTATTACTATGAGTGAATCATCTTCCATCCATATTTTGTTCCATTTTATTTGTTTGCATATTTTAATCCTTCCAAAAACGTCCAAGCTTCAACTTCATGATCTATCTTAAATCCACCATTGAAAGTGTAATGAGACAAAATCTCTCCTCTATTATTTCTAATTATTCCTCCTCTTCCTATGGGTCCTAGATTTCCTTTAGATGCTTCATCAAAATTCAATTTGACCAACCCCGTATATGGTGGTTTTCACTTTGTATTATTTGCCTTCTTTTTATTTTTCCTATCCCCAACATCATAATTCCATTTGATGACTTGACTCCATCTATCAATGCTTTTTGCTTCCAAATTAGGGATTGGGTGAGTAGATAAGGTTGGTTTACAATCTATATGGTTAAATAAATATTCCTTTTCATTACCTCTAAACTGCTTTCATTTAAATATTCTTTTATTCATTTCTAGCCAAACAATCCAAAGTATTGTATATTTTGATATTATCCCAAATTGTCTGTAAAGTGTCACTTTTAAAAGTGCTCTAGCATTGATTTAACCATTCTTCAACATTCATATTTGATATTATAAGTAAATGTTATTTTCATTATTATATTGGTCTTGATATATATTTTATTGCTCATATATCTAATTCTACTATAGATTATTGATATTTTGACCTATAAAATTGTGACTTCTTTATATTAAGACCTATGTGATTTTGAGATAGAAGGGTTACAATCCAATAATGGTATTAGAGATACCACTTAACCTTGTCTATTTTTGATAGAGTCATATTATCTACCTTAATGTTGGTGTCTATCTAGTTTAAAAGTAGTGAAGACTTGGACTCTATTTTTGAAGGTCTGATTGAGTAGATATTGAGGGGATAGGTAAGAGTCACCTGATTTGGATGCTAGGGTCTTTCCACTTGGTTCAAGGAAAACTAGTGAAGACTAGGACTCAAATTGAAGTAGTTAAGGGATAACCTAGAAGGAAGTTAGACATGCAAAGATATTCATAGTCACTCGAATATTGATTTTGGATTTTATAGAAAGAGGAGAATCATTTTGTTCTTAGGTTTGACCTAAGATATTGGAGAAATATTTCAGATATTGGAGATGGATTCCAAGAGATTGAGAAGCTTCATAACTTTTATAGATAGAGAAGCATCATAGTTTCTAGGATATAGAGGAGCATCTAAGCTTAGACTAAATTTAATAGATGACTTTGATGGAAATAAGTACATATCAAATGGTTTAAAATAAAAACTCTCTATTTCTCAAGGATGCAAAAGATGAAAAGTTCATAACACTTGTAAGTTACTTCATGAAAACTTTTTAGAAAATGGAAGAATTCACAAAACACCATTATATTTTTCCTCAGAAAAATGCTTAATGATGTATTTGTCACTACTTACCTTTGAGATTTTTCAAAAAAAAAGACAAGATAAGAAGAACGTAAATTGTGACACATATGACTTGAATGAAGCTTATGTTAGCTTCAATGAGGAATCATTGAAATCTAGGATGTATTATTGTGATGATTTACTAACTCATTGTTTAGAAAGTACTTCATTAGGTATATCACAACTAAATATGAAGAAAATAAGAGCAAAGAAAAATAATAGAGAAAAACGCAAAAGGAAGGATAACTGAAGACATGAAGAAGAACTTGAAGCAAGAACTTATGCTAAAGATCCAAACAAAATCTTGAAGGGATTTGATTGAAGATGAAGACATAGAAAAATATTGAAGACTAAAGTCTTCAGTAACCAAATAATATAATATAGGGGGTGTTGGAGAATATTACATTATTTGGTACATACTAATGTACCTCCATGGTATCTTTATGGTATAAATGTAAATATGTAATAGATTATGGTTGAGTATATAGTTTATATTAGCGATATATTTCCATTTTATGTAAGTTTCATGTAAGAGTGTAATGTGCAGGATATGCACAAGTGTCATGTAAGTAAGAGTGCAAGTGTGTATTGAGAGAATGTGCACAAGTGTCATGTATGTAAGTGTGCAAATATGTAAAGTGAGGATGTGCACAAGTGTCTTGTATTAGGAGTGCATGTAGGAGAGTAAGAGTCATGTAGAAGTGTGCAAGTGTCATAGAGTTAAAGTATGCATGTAAGAAGAGAGTGAAGAGTCTAGTATACAAGTGGCAAGATGATAAGCTAAAGGTCATAGGAGCTATCATATGGAGAGAATCAATCAAGTATGATAAGAGTCACGTTACTATGTCTATATTATGGAGATAAAGCCTTATACAATATAACAAAAAATGGTCTGTAGCGATCACCACATAGCAAGCATTGATAATAAAACTTGAATACAAATTTTGAGCAATAGTATTCTTCATGCATGTACATGAATGATTTTGGCCATTTACATTCATATTTTTTTCAATGCGTTTACGCAAGTTTTTATGAGGGGTCTCGGTCCCCTCATATTGAGTGGGGTTTGAACCTTTGACATCTCAAAGAGAGGCCAAAGCCTTTACCACTGCAGTAATTTTTACATTTATATTTGATATTATAAGTGAATGTTATTTCATTATTATATTGGTCTAGATATATATTTTATTGCTCATATATATAATTCTACTCTTGATTATTTATATTTTGACCTATAATATTGTGGCTTCTTTATATTTGGACCTATGATATTTTGAGATAGTAAGGCTTAAAAACCAACATACACTAAGAGCACTTCCAAAAATATTTAAGACATTAGTCACCTCTCTTCAAGTGCTAAACAAAAGTGTATCCTTTGATGAATTGGTCAACATACTTTAGGAATATGAAATAGAAAACCAAGCTAGAGATGAAATGACAAACAATGCTTTTATTTCAACAAAAAATATGCCAAATAATACTGCCTCATCATCACAACATCAACTTGAATGGAAAAGAAGATATTGTCACATATGTAACAAAGAAGGTCATAACACCAATTATTGTAAATATAATTCTCTAAATCAATGGAATCAAATGCATAGACCCTTCCAAAGATACCAACATAGATAATATCAATCTAATCAGCAACGATACACATCAACACAACAACAATATCCAAAATGAGAAAATCAAAGAGGAAATATGGTCCAAGAAGTACAAGAAATAGAGAACACCAATGAGGAAGAAAATGAAACAATTCATAGGGCCCTCATGGAAAAAATTATAGATATATCCATCCTTGACAATGCAAGTTTAGAAAATGAATATCTTATTAATAATAATGTATGGATCAAATTGAGAATACATGTGACAAATATAGTAAGGATGTAAACCAATAAAAAATTCTCAATAGTAATTCAAGAAGAATTGATAATATTGATGACATCGATAATATTGACAACAAAACAAGAATTATTGAAAAGAAAACAAGGAAAGAGTATAAAAAGCATGGACCAAAACAAAATCAATGGATGCACCAAAAGTGTTAAATTTGTGAAAAGAACAAAAGTTTTGTTAAAAAAAGGAAAATAAAATTGAAGTATACCATGGATGGAAAAATATAACTGAATAGACCAAAATTATGAAAATTCTAAAATGTTTCTATAAAAAGAAAATAAGCTTGTAATCATAGATTTGTACCTAAGTTGTGTAGTGAAAAATTATAAAATTAAATCATAAGGAAAAATTTAGTGCCCAAACCTAAAGGAGTACTAGAGTTAGAATAGAAAGAGTAAAATCAAAATGAAGTATTGAAAACACATGAAGGCAAATTACCTTCATACCAAATAACGTAATACAGGGGGGTGTTGGAAGTATTACATTATTTAGTAACTTGCAAGAATATTGCAAGTACTATGTAAAAAATTTAGTTTAGAGTGTGATAAATATTTGAGTATATAATAGGTGTCATGTAAGTGTGGAGTTATGTAAGTGAGGTGTCATGTAAGTATAGAGTTATGTAAGAGTAAAATTACAAGGCAAACATCTAATATGCTTTAGAAGAGGTGACTGAGATGGTCAAATCTATAGAGAAATTCTCTTTAGAAGATTTTAAGAAATGGAATTAGTCCCAACATTTAACAATGAAAAGATTGTTGGCTATCTTGGTGGGTTTATCACCATTGAGTCATCACTCAAAAAGAAGTTCACAACTGTCACCTTCAATTTTCAATGCATTTCACTTTATGATAATTATTTTATTTTAAATTCCTCTTAATAGATGGAGGTAAATATCATTTTAATTAATTTGGTAGTTATTCAACTGCTCTCTAGACTCTCTATTTAAGGGAGAAAGACATGGTGGTTGAGGGTTCAAACTTATTTATTTTTTGAATTTTAAAAACAAAGACTACAATGTGATTAGTTTTTCTTATATGTTTATAGATATAATTCTAATTCAAGCTCAACTAGGATCGTCTTAGCTTTTCTTGTGAGAAAGTGTTTTCTTTGTTTTATAAATGTTTTCACTTATATGAAACTTAAAGTGAACTCTCAGTGAATAGGTTTTAATGCTTGTTAGTTTAAAACATATTCATTGATATGCTTCATATGTTCATGTGTTTGATGAATAAACTAGATTCTACGAATTTCTAATTGTTACTGGTATGATTATTTGCTTTTAAAAGTGAGTAGCTTTGCTAGGTAAAATAATTTTAATTAGTTTTAGGTTATACAAAGAAATATTTTATTCTTAAAGAAAGAAAGAAAGCAATTTGTACTTTGGATTGGAGGGTTGTAAAACCCCTTGACTGATGTCGACATAAAACCTGGTCAACAATGATATATAACAAGAAAGTAAAATTAGAAAGTGGGCATAGTCTTGTTATAAGTTGCAATATAACATCTTGCTTGTCTTTAGGTCATCTATAAGAAACATGTCTAATATATTCTAAGGATAAGAATAAAATTAAGAAATAAAATAAGAATAATTCTTTAGTCAGGGATCTAATATTAGAAATAATTTAGAGTAATACATGTTAGACTAGCAAGGTTTTGGACAAGTTTTATTAATTAGAAATGATGTTATTTATACAACACAGTGCAACTGGTTCATGTAACTAACTACAACCAAATCACCTATAAGGGTGTGACAAACAACCTATTATTATCAAGACTAACTATAGTGAAAGTGACATAAACTAAATTTAGATAGCATGCTCCATTATTAAACTATACATATATTAATGATATAATAAATTCTTAGCATTTGCCTCTTAAAATATCATATTTTAAGCAAAGGCAAGAATCAATAGATAACATAGTTCAAAAAGATCTTGGACTAGAACATGCACTAGTCCATGATTTATATCATTGTGAATATGAACAAATTCAATTGGTCATCTGAATTGGACTAATCACACTAGACACAACTAAGGATATGAACAAACAAAACTATCCAAGTTTTTACATCATAAGTGGAGAGGGATACACACACAATTCATCTACATGTTTTTCCTCGAAAAAAGTCCTAATTATATATTAAGCAAATATTAAATTACATTCTTCAAATGCCTCTTTGGCATTTCTTCAAAGTTTCAATAATGACCTAAAAGTTAGGTCACTTATACATCATAGCTAACTATCTCTATTAGGTTAAGTTCTATCCTTAGACACCTTCCCAATTTGTCAACTAGTATCCTTTAAATCACTGTCTTCTAAGTTTTTTGAAAAAGTTGCTTTAACTATGCTTGCTTTAATTGGAGTAAATTAATCCTCTCAAATAGAGATATGGACCAACTATAGTGCATTGTCATCACTGAATTCTTGTACTAAGCACATACCTAGTTCAATCTGCAATGCCTCTTTGAGAATTCATCTGCTTCCCTATTCAGTTCTTTATAAATATACCAAAAGTAAAAGCTTCACTTTGATCCACAACTTATTTTATTTGAGAGAAAATGGGTCAAACAAGGATATACTTGTTAAGGATTAAAATATAATTAATTAATTAAACTTTATTTTTAATTAAATTAATTAGTTTTTTTTAAATCAAAATTGTTAGATAGGCATGCGAGCCTTATCTCCTAATTTGTCAAAACCTCAAAAAACTATTTGTAAAATTATCTAAAAGATTTGTTAGACTTATCTATCAATGAGCAATTTTTGTAAATCCATGGTTTTTATTGTGGTTTTTTATTTTTCAATGGTTTTGTAACATGTATAAATATGTATTTGATTATCAACGAAAATCAAGCAAGTTTTTAAATAGCTTTAATCATCGTCAATTTGGTGGTATCAAAGCACCTTAATCCTTTTTTACAAGGTACTCTTGTTTCAGGCACAAGCACCATGTTGCCTAGTCTTTTTTAGAAAAAATATCTAAACAAGTTAAGAAGCTCTTGGTTGAAATACTATTAGTTAAGGCTAAAAAAAATTACTATAAAAAATATATATATATTATTGTTGAAAAATGAAAGAAAATTTGATGAAGAAAATACTATTAATCCTACTATTACTGCAAAAGATAAATTTGCAATAATATTTAATGCAGATTTCGAAGAAGAAATTGAAGTTGAAATTGAAGACCTCCTTCATAAAGGTCTCTGGTCTCTCCCATGAAGCAAAGGAATAAAGGTCTCTCTGGTCTCCCCGGTGAAGCAAAGGAACTTATTTCTACCACAATGGTGGTGAAGGCTATGTCAGCTTCGCCACCTTGGACACCTGGGAAGTATCCCTTGATTCACATCAACCTTTGTAATAGATTTACAGACGTGATGGACGTCCCTTGTTTGACACAATTTATGTACAATTTCTCATTATAGTCTATGCACAATTTCTCCACAATTTATGTACAATTTCTCATTATAGTCTATGCACAATTTCTCATCGCAACCGATGTTTGTGGTCTGTGGAGATTTGGTTCTGCAAATGAATAAGAGTTTGTGGTCTGTGGAGATTTGGTTTGGAAATGAATGAGAGCGACTACTTAGTATGCTACTTCTTTTTAATGAGGGACCCATCGCTCAATTTGTTGACGTCGTGTCACCTTCGGTATTGCGACATCAATGCTGACTCCAGTTATCAATATATATTATTTGGGTTATATAAGAGTTGTTAGCATCACATTATTTTTAATAATTGACAAGTGTAAAGTTCAAATTATAAGAGTTGTTCTTACAAATCTATTAGGTTGACCTCTACTAAGAAAACAATCAGTTTACACACTTAGAAGCACTACTTTTTAGTAAGTGATACTTTTTAGTAAGTGACAAGTGCGAGGTTACACATTTAAAAGATTCAGATCAGACTATTACCTTTACAAACAAATTATTTGATTTTAGAAACTGGATTCAAACCTTGGTGGTGCCAGTTTGCAAAGGAAGTAGTATGCTCTTAATCCTATGAGTGCGCGCCAGATCGATGACGACGGTACAAACCCCGAACGATTGGCAGTCCCCATCTCACACTGAGTCAACAATTAACGAGATGGATAAGTTGATGGTTCTGAATCCTATGAGTCGACGACAACAGAACGATCCCCGAATGGCCGGTCCTCATCTCACACTAGATCAACAATTAACAAAACAGATAGGTTTCGTGGTTGCAGTCCCTGTAGTTTAAACCCTACTGTCAATTACTAAAAATAATGACGATCTCTCAAAAAAAAATTAATACATAGTATTAATAATATTAGTGATAAACTTACGTTCTAGGCACCTCCCACTCTGGCCTTGTTTTGGCCACTAGTTCACTGCCTGCTCTAAGGGCCCTTCTCCACACGCGATGCTCCTATAATTTATTCCCAATAATCATTTTCCTCCCAATGGGTTTTGTATTTCCTTTTGGCGATCTCTATTTTTCGTTCTTACTTCAATCAAGCTCGACGGTGCCAAAATGCCAACAATGCCACACTGAAGACATTTTCTCCACATGGCGCCTAACAGCTCTGCCACGAAGTTAGACATGTTGCAATTTGCATACTCCTACCTCCCTAGGGTACAGTCATCTGTTGCCTGTCGTGCTACACAACTCCCTGTTTGACGTGTCGTCTCCACCACATTGACGCCTACGTGGCATTAGTCGTCAGCTGCCCCAAGCGACTTGGATTTCTTTTTTTTACAGACTACCAAGGCTTGACCTTTCAGATATCATAGTGCATTTTAGATTGCACCATGGAGGTTGCTTATTGCCCTCCATCTAACCTGAGTCCCTTTCCAGCTAACACCTATTATGCATGAAAAGATACATGTGGCAATACTCATCGTCATTGGACATTTATTTCTTAGTTCAATCCAATGAATCAGTAAGTATTTTGTGAAGACCTGATCCAGTTGTTGAAGCGACAAGTTTGAGTCACTTGTCTTTTGATTTTGGTGCTTTTTAACTGTTTATTCTTTCCATTTGTACGCATTGGAGTACCCATGTTTGTTTGTTTTTTTGGTTGGGAGAGTAGTAGAGATTAAAATATAATTAATTATTCAAATTTTATATTTACTTAAATAATTAAATTAATTAGTTTTTAAAAATTAAAATTATCATCCAAACCTCATAAGGGGCGGAGGTCAAGGTTCAAATTTTGGGCCTCGTCGGACTGAACACTTGTCCCTTTTCTGGTGCTTTTTGTAAAATTATGAGCCCTCGTTTGTAACATTTGTTAGACTTATGGAAAAATGGGAAGTTTTTGTAAATCCATGGTTTTTGCCATGGTTTTTCATTCTTCAATGGTTTTATAACATGTATAAATCTTATAATTAGAAAACTACAAATCTATCTCATCCTTATATAACCCAATTTTCTATACAACTCTTATATAACCCAAAAAATTTATATTGATAACAAATCTTCATCAATACTCAATTTTCTATAAACCTTTTTTTTAGGAACACACTCAACCAATCATAGGCACACCACTTTTATTGTGAATAGGAACACAAACAACAATTCATAAAATTTATGTGAATAGGGACACACTACTATTAACAAAACATGGGGTCTTCACTTGTCTTGAATGAATCATTATCTCCAATAGACAATACAATCTAATTTGATCTTCAAAATGGATCACGATTGGGTCAACCATGTGACCCCCCTCAAATTGAACAATTTATTGGACATGTGTTCTTAAAATATCTTTCTCCAATAAGATGGTCACATCATGCTCAAAAAATGATTTTTGATGAGAATAAATATACACATCTTCCACAATAGGATAGTAGACAAAAATAATTAATTTTATCTCCTATCAAAGTTGTATATATATATATATATATATATATATCAATTGAGTTGGATCCATCAACCTTCAACAAGCAAAAGATCATGCCAAACCTTAATCAAACACTACTTGCACAAAATGTGAGCACACACACTTTATCACCTATGTATAATCTAAATGCTCAGATGTCTTCTACATGACTAATGTGGGATAAAAGAGGTGCTCAGTGTCCAAGAACTTCTTCAAATGTGTCACATCCACATTAGGACTACATGACTACAATTGAAAAGGTATGAACCAATCCAAACAACACGACCACAACGTGCTAAGTGATATTATCTAATGTCAAAACTTTTTAAAATTCCAATACAATATAACTGTGAAAGAAAATGTTTGCCCATTGCATGTGGGATAAATGAATTAAGCGGGATCCAAAACAAGTATGTGCTCAACCATTCAACTTGAGTCAAAATGTTTCTTTGCTATTGATTTTCAATTGGACGGTTTAACTTTATATGCAAAATATCAAATATTCTCTTATTTATTACTCGTATAATTAGAAAACTACAAATCTACCTCATCCTTCAATGACCAGTTGCAAATTGTTACATCTCACTCCAAAATGGACATATCATGACAAACATTAGTGCTCTGGTCTGACAAGGTTAGCACTCTAACTTGAATCTTCAAGGAATATTTCGTCGATATTCCAAGGTAATAAAAAATATGCCAAATCATTATTTTTTCACATGTCATGCCTTTAATAAAAATTAAAATAAATATTTTTTAGAGGCTTCAAAGAGCCTTCCCATGAAGCATATGGGATTTTATTTTTATTTAAATGTGTTAGCACCTCCCTCCCATTTATTGATGATATGTTATTTGCAAAATCATGCACAACACTTCCCTCCTGGTAAACTATAGGTAATCGGTGTTTTTTAAATGAGCAACACAAACCTTTACCTGGTACCACTTCTCTAGAAGTTAACTTTTAGATAATCCATGCATTGATTTGATGAAAACTTCACAATAGACAACCCTCGTACATTTTCAAATGACCTTTTTGCTAGATGACCCGATCAATGGATGACAAGATCACAGTTCACTTTAGATAGCCCTTTTTTGAATGACAATATTAAATTCTACCATAGATGACAATATATTATGACAACTCTAGACAGTTCTTGTAGATAGTAAGTTAAATGAAGGCACCAATGTATTCAAATGACAACTCTTCTCTAGACAGTAGCTCTAGACAATAACTCTTATCCAGATAATAACTCTAGCCCCAACGTTAATTGTTGTCTAGAAGATAACTTTTCTCTAGATGGTAACTCTTCTCTAGATAATATATCTAGATGAGAACTCTTCTCTAGATGATAGATTTAGTTCTAGATGATAGCTCTAGATAGTAGCTCTAAATGATAGTTGTTCTCTATATGATAGCTCTAGATGATACTTCATATGACAAAATTTTTCAAACAACCCTATTTTGTGATGACATGATCTCAAATGACAATAATCTATATAATCAATTTTACTCTAATCCTATGCATTTTTGACACAAATACGGGTAGAAAGATACAAAGAGGATGATTGTTAAAACCCTCTCTAATAAAATGCTCTAGATGACTCGTTCTTTAATTTAAGTTTTTTAGACAACTTGGTTACCTCATAGAGTTTGTTGCTTCCATTCAATTAGCAACAAACTAGAACTCCAAGTTCTCCTCCAAAACTAAAAATACATAAACAAAATAAAAAACCTATGCCTTCTCCTATGTGCATATTTCTTCTAGATGATAAAGGTTATCTCTACTCCTTAGTAATGTATTCCAATTAAACGTGATTTTCTCTTTTCCACAAGCTACAACACTATTTGAAACTTCCATTAGTCTTTTGAGCTTGTAACTCCTCTCAACCAGAATGTTTGGTAATAATTTTCCTTTCTTCAATGCCTTCAACCATGATGGGATATCTATGTCTCAACCTGATCTTCCTCCAAATAGAACCTCACAAACTTGATCTTTTCTTTCACATGCTCTAGGAATGATGAGAACTTTGATACCGCATGTTAGACTAGTAGGGTGTTGGACAAGTTTTATTAATAAGAAATTATATTCTTTATATAACAAGGCAAGGTTGGTCATGTAACTAACTAAAACCAAATCACTTATATAGGTGTAACAAAATAATGTTATTATCATGACTAACTATAGTGGAGGTGACCTAAAATACATTTAGGTAGCATGCTCCACATTATTAAACTATACCTATGCTAATGATGTAATAAATTCCTAATAATACACTAAAATAACACATTCAATCTTGGCAATGTGAAGCAATAACTAGACCTAGAAACATATCTATAACTCCCATCAATAAAAACCTCAAACCTATTATTTTCAAAGGATTGAGGTGATCTTTCGATTAGTTTTACTTAGGTTCTTGTAAAACTAGTCACTATACACAAATGAATCCTTCAAACTTGTATCAAAATACTCTTTTGTACCTTAAAGTACTAATGTAAAATAATAATAGAGTATAAAAAACCCAAAAAGAGATTGATAAAAAATTTATAAAACACAATATATACTAAAAAACCAACACTTTATAGTTATACTAAATTATTGCCCATTACTAGATCAAACTAACTAGTTTTTGAGCATAGAAAGCATATAAACTTGTTAGAATCCCATATAAATACAACGCAAGGAAAATTACTAAAATGATCAGAAAAAAATATATACAAAGGTGAATAGCAAAATTATTTAATGTATCAAATGACATTATATCAAGTGGTTAAATTCCATAACTTTCAAAGAGACCTAGGTTTGAACCTTGCCAAACAATATATGCATAATAGCCAAGCTCTTGTAATATTATTATGTGGTCATGATGTAATATGAGTGGGACTCATTTCAATAACATATATCCAATTAAAAAACACAATGATTTAATGTAAGAAACAAAAAGAAAACCCATACATGAATAATTCAATCTTTTTATTCCATGTAAAATAGAGAGATTACAAGAGTTGTCACCATCAACTTAGCAATCACTTAGATGTACAAATTTTATATCAATATTTGTACATTCACACAGTGCCTCTAAGTGGTATTCTTGCTCTCTCATTAATAGAAATTCCTTACCCCTATTTTTGGCTCTCCAAATCCTTCTTTAACTTCTTAGTTGGCATATGTCAGATTTTACAATACTCTCTTGAAATGAATTGAAGCATAGCATTTACCATAGATTATATGCAAAAGATTTTAGAAGTGAAATAAAAGAGTAATAAAAAAATAAGAATGAAATAGGAGAGGTGGATGCATATAAATACCCAATGATATATCATATTGATGTGACATGTAAATTTAATGGATCAATGGTTGGGAGTATTGATAGTAGATGCCTAATCCTCAATAGTAATTTCTTCTTATATTAACTGAAGTTGACATAACATAATGGCTTAAAGGTTAATTACAACCTTAAAAGGTTAATCATACTAGTGGTTTAAACAATGCTGCTAGGGTTTAATACATAGAATTATTTTTGTATGATTACATAAAGGGTACATCACACTTGACCACATAATCACATCAAGAGTTCCCATAGGCTTACATCACCATTGTTTTCCTTGACCAATAAGGCTAGATTATGAGTCTTCAATACCTCCCATAATTTGATTTGGGACCAAGGAGAGAAGACATTATAGATAGTAACATCTCCCCCATAATGGATGCTCGAATGGACAGGAAAATATGTCATAAATTTTTCTTTTTGTATTGCTAAAAATACATAGGATGGATCAAAACTCTTATGAACATGAAATTTTGGCTCTATCTCCAAGGTCAAATTTGTTGAAATTCATATGCAAAGATCATCAACATACAATCTACCGCCAATCTCAAATACAAATTGTTACAAAATGTAGGTCTTCTCCTAAATCATCCAAGAAGTAGTAGCAAATCTTTGGATAGTCAGCTCTCCTCAATGAAAAGGAACCTAAAAGAATAAAATGTACCTTGTGCTAACCACTGGATGTATACTTATCACAATAAAAATTATTATCCTATAGTATAATATATACTTTGAATTAATGTTGCCAATGTGTAGATCTCAAAAGTTGCACAATCTATAAAAATGAGCCCAAAATGCTTCTATATGTTAAAGTCATGGCATTGAGAAGTTTGAGCCTAGTAGCACTTAAAAATGTGGTAAATCAATGACTTCAAACCTTAGAAAATTCATTTGTTGTATATTTATAGGAGGATTGTTGCTTCACCTATTTGTCATTATGCAATTAGGATGAATGATTGTATGCCATGTGTCATGGTTTTATTGGCTATGTTAAACATGTAATGTTGAAATAATGGAAAGTGAGGTTCTTTTCACAAACTAACATTGATATAAAAATGATCTTGCATAGGATGATGGCCAACTGGGACACTAGTCATGCTGCTAGGCCATGTGGGGACTTAAGAAGATGATTATAGGGAATGCAAGCCTAATAATATCATTCCCCCTAATAAGAATGATGCCTTTGCCATGGGGGACAAAACCTTTAATGTCGATATGCAAATTTATGAAAATGTTATGCAAGAACAAGCAATACATTTGCTTATAATTTTAGCATGGTTTTTTCTATAGGTTTGCTATATTTAGCAATCATTTGGAAAAAAAACCATGGAAGCGAACATGCTTACATAGTCTAACAGAAAAACCCTTTTTATCTCTAGAAAATGTAAACTAGAGCAAGATATCAATGCAAACAATGCTAAAGTGGCAATGGTAGACGATGTGACCTACCATTGCTAGAAGGTCTTTTGTCATCTCTAAATCTTAAGGTGTCTTATCCATGGGTTTGGTCCATCATAGAGGAAGCTCACCAACATGGACGTTGTCAAAAGCATACACTATATTGCTAGTTAGGAAATGAATAAAAAGGATAGAAAAATAGATGAGCTAAATGAGTACCTAGAAGAAGACGACATAATGATAGAATAACTACAAATTTAGCTTCAACAAGCGCATACCAAAAGATTAGAGATCAAATATTAAAATGCATGGTCAAATGAATAGATTTGCACACTAAAGGATATTAATGATAAGGAGGAGAAGACTTATGATACTAGAAAGTTAGTGTTGCAAGCCAATCAAGGAAGCAACAACAAGTCTAAGAGATACTAGTGATAAGTTTCTTGGAGAAAATAGGAGAAGGAGAGTCACCTCAAGGTCAAGGAGGACCACATTTGTAACAATCCAAAACTACCAACCCATTTTTTTTCAAAAGAGCACTTACGAAAAAAGGCTCACAAGGGAGACACCCTTAATTTATTTATCTTAGCATATAAATCTTCACCATATTTGAGTTTCAAATCACTACAGATGACCCTTAGTAGACAGGAGTGGCCAACTCCCATGTTTTTTGGGGTTCACCTTACTAAACCTACACATTTAGAAGGATATTATTAAGTGGTTCCCCACCTTTCCCATACCCTCCATGACATAAGACCATGTTACCATGACGTAGAGATTATCCTTTAAACCTACACACTTAAAAGGGGATGCATATTCCCTAACCTGACTCTAAGTCCACTAGGTAGGTTGATCAACATAGAGCCTTGGTACTTAGTTACCATACCTCTGTGGGCTAACTAAGATCATTGCCACTTCAATGACAACTAAATGATCACCTGATCCTGCACAATTGAGGGATCACCACTACTATATTATGAATGATTTTCCCAACATTTAGATGGAACACACCTAATCCTACACAGTCGAGGTATAAAAATTCACAAGTACCTTGGTTATTGTATTCACACAATTCCTACCAGGTTCATGAGTTCCTAGCTATTACATTTACGCATCTCCTTCCAGTACTCATATCTACCTGAGTATTGCATCCATGCAACTACTAGGATTGGGCTTCATGGCTTACTAGAGGAACATTTCTATCCATCCTAAGGATAGATAAACATTGCAACATTAACCATAGATTAAGCATTGCACTAAGCATAAAATTAAGTAAGACATAATCCATCAGTTAGAAATACATAAAACAAATATTCCTCTAACCATAAGCCAAACTATGCATATATCAAGTATTTTCCCTATAAATTTAAATAAAATACTTCCAAATAACATTAAAGCATAACATGATAACATAGCTATGCATATCTGCAGTTAACATAACTCAATAATAGCTATCCAAAGAGATTACTCAAAATCACAAAAAGTACATAAACCCAGGTTGTCATTAAGCAACATAATATTTCAATTTGTACAATAATCAAATATACAAAACTTATTGATCAACTCAATCATTACAAAGCCTTTAATTTCCACCACTTCTAAACATTTGAAGTTCTATGAAGCCATTCCCAATGATCCTCAAACCAACTACAAGTTAGCAAGCCTCCTCGTGATGGGGAAACCACCCACAGATATATGAGGTATACTTAGGGATCAAAACATCTCTTCATGCAATGCAATTTAAATCATGCCATCTTCTATTATGCAATTAACCATGCACACAGCATAAGCAAGCTATAAGAATAGAATCCTTCTTTTATTTATAATAATCCCTTAACCTACAAAACTCTTAGGAATCACTATATTAGTTTCTCTTTCAAAACCAACATCAAACATTCAACATCTATACAAGAGAATCCCATACTTCTCTTTTATAATGAATCCTTAATCTACCCAAGATCTCAAGAATTCATTATAATAATATATTTTCAAACAAAACATAACAATTTCATGCAAGAGAATCCCATACTTCTCTTTAAAATGATTTCTTAACTATCTCAAGTCTCAAAAATCATTTAGTAGTTTCTCTTTCAAAACCCACATGCATTAATCCATGATTCCTTAGCTATCACAAGTCTCAAGAATCAAATAGTAGTTTCTTTATGCATTAATCATACTTTCACAAACAAAACAAGAGAATCTCATACTTCTTTTTATAATGATTCCCTAACTCACAAGAGTCTTGAAAATCATTACATTAGTTTCTCTTTCAAAACCACCAAAAAGATTCCATTTTACAAAAAGAAAGACTTGTCCTTTTCTTTATCTCCCAACTCATAAAGGTACTTCATCTCATAGGGAGCTTATTCTTTCTTCAAGCATAAAGATACTTCATCTAATAGAAAGCTTAATATTTCAAAACTAGAATAAACCTACAAACTCAAAACAAGAGAATCCCTGATGTGCAGTTTTTGGGGATTTTACGATGGCGAGAGCAGCAACAGGAGCAAGGTTTGGAGCAGAAGCGAATGCAGGGCTAGGATCGGATCCAAAACAGGGTGCAGGTTACTGGGTGGGACCGACACCAGGGTCAGGAACAGGTACATCTGGGCCCAGGCCCGGACCAGGCGGACCCATGGCAAGGCCGAAAGGGGCTACTCGCTTGAGCTGGACAGTGGGCTGGGTGGGGACGGGATCCTAGGCCCACGCCCTCTGCTCGGCCTCAATGCGACGGATGGCCTCGGGAAGAAGCCCCCTGATCCTGGGCAAGGGCTTACCCCGGGAGGGCCCAAACCCTCCTACCAACAGATTTTGGCGGGCTCCAGGACCCTTGCTCGGGCCCTGGGTGCAGGGCTTTCCCTTCAAGGCACCCACATTTCCATCCAGGAGGAGGTTTATTCATCCCTGGTTTTTGAATCATCGTCTTCCTTGGTTGGGAAGTTCCTGGGTGGGTGCCCAGGCATGGAGACTATCCGCAGATGGGCAGCTACCAAATGGAAGGTCTCTAGGCATATTCAGCTGGTTGCCCTATCCAAAGGCTTCTTCATTATTAAACTCAACAACAACGAGGACGTTGAGAAGATCCTGTCGGGCGGGCCCTGGTTCCTGGGTCACAAAAGTCTTTTTCTTAGACGTTATGGTGTGGATTTTCACACCAACACCCAAAGCATCAACTTTACCCCAATCTGGGTTTGCCTCCCGGACCTTCCCTTTCATCTGTGGCATGAAGATGTCCTAAAGCTCATTGCTCAATCGGTCGAAGACCTAGTGGCCTTTGATCCTGTGACCAAGGCTGGCTCCCGTATGGTGCATGCCAGGTTCTGTGCTAACGCCAATCTCGAATCTGAGCTCCCCTCCTTGGTTACCATCTCTTCTGGGTCCTTCTTCTATTGTTAAACCCTAATCTATGAAAATAAACCTACTTTCTGCACCTCTTGCAGCACTCAAGGCCATCTCCCTCACCAATGCCCGACATCCAGTAAGGCTGATGACCCTAATCCCAAACCCCCTTGCAGATCTGGTCAGGCCCTGTCCTGGGGTCCCCCTTGTCCCGACCCCAGTGCTTCCCACAAGGAGGTCTCCCCATCGGGCCCAAAGGCCCCCATTGGCGGGCCCGGCTTAGAGGGCGACCTTTAGATTCCTATTCCCAGCGATCCCTTCGGGGACCTGATCCCAGACTCCCCCCCGCTTCTCGTTCTGGCTCCTTCCCCTCAAGCCTCGGTTGCCAACCCCATCCTGAGGCACAGGCCCCCTTCCCTGTCGGCTCCCCCTCCAACCGGGACCCGCTCCTCCCCTCCTCACCCCCGCTTGGCCTCGGCCCCCAAGCTTCCTTCCCGGAGCCTACCCCCTTGGTGTGTGGTTTTGAGCGATCTGATGGCGAGACCGAAGCCAGCTCTCCATTCGAGCCCGACGAAGTCAGCCCCAAAATGACCCGGAGTAGGTCCTTTGCCATAGATTTTGGTAGCAAACTCAAACGAGGGTGGCCCACCCTATGTGAACAACGATCAAGGATCATGGAGGACGACATAGCTAATGGCTCCTAGACTATGCTCTTTGACGTTGGCATGAGCTCTCACAAGGCAGACGATGCCCGATCCAAACCTCCCGCTCAGGCAGGAAAGGGGGGCAAGTGACCCCACAAGGGTGCCAAATGAAACTCATCTCTTGGAACATCAGGGGACTCAATGGGGTCCCCAAGAAAAGGATCCTCGGTCAACTCCATAGGGACCACCGCCCGTCCTTCATCCTCCTTCAAGAGACCAAGATAGATGATGCCGCTGCCTGGAGGATAGCCCATGCTACCTGGTGCAACTACGAGTTCCTCTCCACCCCTGCGACTGGCTCAACCGGGGGCCTTATGTGCATGTGGGACCCCTGGTATTATGAGGGAAGGCTCATTTCTTCATTGCCCAAGATTATAAATATTTTGGTTCATTGTCTCAAATCAAAGCGATCGTGGATTCTGTCCAACGTCTACACCCCCAACAGCTTCGTTGAGAAAGTAAGGCTTTGGTAGGAAATCAGCTCGATGAGAGAAGCTTTTGCTCCCCTGCCCTGGATCCTGTCCAGGGACTTCAACAGCCCCCTGTTTTCCTCTGACAAATGCGGGGGCTTTGAGGTCAGGACCAAAAGCATGGATGACTTTGGGGCCTTTATCACCCTCAACGAGCTCATGGATGTCAGCCTGAAGGGAGCCCGATTCACGTGGTCCAACAAAAGAGTGGGACCTAGCCACATTCAGGTTAGATTGGATAGAGTCTTCTTGTCCAAGGAAGCCCTCCCCATTTTTTTTGATGCCACCCTATTGGCCCTCCCCAAAATCGGGTTTGACCACAGCCCCCTCCTCCTCGAAACTGATCATCGCCCCCCCAGGAGGCCCTTTCGGTTTGAGTTCATGTGGCTGCACCACCCCGACCTTTGGGCCCAGGTCGGCTGCTGGTGGGTTCCCCCAGTCCCTGGTCGCCCCGCTAATAAAGTCTTCCACAAGCTGAGATGCATTGAAGAGCACCTTAAGGCATGGAATAAGGAAGTGTTTGGTAACATCTTCGAAAGCAAGGAGGCTATCCAAAAAAAACTCAAAGAGATTGAGTCCAAATTCCAAGCAGGCTCCCAAGAACCAGGGCTCAGGGAAGAGGAGCACATTGCCCTTAGCGAGTACCACAATATCCTGTCTAGGGAAGAAACCTTTTGGAGGCAAAATTTGCGTGCTATATGGATCCAAGATGGCGATACAAACACCAAGTTCTTTCACGCATCGACCCTCAAAAATAAGGGTTCCAACAGAATTGTCGAGCTGTTTGATAGCAATGGCAGAACCATCACTAAGGAGGAGGACATCCGTGCTGAGACAGTCCACTTCTTTCAAGAGCTCCTGGGCGACGGACCTCCTATGTCTTCAGAGGCGGCTGATTCCCTTTTGGATCACATCACGTTGTCTGTCCCGGCCATGGCAAATGCTAAGCTAGTGCAGGCCCTGTCTGACCCCAAAATCCAAGCTGCCACATTTTCCATGAAGGCTGAGGTGGCCTCGGGCCCGGATGGGTTTCCTCCCCACTTCTTCCAATATTTCTGGGACATCGTTGGACATGATGTGTGCGCTGCCATCCAAGACCTACAGTTTTCCAGATCCATCCCCAGAGGCATCAACACCACCTTCATAACCCTGATCCCAAAGACTCAGGCGGCCAGATCCTTGTCAAACTTTTGCCCCATCAGCTTATGCAACGTCCTCTACAAAATCTTAACTAAAGCCATGACCACCCGCCTCAAGGACATCCTCCCCCTGATCATTGCCCCCTGTCAGGGAAGTTCAGTCAAAGGCAGGCTGATAACAGATGGGGTCATCATCATGCACGAGGCCATTCACTTAGCAGTCCTATCCAAAAAGGCCCATTTCCTGCTCAAGCTTGATATGAATAAGGCCTTTGACAGGGTCAATTGGAGCTTCTTGACCAAGGTCCTCCTCAAATTTGGGTTCCACCCTTCCTGGGTCCAACTCATCAACAAGTGCGTGTCCTCCCCCTGGTTCTCAATCCTCGTCAATGGATCCCCGGTCGGGTTCTTCCCTAGCTCCAAAGGCCTCCGACAAGGTGATCCCTTATCCTTGATTCTCTTCATTATCCTGGCTGAGGCCCTGGGGCGAACCATTTCGAATGCTGTGGCTCACGATCTTATCTCAGGCATCAGGTCGATGCAGGGCCTACCCCTTGTGTCCCACCAGCAGTTTGTGGATGACACCATCCTTGCCTCCTCAACATCGGTCCCTCAAGCTAAGGCCCTCAAGAACATCCTGACCCTATACAAGGAGGCGGCTGGGTAGAAAATCAACCTTCAAAAAAGTAAGATTTTCTTCATCAACACCCCCTTGCCTAGGCAAATCAGAATCGGGCAGATCCTGGGATGCTCCCCCAGCTCCCTCCCCTCTTCCTACCTTGGGCTTCCTCTGTTCATAAGGGCGTCTTCCAAGATGCTGTGGAATGGGGTGATTGAGCGGATCCAAAGGAAACTTGCCCCATGGAAAGGCCACCTCCTCTCGCAGGCTGGCAGAGCCACCCTCTTGGCGTCAGTCCTTCAAAGAATACCGATATACTTCATGTCTGTCTTTAGAATTTTGGCCTCCATTGCTTCCCTCATCGAGCAAATTCAAAAACGCTTCCTCTGGTCAGGCTGCGAGGACAAGAAAAGGATTCTCTGATCTCCTATCCCCTGGTCTGCCGCCCTAAAGGAGAGGGAGGGATCGGGCTCAGATGGGTGGTCCCCATGAACAAGGCCCTTCTGTCCAAACATGCCTAGAAGGTTCACACCAATACCTCCGACGAATGGGTTTGCATTGTGCATAGGAAGTACTGCCACAACCACCCCTTCCTTGGTGACACCCAGCCCCGCAATAGATCTGCCTTCTAGAAGTCCTTGCTTTCCACCAAAGACATTGTTCAGCAAGGGACCAGATGGATTCTTGGGAAAGGAGCCAAGATTGACTTATGGGAGGATAGGTGGATTCTTGACGATGCCCTAAGCTCAAATAGGGATCTCCTCCTCCTCAAACGAGGGCTTGCAAACCGAGGCCCCAGAGCGTCTGACTACATGTCCCAGTTCCAGGGGTGGACCATCTGGAAACCCATCCTGAACCCCAGGTTCTTGCTTCAAGCTGCCAGGCTTCAATGCATCCTCAGTGCGACTGTCATCCCATCTTTTGGAGACAGTGATAGATGCGTGTGGCATGGCTCTCCCAGTGACATTTTTTTAGTCAAGTCAGCTTACCACATTCAGAGAACCCCAGGGGCGACCACCTTCCCGACCCAACAGGTCTGGGCCAAGAATTTGATCCCCAAAATCAGCCATTTCGTTTGGGTGGTCGTTCAAAACAGAATCCTCACAATCGAGAATCTAATCGAGAGGGGTTTCCAGATCCCTAACAGATGCTTCCCCTACCGTGCCGCTTGGGAATCAACCAATCACCTTTTCATAAACTGTTATTTCTCCTTCGAAGTCCTAGGCCTCATCCTCTCCCATTTCTTCATTCAGTGGGCGGCCCCCAATTCCATTTCTGATCTCTTGTCTCAGTGGCCCACCCCCTTTGCTCACCCCTTTCTTCGCTTTCTCTGGAAGGCCTGCCTTCCTCATATGCTCTAGAAAATTTGGCTCGAATGTAACAGGTGAGCCTTTTCCTCCCCGGCCCGCTCCCCCCAGTGGATAGCGACCAAGGCAATCTCCTTTGCCACCAAGAATTCCTGCCTCATTCCCCTTTCTGAGGAGCCTCAACGATCGAGCGAAGCCTCCCTGATCTCCTCCCTTAGCATTCAGATTTCCCCCCTCAAACCAGCGTAAGACGTAGGGGCTCTCTACAACCAAGCAAATGACGTAGCCCACAAGGCACAAGAGGTGGATAAACCATGCCAAGAATGAAATATAGCATGGTTCCTATAAACTACAAAGGTTGAAGAAAGGCGTAGGAGGCAAAAACATCCAAACCAAGAGTAACTCAAAACTTAACACAATATGGGCAGGGAGGACCAATGTCGAACAACAAAAACCAATAAGAGCGCACCAACAGAAGAATAATAATGCATAAAATATATTTAAACAATGATAATGCAACGCAAGCATAGAGTGAATATAAAACAAGAGAATACACCTAAATCATAGGTTTTGATTGCTCCCCAAGATTGCTTCCCAACATCATTGGTTGATCTCTACATTATACCTTTGCTTCCATCGCTTCCTCAGTTGTTGATTACCCCTTTACACCCACCTTCCCATTGGATTTAAGGAAGAAGTATTATCTTAAGCAGATGAATGTTCCTCCCATGATCAAAGAGTGTTATGCTCTCCCTTCCCATGCACAAACAAGCGGTTTTCACTGCCCAATATTTCAAGGAAACCAAAGCTAACATTTGGCTTTCCAAGGCATCTTACCATAACATACCCAAAAACCATAATCTAAGGTACTTAATGCTTTGTTCCTTGGTTAATATTTTTAATTAAAGCATGAATATAAATAAAACTATGCAATGCTTGATTAACTGATAAAGTTAAAGTTACCATACAAGCAAAACAATAGTATTATAAGCTAATCAAAATATAACATCTTTTCTAGCCACAAGTAACTAAGACAAGCATGGCACTACATCCTCAATATTCTACACCACTATTTTATCCCCAAATAGGTGGTCCTTTTTATGATAGTACAAGCTATCATCGACCTTATTGAGGAGGCTCATTGCAAGCAACATCCTGGCCCAATGGTGTGAATATGGAGACTCAAAATGATATGCATCTATATGAAGGTAATTTTTCCATGTTTACCATGAGTTGTCGATGAAAACGTCATCATCATCATTTACCCTAAATATATCTCTTTGTGAGTGGTTTTCCCCTATGGTCCCAACAAAGAGACCACTTGGTCTCACACCCACAATTACATCAACAGTACCATATTCCAAGCTAAAAAGGATGAAATCATCTTATCAAAAGATATCATAAGAAGTTGCTATGCCATAACATAAACACATCAACTCATAGCTTATTTTCCATAATGAGCTTTGCCAAGGAGGGGTGTTACATACTCCCCCCTTGGGCTAAACACAGTCCTCTATGTTTCCTGCAAGTAAGTAAACATGTGTTAATTCAAATAAGACTAGAAATTATTACCCTTTTCCATTAGTACATTTATCAGAATATTGGTCCCACTGGACCTTACATAGCTCCAGGATATGTTTCCTCAATGCCTTAGAATGAAACCCCAATTTTTTAACTGGTATTACCTCAATGGCAAAGGAAATCTACCATATTAAAATAGAAACATTCCATATGTGAGTAGGATTAGCAGCATAATTCCTAAACAAAAATATGTGGAAAGCATCATGGATCTTTAATATGTTGGGTGACCAGGCGAGCCTATAGACCACTAGACAGATCTTATATATGATATCACAAGAATCCAACATAGTAAGGATCCAACTTTATTGACTTGATAGCACTCTTCATGGGTCTTACCCTTAAGAAGCTTTTGTCTCCTATAGAGAGTCCTATTGGCAATCTTTTCAGATCAACATAGCTCTTTGATGATCGATTGCTTCCTTGAACCTAAGTTGGATCACTCTAAGCTAATCCTCCATTTCTTGAACAATATCTAGTATGATCATCACTCGATCCTTTGAATTATCCCATGATATAGGGGTTTTGCATCCTATGCCATACAAGGCTTCAAATGGGGCCATCCTCAATGATGCATGGTATCCAAATTATTACATGCAAACTCTATGAGATGCAAGAAGTATTCTCACTTGACTTTTGATCCATGCAATACATGCACATATCTTCTAAAACTTGGTTTACCCTCTTAGTCTAACCATATGTTCAAAATAACTTGCAAAACATAAAATTCAACTTAGTGCCTATTGAGCTTGTCGAAATTCAAATGTGAACCTAAATGTCCCTATTTGATATGAATTCCTCAGAAAACCCATGTAGTCTAGATATTTATTTGGCAAACTTGTTTGCCATCACTGGTGCATCACCCTTGATATCCCCTAAAATGTGCAACCTTGGTCAACTTGCCAATCACTACCAAGATAACATCATGTTGGAACCTATTCTTGGGTAACCCCACAATAAAGTCCATAGATATCATCTACCATTTTTGCATTGGTATCTCTTGTGGGTATAATTTTCCAACTCAGTTTGGCCTTCACTTTATGGCATTCTAAACATCTTGCAATGAAATTTTTGATGTCTTGTTTTCAGACCAATAGAAGATATTTTTCATATATTCTCTCATTTTTTACCCTTTCAGATGAGCAAAATAGGGAGAATTATGTGCCTCTTGCATAATATTTCTCCTTAGGTCACCCATTTTGGGTATAACTACCCAATATTTAAAGCATAAAATCCCATATTTTATGTTGAAACCCTTACTTTTTTTGGAATCTAACTTAGTTTTATCCAGAGTTTCTATGTAGTATGGTTTTTGTAGTTGCATTTCCTTGACCCTATCCATAAAATCTATATGGATCCAGGTTAAGGCAACTATGTGTCTTCTCCTGCTCAAGGCTTCTCCAACCTTATTTTCTTTCCCTTTGATATATTCAATACCAAAATCATATTATGCTAAGAACTATACCCATCTTCTTTGTTTTACATTCAACATAGGCTGGGTAAAAATATACCTTAGACTTTGATGGTCTGTTCTTGGTTCAAAAGGTTTTCCCAACAAATAGTGTATCAAAGCCTTTAGGGCATGTACAACTGCTATCAATTCCAAATCATGAGTGGCATAGTTTACCTCATGCTTATTGAATTTTCTAGACTCATATGCCACTATAGCTTCTTCCTAAGATAAAACTCCACCCAACCCTTCTAGAGAAGCATTTTTAAAAATAGTGAACTTCCCAAGAGGATCTATAATTTTTGGAATTTGTGTTATTATCAACGTATTTTTCAAAGTCTCAAATATGGTCTCACATTTATCCATCCATTTGAACTATTTTCCCTTTTCTAGTGATTGGATAGACAATCTTATAGTAATTTCTCACAAAATGTCTATAATAGTCTGTGAGCCCTACGAAACTCTTGACTTCTATCACATTTGTAGGTAGAGGTCAATTTAGTATAGCCTTGATATTTTTTGGATCCACAACAATTCCCTCTACTGAGATAATGTGCCCCAAATACTATACTTGTAGAGTATATAACTCACATTTGGATAGTTTCCCATAAAGTTGATTCTTCCTTAGTACTTCCAATACTAATATGATATGTTGATCATGCCCTTCCTTAGTTTGAGAATAAATCAGTATATCATCTAAGAATACCAAGATGAACTGGTCTAGGTACCTCCTGAACACACTATTCATCAGATTCATGAAGGCAACCGGTGCATTCGTTAACCCAAATGGTAGCACCATGAATTCATAGTGCCTATATCGATTTTAAAGGTCATATTATGGGTATCTTCTCCTTAGTTCTTAGTTGATGATATACCGATCTCTATTTTTGAAAATATGGTAGCACCCTTTAGCTGATCAAAGAGATAATATACTAGTGGTAGAGGATACTTATTATTAATGATTACCTTATTTAGTATTCTATAATCTATGCATAGTCTCAAGGAACCATCCTTCTTTTCCACAAATAGCATTGGGGAACCTCAAAACGACACTCTAGGTTTTATTAGCCCCTTTACTATCAAGCCTTGAAATCACACCTTCTAATATTGCAATTCCATTGGGGCCAACCTATAAGGTGTCCTTGAAAAGGGATTCATCTACTGGAATTAACTCATTAGTGAAGAAGATATTTTGATACTTAATTAATTATCACCTTCTTGATAAAGGTCATAGCTACACTTGTCTACCTACAAGTTGTTATTTCTGATAGGATCACTATCACGTAATTGATAACGATCAGGGTCACACTTACCTTCACGCAAGGTACCTTAACTAAAGTAGCACACCAAGTCAAGGCTTACCCTAAGCACACTTACTAGAAGCCTTAAGCCCTACGACCTAGAGCTCTGATACTAATTGTAACAACCCAAAACTACCAACCCAATTTTTTTTTTAAAAGAGCACTTACAAACAAAGGCTCACAAGGGAGACACCCTTAATTTATTTATCTTAGCATACAAGGCTTCACCATATTTGAGTTCCAAGTCACTGTAGATGACCCTTAATAAATAGGAGTGGCCAACTCCCATGTTTTCTAGGGTTCATCTTACTAGAACCTACACATTTAGAAGGATTTTAGTCATAAGATAAACTTCAAGATGAAGCAAGGGGATCATATTATAGTAGAATTTGGATTAGATCAAAGATATTCCATTTCCAAAAAAAAGATAAAGAAAGCCTATCTATAGAATTGGTTGACAAGGTCCATCATAGTTCACATGGATCAACCGTTAGAAGAAACAAATAAAATACATGGAATTAGAAAGTACAATGTGCAAGTTTAAATTTAGAAGGAATTAAAGGTGCAAAATAAGATATGAAGGAAAGTTTTAGAAAAAACGAGGTAGAAAAGATCAAATTTATTCCAAGTAAATCACCTTCATTTTCTTCTAGTATAAAATCCTCTCCTTCTAATCAAAATCAAAATGAAAGTAGTGTATATTTTATCCTTTGCACTTTTTTTTTGATAGGTAACAAATTATTTATAGCGGGTTTTTTGAAAAGGGTCCCAAAACCTTAATTACAATAATAGCCGAAGCATTAAAAAGAAAACAAAAAATCAGGCCAGACCCGAGGGCCCTGATGACTACAGAAAACGTTATGGCACAAAATAACCTTATAGATCCGTAATCCTTAAAAAAAAAATAGCAACGACAGACAGGGGCGACAACCTCCAAGAACAACAAAAAACGAAAATTGAAAACCTTTAGGCCACCAAAGGCCAGAAGGGCCCTGCTAACTGGGCCCTGAGACGTCCTCAAACCGCTCGGACCCTGTCACGGGGAAGCCTAGACTCCAGTGTTGACAGCCTGGTCAGAATGATCCTGCATCATGATTTGAACTAGGCCTGTAGGGAAGTGCGAGGACCAGGTGGTGAAATCTTTAGCGGTAATGGCTAGATTTGCCATGAAATTAGCAGCCCTGTTACCTTCTCTGAACACATGTTGAAAGGCGTGATCGGGGAAGCCCTAAAGAATGAAGAGGGCCTCCTGGATGGAATTATGGAATCGACAGGAGCAGGAATCAGGCCTGCTGGCGGCTTTGATTACGACTTGGGAATCGCCTTCGATGATGATATTTGAGGGGGAGCCCCTGAGGGCCGAGAGGCCACTGAGCAGGCCGGCTGCTTCGACAAAATTGTTGGTTTGTCTGCCCAGATGAACCGCGAAGGTTATGATCAGTTTCCCATTACAGTCTCTGATGACCCCGCCCGCCTCAGAGGCCTCAGGGTTGCCTTTGGAGGCACCGTCGAAATTGAGCTTAAGCCAACCGAGGGGGGAGTATCCTTTGCACTTTAAACGTCTCAAGAGCAGTAGAATAAAGTAATAAAAATGGAGGATACCCATAGTAAATTAGGGTTTTTAGGGCAGGATAAGGAGGTAATTAATATGGAGGAACACCATTGTAGTTTAGGGGTGTGAGGGAAACATAAATAAGAAAGTTCTTTTAAGGTTATTCCTTGAACTTTAGATCCTTTAGAGAAAGGTAACCCTATAGATGGTAAGTCTCACTATGAACCACATCAAAAAATTGAGGATATTGATGAAGATAGGAGTGTTGGTGGAGATGAAAAAAAGGGAGAAAGAATCAAGAAGAAAAAATAAAGAGGACAAAAAACATAGAGGGATATTGATATGGGAAAATAAAAGCAAATATCACATGTGTTAATAAGAAGTGGGGCAAATCCCACAAATAAAAATAAAAAGAGATCATGAAAATTATATCTTTAAATATTGGGGGCATGAATAAGAACCCTAAAAAAAAGGTATTAGGAATTGATAGGTTGATATAGCCAACATAATTATAGAAAAGGAAACTAGGTAACAAATATTTTAGCCATTCATGACATTGATCTTCACCATGACAAAATTTTAAATTTTAGGAGGCAACTAGTTGAGTGAGATTTATATCTTTTTTTGGTAGATGGAAGATATTATATTATATGGGTTTTAATTGGTGCCCAAAACTAGAAACATAAGCATATGATAAAAAGTATGTAGAGAAGCACAAAATAGGGTGGCTACACCCTAGCCATTCCATGAACCAGACTAA
This sequence comes from Wollemia nobilis, assembly GCA_028583015.1. NCBI lineage: Eukaryota > Viridiplantae > Streptophyta > Pinopsida > Araucariales > Araucariaceae > Wollemia > Wollemia nobilis. The sequence continues at coordinate 1,576,795 of JAQPPZ010006010.1, forward strand.
AGAAAAAACAGACCCACACAGGGGTTGTTTAATAGAAAAATAAAGATCGAAAGAGAGAGCCCACACAGGGGCTAAGGAGAACATAAAGCAAAATCAAACCAATACCCACATAGGGGTCAAAATATTAGTACCAAAATTCCCACGCAGGGGAATAGAGCTCAAAAGACAAAATAAACCAACTCTAATCATCGACAATCTTTTTAGCTACAAAGCTCTTTTGGCCATGTTTCTTGACCAACAATTTCAGGGAGGCGTTGATGTTATCCATGCCACTGATGATGCTACTGAGGATGGTGTTGTGGATCGAGTTGAAGATGGCCATTGAAGAAGCAATTCTGTCACTCCCATAATTAGACTTTTTGAGGTGAGCATACCTCTCAGGGTCGGTTGTGCATTTCCAAGTCAACAACAGTAGCATTAAGAACATTTTGAGGGAAATTTTGGTGCCAGATGGACAAATTCCTATGACTAACCCCAACATTGATGAGAAAATCAATAGACTTGTTAGTTTCCCAATACACAATGCAAATGAAATTTATATCTTAATACAAATGATATCAAGGAGTTGACTGTAAAAACTTAGTAGTTTGAGGAAGATGAAGAGTATTTTTTTATAGAAAGGAAAACGAAGAATATCTTTGATAAATAAGAAAAGTTATATATGGTTTAATTAATTTGACAATAATGTAATGAGAGCAAAATGATGTTTTGAGTAGCCCCAAATAGGTGCCACACATAGCTTATTAAGAAGTACAACCCATATCTCATTGTAAATCACAGGTCACCACCTACTACTTTATCCTTGATTTATGAACTAGAGAATATGATGAGGAAAAATATTTTTGAAAGGAGAATCATTGAATAATTTGAATTCAATTCCCACTTCCACTCAATCCACTTTTGAATCTTTCAAAAAATTAACCAATATCTGTGGAACTTATGTATATCAACTTTATGCTTTTAAGAACCATTATATCACATGCTCAAGCATCTCATCCTTGATAATCACCTATGGTGAAATATTTACTTCCTAGATAGGGATTACAATAAACTCACCCTTTATCTTATCTCAAACTATGACATCTTTCCTTCTAGTTAACCCTCTCATAAATGATTTTCCTTCTTTGCTACATAAATTTTTATGATAAGAATCCTTCATTCTTTTTATTTTTTCAAAGATTTAAAACAAGAAAATGTAAATCTCACTGTATGCTTGCAACCATGTTATATTTGTTACACACTATATTTTCATATCTAACATGTGAAATGAACCTTACCTTTAATTCAATGAGCATTTGAATCTAGTTTGTCCCTTATTTATGCATTAAACACATCATATTTAGCATCGTATATTTAGTATACCAACTAATTGTTCTTATTTAGAGGCCATCCATAAGATTTTGGTATAGCTCCCTATTCAAGCATATTTTCAAAGACTTACAATTTTTTTATGGGTTATATGGGATTGAATCAAGCCTCACCAATATCATATCATTGATCACATGGTAGTATTATGACAACTTGGAAATTATGCACACTTGGCAAGATTTGAACTTGGGTCTTCTCCTTGAAAGTTGAGGAATTTAACTGGTTGATCTCATGTTATTTGATAAAGATTTGGGATGTTTTAAAAATGCAATTCAATAAAATTTTACATAACTTAGGTGACAAACTTTCAATAAATCATAGAAACTATTGAGCATTTCTTATTTCAAAAGGGATTTTATTATAGACATTTTTAAACCTCTATTCAAGATCATATATAGTTTCATTACATTGTTATCATATATCCTTAGCTTTAGTACATACTGCTATTCCAATCTAACATACTTATCTAAGAAATATTTTTTCAATATATATGCTTATCCAATTCTAGAACCAAAAGGATTATACCATTTGTGAATTCCTTCAAAATGATGGAAAATTCTATAAATATTTTATACTAATGGGCTTGTTATACCTTTAGTGGATCCACCTTTAGTGAAGAAACAATTTTCTAAAACTAAATAATGCTTTCTCTTTGTCATTCTCATTCTTTTGGGCAAGAAGTATGCCAATGCAACATCAATAGCAGAGACATATAGGTAAAATGGGCAATCTGGATGAGGTGGGATGAGAATGGGTGGTGATGTAAGGTAGGTTTTGATGTCATCAAAAGCGGTTTGACATTTACTATCCCATTTAAATGGGACCCCCTTTTGTAATAAATGATCAAACAGTTTACATTTTTCGGACAACTGGGCGATGAATCGTCGAATAGATTGGATTCATCCTTGGAGGCTGCGTAACTGCTTGAGGTTCATAGGGGGGGCATGTTAATGATGGCTTGGACTTTGGCAGGATCAACTTCAATGCCTCATTGGGATACGATGAAACCTGATATTTTTCCAATGGTGACACCAAAGACACATTTTTTCGAATTCAATCGAACATTGTGTTCTAAGAGGTGATCAAATATTTATCGCAGATCTACAATATGTTGACCACGAATTTTGGATTTAGTAATAAGATCATCTACGTAGTCTTCAAGAGTTTTATGGATGAGATCATGGAAAATATAAGTCATGGCACGTTGATAAGTTGCCCCAGCATTCTTGAGGTCAAAAGGCATGACTTTGTAACAAAAAGTCCCCCAGGGGGTGGTGAAAGCGGTCTTGTGTTGGTCTGTTGGATTGACACGAATTTGATTGTAACCTAAAAAATTGTCCATGAGTGACAGTATTTCGTGTTCGGCTGTAGCATCAACCAAAGTGTCGATATTAGGGAGTGGAAAATTGTCCTTGGGACAAGCTTTGTTAAGATCCCTAAAATCGGTGCAAATGCGGATACCCCCTTGGGTTTTTCGATGGGAACCATGTTTGAAACCCACTTCGGGTAGTCAATGGGGACAATGAAATCGACATCAAGGAGTTTATGCAATTCTCATTTTACCATAAAGGCCACAGTACGGTGCATGCAGTGCAACTTTTGTCGCATAGATTTAGAATTGGTGTCGAGGACAAGGTTGTGCACCACAAGGGACGAATCGAGGCTCGACATATCCTAATAAGACCAAGCAAACACCTTAATATAGTAGCAAAGGAAATTGGTGTATAAGATCCACTCTTCTTTCGTGAGGCTGATGGCGAGGTAGATGATGTGAGGATGGTTGGGATCATTGCCAATGTTAACTTTAATGGTGTCCTCAACAAGCATGTGAGAACCATATTGAAGTTGTTTTGGTATGGGGATGAGGTGGAGATAATAAATGGAGTCATGGGTGAGGAATTCATCATCAAGATAAAAATCTGCGTTATGAATCCATGGGATGTGGGGTGGGTTGGTAGGTAATGGTGTTCTAGCAGAGTGGATCATGTGGGGTGTAGGGAGGAAAGCAATGGCAGATAGGGGGAGGAGATATCATTGAAGTCGACAAAATCATCAATGGGAGGTGGGGTGTAATTGGGTTGGTTTGGGTAGCGAAGGGGAGCGTAAAGTTTAATGGAAATCATGTTGATTGATGCACTACGAATGGATGAGGTGGGAGAGGAAGGTTCAAAAGATTCAAAAGAGGATAGAAAGAAATCAAGAATGGGTTGGTAGCAACCTGGATTCAAAACTGTAGGGGGTGAAGGTGTGCGAGTGATTTGGCATCGGGATGGGATGGTTTCGTACCTTGGTAAAAAAGGAATGGTGGGTGGAGAGGATGGGGCTAGAGAGGGAGGGAAAGATGATCGGTGGGCAAGGATGAATCGGTAGGCAGGGATAAATCGATAGGCAGGGATGAATCGATAGGTAGGGATGAATCGACAGGCGGGGGTTCATCAACGACGAGGTAGGTGAAGTGATAGATCAGTGTGTTGACTTCTTGGGGGGAAAGAGGCTCATGAGGGGCAAGGGTGGAAAGAATGTGGATGGTATATCAATGGTAGAATGAGGAGAAGAGCTCTCCAATGGCATGGTAGGTTCAAATTCCTCATTAGGCAAGAGGTTGGGAGGATTGAGATTTAGATATTGAAATTCATGCTCAAGAGTGTGAATGGTGGCGGGGTTGTAACCGACTCTAGAGTGATCTGTGGGAAGGCAAGCGAGAGGACTAATATAGGAATGACATCCTTGTTCGTATCTCCTGAGGCCATACCCATGCCAATTGTATCGACGCAAATATTGTGAGGCAAAATGAGGATTTGACACATGATTAAGATTGTTGCAAAATCTAGTTTGTGGTAAAGGAGGTGCTAGTGGTAGCACGGATGAATCAAGGCCTCCATAAACAAAACTCATGGAATTATTGGGAAGACCGAGAGGAATGACAACCCCAATAGTCAAGGACACATCACGAGGTCGACCAAAATCACGGGTGGTTTAGAAATTGGATGGTGAAACATGTGAATCGGTGATGTGATACTCGCCAGGGCTGGGTGCGGTCATGTGGATGAAAACATGGGGAGGATTAGTATGCGTGAGTGGATGGGAGGAACCCTATGTGGCTGGGGTGATGGTGCAGTAGGTGAAGAGGTAGTGTGTGATGGGGGATGGGTATTTGTGTAGGTGGATTGGGCTAACTCTGCATCAAGTCGAGCAACACGTTATGCCCACTCATAAAATTTAGTGGGAGATCCAGCAATAGGATAATTAACATGTTGGAATTGGGATGGAGGTGAAGGAGAGGAAGTGGATGGATGGGAAACCATGCGCGCTCGAGCGGCCCATGGTACAAAGCAACGGGTGGATGGTGGTGGTGTGGGAAGGATGGGTGTGGTATTGGATGAGGGTGGTGGGGTTGGCATAGCAGAAAAGGTAAGTGGTGGTGCTATGAAGGATGACAAATCAGCATGGGATAAGTTAGGGGTTGGTGGTCATGGTGGAGGTTGAGACAAAGTGGATGAAGTGAAGGCCACATTGCTTATGTTGGGGGTAGGTGGTGGTTGTGATGATGGGGGATAAGTGTTAGCAAGCATACGATGGGGGATGAGAGCGAATTGTGTATATGTCAAGGACGGACCAGGGGGAATGTTGATGATGTTGCAAAATTAAAAAAGGATCACTGTTAGTGGGGATGTAGTGAACTAATCCATTATGGACATATTTGATGCAGTGATGAAGCGTGGAAGGGACGCATTGCATGTCCCAAATCTAAGGTCGTCCTAACAGGATATTGTATTGCATCTCGCCTTCGATAACATGGAAGAGGGTGGAAATGGTATTGACACCTGCCTTAATGGGTAAGACAATAGTGCCAATGGTGGGATGCATAGAGCCATAAAATGCTCGAAGATCCATGGATGGTGTAGCAAGATGAGACGGGCGAAGACAAATATGGTTTAAGGCTGCAATAGAAATGATGCTGATAGAGGAACCGATATCAATGAGAACATACTTATAGGTAACAACGTTGATGGATTCTTGAATATGTAATGGAGGATCCACTCCCTCGCCTACAACTTTTGTAATTTCATGATCATGGAAGCTAATAGAATGTTGTAAGCATCTCTGAACATTGCCAACAAAGTTGGCAAAGGAAACTGCATTCTGGGTGTCAAGATCAAGAGAGTGGAGGATAGAATTAAGGGCTTCACGGTGAGGTTGGGATTACTGCAAGAGGTTGTAAATGGATAACCACACAGGGGCGGTGTGGAGCTGATGAGAAAGGCTACCACAGATGGTGATAACATTTTGTGGAGAAGGTGGAGGGACTGGTGGTGTAATTATGGAAATTATGACTAGAGGTTGTTGTGATGTAAAAGGTTGTTGAGCGACTGCAAGGAGGGTAACGTTTATTACGAGTAATGATGTGGATCATACCCACAAAACCCTATAGGAAGGACCTTGATTGATGTGGTTAACTTGATGTGGATAATTTTGAGGCGGATTACCCCCATGCTTAGGTAAGGGATTTTGAAATGTCCCCAAATTTTGATTTTGTGGTGCAAGGGGGTTTGAGACTTGAATGGAGCCTCGATCAATTAGGTCTTGGACAACATGACGAAAGATGCGACATGAATCAATGCTATGGCCATGTTGTCAGTGATAGTAACGAAAAGCTTGGGTGTTGTAATCTCGTGATAAAGGGCGATTTGGATCAAGTGGTTGGACATTCGGTAAATGGATGAGGCACCCCTCAGTAAGTCAGTGAAATAGAGTGGGCATGGATTAAAAAATAGGCGTCCAATTGGTGGGGGATGAGGTGGTCATGGATTGCAGCCTTGATAGGTATTGGGTTGTGGTGGGGGGTTGTTGGTTTGTGGAGTGGGAAGAAGTGGAGGATTGGCTTGATACTAATTATGGGGGGAGCGTGAAGGAGTGGGTTGTGGAGCTTGCACAGATGCCACTTGCGTCGATAGATATGACGGGTTGATAAAAACTTGATTGGTTTATGGTGGTCATGTGGTAGGTGGGATATATGGAGGGCGATTGTAGTAGTAGTTGGTGGGGTAAGGTGGTTTTTGATGCAATGTGATTTTTCCCGTGTGGACCTTGATGTCCTCGATTACTTTGGCTTGGGAAATGGCCTCCTCGAATGTTCGACTCTGATGTATTTGCAATGTTTGGGAAATTTGTTTGTGATAACTCTTGGCAAAGAGTTTGACAAGCTTTAAATGTGGGAGAGGGACAGTGAGATCATGAAGGACCACTCTCCAATATGCGACAAAATCAATAATAGGCTCGTCATCCCATTGGCGCAAAGCATATACATCAAACAGGGTGAGCTTGGTTTTTATGTTGATAGCAAAATGTTCAAGAAAAATATTGGCCAATTGCTCAAATGTGTAGAGGCTATGGCGAGGTAAATGGTTGTACCAATCTAATGCTTGACATCCAAGCGATATGGCAAAGGTAAAAAGCATAAGGGGATCGCTTTCATGCAATTGGTAACAAGCGAAACGATAATTATTGAGGTGCTCTCTAGGATATTCCTTCCTTTTGAATTTATCAAATTTGGGAACTTCAAATTTGTAAGGGTAAGGATGGAGAGGAACAAATGGGTGAATGGGTTCGTTGCATAACTCATCGTATGTGGGCTTTTGAGGCCCATAACCAGTGGTACGCATATCCAAAGCACACAACTGCTCTTGCATGGCCTGAAAATCACTAGAGAGCATAGTGGTAGTCTTAGGCAGAGTTGGAAATAGAAGGGGTGGTGCGAAAGTGGGGGGTGTTGCGATGTGGCCAAGGCATAAGTTAAATGTGGGGGATACCACAGCTGCTGCTCTTCCCACTATTGATAGTAAGCATCCTACTATGGAGTGGTATTATGGGATAGGAACTTGATATGGATGGGGTGAGATGTATAGGGCCTGGAACATGGGTGGTGGCTGCTATGATGGATCATAATATCTAGGAGGCGAGGGGCCAAGAATTGGAATCTATTGTTGTTGTTGCGTGTCATAGTAACCAAGAGGTAACTGGTCAGGCATGGGCATCTGCTGCTGTTGCTACGCATACTAAAAAGTAGGTTGCTCCTGAGTAGTAGTAGTGGATGACCATATGGGTGGCATGGTGAAAAAGGCTGGAGGTATGGAAGAAGCGGGTGGGATAGACGTGGATGTATGAAAGAAAAATTATTGTGAGGTAGTGGGGGTCATGAAAGAGGACTGAGGCAAAGTAGAAGGGTTGGTGAACAAGGAATTTGGTTGAACGAAATATCGAGGTGGGACGCCTTGGTAGGCAGGATGCAATGGAGGCAGTTGATATAAAGGGGGAGGAGGTAGCCAAAAAGTACTGGGGTGTACAGATGTCGGGCCATAGGTTGAGAATGGAGGGTAACCGAGAGGTGGAAATATGGTGAACTGGGGAGTAGGTGGTGGGGGTGGGGTGTGGGATGTGTGTGGTGGAAAAGCCTAGACAGAGGGGTTCGCAAGGCTTGATGAAGCCATGCGGTAACTCTGTGATGGATGGGAATGATATGCAAGGGATCCGATAGATGGTGGCTGAGATGAAGGCAGATGACTAGAGGAAGCCTGGTGAGATAAAGGTATTTATGAGGAAAGTGATGTGGAGGAAGGAGGGGTGGAAATCATACCAAAAGACTACATCATGGTAACAATATCCAAAACTATTTGGGAGACGACGACATCGTCACCCAAAAGGGGACGAGAAGAATGGTCAATGAATGGATGAGCGAAGGAAGGGGAAGGGGGGGTAGTGAGCTCCTCTGCCACCATAACTAGTATGAGACGACCAAGAGAGGTGTAGATGACATTGGGGCAGAAAGTGGATGGGGGATTGAGTGAAGAGAGAGCTTCTAAAGGAGGGGGTTCCTCGAGGTGCTCATCTAGGAAATGAGATGATGGAAAAGAGTCCATATGGGATGCAGTACTAGCTCTAGGGGTAGAAGGCCCTATTAATAGGCCAGGCACAGCTTTGGATGGAACCTGCTCGAACTCAGAAGGTGGATCTATGGTCCGAGAAGAAGAGGCCCCTACAATAAGAACAATTTGCTAAATGGCATCAGTAGCACGACGAAGTTCTTCACACGTCTGACTATGCGTAATCGACATAGTAATATGTGCAAGAGGTGGTATAACAGTCAACATAAGTGAAAGGTAGACTCAGAAGTTGTATGTGACTGATCGGGATACTATCTGGTGGCATAAAAACAAGTTCATATGTCTCGGGTATGGATCAGAAAGGTTCACACTATAGGGATGCGGACCACTAAGAATGAAAAATAGAAGGCTAAAAATGTGCAGTAAGTGCCTCTGTGTGTTGTGTGCAGTCTGGAACCTAGAGAACAGGTTCATAGGTCATGGGTGCGGACCAGACAGGTTCACACTCCAAGGGTGCACACCACCCAAAAAGTGTAGTAGAGAGTGAAATTTGTGCTGTGTATACCCTCCCTATGCTAAAAAAATATGTGTGAATCAATATGGTAGCCTGAATGCTATTTTTTTGCACAGAATCGTGCAAAATAAGTTTGAGTGTAGGATGATTATGCTGGGAAGCACAAACCGCCTAAAAAAAATAATGCAATGAAAATTGTGGAGATGAAATGGTGAGACAATCCGTAAGTGTGTTATAGAGCTTTTAATGCACTGTTGTAACCACTTTTCCTAAGATTCAAAAGCAAAAGTTCATTTTTTTTTGGTTTTTTTGTGTGTTTTGATGATAAAATATATGACCTAGTAGTAAAATCCGGGTAGTGGATGATATGCTAATATGAATCAGGTATGTCGTAGCACAAAACCTTCTACAACTCCCAAAGGCGCACAAAATAGGACTATGTTTCCAACAGGCAAATGACTACCTAGATGGAATATGGTACAGTAAAATGATATCCAAAAGGGGGAGACTCAAAATGCGCTAATGAGTCAAATAAACTCTCACAAAGAGAGGTCACGCTGTCAATGTGGTGCTACCATCATACCCATGCTTTCAATTAACCCTCGCATTTAAGACACCCATAATAATGATAGCTGCACCCACTAATTATTTGAAAAGCCCTGTGATAAAGGGGCTTTCTAAAACTACCCACTCTGAAGGTACCTTCTAGTGATGAATTATGGATAACCAACACTCAAAGTGGGAAGGACCGACCAAGTATTAATGTCGAAACAGTCCACGCGAGGGGAAACAAGGTGTCTAATCCAAAGGTGATCCAGTGGAGGGCAAGCCCATACCACACCAAACTCTGGTGTTGAGTTGGTGATGAAATACAACTCGGACTGGAAATGAAACCCAACGCCTTACACCGATTAATTTGGAGTGTGAGTGTGTGGTGTTTGTTTGTGCGGTACTATTTTAGAAGCAAATCTAGATTAATACCTTTTCGAAAGAAAACTATTCTAGGATGTGTTGGTCCGGCTTTCATGCACACCCCGGGAAAAAGGATGAAGGCAAAGAAAAGCTCCGGAGACACCCACGGGACTGATCCCACTCATCTTTAGGATCTAGCTGGTTATCCAAGGTGCGAGTTACAGAGTTGGGTCGAATGGCAATTCACTCTTTTCCACTTCTGGAATAGATTTCAATATGGATCGCTCGTTACCTTACGGGGGGTTTCTGAACTTGTTCGGTAGTTGCAAAAGTTGTTGACAATCGGATTTAACTTGAATTCTAGATCTAGCTCTCATGGGTCGTAGATTTAAATAAAAGGCAAATAAAGAAAATAAAAATGGATCATTAACGGTAAACAAAGAGAGGGTAGGGTAAGGCGAAAAGAGAAGTTTATCGGACTTTAAATCGTAAAACTCTAAACTATCAATCTTATCTATGCTATCGACTTCACAACGGAACAAATCCCGGAAGAAAGTGTCAAGTCGGTCTAAGATCACTTTCAACTAAGAGCACAAGGCGAGTGAAACGGATCTAGCGAGAAAATTATAAATCCAAGGGGCATTTGGTTAAAATCGGTATCTTTCACCGGCAGCCCTAGCTCGCACTGATGAAGACAGAGCAATTAGAACAAACTTACACCGAAATCTGTAATTTCCCCTAGCGGACAATAGAACAATCGAAGCCTAACAAGCATATTTAATCTTGACAATGGCAGATTTACGACATATATCTAACAAACTTTAAATGGAACGGATAACAAAAGAAAATACACTTATCACACTCTGCAAAAGATTAGGCTCCCGGCCATGCTATCACGGAAAAGCTAAAGCACATCAACTCCAAGTCCGGAAACAAAGGATTTCACAAAATTTGCAAGAAATTGCTTATAAGCCTTTTTTCTAAGTCTCCGCCTCCTCGCGATTACATTTAGAATTTGTATTTATAGACTCAGGACAGACCCTGATCTTTTCCAAAATATCTTGCTCAAACCCTAAATCTTATCGCACTTAAACCCTAGGACCCGGGTTTTACAATAAAAATCCATTTAAAAATCAAAGTTCGGATAGAACTTAACCCTTCGGCAAATACATGCGATCGACTGCCATAAATGGAGAAGATAAAATAAAATGCAACTTGCATTCATTCGCATCTGCAAATAAATGCTTCCGTTAATTCTGCTGGTGAGCCGGATGAGTCACCACTTCTCCATCAATTCGATCTCCGCAAATCCATCCCGAAGTTGAAATGGTCTTCATGCTATCAAGTCTGCAATAAATTTGTCGTTGAATGCTCTCACCGGCGACTTCTCTCCTAGCATGGCGGTCCTTGACTAAATCCGCACTTTATCTTCGCCTTTATGGTCTTTCCCGGTTGTCCCGTAAGTGTCGGTGGAATCCCGCATGAAAGACAAAAAGATGCATTAGATTAGCATTTTAATTAAATCGAAGCTTAAAACATTAAAAACAGATTAAATCCGCAAAATAAGCTTGCATGTCGGCTTCGGTTTGTCCCATTCACGCTTTGACACGTGTCGCTACCCCGGGAAGCCTTCCGTTTCCCGCCGGAATGCACTTTCGGGTCAACTATGACTTTCTCTCTCCTCGCCGCGATTCTGCGACATGTCGCGATTTCGCGACATGTCGCGAAATCGCGACCCTGCAAGAGCATCGGCAACTTCCTCCCTCGTCGGCCGTGAAAACGCGACATGTCGCGATTTCGCGACATGCAGCGAAATCGCGACCCTTCCTAGCCTCCGTACGCTTCTTGATTTTCAGCCGCGATTTTAGAACACGTCGCGATATCGCGACAGTTCCTCTACCTGCATGCGTTGACCGCGTTGACCGCGATTTTGGAACATGTTTCTGACTTAACCGATTTTTCATCCTGCAGCCCATTTTCTCTCTCCTGCCGCGAAAATGCGACATGTCGCGATTTCGCGACATGTCGCAAAATCGCGCCATCCGTACAGCCTGCGTCTCTCTCCCAAAAACTGTCGCGATTTCGCGACATGTCGCGAAATCGCGACCTTTCGGCACTTAGCCGCATTTTGACTTACCCGTCGCGATATCGCGACATTTCCGAAAATGGAAGTGTGGCGATATCGCGACACTACCAAAAATGGAAAGTTTGATTTTTCAGTGAATTTATGCAACTGTTTTCTGGATTTTTCTCGGTAATGGTGCAATATTTTCTTGTGCATGAATGATTCTAGCATGTAAAAAGTGAATTCTTGGATAACACAGCTAGAATGCAAGAAAAAGCACAACTTTAAAAAGGAGGCAAGCAAAATATGGATTTAAAACTGAAAATGACCAAGAGGGTCCCTGCTGCAAAAATGGAAGTTCATAATTTTCTAAGGATGGAATCTCATTTTTCAGTGGGGGTGTGTTGCTTATCAACAAATGGCGATATCTGCGGGTAAAATAGTAGCACTATTTTAGAACCCAAGACTCTGGTTTCAAAACAAAAAGACCATGCATCATGCCTTGCCACGGACATTCTTCACAATAAATTGACTACTAAGCGCAAGTCGTTAAAATTTCCCAAGGACATCTCGGGTTGGATTACTTCAAGGAAGATTTCTGATGTGCAATTACAAAGGTATAGAACTTTCTTCAAGGATGACTGAATTGAATGATAAACTTGGATTAATCAACTTTTCTAGATTGTAAATGGGGAAACCGAGTAGAGCTCTGTTTACTAGTTTAGCCTTTTACAGCCTAGACAGAGTTACCCTTTAGATTTACACGACCCAATTTACAACTGTAGGGCAGAATCTAATATTGGCTGCCTCTTTTAATCATATAACTCTTTTTTTCTTTTTTTTCTTTTTTTCTTTTCTTATCTCTCTTTTTTTTGAAATATATCACTATCTGGAAGACCTTAGAGAAATTACAATTTTCTTTTAATATTTGATCAATCTGGAACTGTTTCAGTCTAGGCATTGATAGCCTCTGGTGACACCCAAATAATTGTATGAACCATAGTCCCCTCTTATAACCAGATTTTCTTGGATTCCCCGGGAGTTCCTCCAACTAAACAAGACATAACGCGTTTTCTATCATTAAAATAATCGTGGCAAGTAAGACACAAGATCTAATCATCTCTCTACCTTCATCCTGGATAACAAAATAGTTCCACAGTTTAGAGCAAGCGAGACTATCTCAATTAGAATAATGAGCAGAATGGGGAGGCAATGGATTGAGGATTTATCAGCTAGGAATAAAACAATTTTCAGCAGTCGACTTTTCATTGATTGCTCGAGCGAGAGGCAAAGGACGAGAAAATTTTAGAAGCCAAAGGACTTTATACGAGGCTTCAAGGACGAGCACGAGCTTAAAGCAAAAACAAAATAAAGCCGCACGGACTAAAGCACGAACCGTACGAGGCAAGGGAAAAACAAATAAACCGAAGCAGAAAGCAAAGAAAAGGAAAAGCGAGGGAAGAAAATAAAAGCTGTACGAGCAATAAAAGAAATAAACTAAAAGAACCGAAGCAAAAATAAAAAATAAAAGCGCAAATCGAAATAAATTAAACGCAATCGCAATCGTACGAGATAGCAAAGAAAAAGAAATGCAATAAAGAAAAGACTGTACAGACTAAAATAAAAGCAAGCTAAAATAAAAAGACAAATAAAGGAAATAAACTGCACTGACAAAGAAATAAACTGAAAAACAAATAAATTAAAAGCTGCGAGCATTAAAATTAAACCGAAACAGATTAAAACGCACAGGACATTGAAATAAAAACCGCACCGACAAAGAAAAAAAAATCGAAAAAACTTCAAAGCTTATTTACAATGCATACATATGTTACAACTTCCCTTCATACTCAAAAAATGCGGCAGTTGGGAAAGCAGAGAAATGGTGCCTTAAAAAATTTTGACCATGCAAGTAATTAAAAAAAATTACCTTTCAGGTCCTGTTGACGAAATGCACTCCAGACTATGCTTCAAAAATTTGTTATCTGGGAAAGACTTGGGTTTACTGTCTTCCCGTCCCATTTGAAAAACAAATCTGCAACTCCTTCAAATTAAACAAATCATATAATAACAAATCATATGATAACATGTTTATGCTTCTAATTAAAGGGTTTGCAGAGTTCTTTCAAAAGGACTGAATGTAAAAAACCCCCAGGATCAAATACTTTAAAATCTTGACAGACCCAGACCACCACATTTTCAAATTGATGTGACAACTGAAAGAAATCATGTTTTATCTGTATGCCCTGGTTCTTAACAACTTGAACATTTTGTGGTTGCTGCACTACTTCAATATCCAGGACTTCAATTTTTATCCCTCTAGCAGAATGCTTACAATTTTCCTTTTCACCTGAGCCTTGCTTAGACTTAACCTCATCAATGTGCAATGTCCAAACATCATTGTTGTTATTGATTAGGGCTATAATTGTTCTCACCTTTTCGGTTGCCAAATCATAAACTCCAATATCTCGCATCAACACGGTTTATAGCCTCCTCTTTGACATTATGTTCGAAGTTGCGAGCTTATGTTGAGACAAGTTCATCAATTCCAAGTTGGTCGACCACATTCATATTTACCATCTTTTCCTCCTTTTCTTGAAATTCAACGGGTGGTCCAGAGTAAGCCTCAATCAAGTTAATGTTTTGTCCAACAATCGAGGCGGTTCATAGAGGGTGATGTCGACTTTAAGTTCCCTCATATCCTCAATGATGCTATCCTCCTCAGTTACTTCTGCATAGTGAGATTGAATCTCACTTTCATCATCCTCTGATGAGGAAGGATCATTGTTAAGTTCTGGACTCTGACATCTCAAATTATAACTGTCCATTTTGAACTGTTGAAAATCTTGTATTTCATCCACAGGAGTCTGTATAAGACTTTCTGTCTCTTCGGGAAAAGTGACAGAATCTGAAACCCTGGTTGTACTATTTTTGGGTGAACTAGAAATATCAATATTTCTTTGATCTCTAGGAAAATTTAACTCACCAGGAAAAACTTCAGATTTGGGTGGTGCCAGATCACAACTGTTCGGTTCAAGCACCCGCACTTTGAATTTGTCAGAACTTTTCTCTCGTATTTTGCACATGTTGAGTGGATGTGACGATTAACGGAGTCTCCTTGGGTAGAGCATGACATGTTGGCACTAACTCATGATGTGGAATGGGGTCCGGAACAGGCATGTTCTGTGTAACATAGGATATCAAAGGACTGCTCAGAATTTGAGGTCCTAGCTGTCTTTCAAGAATTAAGGCTTCTTTATAAGCCCCTGCCAGGGTTGTAATATTAATGTCTCTCTTGAGGAAAATAGAGGTCACCGAATCCAATGCATTCTTGTAGATTTCTAAGGCCGGATTTGCATTTGGGATGTAATGGCCGGTCATTCTACCGTAAGCTCTTTGGAACCTCATATTGAAAGACCTGACGTTTCTCCCGATTCTCTCTTGATGCTTGGAAAATTGCTGATATAAAATGCTGGGATCTATCACTTCACCGAACTGTGATATAAAAGCTTTCTCTAGATCATCCCAACTAGTAATGGAATTGCTGGTGAGGTTTAAAAACCAGTCATAAGATCCCTCCTGGAGAGTGAACGGGAACAATCTGCAGGCAACATCTTCATGCTGTATATTTAACAATTTTAAAGCATTTTTAAAAGCTAGCAGATGTTCTTCTGCAGTTCTTGTCCCATCATGTTTGTACCTAGGGAGATATCTTTCTGGACTTCTGGGCAAGTCATGGGCTATACCCGGAATGTTCAAAGCGGTGGGGCCCAACCAATTTGCCATTAATACTTGGCTGACAGTGATGTTCTGATTTGTAATTGGATAACTGCAAGTGATGATAGAACTGTTCTTAACAAACCACTGAACTTAAGGCCTTCTCTGGAAATTTCAAAACTGCACTGACAACTTTCAAAAACTGCACAATTTACAAAACTGCACTGACAATTTAAAAACTGCACTGTCAATTTAAAAGCGCACCGACAATTTATAAAACTGTATCGACAATTTATAAAAGCGTACCGACAATTTATAAAGCTGTATCGACAATTTATAAAGCTGTCCGGAGTTCATTGTGGGTCCTTCAAATGTTGCTGCTATGCCCTTACAACACTTGAACTGAGTTCATGCCCTCCTTCTAGCGCCAATTAGGTGTTGGTCCGGCTTTCATGCACACCCCGGGAAAAAGGATGAAGGCAAAGAAAAGCTCCGGAGACACCCACGGGACTGATCCCACTCATCTTTAGGATCTAGCTGGTTATCCAAGGTGCGAGTTACAGAGTTGGGTCGAATGGCAATTCACTCTTTTCCACTTCGGAATAGATTTCAATATGGATCGCTCTGTTACCTTACAGGGGGTTTCGAACTTGTTCGATAGTTGCAAAAGTTGTTGACAATCGGATTTAACTTGAATTCTAGATCTAGCTCTCATGGGTCAGTGATTTAAATAAAAGGCAAATAAAGAAAATAAAAATGGATCATTAACGGTAAACAAAGAGAGGGTAGGGTAAGGCGAAAAGAGAAGTTTATCGGACTTTAAACTGTAAAACTCTAAACTATCAATCTTATCTATGCTATCGACTTCACAACGAACAAATCCCGGAAGAAAGTATCCGATCGGTCTAAGATCACTTTCAACTAAGAGCACAAGGCGAGTGAAACGGATCTAGCGAGAAAATTATAAATCCAAGGGGCAGCTGGTTAAAGCGGTATCTTTCACCGGCGACCCTAGCTCGCACGAGTGAAGACAGAGCAATTAGAACAAACTTACACCGAAATCAGTAATTTCCCCTAGCGAGACAATAGAACAAGCTGAAGCCTAACGACATATTTAATCTTGACAATGGCAGATTTACGACATATATCTAACAAACTTTAAATGGAACGGATAACAAAAGAAAATACACTTATCACACTCTGCAAAAGATTAGGCTCCTGGCCATGCTATCACAGAAAAGCTAAAGCACATCAACTCCAAGTCCAGAAACAAAGGATTTCACAAAATTTGCAAGAAATTGCTTATAAGCCTTTTTTTTCTAAGTCTCCGCCTCCTGCGATTACATTTAGAATTTGTATTTATAGACTCAGGACAGACCCTGATCTTTTCCAAAATATCTTGCTCAAACCCTAAATCTTATCGCACTTAAACCCTAGGACCGGGTTTTACAATAAAAATCCATTTAAAAATCAAAGTTCGGATAGAACTTAACCCTTCGGCAAATCTGTGCAGTCAGCTGCCATAAATGGAGAAGATAAAATAAAATGCAACTTGCATTCATTCGCATCTGCAAATAAATGCTTCCGTTAATTCTGCTGGTGAGCCGGATGAGTCACCACTTCTCCATCAATTCGATCTCCGCAAATCCATCCCGAAGTTGAAATGGTCTTCATGCTATCAAGTCTGCAATAAATTTGTCGTTGAATGCTCTCACCGGCAGCTTCTCTCCTAGCATGGCGGTCCTTGACTAAATCCGCACTTTATCTTCGCCTTTATGGTCTTTCCGGTTGTCCCGTAAGTGTCGGTGGAATCCCGCATGAAAGACAAAAAGATGCATTAGATTAGCATTTTAATTAAATCGAAGCTTAAAACATTAAAAACAGATTAAATCCGCAAAATAAGCTTGCATGTCGGCTTCTGTTTGTCCCATTCACGCTTTGACACGTGTCGCTACCCCAGGAAGCCTTATGTTTCCCGCCGGAATGCACTTTCAGGTCAACTATGACTTTCTCTCTCCTGCCGCGATTCTGCGACATGTCGCGATTTCGCGACATGTCGCGAAATCGCGACCCTGCGCAGCATCGGCAACTTCCTCCCTCGTCGGCCGCGAAAACGCGACATGTCGCGATTTCGCGACATGCAGCGAAATCGCGACCCTTCCTAGCCTCCGTACGCTTCTTGATTTTCAGCCGCGATTTTAGAACACGTCGCGATATCGCGACAGTTCCTCTACCTGCATGCGTTGACCGCGTTGACCGCGATTTTGGAACATGTTTCTGACTTAACCGATTTTTCATCCTGCGGCCCATTTTCTCTCTCCTGCCGCGAAAATGCGACATGTCACGATTTCGCGACATGTCGCAAAATCGCGCCATCCGTACTGACTTGCGTCTCTCTCCCAAAAGCGTCGCGATTTCGCGACATGTCGCGAAATCGCGACCTTTACGGCACTTAGCCGCATTTTGACTTACCTGTCGCGATATCGCGACATTTTCGAAAATGGAAGTGTGGCGATATCGCGACACTACCAAAAATGGAAAGTTTGATTTTTCAGTGAATTTATGCAACTGTTTTCTGGATTTTCTCGGTAATGGTGCAAGATTTTCTTGTGCATGAATGATTCTAGCATGTAAAAAGTGAATTCTTGGATAACACATCTAAAATGCAAGAAAAAGCACAACTTTAAAAAAGGAGGCAAGCAAAATATGGATTTAAAACTGAAAATGACCAAGAGGGTCCCTGCTGCAAAAATGGAAGTTCATAATTTTCTAAGGATGGAATCTCATTTTTCAGTGGGGGTGTGTTGCTTATCAACAGGATGCCTTTTAGAAATTGAAACTATGCTAAGATGATTTTTGAAAGCAAATCTATTTACTGGTTGGTGTGCAAAAGTGAATCTAGGCTATCAATGAGTGAATTAAAATCTAGTTAAGTGGTTTACAAAAAGGTAAAATTACTCTATTGATTTGCAAAAGGTAAGTCTAGCTAAATGATTTTGGAATTTGAATTTAACTAGGAAATGACTGAAAATTTGATCTAAGACAAACGAGAATGTGTAATTATTTTGTGTGAACTTGTAGCTCAATGTGTTAGAGTAGCTTTAAAACAGAGGAAATAAAAATATTTTGGCACAAAACCTTCTTCCAGGTGAGTGGAAATACCTTCAATTTGCTCTCTGGTCTAAGACTGTGTAATTTTGGAAGGTTCACACTCCTAAGGCGTGAACCTGTCTTCTGTTGAGGATTTCACACTCCTGACCTACGAACCAAGATCCGTAAATCGAGTTGACTAATTTTGGAGTCCTGTGATGATTTTGATGTCCCTGGATTATTTTTAGTACAGATACCTGCATAGAAAAATTCCAAGAAACCTAAATTGAGTATATCAAGACAACCAAAACAAATAAGATCTCAATAATTCTTGCAGTAAGAAAATGAAAAAAAATAAATTAACTACTGATTTGGTGCCTAAAAGTGCAAGGACGCTTTAACCTCGCATACGCCGTGGCAAGATACAGTTTGGGATCTAGGTATGGAAGCTCGCAGACTCTGGGAACATGAGGCTTTTAACCTCCCCTGACTTACCTTGTCATTGGTTGTGGGTGTCTAAACCAATACCTGGGTATCAAGTAGTAGTTTGAGGCAGATTGGGGAATTCACACGCCCAAGTGTGTACTCACTACTCTCTTTGTAAGATCACCGATGCACCAGTGAACCTTTTGTGGTTAGGTCTAGGTCTTTTGTGGTTTGGCATGAGATTTTTTTTAGGGCATTTTTGATTTGTGGTGTTCTTCAAAGATGACAACTACCTGCCATACAAAACAGACCACAATTTTTGTTAAAAGACGATTAAGCTTTAGCTTGGTGAGGGTCCCATCGGGCGTGCCAGAATGAAACTACCAAAAAGACACCATAACACCTCATTCAAATATTATGGAACCTATTGTAATTGTATTGAAAATTGTAAAAAAAGGGTTACAAAAGATGATATCCTTTTACAATTTTGCCCCTTTGGGATACAATAGAGCCTTCCCCAAGGAATCTCTTAGGAGTGTGGTACAAAGACAACACGATCAATCCTTTGTGGGTTCCTCAATGTAGGTGGGCTTCTTACTCATGAGCCACTGCTTGTTGGAGATTTCCTTGTACTTGACTAGACCTGTAAACTTGCAAAATTCTATTAGTGTGTTGGGGGGTCTGCCTCAGTCAAACCCCGTATTTATGAAGACAAAAGACACAAAACTATTCAAAACATGAAATTAACTATTAAAAACTAGCATAAAACCAGAAAATAAGTTATCCTTACCTATCCGAGTGATTCTGGAGTCTGTTGCAGAGGTTCACACTCTTGGGGTGCAAACCGAGAGGTTCGCACGTGTGAGGTGCGAACTGGCCCTTTTGAAGTCAGATTACTCAGGTAGGGTCCCTAGATACTCCTGATTGGTTCTGTCGATATAATTTATCCAGAAAAGCTTCTGAGATGTAAATCTTGATGATGAAGTCAACCTGTATCACTCACAATATGGTCATAAACATGAGGTAAGCTGATTAAGATGGTTGTATGATAACTATGCAACGGATGTGTGATGGGTATGTGATGGATGTAATGGCAATGGTAATTTCATTAGAGTTTTGGTATGCAAAAGTGTGATGATCTAAAATGGTGAAAATGGCCTTCTATTTATAGAGTGGGCCAGGGTGAGAGAAAGGGGATGAGGTGTCCCCTATGAGGTGGATGTGGTGAGGTGTCCACCAAAGAGGTGTCCCCTAAGGTGTCTTGGGTCATAAATGAGGTTGGGTGAGAGAATCCCTCACCCATCCAAAAGTAATGATGATTAGAGATAAATATCAATTTGCCATTAATATTCACCTTTATGAAAATATCTTAGCATTACTTAATCATATTTGTGTGCAAAAGTCTTCATCTTGCATTAATGACCTAGGGGTGTGTGATGTGGGGAAATATATGGGTGTAAATGTGGCAGGGCTAGGCTAGGCTAGGCTAGGTTAGGTGGAAGGCTAGGCTTAGTAAAAGTAGACTAGGTGAGGTGGAGGGTTTAATTAAATCAGGATTAGATCTAATTAATCATGAAATTAGCCATAAAGCGTAACTTGACCAAAAAGTGTTGACTTTCTAATCATAAAGTGCTTTTTGACCATGGTGAAGGTTTCAACCTTAGTTGAGTTGCCATGAGGTCACATGAGGACCTAGAGTTAAGCGTAGGAAGGGGCTTAGCTAGCCCAAAGGGGCTAATGGTGATGAATAGTTATTTTTTAGGCCAATTTATGCAATTTTCAATGGTTTTACAAATTGATCAGCCGTGATGATGTAAGAAGTGGAAATGTGTGACTTTTGGGTGTCTATAAATGTAAAAAATTGTATACCTTTAGTGTATACACATTCATCTATAAATTTTGTTATAATAATTCCAATTTGGAGATAAGAAAATTGTTATAAAGTTAGTTGCATGATTATATGCATAGTACTTTTTGATAGATTTGTAATAATTGATGTCTATAAACGTTAGATCCCAATGTGATAAATTATGAAAAAATAATGAGATGTGAAACTTGATTAAAATCAACCAATAAAAACACTTTATTTTATTGTTTTTATATGATTGAGAAAATGGTTTGTGTCATTTTGATGCACCTTGGGAATCAATATATTTTGGTTGTTACTCCCTTGTTTTGTCCAATAACTCTTTACATCAATAGAATTATCATATTATGGTAAAAAAACTTGAGTTTTGTAAATCATACATATCATACTAAGATCATTAAAGGAGGAAAATTTTCTCTAGAATTAAACCCCACGTCACTTGTTATACCTCTAGTGGATCCACCTCTTTCTATAGCTCTTGTCATAATATTTCCAATTTGAAGATGAGATTGTTTGCTATAAAGTTAGTTGCATATTAACATCTTATAATTACAACAAAGTAATGTTTATAAATGTTATCTTGATATGATAGATTATGGAAAAAATATCTTTATGAGATGCAAAACTTACCTAAATCCACCAACCAAATACAACTTCTATATGATTTAGCAACTAGTTTTTTCATTACAATGCACCTCGAGAATCAATTTATATTGGTCACTAGTTGCTTCTTATGCCAAACCACTCTTTTCCTCAAGGAAAATTGCCATAACACTTCACTTCAAGGGGCAAAAAGAACTTGTACATGGGGTCAAGTTGGTAATGGCAGTTCGTGTAATGCACCACTTCCTTGAATCATTGTTATCACGATTCCTCTTAGATTTTTATCCATGTTGGTTTCTTAAGGCACAATATCAACCTACTCAACCATTGATTGATTGATGCTTCATATGTAATATGTAAGAGGAAAAAACAAAATCAACATATTGCCTAGAAAAATGCATACATGAGCTAAAAGGAAATACAGTCATGAAATATGGATATGCTACCCCTGGACACCAAATATCTTTACTAACCAACGACTGATTATGGTTTGGTTATAAATACTATAATAATACAAATTTATGGATCCCAAGAGGTATAAAATTGATATACCATGGGACCATATTTAATATAAAGTCATCTCTTGAAGGGGAAATAACCTATAAACAATTACATCAATATCCCAATAAATATCAAATTGACATAATACTGGCTAATAAAATGACATGGACCATATAGCAAGGTGCATATGAGTCCATAGGCTTTTACAATATATATCACATCATACAATGTCAACTTGTAGGCTTGTACAATAAATCACATCGTATAATACTTGTCATGGCTAGTAAGTGAAATATAACATATTTCAATATCCTCTCTTAATTTGAATGCAAGGACATAGAGAGATATTATTACTATACATCCCCTTGATAAAAGCTCTTCCATGCGAGTACACTCCCATAATCAAGTGAAAGAGATAAAACCTCATTCAAGCACTTAATATACACCTTACAATCCATCATATTCTTGCACAAACTCATATCCAATTTTTTACAGTAATAAAAAACAAAGACCAATACTACATAGAGCATGAATAATCATGCACTCTAAAAAAATGACTCAAAACCCTTTTATGTAATCCAATGTTGAGAGTCATCATCTATGGTGCAATAAAAAATTCCAAGGAGCTATTAATGCATTGGATATGTACAAATGCAATCAAAAAAACAAATTATATTTTGAAAAATAAGAGTAATAATTAAAACTCCTAAAGCAAAAGATTGAAGACTAGATTTATAACAAAAATTAAAAAAAACTCATAATTTAGTATTGCTTGCATTGGAGTGTAGAAACCAATATGAAGCAACTTATGAAACCCTTGAATGATAAAACTAGGTTTAAAAAAAAAAACTCAAATATATTGAAACAAAAAAATACCTTAGTCACTCCTCTAGAAGTCCTTTTTTTTTTTAATATTGTTATATGGAACTTGTATTATAACCACATAGTGGTAGTACAACAACTTGGAAATTATGCATGTATCGCTTGGCAAGATTTGAACTTGGGTCTCCTCTTTGAAAATTGAGGTGTTTAATTGGTTGAGCTCAAGATATTTGATCTTCGGAAGTGCATCTTTGGACTAACTATTACAAACAATTTATAACATAAAATAGAATTAAGTAATACCATGTAGAAATTTACAATACTTAGGAACAAATAAAATCAATATATTACCTATATAATTATATAACTAATGAAAAAGAAAGATAAACTCAAATAATGTTATAGTGCCCTTAGATACCAAATATATTCACCCAAAAAAATGATCACCAATTTATAATTAAGTGGTTGGGTGGGTGGAGTATAATAACTCTAACAATACAAAGTCATGGAACCCAGTAGGTCTAAAATTGACATCATAGAATTATGTTTAATGCAAGCTTACCCCTTTATCAGGAAAATAATTTGTAATCAATTATATCACATATCCTAATAAATGTCAAACCAACATACTCTTGGTTAATATAATATAACTTGGATCATCTTACAAGGTGTCATGTGGGCCTACATGCTTACACAATATATATTACATCATACAATGTCAAACCATAGGCTCACACAATATATTACAACATATAATGTCAATTGTGACCAATAAGTGAACATTACATATTCAACATTTTCTCTTGTATAATAGCATCTCCTAACATATATTTCTCTCCTTACTATTTATTCTCTTTCTCTTTTTATTCAATGTGTTTAGTTTCTAAAGCATTAGTAGATAACTCTAATTGTTCATTATTTATTTAAATTTTTTTTTTTTTTTTCAAGATACACCATCACTTAATATTTTTAAGTTCATCCATTTTTGATACATGTCCATAGTCTTGCATGATCAATTACATTCCAATGTATAAGGGTAGTTAATACATTAATTTTGCTTAAAGTCCCTCTAAAAACTTGGCTTCAGTTTGACCAATAGAATAATAGTTATGCACAAAAAATCTTAAACATAACTACTGCATAACAACTTTAATAAATAAGCTTATCATACTATTACACTCATTGTTTAATTCCTTAAAATGAGTAATCAAGTTTTCTATCTAAATCATGATTTGATTTTAACACAATAGGCTAATGCTTTCTCCAACCTTATACTACTTATTCAATTTTAAAAGGAGTTTTATAAAAAATGCTTCATATAAGTGACTTAAGCATAGGAGACATGTACGAAGCAAAGAAGAATAAGAAAGGAATGTCAATACAACCTAAGAAAAAATAGGATGCAAGATAGATAAAAATAAACCAAATACCTTAAGGTAAATTTTGCTAAAGGAAGTGAAAATAAAATGTATTTTAGGAAGCCTAAGAATATTAGGGTTTTTAGAAACAAAAAAGACAATAATACGAAAAAAAATGTTAATACAAAGGCATAACATTAAGAGTTATCCAACCAAATGGAATGATCTCAAGTGGTTAAAATTATGAGATCCCAATGTGGACACACTATTTCAAATCCTACCAAGTGATATACACATAATTGCTAATTGAAATACCATTATATGGTTTGTTGAAATATCATGGTAACGTGGTCATGATATAATACGAGTGGGGCTCATTTCAATACCTAATAACCAATTTAAAAATAATAATAAGAATCATCCAAAGGGTATAGGGAAAGCAGTGGAGAGAGAGGAGTTTTACACCTTCAACTAAGGTTCAAATCCCATGGGTGAACCTTCGTATTTAACCCATGGATTTTGGAGCAAGGAGTTTCACATCATAAGTTAGGGTGTTATTCCATTGGATGCATCTTAATATTTTCCTAATGAATTTATGGTGAATGAGGAACAAGAAGTTTAAAACCATAAACTAAGGTTGCAATCCCATGGATGAACCTTAACATGCAACCCAATGGGGTTGAAGTTTGACTAGTGAGATAGATCCCACCAAGGTTTGATCCCTATAGGTGTCATATTGTTTGTAATATCATTATGTGATTTATTGAAATACCCTAATAATACAAGCATATGTGATACAATGGGGTTTGAGTAGGATCTATTTCAATCCCATACAATCAATGAAAAATGTATAAGAATAAGAACCACAATTATTATTATATCAAATTGAATAAGATAAATCTAACCAACATATAACATCCTAATGGATCTTTCGAAGTGTGAGGAGATGGAAAGCTCAGGCGCTCGAGAAAAAATATGTGGGAATCAAACATATTATGGAGGAACAACATCTCGAGGACCTAAACCAGGCGAAATCATTGAATCTACCAATGGGGATGGTGCAGTGGGACCAAATCCAAACCCGAAAGATGATAAAATTTCTAGAAAAGAGGAAAAATATTAGGGAAAGGAACCCCCGAATAAACCTGATGGTAACCTCAACAAAGGTGGGTACCTCTTTGATCACAGGCCCATCTCCCCTGGATCTTATGTTGAAAATATCAAAGAAATCAACAAAACCCTAAATACCTCTAAAGGTCATAATCCTATATTCTGGGTCGATGAAGAGTTAGTAATCTCAAAAATCCTCATGGTTGATTATCTTTCCCTAGAAAATCACTGCCTGGTTGGGAAATTTTTTGGAGGTAGGCTAGATATGGAGTACATTCGAAGATGGGCCACATCTAAATGGAGAACCATGGGGATTATAGAACTCATAGCCCTCCCCCGAGGGTTTTTTTTATTCGTTTAAACAACCAGGATGATGCTTCCTGAATCTTAACTGGAGGCCCATGGTTCTATGGTAGGAAAAGCATGTTCATCCAAAAATTAGGTGAGGATTTCGACGTCAAAACTCAAAGCATCAACTATGCACCGGTGTGGGTTCACCTTCCATGTCTACCCATTCAGTTTTGGCATGAATATATTTTACTCGGATTACCAGATTCATAGGGGAATTGGTGGCCATCAATCCCACTACTAGAGAATGAACACACATGATTCATGCTAAAATCTATGTTAATGCCAACCTAGATTCCTAGCTAACAACCCGCATCAACCTTGTCTATGGCTCCTATAGTAGATGCTAGGCAATAGAATACAAAAATAAACCTGCATTCTTCATTGAATGTCAGTATCAAGGACACCTCAAGATCCATTGCCCCTCTCTCAGATAGTAGAAATAAATGGATAGCAATGCTTGAATAAATGGGTTTCAAGTTGTACGTCAAGCAGGCAGATTCCATATTCAAAATACCAGGCAATCAAATAATGGGAATAACCAACAACCAGCAAATATTAAAAATTCTCGAATAATAAAAAGAAAGCAAATTGCAAATTCAGAATCCTTAGGAGACCAAGGTAAGGTAAGCTCCTTTTTTTCTTATACCAATCATTTTGATATTCCATATGGATTCACCAATCATGACTCTGAATTAAATGAAGATGTTATTTCCTATCCAAATGATGCTCTCCCTCCCGCTGAAGCTTTTCTTCCACCCCATTCCCATTTTAGCTCAAGACCATCTCATCCTCCCCCTTCAAATGATGATTTCCCTCCCACTAAATTTTCCTATCTGCCCCATTACCCATCTAGGTAAGGACTTTATTACCCTCCCCTTGAATTCCAACCTATCCTAGATCAGATAGAAAACTCCCCTTTGGTCTCCAAAGCTGATTTCAATCCCAAAAACACCAGAAGCTCCAATAAAGCTCTTGTGGATTGCGAAAGTGATAAAAAAATGGGAAGGCCAAACTTACAAGAGCAAGAGAAAAAAGAAATTGAAGACAAAATAGCAAATGGAGTCCAAAATACTCTCTTCCCATAAATGTTCAATCATATGAAAGATGAGTCCAAAGTATCCAAACCTCCCTTGTAGCATACAAAGGAGGGCAATAAAGGAACCACATTTTCAAAATGAGAATCCTCTATTGGAACGTGAGAGGGCTCAAAAGTGTGGCCAAGTAGAGACTTACAGGCACTGTAAGAAAATAAGTCAAACCAACTATCTTTATCATGCAAGAAACAAAAATCGATCAATCAAAAGCTCATAGTGTTGCCAAAACCATCTTGAAAAACAACGATAATGTTTTCAATCCTACCCAAGGTTCTTCTGGGGGATTAATATGTTTGTGGGACCCAAAGAAGGTTGAGGGTAGAGCTATATCTTCTTTGGACAGAGTAACAAACATAAATTTCTTTTGTAAAAACAAAAAAATTGCTGGATACTGTCAAATATCTATGCTCCCAATAACCCTCACAATAGGAGCTCATTATGGAAAAATTTGAGCCAAATGATAAATGCTTTCGATAATCACCTTGGATATTAGCAGGGGATTTTAACTCGTCCATTTTCCTATCTAACAAAGAAGGAGGTAGCGATATCCCAGCAAAAAGCATTCAATATTTCCATGATTTTATCACTGATAATGAACTCATGGACATTCAGATTAAAGGATCTCAATTCATATGGAGCAACAGAAGAATAGGGACTCGACACATTCAAGTAAAACTCGATAAATTATTTTTATAATGATTCCCTAACTCACAAGAGTCTTGAAAATAATTACATTATTTTTCTCTTTCAAAACCACCAAAAAGATTCCATTTTACAAAAAGAAAGACTTGTCCTTTTCTTTATCTCCCAACTCATAAAGATACTTCATCTCATAGGGAGCTTATTCTTTCTTCAAGCATAAATATACTTCATCTAATAGAAAGCTTAATCTTTCAAAACTAAAATAAACCTACAAACTCAAAACAAGAGAATCCCATACTTCTCTTATAATGATTTCCTAACTCACAAGAATCTCGAAAAGTATTAATTAAGTTTCTCTTTCAAAACCAAATTAAACATACAAAATCAATACAAGAGAATCCCATACTTCTCCATATAATAATCCTCTAACCCACAAAGGTCTCGAGAATTATTATACAAGTTTCTTTTTCAAAACCATAAATCAACAATAAACTAAATAAAACTATCTCTAAATTACTTTTCTTCTCAAATATTAGCATTTTAATATTGAAATAAGATAAGGATTCTTATCTAAAAAATAAGCTTAAAAATCAACTAAACATGAAGCTTCTAAGAGCAAGCTTATAGATTCAACTTTAAATCTAAACATAAAGCTTCTAAAAAATTATACTTTAATTGAGGTAAGATCTTACTAAACCCAAAATATACACTGGAGGACAACCATGAAAACACAAACATTCCTCAACAACCACACTTAGCACTACATAAGATAAAAAGGGACTATTTGAAACACAACAAAAAATAGCTCGAAGCAAAATTTCCCACCCAAGACCACTATGAGCAATGCTTAGCACACAGGAAAATATAGAAAGATGCTCGGTTTGAAGGGTAAGAAAACACATTGATCAACCACACCAAGAACCACATCCAAACACAACTCGTCACCCTATGAATGGGAAAAAAACTAGATGAACTAACCTCCACCACACGAACCGGCGTAAGACGTAGGGGCTCTCTACAACCAAGCAAACGATGTAGCCCACAAGGCACAAGAGGTGGATCAACCATGCCAAGAATACAATATAGCATGATTCCTATAAACTACAAAGGTTGAAGAAATGCGTAGGAGGCGAAAACATCCAAACCAAGAGTAACTCAAAACTTAACACAATATGGTCAGGGAGGACCAATGTCGAACAACAAAACCCAATGAGAGCACACCAATAGAAGAATAATAATGCATAAAATATATTTAAACAATGATAATGCAACACAAGCATAGAGCGAATATAAAACAAGAGAACACACCTAAATCGTAGGTTTTTATTGCTCCCCAAGATTGCTTCCCAACATCATTAGTTGATCTCTACCTTATACCTTTGCTTCCATCGCTTCCTCAGTTGTTGATTACCCCTTTACGCCCACCTTCCCCTTGGATTTAAGGAAGAAGTATTATATTAAGCAGATGAATGTTCCTCCCATGATCAAAGAGTGTTATGCTCTCCCTTCCCATGCACAAAAAAGCAATTTCCACTGCCCAATCTTTCAAGGAAACCAAAGCTGACATTTGGCTTTCCAAGGCATCTTACCATAACATACCCAAAGACCACAATCTAAGGTACTTAATGCTTGGTGCCTTGGTTAATATTTTTAATTAAAGCATGAATATAAATAAAACTATGCAATGCTTGATTAACTGATAAAGTTAAAGTTGCCATACAAGCAAAACAAGAGTATTATAAGCTAATCAAAATATAACATCTTTTCTAGCCACAAGTAACTAAGACAAGCATGGCACTACATCCTCAATATTCTACACCACTATTTTATCCCCAAATAGGTGGTCCTTTTTATGATAGTACAAGCTACCATTGACATTATTGAGGAGGCTCATTGTAAGCAACATCTTGGCCCAATAGTGTGAATATAGAGACTCAAAATGAACTGCATTCATATGAAGGTAATTTTTCCATGTTTACCATGAGTTGTCGATGAAAACGTCATCATCATCATTCACCCTAAATATCTCTCTTTGTGAGTGGTTTTCCCCTATGGTCCCAACAAAGAGATCACTTGGTCTCACACCCACAATTACATCAACAGTACCATATTCCAAGCTAAAAAGGATGAAATCATCTTATCAAAAGATATCATAAAAAGTAGCTATGCCATAATATAAACACATCAACTCATAGCTTATTATCCATAATGAGCTTTGCCAAGGAGGGGTGTTACATACTCACCCCCTTGGGCTAAACATAGTCCTCTATGTTTCTTGCAAGTGAGTAAACAAGTGTTAATTCAAATAAGACTAGAAATTATTACCCTTTTCCATTAGTACATTTATTAGAATATTGGTCCCACTGGACCTTACATAGCTCTAGGATCTGTTTCCTCAATGCCTTAGAATGAAACCCCAATTTTTAACTAATATTACCTCAATGGCAAAGAAAATCTACCATATTAAAATAGAAACATTCCATATGTGAGTAGGATTAGCAGCATAATTCCTAAACAAAAATATGTGGAAGCCGTCATGGATCTTTAATAGGTTGGGTGACCAGGCAAGCCTATAGACCACTAGACAGATCTTATATATGATATCACAAGAATCCAACATAGTAAGGATCCAAATTTATTGACTTGATAACACTCTTCATGGGTCTTACCCTTAAGAAGCTTTTGTCTCCTATAGAGAGTTCTATTGGCAATATTTTCAGATCAACATAGCTCTTTGATGATCGATTGCTTCCTTGAACCTAAGTTGGATCACTCTAAGCTAATCCTCCATTTCTTGAACAATATCTAGTATGATCATCACTCGATCCTTTGAATTATCCCATGATATAGGGGTTTTGCATCCTATGCCATACAAGGCTTCAAATGGGGCCATCCTCAATGATGCATGGTATCCAAATTATTACATGCAAACTCTATGAGATGCAAGAAGTATTCTCACTTGACTTTTGATCCATGCAATACATGCACATATCTTCTAAAAATTGGTTTACCCTCTTAGTCTAACCATATGTTCAAAATAACTTGCAAAACATAAAATTCAACTTAGTGCCTCCACACTATTGAGCTTGTCGAAATTCAGATGTGAACCTAAATGTCCCTATTTGATATGAATTCCTCAGAAAACCCATGTAGTCTAGATATTTATTTGGCAAACTTGTTTGCCATCACTGGTGCATCACCCTTGATATCCCCTAAAATGTGCAACCTTGGTCAACTTGCCAATCACTACCAAGATAACATCATGTTGGAACCTATTCTTGGGTAACCCCACAATGAAGTCCATAGATATCATCTACCATTTTTGCATTGGTATCTCTTGTGGGTATAATTTTCCAACTCGGTTTGGCCTTCACTTTATGGCATTCTAAACATCTTGCAATGAAATTTTTGATGTCTTGTTTTCAGACCAATAGAAGATCTTTTTCATATATTCTCTCATTTTTTACCCTTTCAGATGAGCAAAATAGGGAGAATTATGTGCCTCTTGCATAATATTTCTCCTTAGGTCACCCATTTTCGGTATAACTACCCGATCTTTAAAGAATAAAATCCCATAATTATGTTGAAACCCTTACTTTTTTTGGAATCTAACTTAGTTTTATCCAGAGTTTCTATGTAGTATGGTTTTTGTAGTTGCATTTCCTTGACCCTATCCATAAAATCTATATGGATCCAGGTTAAGGCAACTATGTGTCTTCTCCTGCTCAAGGCATCTACAACCTTATTTTCTTTCCCTTTGATATATTCAATACCAAAATCATATTATGCTAAGAACTCTACCCATCTTCTTTGTTTTACATTCAACATAGGTCGGGTAAAAATATACCTTAGACTTTGATGGTCCTGTTCTTAGTTCAAAAGGTCTTCCCAACAAATAGTGTCTCAAAGCCTTTAGGGCATGCACAACCGCTATCAATTCCAAATCATGAGTGGCATAGTTTACCTCATGCTTATTGAATTTTCTAGACTCATATGCCACTATAGCTTCTTCCTAAGATAAAACTCCACCCAACCCTTCTAGAGAAGCATTTTTAAAAATAGTGAACTTCCCAAGAGGATCTATAATTTTTGGAATTTGTGTTATTATCAACGTATTTTTCAAAGTCTCAAATATGGTCTCACATTTATCCATCCATTTGAACTATTTTCCCTTTTCTAGTGATTGGATAGACAATCTTATAGTAATTTCTCACAAAATGTCTATAATAGCCTGTGAGCCCTACGAAACTCTTGACTTCTATCACATTTGTAGGTAGAGGTCAATTTAGTATAGCCTTGATATTTTTTGGATCCACAACAATTCCCTCTACTAAGATAATGTGCCCCAAATACTATACTTGCAGAGTATATAACTCACATTTGGATAGTTTCCCATAAAGTTGATTCTTCCTTAGTACTTCCAATACTAATATGATATGTTGATCATGCCCTTCCTTAGTTTGAGAATAAATCAGTATATCATCTAAGAATACCAAGATGAACTGGTCTAGGTACCTCCTGAACACACTATTCATCAGATTCATGAAGGCAACCGGTGCATTCGTTAACCCAAATGGTAGCACCATGAATTCATAGTGCCTATATCGATTTTAAAGGTCATATTATGGGTATCTTATCCTTAGTTCTTAGTTGATGATATACCGATCTCTATTTTTGAAAATATGGTAGCACCCTTTAGCTGATCAAAGAGATAATTTACTAGTGGTAGAGGATACTTATTCTTAATGATTACCTTATTTAGTATTCTATAATCTATGCATAGTCTCAAGGAACCATCCTTCTTTTCCACAAATAGCATTGGGGAACCTCAAAACGACACTCTAGGTTTTATTAGCCCCTTTACTATCAAGCCTTGAAATCACACCTTCTAATATTGCAATTCCATTGGGGCCAACCTATAAGGTGTCCTTGAAAAGGGATTCATCTATTGGAATTAACTCATTAGTGAAGAAGATATTTTGATACTTAATTCATTATCACCTTCTTGATAAAGGTCATAGCTACACTTGTCTACCTACAAGTTGTTATTTCTGATAGGATCGTTATCACGCAATTGATAACGATCAGGGTCACAGTTACCTTCATGCAAGGTACCTTAACTAAAGTAGCACACCAAGTCAAGGCTTACCCTAAGCACACTTACTACAAGCCTTAAGCACTACGACCTAGAGCTCTGATACTAATTGTAACAACCCAAAACTATCAACCCAATTTTGTTTTTAAAAGAGCACTTAAAAACAAAGGCTCATAAGGGAGACACCCTTAATTTATTTATCTTAGCATACCAGGCTTCACCATATTTGAATTCCAAGTCACTATAGATGACCCTTAGAAAGTAGGAGTGGCCAACTCCCATGTTTTCTAGGGTTCATCTTACTAGAACCTACACATTTAGAAGGATTTTAGTCATAAGATAAACTTCAAGATGAAGCAAGGGGATCATATTATAGTAGAATTTGGATTAGATCAAAGATATTCCATTTCCAAATAAGAGATAAAGAAAGCCTATTTGTAGAATTGGTTGACAAGGTCCATCATAGTTCACATGGATAAACCGTTAGAAGAAACAAATAAAATACATGGAATTAGAAAGTACAATGTGCAAGTTTAAATTTAGAAGGAATTAAAGGTGCAAAACAAGATATGAAGGAAAGTTTTAGAACAAACGAGGTAGAAAAGATCAAATTTATTCCAAGTAAATCACCTTCGTTTTCCTCTAGTATAAAATCCTCTCCTAATCAAAATCAAAATGAAAGTAGTGTATATTTTATCCTTTGCACTTTAAACGTCTCAAGACCAGAAGAATAAAGAAATAAAAATGGAGGATACCCATAGTAAATTAGGGTTTTTAGGGCAGGATAAGGAGGTAATTAATATGGAGGAACACCATTGTAGTTTAGGGGTGTGAGGGAAACATAAATAAGAAAGTTCTTTTAAGGTTATTCCTTGAACTTTAGATCCTTTAGAGAAAGGTAACCCTATAGATGGTAAGTCTCACTATGAACCACATCAAAAAATTGAGGAGATTGATGAAGATAGGAGTGTTGGTGAAGATGAAAAAAAGGGAGAAAAAATCAAGAAGAAAAAATAAAGAGGACAAAAAACATAGAGGGATATTGATATGGGAAAATAAAAGCAAATATCACGTGTTAATAAAAAGTGGGGCAAATCCCACAAATAAAAATAAAAAGAGATCATGAAAATTATATCTTTAAATATTGGGGGCATGAATAAGAACCCTAACAAAAAGGTATTAGGAAATTGATAGGTTGATATAGCCAACATAATTATAGAAAAGGAAACTAGGTAGCAAATATTTTAGCCATTCATGACATTGATCTTCACCATGACAAAATTTTAAATTTTAGGAGGCAACTAGTTGAGTGAGATTTATATATTTTTTTTGGTAGATGGCAGATATTATATTATATGGGTTTTAATTGGTGCCCAAAACTAGAAACATCAGCATATAATAAAAAGTATGTAGAGAAGCACAAAACAGGGTGGCTACACCCTAGCCATTCCATGAACCAGACCAAAGAAAAAATAGACCCACACAAGGGTTGTTTAATAGAAAAACAAAGATCAAAAGAGAGATCCCACACAGGGGCTAAGGAGAACATAAAGAAAAATCAAACCAATACCCACATAGGGGTAAAAATATTAGTACTAAAATTCCCACGCAGGGGAACAAAGCTCAAAAGACAAAATAAACCAACTATAATCATCGACAATCTTTTTAGCTACAAAGCTCTTTTGGCCATGTTTCTTGACCAACAGTTTCAGGGAGGCGTTGATGCTATCCATGCCATTGATGACCTAGTATATCAATGGTAGAATGAGGAGAAGAGCTCCCCAATGACATGGTAGGTTTGAATTCCTCATTAGGCAAGAGGTTGGGAGGATTGAGATTTAGATGTTGAAATTCATGCTCAAGAGTGTGAATGGTGGCAAGGTTGTAACCGACTCTAGAGTGATTTGTGGGAAGGCGAGCGAGAGGACTAATATACTAACGACATCCTTGTTCGTATATCCCGAGGCCATATCCATGGCAATTGTATTGACGTAGATATTGCGAGGCAAAAATAGGATTTGACATGTGATTAAGATTATTGTAAAATATGGTTTGTGGTAAAGGAGGTGCTAGTGGTAGCACGAATGAATCAAGGCCTCCATAAACAAAATTCATGGAATTATTGGGAGGACCGAGAGGAATGACATCCCTAATAGTCAAGGGCACATCACGAGGTCGACCAAAATCATGGGTGGTTTAGAAATTGGTTGGTGAATCACGTGAATCGATGATGTGATACTCGCCAGGGCTGGGTGCGGTCATATGGATGGAAACATGGGGAGGATTAGTATGCGTGAGTGGAGGGGAGGACCCCTGTGTGGCTAGGGTGATGGTGTAGTAGGTGAAGGGTAGTGTGTGATGGGGGATGGGTATCCATGTAGGTAGATTGGGCTAACTCTGGATCAAGTCGAGCAGCACGTTGTGCCCACTCATAACATTCAGTGGGAGATCCAGAAATAGGATGATTAACATGTTGGAATTGGGATGGAGGTGAAGGAGAGGAAGTAGATGGATGGGAAACCATGCATGCCCGAGTGGCCCATGGTACAAAGTGACGGGTAGATGGTGGTGGTGTGGGAAGGATGGGTATGGTATT
The DNA here is from genome assembly GCA_028583015.1 of Wollemia nobilis. Lineage (NCBI taxonomy): Eukaryota > Viridiplantae > Streptophyta > Pinopsida > Araucariales > Araucariaceae > Wollemia > Wollemia nobilis. The sequence goes on from JAQPPZ010006010.1 coordinate 1,611,804, forward strand.
GGATGAGGGTGCTGAGGTTGGCATAGCAGAAAAGGTAAGTGGTGGTGCTATGAAGGATGACGAAGCAGCATGCGTGAAGTTATGGTTTGGTGGTCATGGTGGAGTTTGAGACAGAGTGGATGAAGTGAAGGCCACATTGCTTGGGTTGGGGGTAGGGGGTGGTTGTGATGATGGGGGATAAGTGTTAGCGAGCGTACGATGGGGGATGAGAGTGAATTGTGTAGATGTCAAGGATGGACCAGGGAGAATGCTGATGATGTTGCAGAATTAAAAAGGATCACTATCGGTGGAGATGCAGTGAACTAATATGTTATGGACATATTTGATGTAGTGATGAAGCATGGAAGGGACGCATTGCATGTCCTGAATCTAAGGTCGTCCTAACAGGATATTGTATTGCATCTCGCCTTCGATAACATGGAAGAGGGTGGAAATGGTTTTGACACATGCCTTAATGGTTAAGACAATAGTGCCAATGGTGGGGTGCATAGAGCCATCAAAGGCTCAAAGATCCATGGATGGTGTAGCAAGATGAGATGGGTGAAGACGAATATGGTTTAAGGCTGTGATAGAAATGACGCTGATAGAGGAACCGATATCAATGAGAACATGCTTATAGGTAACAACGTTGATGGAGGCTTGAATATGTAATGGAGGATCCGCTCCCTCGCCTACAACTTTTGTAATTTCATGATCATGGAAGCTGATAGAAGGTTGTAAGTATATCTAAACATTGCCAACAAAGTTGGCAAAGGAATCTACGTTTTGGGTGTCAAGATCAAGAGAGTGGAGGATAGAATCGAGGGCTTCACGGTGAGGTTGGGATAACTGCAAGAGGTCGTAAATGGATAACCACGCAGGGGCGATGTGGAGCTCATGAGAAAGGCTACCACATATGGTGATAACATTTTATGGAGAAGGTGGAGGGACTGGTGGTGTAATTATGGAAGTTGTGACTGGAGGTTGTTGTGATGTAAAAGGTTATTGAGTGGCTGCAAGGGGGTAATGTTTATTGCGAGTAACGATGTGGATCATACCCACAAAAACCTACTGGGAAGGACCTCGATTGACGTGGTTAACCTGACATGGATCATTTTGAGGTGGATTACCCCCATGCTTAGGTAAGGGATTTTGAAATATCCCCAAATTTTGATTTTGTGGTGCAAGGGGGTTTGAGACTTGAATGGAGCCTCGATCAATTAGGTCTTGGACAACATGGCAAAAGATGCGGCATGAATCAATGGTATGGCCATGTTGTCAATGATAATCACAAAAATCTTGGGGGTTGTAATCTCATGATAAAGGGTGATTTGGATCAAGTGGTTGGACATTCAATAAATGGGTGAGGCCCCCCTCAGTAAGTCATCGAAATAGAGTGGGCATGGATTCAGAAATAGGCGTCCAATTGGTGGGGGATGAGGTGGTCGTGGATTGCAGCCTTGATAGGTATTGGGTTGTGGTGGGGGGTTGTTGGTTTGTGGAGTGGGAAGAAGTGGAGGATTTGCTTGATACTGATTGTGGGGGGATCACGGAGGAGTGGGTTGTGGAGCTTGCATAGATGCCATTTGCACCGATAGATATGATGGGTTGATAAGAACTTGATTGGTTTGTGGTGGTCATGTGGTAGGCGGGATATATGGAGGGTGATTGTAGTAGTAGTTGGTGGGGTAAGGTGGTTTTTGATGCAATGTGATTTTTCTCGTGTGGACCTTGATGTCCTTGATTACTTTGGCTTGGGAAATGGCTTCCTCGAATGTTCGACTCTGATGTATTTGCAATGTTTGGGAAATTTGTTTGTGACAACTCTTGGCAAAGAGTTTGACGAGCTCTAAATGTGGGAGAGGGAAAGTGAGATTATGAAGGATCACTCTCCAATGTGCGACAAAATCAGTAATAGTCTCGTCATCCCATTGGTGCAAAGCATATACATCAAATAGGGTGAGCTTGGTTTTTATGTTGATAGCAAAATGTTCAAGAAAAATATTGGCCAACTGCTCAGATGTGTAGAGGCTATGGTGAGGTAAATGGTTGTACCAATCTAATGCTTGACTTCAAAGCGACATGGCAAAGTTACAAAGCATAAGGGGATCACTTTCGTGCAATTGGTAACAAGCGAAACAGTAATGATTGAGGTGCTCTCTAGGATATTCCTTACTTTTGAATATATCAAATTTGGGAACTTCAAATCTGTAAGGGTAAGGATGGACAGGAATAGATGGGTGAATGGATTCATTGCATAGCTCGTCGTATGTGGGCTTTTGAGGCCCATAACCAGCGGTACGCATATCCAAAGCATACAACTACTCTTGCATGGCCTGAAAATCACTAGAGAGCATGGTGGTAGTCTTAGGTAGAGTTGGAAATGGAAGGGGTGGTGCGAAAGTGGGGGGTGTTACGATGTGGCCGAGGCATAAGTTAAATGTGGGGGATACCGCAGCTGCTGCTCTTCCCACTACTGATTGTAAGCATCCTACTGTGGAGTGGTATTACAGGACAAGAACTTGATATGGATGGGATGAGATGTATGGAGCCTGGAACATGGGTGGTGGCTGCTATGATGGATCATAATATCCAAGAGGCGAGGAACCAAGAATTGGGATCTGTTGTTGCTGTTACATGTCATAGTAACTAAGAGGTAACTGTTCAGGCATGGGCATCTGCTTCTGCTATTGCTCATACTAAAAAGTAGGTTGCTCCTGAGTAGTAGTAGTGGATGACCATAGGGGTGGATTGGTGAAAAAGGCTAGTGATGTGGAAGAAGGGGGTGGGATAGACGTGGATGTATGAAAGGAAAATTATTGTGAGGTAGTGGAGGTCACGAAAGAGGACTGAGGCAAAGTAGAAGGGTTGGCGAATAAGGAATTTGGTTGAACAAAACATCGAAGTGGGACACCTTGGTAGGCAGGATGCAATGGAGGCGGTAGATATAAAGGGGGAGGGGGTAGCCAAAAAGTACTGGGGTGTATAGATGGCGGGTCATAGGTGGAGAATGGAGGGTAACCGGGAGGTGGAAATGTGGCGAACTGGGGAGTAGGTGGTGGGGGTGGGGTGTGGGATGTGCATGGTGGAAAAGCCTAGATAGAGGGGTCCACAAGGCTTGATGAAGCCATGCGGTAACTTTGTGATGGATGGGAATGATATGCAAGGGATCTGATAGATGGTGGCTGAGATGAAGGCGGATGACTAGAGGAAGCTTCATGAGATACAGGTATTTGTGAGGAAAGTGATGTGGAGGAAGGAGGGGTGGAAATCATACCAACAGACTGCATCATGGTAACAATATCCGAAACAATTTGGGAGACAACGACATAGTCACCCAAAAGGGGACGAGAATAATGGTCAATGAATGGATGAGTGAAGGAAGGGGAAGGGGGGGAGTGAGCTCCTCTGCCACCATAACTAGTATGAGACGACCAGGAGAGGTGTAGATGACATTAGGGCAGAAAGTGGATGGGGGATTGAGTGAAGAGAGAGCTTCTAAAGGAGGGGGTTCCTCGATGTGCTCATCTAGGAAATAAGATGGTGGAAAAGAGGCCATATGGGATGTAGTACTAGCTCTGGGGGCAGAAGGCCCTATCAATAGGTCATGCACAACTTTGGATGGAACCTGCTCGAACTCAGAAGGTGGATCTGTGGTCCGAGAAGAAGAGGACCCTACAATAAGAATAGTCTGTTGGACGGCCTCAGTAGCGCGACGAAGTTCTTCACAAGTCTGACTATGCGTAATCGACATGGTAATATATGCAAGAGGTGGTATAACAGTCAACATAAGTGAAAGGTAGACTCATAAGATGTATGTGATTGACCGGGATACTCTCTGGTGGCATAAAAACAAGTTCATAGGTCTGGGGTACAGATCATAAAGGCTCACACTGTAGGGATGCAGACCACCCAGAATGAAAAATAGAAGGCTAAAAATGTGCAGTAAGTGCCTCTGTGTGTTATGTGTACATTCTGGAACCTAGAGAACAGGTTCACAGGTCAAGGGTGCAGACCAGATAGGTTCACACTCCAAGGGTGCACACCACCCAAAAAGTGTAGTAGAGGGTGAAATTTGTGCTGTGTATACCCTCCCTATGCTAAAAAAATATGTGTGAATCAGTATGGTAGCTTGAATGCTATATTTTTGCATAGAATCGTGCAAAATAAGTTTGAGTGTAGGATGATTATGCTGGGAAGCACAAACCGCCTAAAAAAAATAATGCAGTGAAAATTATGGAGATGAAATGGTGAGACAATCCATAAGTGTGTTATAAATCTTTTGATGCGCTGTTGTAACCACTTTTCCTGAGATTCAAAAGCAAAAGTTCATTCTTTTTGGTTTTTTTGTGTGTTTTGATGATAAAATATACGGCCTAGTAGTAAAATTCGGGTAGTGGATGATATGCTAATATGAATCAGGTATGTCATAGCACCTACAATGCCCAAAGGCACACAAAATAGGACTATTTTTCCAACAGATGAATGACTACCTAGATGGAATATGGTACAGTAAAATGATATCCAAAAGGGGGAGACTCAAAATGCGCTAATGAGTCAAATAAACTCTCACGAAGAGAGGTTGCGCTGTCAATGTGGTGCTACTGTCATACCCATGCTTTTGCTTAACCCTCACGTTTAAGGCACCCAAAGTAACGATAGCTACGCCCACTAATTATTTGAAAAGCCTTGTGGTAAAGGGGCTTTCTAAAACTACCCACTTTGAACGTACCTTCCAGTGATGAATTATGGATAACCAACACTCAAAGTGGGAAGGACCGGTTGAGTGTTAATACTGGAATAGTCCACGTGGGGGGAAATAAGGTGTCTAATTCGAAGGTGAACCAGTGGAGGGCAAGCCCATACCACACTGAACTCTGGTGTTGAGTTGGTGATGAAATCCAACTCGAACTGGAGATGAAACCCAGCGCCTTACACCGATTAATTTGGAGCGTGAGTGTGTGGTGTTTGTTTGTGCGGTGCTGTTTTAGAAGCAAATCTAGATTAATACCTTTTCAAAAGAAAACTATTCTAGGATGCCTTTTTGAAATTGAAACTATGCTAAGATGATTTTTGAAAGAAAATCTATTTACTGGTTGGTGTGCAAAAGTGAATCTAGGCTATCAATGAGTGAATTAAAATCTAGTTAAGTGGTTTACAAAAAGGTAAGTCTAGCTAAATGATTTTGGAATTTGAATTTAACTAGGAAATGACTAAAAATTTCATCTAAGAAAAACGAGAATGTGTAATTGTTTTGTGGAACTTGCAGCTCAATGTGTTAGAGTAGCTTCAAAACAGAGGAAATAAAAATATTTTGGCACAAAACCTGTGTCCAGGTGAGTGGAAATACCTTCAATTTGCTCTCTAGTCTAAGACTGTGTAATTTTGGAAGGTTCACACTCCTGAGGTGTGAACTTATCTTCTGTTGAGGAGTTCGCACTCCTGACCTATGAACCAAGATCCGTAAATCGAGTTGACTGATTTTGGAGTCTTGTGATGATTTTGATGTCCCTAGATTATTTTTAGTACATATACCTGCATAGAAAAATTCCAAGAAACCCAAATTGAGTATATCAAGACAACCAAAACAAATAAAATCTCACAAATTCTCATAGTAAGGAAATGAAAAAAAATAAATTAACTACTGGTTTGGTGCCTAAAAGTGCAAGGACGCTTTAACCTCGCATATGTCGTGGCAAGATACAGTTTGGGATCTAGGTATGGAAGCTCGCAGACTCTGGGAACATGAGGCTTTTAATCTCCCCTGACTTACCTTGTCGTTGGTTGTGGGTGTCTAAACCAATACTTGGGTATCAAGTAGTAGTTTGAGGCAGATTGGGGAATTCACACGTCCAAGTGTGTACTCACTACTCTCTTTGTAAGATAACCGGTGCACCAGTGAACCTTTTATGGTTAGGTCTAGGCCTTTTGTGGTTTGGCCTGAGATGTTTTTTAGGGCATTTTTGATTTGTGGTGTTCTTCAAAGATGACAACTACCTGCCATACAAAAAAGACCACAATTTTTGTTAGAATACGATTAAGATTTAGCTTGGTGGGGGTCCCACCGGGCGTGCGAGAATGAAACTACCAAAAAGACACCATAACACCTCATTCAAATATTATGGAACCTGCTGTAATTGTATTGAAAATTGTAAAAAAAGGGTTACAAAAGATGATATCCTTTTACAATTTTACCCCTTTGGGATACAATAGAGCCTTCCCCAAGGAATCTCTTAGGAGTGTGGTACAAAGACAACACAATCAATCCTTTGTGGGTTCCTCGATGTAGGTGGGCTCTTGCTCGTGAGCCATCGCTTGTTGGAGATTTCCTTGTACTTGACTAGACATATAAACTTACAAAATTCTATTAGTGCGTTGGGGGGTCTGCCTCAGTCAAACCTTGTATTTATGAAGACAAAAGACACAAAACTATTCAAAACATGAAATTAACTATTAAAAACTAGCATAAAACCAGAAAATAAGTTATCCTTACCTATCCGAGTGATTATGGAGTCTGTTGCAGAGGTTTGCACTCTTGGGGTGCGAACCGAGAGGTTCGCATGTGTGAGGTGCAAACTGGAACTTTTGAAGTCAGATTACTCAGGTAGGGTCCCTAGTACTCCTGATTGGTTCCATTGATATAATTTATCCAGAAAAGCTTTTGAGCTACAAATATTGATGATGAAGTCAACCTGTCTCACTCACAATATGGTCATAAACATGAGGTAAGCTGATTAAGATGGTTGTATGATAGCTATGCAATGGATGTGTGATGGGTATGTGATGGATGTAATGGCAATGGTAATTTCATCAGAGTTTTGGTATGCAAAAGTGTGATGATCTAAAATGGTGAAAATGGCCTTCTATTTATAGAGTGGGCTAGGGCGAGAGAAAGGGGATGAGGTGTCCCCTATGAGGTGGATGTGGTGAGGTGTCCACCAAAGAGGTGTCCCCTAAGGTGTCTTGGGTCATAAATGAGGTTGGGTGAGAGAATCCCTCACCCATACAAAAGTAATGATGATTAGAGATAAATATCAATTTGCCATTAATATTCACCTTTATGAAAATATCTTAGCATTACTTAATCATATTTGTGTGCAAAAGTCTTCATCTTGCATTAATGACCTAGGGGTGTGTGATGTGGGGAAATATATGGGTGTAAATGTGGCAGGGCTAGGCTAGGCTAGGCTAGGTTAGGTGGAAGGCTAGGCTTAGTAAAAGTAGACTAGGTGAGGTGGAGGGTTTAATTAAATCAGGATTAGATCTAATTAATCATGAAATTAGCCATAAAGCATAACTTGACCAAAAAGTGTTGACTTTCTAATCATAAAGTGCTTTTTGACCATGGTGAAGGTTTCAACCTTAGTTGAGTTGCCATGATGTCACATGAGGAACTAGAGTTAAGCGTAGGAAAGGGCTTAGCTAGCCCAAAGGGGCTAATGGTGATGAATAGTGATTTTAGGCCAATTTATGCAATTTTCAATGGTTTTACAAATTGATCAGTCGTGATGATGTAAGAAGTGGAAATGTGTGACTTTTGGGTGTCTATAAATGTAAAAATTTGTATACCTTTAGTGTATCCACATTCATCTATAAATTTTGTTATAATACTTCCAATTTGGAGATAAGAAAATTGTTATAAAGTTAGTTACATGATTATATGCATAGTACTTTTTGATAGCTTTGTAATAATTGATGTCTATAAATGTTAGATCCCAATGTGATAAATTATGAAAAAATAATGAGATGTGAAACTTGATTAAAATCAACCAATAAAAACACTTTATTTTATTGTGATGAGCAAGGTGCAACCAAAGTATTGTCATTGTTGTCAACACAGATAGAGGATCGGTTGATGCAATGGACAAGAGTTCATTGATGAGCAAGGTGCAACAAAAGTATTGTCATTGTTGTCAACACAGACAGAGGATCGGTTGATGCAATGGACACAGTCAGGGAGATCGGTTGATGTAGTGGACAATAGATCGGTTAATGCAATGGATAGGAGTTCAGTGGTCATACAGAGCATGTACAATGATTCTCCAAGAAGAACATAGTGGCCCATATGCAAAAGCTCAAAGAAACAGACAAGTAAGAAAAGTGTCGTGATATCGCGACATGTTTGGCTGGAAAGAAAAACTGTCGCGATATCGCGACATGTTTTGCCAGAAAGAAAAATTGTTGCGATATCGCGACATGTTTGACCGAAAAGAAAAACTGTCACGATATCGCGACATGTTTGGCCAGAAAGAAAAACTGTCGCGATATCGTGACATGTTGGGCAAGTGGAAAAACTGTCGTGATTTTGCGACAAGTTGGAAGCAAAGAAGCCAAGTAGAAAAACTATCACGATTTCGTGACATGTTGAAAGCAAAGAAGGCAAGTAGAAAAATTGTCACGATTTCGTGACAAGTTGGAAGCAAAGAAGCCAAGTAGAAAAACTATCACGATTTCACGACATGTTGGAAGCAAAGAAGGCAAGTAAGAAAACTATGTCATGATTTCGCGACATGTTCGAAGAAGCAGCGCATACAGGAAAAATTTTCATGATTTCGTGACATGTTCAATGAGAAGGCACATGCAAGAAAACTGTCATGATTTTGTGACATGTTCGGAGAGAAGGCGCAAGCAAAGAAAACTATCGTGATTTTGCGACATGTTCGGAGAAAAGGCGCAAGCAAAGAAAACTGTCGCGATTTCACAACATGTTTAGGGAGAAGGAGCTCACAAAGAAAGGTGATTTTGCGACAATCTGTAAGAGAGGCAGTACGGATGAAAATGTGTCCCGATTTCGTGACATGTTTGAGAGAAGGAGCTTGCAAAGAAAAGTGTTGCGATTTCGTGACAATCTGCAAGAGAGGTAGTACAGACAAAAATGTGTTGCAATTTTGCGACATGTTTGAGAGAAAGAGCTTGTAAGGAAAAGTGTCGTGATTTCATGACAATTTGCAAGAGGAAGCGCTAAGGAGAAAAAGTGTTGCGATATCATGACATGTCGGGTTTTCGTGACCCGAAGAGGAAAGAGAGTGTACGGAGGCAATTGTGTCATGATTTCACGACATGTTTCATTTTCGCGGGCGAAAGACAGAGAAAAGCACAAGGCAGCGAAAGTGTCACGATTTCGTGACGTTCCGTTTTCATGGGCGAAAGATAGAGAAAAGCACAAGGCAGCGAAAGTGTCGTGATTTCGTGACATGTCATGTTTTCGCTAGTGTAAGCAGAGAAGAATGCAAAGAAGCAAAAAGTGTCACAATTTCACATGTCATGTTTTTGTGGGTGCAAGCCGAGAAGAGGACAAGGAGGCAAAAAGTGTCACGATATCGCGACATGTCATGTTTTCACGGTCGAACAGCAAGAAAAATTCAAAGTGGCAGAAATGTCATGATATCGCGATAGGTTGTCTTTCGTGACCAAAAGCTGAAGTAAAGTTAACCGAAGTAGAATGACAGTTACAGGGGCAATTGTAGAGGAAAATCATGCAGCCAAAATAAGAAGAGTTAACTGGAGTTAGTGTGACAGTTACAGGTGCAGTTACAGATATAAATCATGCAAGCTAAAATAAGAACAAAGCGGTAGTTACAGGGCACGTGTCGTAGTGAAACCATCGAGTAGCGGTTATACTGTCAGTCCGAAACAAGAGACAAATCCATTAATAGGTTGCATATAAGAATAGTGTGTTAGAAAGGAGTTACTTATAGGAGTGGCTATTAATAGGCTGCATGTGAGATTATGGAAGTTACAAAAGACTTAGGGTTTCAAGATGAAAATATTGTTATAAAAGGGCAGTTGTGTGTAGAAGAAAATGTTTGGCTCATAGTGGAAAAGTGCCACCGTATAGAGGAGAAGTGTTGTGAAAAAGGGCAGAGAGAGTGCGACTGAGAGAGCACGGCTAAAAGAGGGAAAACAGAGCTGTAAGAGTGCAGTAAGAGTGAGCCATAAGAAAGCCGTAAGAGTGAGCTGTAAGACAGGGTTGTTAGAGTGCGATAAGCAAAACCATTGGAGTGGGTGTGTTTCATGAATTGAAACAGAGATTGGATGAGCAATAGACCAGTGAGGGTCTTGTAAAAGTGAAGGCATTTTTATGTCAAAAGAGATTCAAAATAGAAATCCAAGTTGGTGCTTGGAATCAGGGTTTGGTGCTCCTTCCAGTCGGTCTTTGGTAAATCAGGGGTTGGTGCTCCTAGTTGGTGCTAGTAAATTAGGGGTTGGTGCTCCTTCTAGTGGGTGCTAGTAAATTGATTGTAAATTTGGTGCTTTGCAAAGGTTGGATTTGGATAGGAGTCTAAGCAGTCCATTTTTTAGGAGTAGCCAAAATCGGTGAACCTCGTTACATCTAGTGTTATGTGATGCTCTCTTGTTATACTTGTCGTTTCTGGTTTTAAGCTTTCATTTTTAGATTTAAGAGTTGTAGATTTGAAATTAAATAGCTACACTGATTCACCCCCCCTCTCAGTGCCATTGTAAGACTAACAGTTGGTATCAGAGCTAGGTTCTTGTTTTAGGCTAAATCAGTCAGGGTTGATCTTGGATTAGTATGCAATGGGTAAGAAGAATAGATCCTCCTCCAAAAGGACATCTCAGTCAGTTTCAGTTCCTGTGGAAGAGAAAATTGATCCAAAAAAGGTAGAAGAAGTGATTTCTGAAGTTTGTGTTGAAAACCTTGAGATTGATGTAGATCTAGAAGGTGAGTTGATCGCCGCACTTGAAGAGTTAAGTATACAAAAGAAAAAGAACAACAGACTATCCAAAAATTTGGAAGAATACGAGGATGAGATTGAAAATCTCTTCTTACAATTTCAAACGGCCAAGAAAACAAAAGATGCCCTGAAGACACAACTGGATAATAAAGTTGAGGTATATAACAAACATGAAGAGGAATCTAACAAAGTTGTTAGTAATCTGAAGCTGCAAGTAGAAGAGTCCAAAAGGACTAAAGAAACTCTTAGGTCACAAATCAATGAGAAAGAGACTGTTTGTCACCAACAAGAAGAAGAGATTATTTCATTGAAGAAACAACTAGAAGAGGCCAATATAAATCTCAAATTTGAGAAGAGCACAGAGTTGCTAGATACAATGATAAAGCAACAAAGAAGCTCCAAGGCTAAGTTTGGTCTTGGATATGAAGCTGAACAACCTTCATCCTCCAAATATGTAGAGAAGAAGAAGTCCACGGTTGAAGGATTGAAGCAAGAAAAGTCTGAAGCCGAATCTTCAAAAGGAAGAAAACATCAAAGAAGATCTACAACAAAGCAACCACAACAAAAGAGGTTCTCTCACTCTCACTCGTTTCATAATAATGCTTTTAATGGCTATTGTTTTAGGTGTGGCCATTATGGTCATGAGGCAATTTATTGTGGATTGAATAATAGAACAAAGAATTATGCTGTTAGAAATACATCTGCATTCCTGAGTGAACACCATGTGCAATGTTTTAAATGTAATGGCCATGGGCACATAGCAAGGTTTTGTCCAAGCACTTATGCATCTAATCTAAGGCAAGACCATAGATTTCATCATACACATAGAATGCAATACAGACAGGGAATAAAACATGTGCAATGTTTTAAATGTAATGGTCAAGGGCACATAGCAAGGTTTTGTCCAAGCACTTTTGTATCTAATCTAAGGCAAAACCCTAGATTTCATTAGACACAAAGAGTGCAACACAGATAGGGAACATATCATGTGCATAAAAGAAAGGAAAATCTTCATCCATCAAGGATGCACAAGAGACAACCCCACAAGAGAAATGTTCAAGTTCACGAACAGGGGCAAAATAGGGATGTAGTTGAAAAACTCAAGCCCAAGTTCAGGAAAGTCTGGAGAAAGACAGAAGAAAGGAAATCGTGTCTCCTTGGATTGAAGGAGACTACTCCGCTATTGCACTAAGCCACTCCAGGTGGCACATCCTTAGGGGGAGAGATATTAAAGTATTATTTTAAATGCTCCTATGTATTTGTTTGGTTATCTAAGGATGAAAGGCAAGTAGTCGAGATATTGTTGTTTCAGTTGTCAAGTGTGTTTTCAATTCTTGTAGTTGTTTGTGGAGGTGCCGTGAAGGGTAGTGATTGAATTGAGAATCGTCACCATTGGTAGTATTGCTTATGTCATTGTTGTTCTATTGATGGTTCTTACTACCACTGTTCATAGCTATGGATTATAACAGTTCAGATTGTTTTTGTTTAATGAAAGAATGCTTGCCCTAGCTACGTATTTGTGTTTCGATAATAGCAACGTGTATTTGTTCGACACATTGATGATTAAGATTGTGAGATCTTTCATGACGCCTTGGTGAAATTATTTAATTCATAGACAGTTTCATTTTAACTGTTGATAAAATGCCAATCCGAGGTTAAGAAGTATGAGGTTGAGTAAGGGGCACTATGGTTGTTTGTAAAGTGCTTGACAAAATGTCTTCTCCTAATTTGCACAGTTGAAAGTAAGGTGTGACCTGCAGTAACTGTAGAAAACATAGATCAGGTTGTAAATATAAAATGGATTGAGGTAGCCTGCTGGATTCTCACTACAGAGAGAGACAAACAACTGTCATTAGGTTCAAGCTTGTTGAGAATATCCAAGATGCATGGTGGAGATGTATGTAGATGCTGCTGGCATTGCAGAACAAAAATTTGGCTATATAAGATTATTGTATGCCTTCACTAATAGTGGACAAGTTTGAGTTTGCAAAGCAACAGAGGGTAGTTGCACAGAATACAGTGGTCCAGTCATGTTCTTACACATGTTATATTGGTGAAGTTGACGGTGATGGTGTCATTCACTGGTTATTGCCGCTATTCACATTATTGATATTGTTGATGCCTATTATGCTTATCATGATGTTGTCAATCAGTGAAATGAAGTGGTCTTGGACTCAGGGGGAGCATTTATGCATTTGTTTATCTTATTGCTCATGTTTATGATTTCTGCTAACTGTAATAATTTTTGCTTGAGAATGTTGTGCATGGACTCAGGGGGAGTCTGCAGCAGCCCTTTGGTATTATTGTCAAAGGGGGAGAAGAGTTACAGGTAATTGCATGCAATTACGTGTGTTGCCAACAATTCCAAAGGGGGAGATTGATGAGCAAGGTGCAACCAAAGTATTGTCATTGTTGTCAACACAGACAGAGGATCGGTTGATGCAATGGACAGGAGTTCATTGATGAGCAAGGTGTAGCAAAAGTATTGTCATTGTTGTCAACACAGACAGAGGATCGATTGATGCAATGGACACAGTCAGGGAGATCGGTTGATGTAGTGGACAATAGATCGGTTAATGCAATGGACAGGAGTTCAGTGGTCATACAGAGCATGTACAATGATTCTCCAAGAAGAACGTAGTGGCCCATATGCAAAAGCTCAAAGAAACAGACAAGTAAGAAAAGTGTCGCGATATTGCGACATGTTTGGCCGAAAAGAAAAATTGTCGTGATATCGCGACATGTTTTGCCAGAAAGAAAAACTGTCGCGATATCATGACATGTTTGGCCGGAAAGAAAAATTGTCGCGATATCGCGACATGTTTGGCCAGAAAGAAAAACTGTCGCGATATCGCGACATGTTGGGCAAGTGGAAAAACTGTCGCGATTTCGCGACAAGTTGGAAGCAAAGAAGCCAAGTAGAAAAACTATCACGATTTCGCAACATGTTGAAAGCAAAGAAGGCAAGTAGAAAAACTGTCACGATTTCACGACAAGTTGGAAGCAAAGAAGCCAAGTAGAAAAACTGTCACGATTTCATGACATGTTGGAAGCAAAGAAGGCAAGTAAGAAAATTGTCGCAATTTCGTGACATGTTCGAGAAGCAGCACATACAGGAAAAACTGTCACGATTTCACAACATGTTCGATGAGAAGGCACATGCAAGAAAACTGTCACAATTTCACGACATGTTCGATGAGAAGGCACATGCAAGAAAATTGTCGCGATTTTGTGACATGTTCAGAGAGAAGGCGCAAGCAAAGAAAATTGTCGCGATTTTGCAACATGTTCGGAGAAAAGGCGCAAGCAAATATAACTATCACGATTTCACCACATGTTCGGGGAGAAGGAGCTCGCAAAGAAAGGTGTCATGATTTCACGACAATCTGTAAGAGAGGCAGTACGAACAAAAATGTGTCGTGATTTCGTGACATGTTTGAGAGAAGGAGCTCGCAAAGAAAAGTGTCGCGATTTCGTGACAATCTGCAAGAGAGGCAGTACGGACGAAAATGTGTCGTGATTTCACGACATGTTTGAGAGAAAGAGCTTGCAAGGAAAAGTGTCACGATTTCATGACAATTTGCAAGAGGAAGCGCTAAGGAGAAAAAGTGTCGCGATATCACGACATGTCGAGTTTTCATGACCCGAAGAGGAGAGAGAGTGTACGGAGGCAATTGTGTCACGATTTCACGACATGTTTCGTTTTCATGGGCGAAAGACAGAGAAAAGCACAAGGCAGCGAAAGTGTCATGATTTCGTGACATGTTTCATTTTCGTGGGCGAAAGACAAAGAAAATCACAAGGCAACGAAAGTGTCACGATTTCGCGACATGTCATGTTTTCGCTAGTGCAAGCAGAGAAGAATGCAAGGAAGCGAAAAGTGTCATGATTTTGTGACATGTCATGTTTTTACGGGTGCAAGCCGAGAAGAGGACAAGGAGGCAAAAAGTGTCGTGATATCGCGACATGTCATGTTATCGCGGTTGAACGACAGGTTGTCTTTCGTGACCAAAAGCTGAAGTAAAGTTAACCGAAGTAGAACGACAGTTACAGGGGCAGTTGTAGAGGAAAATCATGTAGCCAAAATAAGAAGAGTTAACTGGAGTTAGTGTGACAGTTATAGGTGCAGTTACAGATAGAAATCATGCAAGCTAAAATAAGAACAAAGCATTAAAGGAAGAACGACAGTTACAGGGCACATGTCGCAGTGAAACCATTGAGCAACGGTTATACTGTCAGTCTGAAACAAGAGACAAATCCATTAATAGGTTGCGTATAAGAATAGTGTGTCAGAAAGGAGTTACTTACAGGAGTGGCTATTAATAGGCTGCATGCAGGATTATGGAAGTTACAGAAGACTTAGGGTTTCAAGATGAAAATATTGTTATAAAAGGGCAATTGTGTGTAGAAGAAAATGTTCAGCTCATAGTGGAAAAGTGTTTCCGTATAGAGGAGAAGTGTTGCAAAAAATGGCAGAGAGAGCGTGGTTGAGAGAGCGTAACTAAAAGAGGGAAAACATAGCTGTAAGAGTGCAGTAAGAGTGAGTCATAAGAAAACCATAAGACAGGGCTATTAGAGTGCGATAAGCAGAACTGTTGGAGTGGGTGTGTTTCATGAATTGAAATAGAGATTGGATGAGCAATAGACCAGTGAGGGTCTTGTAAAAGCGAAGGCATTTTTATGTCAAAAGAGATTCAAAATAGAAATCCAAGTTGGTGCTTGGAATCAGGGGTTGGTGCTCCTTCCAGTCGATGCTGGTAAATCAGGGGTTGGTGCTCCTTCTAGTTGGTGCTGGTAAATTAGGGGTTGGTGCTCCTTCTAGTGGGTGCTGGTAAATTGATTGTAAAGTTGGTGCTTTGCAAAGGCTAGATTTGGATAGAAGTCCAAGTAGTCTATTTTTGAGGAGTAGCCAAAACTGGTGAACCTCGTTACATCTAGTGTTATGTGATGCTCTCTTGTGATACTTGTTGTTTCTGGTTTTAAGCTTTCATTTTTAGATTTAAGAGTTGTAGATTTGAAATTAAATAGTTACACTGATTCACCCCCCCTATCAGTGCCATTGTAAGACTAACATATTGTTTTTATATGATTGAGAAAATAGTTTGTGTCATTTTGATGCACCTTGGGAATCAATTTATTTTGGTTGTTACTCCCTTGTTTTGTCCAATAACTCTTTACATCAATAGAATTATCATATTATGGTAAAAAAACTTGAGTTTTGTAAATCATACATATCATACTAAGATCATTAAGGGAGGAAACATTTCTCTAGAATTAAACCCCACATCACTTGTTATACCTCTAGTGGATCCACCTCTTTCTATAGCTCTTGTCATAATATTTCCAATTTGAATATGAGATTGTTTGCTATAAAGTTAGTTGCATATTAACATCTTATAATTACAACAAAGTAATGTTTATAAATGCAAAACTTATCTAAATCCACCAACTAAATACAACTTCTATATGATTTAGCAACTAGTTTTTTCATTACAATGCACCTCGAGAATCAATTTATATTGGTCACTAGTTGCTTCTTATGCCAAACCACTCTTTTCATCAAGGAAAATTGCCATAAAACTTCACTTCAAGGGGCAGAAAGAACTTGTACATGGGGTCAAGTTGGTAATGGCAGTTCGTGTAATGCACCACTTCCTTCAATCATTGTTATCACGATTCCTCTTAGATTTTTATCCATGTTGGTTTCTTAAGGCACAATATCAACCTACTCAACCATTGATTGATTGATGATTCATATGTAATATGTAATATGTAAGAGGAAAAAACAAAATCAACACATTGCCTAGAAAAATGCATACATGAGCTAAAAGGAAATACAGTCATGAAATATGGATATGCTACCCTTGGACACCAAATATCTTCACTAACCAACGACTAATTATGGTTTTGTTATAAATACTATAAGAATACAAATTTATGGATCCCAAGAGGTCTAAAATTGATATACTATGGGACCATATTTAATATAAAGTCATCTCTTGAAGGGCAAATAGCCTATAAACAATTATATCAATATCCCAATAAATATCAAATTGACATAATACTAGCTAATAAAATGACATGGACCATCTAGCAAGGTGCATATGAGTCATGTTGAGTGAATATTTTGCCCTATAGCAAAATGATCACCACAACTAGAGTCTCAAACAGGAAACTCTCTCTTGCAAAGAAATTAAGTAGCATTATTCATTTCTCCAAGGTTCTTGTGAACAAACATTCATATGCATATAATCAATCAAGACAAAAGCAAATAAATGAATGTATACCAGAATAACTTAAACCATGCAAGTAACAGTTAACAAGGGGCCTTTAATGATTCGAACAAGTACTTTGCAATCATAATCCATTAAATCAACCAAATGCGAAGATAGCTTCTTTTAATGTTCTTGAGATTAAAGTAATCTACCCGAAACCCAGTTAGTAACCTCTTTTATCTTCAGCTTAAAAGATTCCAAATGAGAAAGTGTGTGGTATAAGCCACTTCATTTTAAGCTCCGTGCCTTTAACATGAGGTTCATTTTTAGAGTTAGCGGGTTCATTTTATCTTTATTTAAAAGTGTTCCACTATCCCTATGTTAGCCTTTGGTGTTAGTAAAGTTAGCAATGTTAGCATTAAATGTGCAAAAAATTAGTAAGTTAGCAAGCTAGGATTCATTCACTTGATCTGATTTAGTGTGCATTTGGAATTAGTAGCCCTCCTAAACCCATATTTTATCTGAAAATTAGATGAAGGTGTTTGGAGATGCAAGAATGAAAATCTAAATTAAAGAAGTGGATCTAGAAGTGGCTTTCTCTTCTCCGCTATTAATCCCTGGTTTTCTTTGGGAAACACTAGATCTATAAACAAACCCTCCAATTTCTGGTGCGAGCAGATCGCTTTCTCAAGCGCATATGCAGAGCATACTCTTGGAAGATTTATTTACCTTCTTTATAACTTAGATTATTCATGGCAATAAATGAACTGTTTATGAACATGAATTCTGGAAAAGGACTAGAATAGAATGAAAACAAATGCAAAAATTCTGGAATGGACCCGAATCAGAACAGTAGATTTTAAAGCAAGACTAATCTAAATATCAGAAAACTAAAATAGAAACATAATTTACAAAAGTTAGCTGGAAAAACAAAATAGGACATTAATTTGGTTAGCAATCTCCTCCCCGCAAAACCCCAAGTTATGAGATGAAATTCTAAAACAACCCGACCTAACGGACACGCAACATAAACACAATCAAATTAGATCAGATGCAAGACTCTAAGGAAACAAATAATTGCATCATTCCATCATTCACCTATCGTAACCCACTTTATGGCGTAAACGAATAGATACAAGAAGCAATAATGCAAAGGAAAGATTTACAAAAATAGCAGCAGTCTTAGTTTCAATCTCCTTTTGATTTCACACACAAGAGTTGCTCTTGCCAAAAAAAAAACTCCTTTATTTCGAAAGATAGTCTTTGTTTTTTTTCTACAATTTCCAGCCCTTCTCCACTTCTTTGAATGGCGTATTTAAAGCCTCTGAACAAATTTTGTTTCTCCTAGCCATGACTGTTCGCTTCTCCTTCCTTTGTGCATGCATGTGTTTTGATTTCCAAAAAGACTTTTCGTTTCTATTTTGTGGCCCTTCGTTTCATTTTCTCCACATGGGCTTGCGTCCATTTCCTTCCATGTGTAACGACCATCTTAAATGATTTCAAATCATTAAAGATTCCTTATGTAACATTTTGTCTTATTCATTGGATTTTGTCCTTATGTCCACGTCACTATGCAGTCTTCTTTCACTATCCTGGTGTTCATCACTAATATCAGATGCACTGTCAACTACTCTGTTCCCTTGGCAAAAATCGGACATGTCACGAAATCGTGACACTTCTTGTTTCTCTGCCTGCCTACCCCTTTTGAGTCACGAAAATGCAACATGTCATGATATCGTGACACTTTTGCCTCCTTGCTCTCTTTTGTTGCTTTTAGCCACGAGAATGTAACATGTCGCGATATCACGACACTTTTGCCTCCTTGCTCTCTTTTGTTGCTTTTAGCCATGAAAATGTAACATGTCGCGATATCGCGACACCTTTTCTTCCTTGTTCTTTCTCTTCTCTTCTGGCCATGAAAATGCAACATGTCGCGATATCGCGACACTTTTCTTTCTTCTCTTTTGGCCGCAAAAATGCAACATGTCGCGATATCGCGACACTTTTCTTTCTTCTCTTTTGGCCACAAAAATGCAACATGTCACGATATCACAACACTTTTTCTCTTTTGGCCGTGATAATGCAACATGTCGCGATATCGCGACACTTTTTCCTTTTTTGGCCATGACAATGCAACATGTCGCGATATCGCGACACTTTTTCTCTTTTGGCCGCGACAATGCAACATGTCGCGATATCGCGACACTTTTTCTCTTTTGGCCGCGAAAATGCAACATGTCGCGATATCGCGACACTTTTTCTCTTTTGGCCGCGAAAATGCAACATGTCGCGATATCGTGACACTTTTTCTCTTTTGGCCGCGACAATGCAACATGTCGCGATATCGCGACACTTTTTCTCTTTTGGTCGCGACAATGCAACATGTCGCGATATCGCGACACTTTTTCCTTTTTTGGCCGTGACAATGCAACATGTCGCGATATCGCGACACTTTTTCTCTTTTCTCTTTTGGCCATGACAATGCAACATGTCGCGATATCGCGACACTTTTTCTCCTCATTCTTTCTCTTTGCTTTGGACCGTGAAAATGCAACATGTCGCGATATCGTGACACTTTTTCCTCCTTGCGGTGTTTTGCTTTTTCTTTGATCTTTAGCATATGGGCCACTTCGGTCTTCTTGGAAAACATGCAAAAAAGGTGGGTCCCCAAATTTGGGGTACGTTGTGGAGCAACCACAACAAATGGCGACTCTGCTGGGAAATGCTCCTGAGCATTTCGGTGAGAACCCCAACCTGAAAACCTACAACTCAACTACAAGCGTTAGCAAATATCCAAAGAATGTAAATAAACCAGAAATACATGAAACATTAGAATTATTCAAGCATCCGCTCAATGTGTGCATAGTGATTCATTCTTTATCGTTTGAAATAGTTCCCCATTCTATTGCCAATTTCACATGAATGCATATAATGAATCATGGAGGGTCTATGCAAGATCAAATGTATTGCCAGAATAATGAACTATGGCTGACCTGCTTTACCAAGACTCTTAACTTTTAGTAGCACGAGCACAAACATTAAAACTATCAAACCCTCTCGGGACCAATCATGCATGAATTGAGTTCATATACCCAATCTCAAGGTTGGTTATGCGCCACTCGCCATATTGAATCAATGTGCATGTGTAAGTGAAATCGGAGCTTTGGGGAATCAGATTCTCAACCTAAGCGTGATGAGAATTTAACCCTATCCTTACTACTCTGATTTGAGTTCATTACCTCATCTTAAGCAAAATGATTAAACCTATTATGGATAATTGCCAAGCTAGCCTGTCCGTGTGAGCGGTCAGAGGTCTTGCTTTTAAATGAGACATGTCGCCACGCATGAGCCTACTCCACTGCCAGTCAGGCATCTATAGCCCCGGTGGAGATCAGCCCCATAGTCCAGGCTTTGGCTTTGGCTTTCTTGAATTTTAGGGATGACTACCCATCCTTGTGAGGGACACGTAGTACGATCCTTCCAACTCAAATGATGTGATGGAGGTGGATTAATGATGGATTCCTTGAATCTTAGGGATGACTACTCATCCTTGCAAGGGACATGTAGTACGATCCTTCCAACTCAAATGATGTGATGGAGGTGGATTAATGATGGATTCCTTGAATCTTAGGGATGACTACTCATCCTTGCAAGGGACATGTAGTACGATCCTTTCAATCCAAGTGATGTTATGGAGGTGGAGTAGTAATGGCTTCCTTGAATCTTAGGGATGACTACTCATCCTTGCAAGGGACATGTAGTACGATCCTTTCAATCCAAGTGATGTTATGGAGGTGGAGTAGTAATGGCTTCCTTGAATCTTAGGGATGACTACTCATCCTTATGAGGGACATGTAGTACGATCCTTTCAATCCAAGTGATGTTATGGAGGTGGAGTGGTGAAAACCACTGTTTCATGGACTATGTTTTGCATGATGGGACAGACAAGAAAAATTCTTTTCGCCTCACTTTTCTTCCAAGTAAGGTTTCAACCATTTTGCCCAAGATGTTCTTTATATGTGCAGAACGTGTCTAATTCAAGACAATGCGGCATCAGTTTCCAACCCCAAGACCTTACTTAATGTTTATTGTGCAATGATCCTAAGAGGGTCTGACATGCTTTTGGTGGTTGTCTTTGAAATATGGAATGGAATGAGACTCGAGGCTATTATGCAATGCATCCTGAACACAAATGGGTAAGATGGATTATACAAAAATGCTTCACCCTATCTTGCAAAATTGACAACTTTCATGTATCCCAAATTTCAAACGATATTCTTTAATGTGTTTGCAGTGCTCGTGGAGCTTTCTGTAATACAATTCTGTTGTTTCATATACTTCTAGTTTTAGAACATTGATAAGGATACAAACTAACCACTTTGCTATCCCTTTTTTTTTTTTTTATCAAGCCCAAAACTGGTCCCATGACCAACACACTAAGCTAAGAAAAGAACAATGCAATCAAAATGCCTCCAAAACCTCGTTCAGAACAATCTCATCATGCTAAAATAAAGGTTGAAGGCAAAAAAACTAACACACACCTAAGAAAATCAAATCTGCACACGCAAAAACAAAGCATGACATATTTACATATAATACAAGGCCTTGCCATTTCAGGCCTGGAAATAGTGCTTTAAATGCAGCCCATTGACGGGTAAAGCCAAATATTTTTCATCCAGGGTTTTTAATCTAAATCTGTTTTCACCTAGGACTTCTGAAATTTGGTAAGGACCCAACCATAAGTAATCAAATTTATCATGATCTCCTTTCCTCTCATGTCTCTTATCCCACAACAACACTAAATCTAAAACTTTAAATGTTTTGACTCTAGACTTTTTATCAAACCACCTTTTTACTACATCTTGGTGTTTACTAAAGTGAAGCATAGCCTCATCCCTCTTTTCATCCAGATGCATCAATTGTGTTAGTCTAGCTTCAAGTTTATTATCAGTTCCAAGGTAATCTTTCATGAAATGTAATGTTTGTAACTTAAGATTTGTGGGAAAAATAGGATCTTGTCCATAAACTAAGTGGTAAGGAGATGTTCCTAATGATTCCTTGATTCTGATTCTATCAGCCCAAAGAGCCAACTTAAGTTTGTTATGCCAATCTCTAGGATTTCTTTCAAGCAACTTTTTAATGACACATAACAAATTCTTATTAGAAGACTCAGCCAATCCATTACCTTGTGGATAATAATTTGAAGAAAACTTCAAACTCACCATGTTGTCGAATGCCCAATTTGCAAATTCCAGAGAGGAGAAAGCGGAACCGTTGTCACTTACAATGGAGTTAGGCATTCCGAATCGAGTGACAATGTTATCCTCTAAGAATTTAATAACAACTTCTGAAGTGGCATTTTTAGTGGGAATAGCTTCCGTCCACCTTGTGCAATAATCTGTAGCCATGAGAATGTATTTATGGGAATCGAATGAATTGGGACTGATGATCCCAACAAAATCCAAACCCCATTGTGCAAAAGGTCTAGACTCGATTACAGATTGTAATGGCATAGAAGCACCCCTTTCTCTATTTGCCATGATTTGACAAGTATGACATGACCTCACATGAGCATGAGCATCTTTAAACACTTGAGGCCAATAGTAACCAACTCTAAGGATTTGATGGGCTGTGGCATTAGCAGACCCATGTCCTGTCCCATACTTACCATGGAATTCCTCGAGTACTTGTGCTGCCTCTTTTCGATCAACGCAACGAAGGTAAATTCCTTCATGGTTTTTCTTGTATAATGCACCGGATCTGATTAGAAAATTAGCAGATTTTAAATGCAAGGCTCTTCGTTGAGTAGAATTTAAATGTGGTGGACACTTACCATTCAGTAAAAAATACACGACATCTACGTACCACTCATCTTCGGTTATATCTGCTATTTCATAATGCTGACATGAAACTAAGGGATCATTTTCTGCTATGGCCTTAACCAACCCTTGTCCCCGCACTATCTTCATAGGTTGAATTTCAAGATCAAATTCTTGAAGAGTTGAGATCCACTTACCTCGCCTTTCACCCAGTTCATTCTGTATAAACATGGCTTTAACTGCAGGATCTGGGACTATAGCAAACACCCTACTGTGGACTATATAATGTCCGAATTTTTTTACGAGTCTTAAATAGGGCATACATTTGCTTGTCCAAGATGGAATATCTCAATTTTGCATCTTTGAGAGGAGTACTAAGGAAGGCAATGGGATTTTCAATGTTGCGTTCACTCTTCTGAGTTAGAACACTCGCAAAGGAATGGTCTGAAGCAAATGTGTAAATGTAGAAAGGCTTCGCATAGTCAGGACTCACTAAAACCGGGGCTCTAGAAATCGCATCCTTGATTCTTTGGAAAGCATCCCTGTTTTCATTCGTCCATTTGATTTGGGCCTCTTTCTTCAACATATCGTTCAAGGGTTTTGCAATTTCTAAAAACCTTAAATAAATTTTCTAACAAAATTAATCTTCCCAAAAAATGATCTCAATTCTTTTTTGCTATTGGGAAAAGGAATCTGTTGTATGGCATCTATTCTTTCAGGATCAATGGAAATTCCATCTTTGGATATTACATGTCCCAATAATTTTCCTTCCGTTACCCCGAAAATGCACTTCTTTGGGTTGAGTGAAATGCCATGTTCCCTACACCTTTGGAGAACTTTCCTTAGATCCTTGACATGGTTCTCCCTGTTCTTAGAAAATACGGGAATATCATCTACATAGACAATAATGCACTTACCGATGAGTCCCTTAAAGGCAAAGTCCATGGCTCGTTGGAATGTAGCACCTGCATTCAATAATCCAAAAGGCATTCTCCTATATGCAAACGTGCCCCATTTTGTGGTGAAGGCGGTTTTCATCCTATCATTAGGATGGATGAGGACTTGATTGTATCCTGAATAGCCATCTAGGAATGACATCATTTTTGACCCATTTACCTTTTGAAGGATTTCGTCAATGGTAGGTAAAGGGTAATTGTCCTTTTGTGAGGCCTTATTCAGATTTCTAAAATCAATACATAGCCTTATCTCTCCACTCTTTTTCCTCACAGGGACCAAGTTAGCAACCCATGTGGAATGCCTAACAGGAAAGATGATTTTAGCTTCTAATAGTCGCTTTACCTCCTTTTCTATCAAGGGCTCTAGTAACGGATTGATTGGCCTCTGTCTTTGCCTAAAGGGTTTGGAGTCCGGTTTCAAAGGGATTGTATGCATTATAACATTCTGATCATAAGTTCTCAACTCCTTATAGCTCCAAGCTATGCAATCTATGTATTCCTTCAATGCATTGGCAATGGAATTCTTTTCATGTTCGGTACATGCCTTTGCAATGAGTATTTCATGAGGGTTTTCTGCACTTCCAATATTGACTGAGTCACAAGCCTCTTTGGGAGGTGGAACTTTTCTCCCTCCTTTCGGTTGGTATCCAATATCAAACATTTTCTCTAATGAGGCCATCCCATTTGGCATCTCATTCCATTTTCTAGTAGCTTCCATTTTCAAACCTGCCTCTTCTTGCCCCCTCTCGTCTTCATCAATAACTTGATTTTCAAAGATACCAGAATTAGTAACAAAATTGAATATATGTCTGTCACTATCAAAGACTTGGAAATTCGTGACGTTATCAGGTATCGAGGGGCAAGGGACTAATTCTATGGAAAATTTCTTGCACTTCTTGTGATCCACTTGGTTTAAGCATGCTAGCAGACTACGGCCAAAGAATCTGCCAAACGATTGCCTTTTCTAGAGATTAGAGATATGTTAAAAGCATCAAATTCATTTATTAAATCTCTAACTCTGGTTCGGTAAAGGCTGAGCCGCTTGTTCTTACATGCATATTGTCCTTTAACTTGTTTTACCACCAATTCAGAATCACCTAAGACCTTGATACATTTGATTTTCTTTCGAAGGGCCAATTGAAGTCCGAAAATCAAGGCCTCATATTCTCGCCACATTGTTGGTGGTCGGGAACTGTAATCTATATGCAACCAACATAGGTTTTCTGTCTAGACATGAAAGTTCAATACCAGCTCCCGCCCCTTGTTTGGACTTGGATCCATCAAATCTTAAAGTCCAAACCTTATGGTGTTCTTCAGAATCATTGCATCCAATACTTCCATTTTGAGAATTCTCAAGAATTTCTACGTCCAAGCAATAGGCTCCTAATTCAGTTTCAATGTATTGAATCTCATTAGGTTTGTTGTATTATGTTATCATTTCCTTGAGCCTAGGTTCACTATCAATTCGAATTTGGTTGGCCACTCCTCTCCAAGGCAACCACATATGTGAAGAGTCTGTTACAATGTATCCGTTTAAGTTCTTGCTCCAATCTCTTCCCAACACCATGCCATATTTGATGGGAATGTTAAGTACCAATATATCTATGTGATGTTGAACCCTAGGTTCTGAGTTGACCTGAATAAGAATATCCCTTATTTCTCCCACTGCCTCCATGGCCGATCTATCCAGTTGCACCACCTTGCTTTTAGAAGGTTTTGGTGTAAGTCCCAATTTTTGACAGATTTCTAGGGGCATAATGCTAGCAGAGGCCCCTGAATCTATTAGACAATTGTGTAGATTTCTACCAGCAATTCTAATGGTTATGAGAAATGGGGGCACGTCTCGCTTTTCCCCTTTCCAAACCAATTGGGATTCAACACCCTTAGCTTCATGAACTTGGGTAGGTGGATCCAAACCTTTTGGTGGACTTACTTCTTGGCCTAAAATTTGGGACATATCATACATTGAGACATTGGCCTTAGTTTTCTTCATGTCTTCTATCAAGTCATAAGTGGGTTTTTCCAAATTTGACATGTTTTGCACCAACTTAGACTTCTCCGCCATTGATGGAGGAGGTGGATTAACATCTCCTTTGAAATCGGGAGGAAGTAATGGGTTGTTTGGAGGGGTAGAGGAAGTTTTGGGATCCTTAGAACTCCTTGTGTAATACTTGTGATTTCCTTTCCCAAAATGTTTATTGGCATGAACTTCCAATGTTTCTTCATCTTCTTTTCCAAAAAACTCCACATCCTCCTCTTCTTCACTTTCTTGGGAATATATAACTTCAGTCAATATAGACTCCTACTTTCCATGGCAACAATGCGGGCAATCATTATCACAAGATCTTGACTCTCCAAAATCTTTCGAGACATCTGCCTGATTGGCTACGGGATTGGGTACTCATCCATTATTAGGATGTGTGTTGTATGTTCCTTTTCCTCTATGGTTATGAGGTCGGTTATGACCCATGACTTGGTCAAATTTTTTATTAACATTTCCCATAGTAACCAAAACTTTGGCCAATGTTTCCTTCATGTCTTCTATCACGGATTCAGGCCCATGTGGTTGGGGCACTGTAATTCCGGGCCCAACTATATTTGTTGCATTAGCCACCTCTGGAATAGGTACAATGGCTTGGGTCTAGGCACTTTGATTCCATCCTGGATTCACACTTTGAATAGGAGTGATTGTTGGATAAGTCGTTGGGCTTGGCATACTAATCGGAGTGAACCTAGGTATGGTCAACAAGTTATTGCCCATACTGAACCCAGGCAAGGTCATCGGGTTATTTGGAATCAATGCCTGTGTTGAAACAGAGGCATTAGGATAAGTGGGAAATGATGCGACTTGAGATGGTTGTTGGAAATTGTTCATTGTTGGAACTTGTGGTGCCATTAATTGATTCATCATGGCGAATTGACTGTATGGACCATATTGTCCCATCCCAGTCAATTGAGACAACCCTACTCCTAGTAAATTCATTTGTTGTTCAAGGGTCATTGTCTTCGCATAAGCTAACGAAAGCGTCGTAACTTGAGGATTCCTTCTAGTCAACAAGGATGTTAACGGATCTAAAGCTCCAAAGTACAATTGCAGGGCCACCGCAGGATCTACTACAAAGTGGCGAGTTAAATTTGTATATAGTTTTTGGAACCTCTGATTGAATGTTCTTATGGGCTCATTGGGTAACCTTTTGCATGATACGAATAAATTATAAATTATGGAAGGATCCAACAACATTCAAAATTGGCTAATAAAGGCAGCTTCTAATTGGGCCCATGAAGTAATGGACCCTACGGGAAGATTCCTGTACCATTCATTGGTCGTACTTTCTAGACTAGCAGGGAAAATTTGACAAGCGATATCTTCATGGGTAACTCCTTGTCTAAACATGTAATCCTTGTAAATTTGGACATGTTCTTCGATTGTTATGGGACCATCATGCACGAATTTAGGCAATCCCCTTTCAATATTTCTAGGCAAGTCATGGACTACCCCAGGGATATCCAAGGGAGAACTTTGCGCACCATACCAAAGGGCAGGTGGTTGTTGTTGTTGTTGTTGTTGGGCCATGTTATTCAAAGGTATCGACCCTATAGGAACAATGGCGACACTTGTAATGATGGGGACAGATGCACTTGGTATAGCTGTCACGTTTGAAATTGTGGGCTCAGGCCCACTAGACGTACTTGAGTCTAAAGATGCTCCTAACTCAAGTACATCGGGTGGTATTTTGATCTCTAATGTTTTGTTTCTCGGCTTCCTAGCAGTGGGAGAAAGGCTTTGGAAAATAGTTTCCCCTGTGGTTTTGGACCTAGTAGCTATGTACTCAAGTTGGGCCAGCTTGAAAACTCTAGAACTCTAAAAGACTTCTCTCAACTCACTTGCAAAATGAAACAAATAAATGTTATACCTGTAAGCACAATAGGTGGAAACAAAACTACCCACGTTAATCGTTAGAACAGATCACAATCACAAAGCAATAAAGAAGGCCCTCCTTCTAGCGCCAAAATGTTGAGTGAATATTTTGCCCTATAGCAAAATGATCACCACAACTAGAGTCTCAAACAGGAAACTCTCTCTTGCAAAGAAATTAAGTAGCATTATTCATTTCTCCAAGGTTCTTGTGAACAAACATTCATATGCATATAATCAATCAAGACAAAAGCAAATAAATGAATGTATACCAGAATAACTTAAACCATGCAAGTAACAGTTAACAAGGGGCCTTTAATGATTCGAACAAGTACTTTGCAATCATAATCCATTAAATCAACCAAATGCGAAGATAGCTTCTTTTAATGTTCTTGAGATTAAAGTAATCTACCCGAAACCCAGTTAGTAACCTCTTTTATCTTCGACTTAAAAGATTCCAAATGAGAAAGTGTGTGGTATAAGCCACTTCATTTTAAGCTCCGTGCCTTTAACATGAGGTTCATTTTTAGAGTTAGCGGGTTCGTTTTATCTTTATTTAAAAGTGTTCCACTATCCCTATGTTAGCCTTTGGTGTTAGTAAAGTTAGCAATGTTAGCATTAAATGTGCAAAAAATTAGTAAGTTAGCAAGCTAGGATTCATTCACTTGATCTGATTTAGTGTGCATTTGGAATTAGTAGCCCTCCTAAACCCATATTTTATCTAAAAATTAGATGAAGGTGTTTGGAGATGCAAGAATGAAAATCTAAATTAAAGAAGTGGATCTAGAAGCGGCTTTCTCTTCTCCGCTATTAATCCCTGGTTTTCTTTGGGAAACACTAGATCTATAAACAAACCCTCCAATTTTTGGTGCGAGCAGATCACTTTCTCAAGCGTAGACGCAGAGCATACTCTTGGCAGATTTATTTACCTTCTTTATAACTTAGATTATTCATGGCAATAAATGAACTATTTATGAACATGAATTCTGGAAAAGGACCAGAATAGAATGAAAACAAATGCAGAAATTCTGGAATGGACCCGAATCGAAATAGTAGATTTTAAAGCAAGACTAATCTAAATATCAGAAAACTAAAATAGAAACATAATTTACAAAAGTTAGCTGGAAAAACAAAATAGGACATTAATTTGGTTAGCAATCTCCTCCCTGCAAAACCCCAAGTTATGAGATGAAATTCTAAAACAACCTGACCTAACAGACCTGCAACATAAACACAGTCAAATTAGATCAAATGCAAGACTCTAAGGAAACAAATAATTGCATCATTCCATCATTCACCTATCGTAACCCACTTTATGGCGTAAACGAATAGATACAAGAAGCAATAATGCAAAGGAAAGATTTACAGAAATAGCAACAATCTTAGTTTCAATCTCCTTTTGATTTCACACACAAGAGTTGCTCTTGCCAAAAAAAAACTCCTTTATTCCGAAAGATAGTCTTTGTTTTTTTTCTACAATTTCCAGCCCCTCTCCACTTCTTTGAATCGCGTATTTAAAGCCTCTGAACAAATTTTGTTTCTCCTAGCCATGACTGTTCGCTTCTCCTTCCTTTGTGCATGCATGTGTTTTGATTTCCAAAAAGACTTTTCATTTCTATTTTGTGGCCCTTCGTTTCATTTTCTCCACATGGGCTTGCGTCCGTTTCCTTCCGTGTGTAACGACCATCTTAAATGATTTCAAATCATTAAAGATTCCTTATGTAACGTTTTGTCTTATTCATTGGATTTTGTCCTTATGTCCACGTCACTATCCTGGTGTTCATCACTAATATCAGACGCACTGTCAACTACTCTGTTCCCTTGGCAAAAATCGGACATGTCGCGAAATCGTGACACTTCTTGTTTCTCTGCCTGCCTGCCCCTTTTGAGTCGCGAAAATGCAACATGTCGCGATATCGCGACACTTTTGCCTCCTTGCTCTCTTTTGTTGCTTTTAGCCACGAGAATGTAACATGTCGCGATATCGCGACACTTTTGCCTCCTTGCTCTCTTTTGTTGCTTTTAGCCACGAAAATGTAACATGTCGCGATATCGCGACACCTTTTCTTCCTTGTTCTTTCTCTTCTCTTTTGGCCGCGAAAATGCAACATGTCGTGATATCGCGACACTTTTCTTTCTTCTCTTTTGGCCACGAAAATGCAACATGTCGCGATATCGCGACACTTTTTCTCTTTTGGCCGCGAAAATGCAACATGTCGTGATATCGCGACACTTTTCCTTTTTTGGCCGCGAAAATGCAACATGTCGCGATATCGCGACACTTTTTCTCTTTTGGCCGCGACAATGCAACATGTCGCGATATCGCGACACTTTTTCTCTTTTGGCCGCGACAATGCAACATGTCGCGATATCGCGACACTTTTTCTCTTTTTGCCGCGACAATGCAACATGTCGCGATATCGTGACACTTTTTCTCTTTTGGCCGCGACAATGCAACATGTCGCGATATCGCGACACTTTTTCTCTTTTGGCCGTGACAATGCAACATGTCGCGATATCGCGACACTTTTTCTCTTTTGGCCGCGACAATGCAACATGTCGCGATATCGCGACACTTTTTCCTTTTTTGGCTGCGACAATGCAACATGTCGCGATATCGCGACACTTTTTCTCTTTTCTCTTTTGGCCGCGAAAATGCAACATGTCGCGATATCGCGACACTTTTTCTCCTTGCCCTTTCTCTTTGCTTTGGACCGCGAAAATGCAACATGTCGCGATATCGCGACACTTTTTCCTCCTTGCGGTGTTTTGCTTTTTCTTTGATCTTTAGCATATGGGCCACTTCGGTCTTCTTGGAAAACATGCAAAAAAGGTGGGTCCCCAAATTTGGGGTACGTTGTGGAACAGCCACAACAAGTCCATAGGCTTTTACAATATATATCACATCATACAATGTCAACTTGTAGGCTTGTACAATAAATCACATCGTATAATACTTGTCATGGCTAGTAAGTGAAATATAACATATTTCAATATCCTCTCTTAATTTGAATGCAAGGACATAGAGAGATGATATTACTATACATCCCCTTGATAAAAGCTCTTCCATGCGAGTACACTCCCATAATCAAGTGAAAGAGATAAAACCTCATTCAAGCACTTAATATACACCTTACAATCCATCATATTCTTGCACAAACTCATATCCAATTTTTTACAGTAATAAAAAACAAAGACCAATACTACATAGAGCATGAATAATCATGCACTCTAAAAAAATGACTCAAAACCCTTTTATGTAATCCAATGTCGAGAGTCATCATCTATGGTGCTATAAAAAATTCCAAGGAGCTATTAATGCATTGGATATGTACAAATGCAATCAACAAAACAAATTATATTTTGAAAAATAAGAGTAATAATTAAAACTCTTGTTGTGGCTGTTCCACAACATACCCCAAAATTGGGGACCCACCTTTTGTTTTGGTATCCGGGTGTTTGCATTTCGTTTTTAGTGTCTAATTCTTCACTTTGTTTTGGGTTTGCAAATTCTTGTCGATGATTTTTTATCGTCAAATTGTTGTCAATTTCTTGTCGATGATTTTTTATCGTCAAATTGTTGTCAATTTCTTGTCGATGATATTTTATTGTCGACGACATTTTCTTGTCGACAATATTTTATTGTCGATAACTTTTTCTTGTCGACGACCTTTGTCATCATTTTCTTGTCGACGATTTTTTCTTGTTGACAATATTTTATTGTCGACGTTTCTTTTGTTGTCATCTTGTGGTTGACGATTTTTATCATCATTGCTGTGTCGACAAGTTTTTCATCGATTTTGTGGTTAGTGTTTTCGTGGTTACTTTTTGGGTTTTCTTTCATTTGTGTATACCGAAAAATATACATTATTATTATTATATATATTTTGTATATAATAATAGTTAAAAAAATGGTGTGTGGTGATTTTCATTTCGAGGGAAGAAAGTAGAGAGGGGAGGGCTCTGGTCCCTCCCCTGCTCCCCCTCCCATGGCTCCTGGTTCTTGCCCAGTTCCTGGCTCAACCCAGGTCATCCCTCCCGGGGAGTGGTTGTTTGCGGATGATCTCCGGGGGAGATCCTTCTCCACTATCCGTGCCCCCTCCCGGCCGGCTAGGGTTTCCTTGGTTGTTTTTTCGGACTGGTGCTTCCCAGGGATCCCTGTTTGGTTGGGGATCCCTTCCCTTTTTCCCTCAGGCTTCCCCCTGGGGTTTTTTGCAGGTTATTCGCATGGATCTGGTCCCTTGCGTTTCTCGGTGCGGTGGAGGTGATGGTTTAGGGTTTGGACAGCTTCCCCTTTTTCTTGTGAATCCTCGACGGGCTCTGTGCTTGGATGGGATTCTTGGTCCCTGCTGCTGGGATCCTCTTCTGTTTTCTCGAGGCGGGTTCTTTGTGGTGCAACTCTTTGGTCGCTTCCTGATGGGCTGGGTCCTCTCTGTGCTGGCTGTCGGCTTCCTGCAGGATGGCTATCGCTGAACGGAATGTTTTCCCGGTGGGCGGGATGGTTTCTCCACAGGGCGGGATCTGCCAAATCCGCCAGTTTTCCCGCGAGGCAGGATCCTTTCTTTTCTGCTGGTTTCCCGGATGGCGGGATTTCCCTGTGGTGGTTTTGACTACTTCCCGCGAGGCGGGATTTTATTGTAACGGTTTTTCTTTGCTTCCTGCTGGGCGGGATCTTCTCGATGGTGGTTTTTGGCTACTCCCCGTTGGGCGGGATCTCCAAAACTACTTCCTTTCTTATTTGTCTGTTTCCCGCTGACAGGGATTGTTTCATGCTTACTGTTACCGCTGGGCGGGATTTCGTTTTGGTGTTCAGTTCAAGGGATTGATGCCCTAGGCCCATTGCTTATGTAATCGGTGTTTTTTAGGGGTTACGTTTTCTGTAATAGGCTTATACATAAAGCCAGGAGGCATGATGCAAGGCTGATTTTGTACATAAGGTTTTGGGATCCTCTATAAAAACCCTTTTTTAATCTACTATAATAATTACCAAAAAAAAAAAAAATGGTGTGTGGTGGTTTTGTGTTAAATTTCATATTAATAATGATAACTCCCAACTTTAGGAGGTGTCAGTTGGGATGATATTGCTTAACCGTGTACATGGTCATAAAGGTTTCTCACAATAACCAAACAAAAAAAGCAATAAAATTATATATATATATATATATATATATATATATATATATAATAAAAAAAAAAAATAAGCAATCAATAAAATAAAATAAAAGAATAAACCTATGAATATAATATTTATAATGATAAAAGGCTTGTATTCATTTCAAATATTAGGGCTTTGTATAAGACTAAAGCCCTTTTTGTGTCTTCGTGCAGGTAATGTGATTGTCGAAAGAGTGAACGGCTGGAGGATACATGGAGATAGCTAGTTGAAAGCGGACAAAATTTACTGGACCAACATGCAGGTAGAGTACTGGATACAACGGAAGGACGATGAATTCCACGTCGAATTGAATCGGGGTGGCTCGCGTGGGCAGGACACGACGGGGGTCCACCAAACACCCATTGGACCAACGATGACGCCCATCACACTAGGTCGAAACAAGAACGTAGCAGCAGGCCCAAGCAGTTGACGTAGAGGGTTTCATAGGGATATGCACCACGTGGATGATTATAAGCATGGATCGATGATGTGGACCGAAGGTTCACAGGGATATGCAACAATGACAAGGATGTTGGGCTCGATAAGGTGGACGTAGGCGCAGGGGTCGATATGAAATCACCAGGCACAGCGTGGAACACATGCCAACACTAGCGAGGGGATCTTGTAGACGTCCACGACGATGATAGCTTTGGCAGAGCCATCATACCCGACAGCGAAGACGCCGCAGCAACGGTGGAACAAAGAGTCTAAGGCCATAGGATTCATACCAGACATGATGCAGTATGACGGTTATCCGATAGTGAGAATGGAGGGTGAACCTACGATAAAGGTTGGGGACAAACTCGAACAAATTGCGGCAGGAGCGACAGAAAATGTAATGGTAGCTAGCGATGATAGTGGGTAGTTTAAACCATGTAATTGAAGCCTGCCACATGGGTGTTCGGTTTGTTTGGTACTTACATGCATAAAATTTATTTGAGGACCCTAGGGACCTATTATTATAGGTCGTTGGTATTACATATGTACGGATAAGAGCGTTACATACACGTATAAAAGGGGGAGTTACTAGGGACTAAGGTCGTCGTTACATTATGGGTAATCAAAGTTCAAAGGGTAATAAGTCGTCACATGCACGCTGTGAGTGGTGTTGTCTTGGTTATTTGGGATGTTATGAAACTATAGAAAAGGAGGGCTTTTGAAAGTAAAATAAAACGTTTAGAAATGAAGAAGAAAAAGCGCAGGAAGCGAAGCCAAATGGTGGAGGAAGAAAATGAAAAGTCAGGTGTCCATTATCAAGGTTATAAAAAGCCATCGAAGCTATTGAGAAAGGGGCTGGACCTTTTAGGAGGCCACATAGGGTTGGAAACTTTTCAGAGAAGATTGCAGGAATGAAGGCAAGGCCTTGGCACTGGGTTTTTTTGGATATTTTTCCTTCCACATTGGACTGGTTCTTTGAGAAAACCAGATTTCTGTCATGTACAAGCACATATTTTTAATACAGAAAATTTCAAAAAGTTGCATTTTATGGGCAAGAAAGGAGTCATTTTCTGCATGCAAGATTAAATGTCTATTTTTTTTTACCTTTTCAGATTTTAGGCTTGTAAATGGAGTTTATGCGAGTTTCTTGGTTGCTTCATGTGAATGCTTAAATCTGAAAACCTCATTTAAACCCTAGAATCCAGCACTTAGCTTATCCGGATTGTGCTTGTTTTGCAAGTCCAATAGGTTAGGTTGCATGCATGAAAACCTCACATCTTCGGTTTTGTCGAAATAGGATAGCATCATACTGAATGCATTTTATTTTCAGTTTTCTGCATTTTCTTTCAACTTTTTTTGCATTTTATTTTCCAAAAATTTTAATTTTCAGGCATTAAAATAAACATTTAAAAAATATCAAAATCCAAAAATAATTTCACCATTACGTAGGTTATACTTCACACTT
Source organism: Wollemia nobilis (assembly GCA_028583015.1). NCBI lineage: Eukaryota > Viridiplantae > Streptophyta > Pinopsida > Araucariales > Araucariaceae > Wollemia > Wollemia nobilis. The sequence goes on from JAQPPZ010006010.1 coordinate 1,646,444, forward strand.
CCAATACGCACTTTAAAATTTCATTTTCGGAGTTGTTTATTATTTTTAAAAATTCATCGAAGTTGCTGTTTTATTACAGATTTTGAAAATTCCGAAAATAGAAAATTTCCATTTTTGGACCGAATTTCATTTTTTCAGTTTCATGTTTCATTCATGAGCCTATGATGACATTCCCTTCATGAAAATTCCAATTTCATTGAAGGTTTTATGTTTTATGGCATTTTACAAATTTCCATTTTTGGAGCCTAAAATTGCCCTCTCTTCATAAAAATTCTGATTTTACGAAAGAGGGGTAATTTGAGCATCACATTGAAGGTCATTGATTCAAAGCACTTAATTTTTCATCTTTATGAAAATTTGATTTCATTTAAGAGGGATAAGTTGAGGTGACATTTAAAGCCCTTACTTTAAGGCCATAAATTATTGCTTCTTTGTGAAAACCAATTTCACCAAAGAGGGATAGTTTATCTATCACATTGAAAGATATCTTCATCTTCATGATAAGAAGCCATATTTGGACTTAATAAACAAGATAAAATCTATTGTAAAACCCTCAAGATAAAAGGAATTAAGGCACTACATCGTGGTCATATGAGGGCCAACTCACATCTGCTTTATTTTGGTTCAATGAACAATCACTAAAGTTTCATGGTAAAATAAACCAACATTACCCCTTGTTTACAGTTACTTGCAATCACTAAGGTGTTCCAAGCAGTTAAAATTGAATATCTTTATTTGAGATTACCAATACACATATAAATGTTAATATAGCGGAGACCTTGGAGAAGTTGTTTGTTTAACTTCTTTGCAAGAGGGGATTTGGAACCCAAATCCTAAGGGAGAGTGTACTTTCACAATTGGGTCAAAATATCACTCAAAAACAAAGCAAAAGATTGAAGACTAGATTTATAACAAAAATTAAAAAAAACTCATAATTTAGTATTGCTTGCATTGGAGTGTAGAAACCAATATGAAGCAACTTATGAAACCCTTGAATGATAAAACTAGGTTTTTAAAAAAACCCAAACATATTGACACAAAAAAATACCTTAGTCACTCCTCTAGAAGTCCTTTTTTTTTTAATTTTGTTATATGAAACTTGTATTATAACCACATAGTGGTAGTACAACAACTTGGAAATTGTGCATGTATCGCTTGGCAAGATTTGAACTTGGGTCTCCTCTTTGAAAATTGAGGTGTTTAATTGGTTGAGCTCAAGATATTTGATCTTTGGAAGTGCATCTTTGGACTAACTATTACAAACAATTTATAACATAAAATAGAATTAAGTAATACCATGTAGAAATTTACAATACTTAGGAACAAATAAAATCAATATATTACCTATATAATTATATAACTAATGAAAAAGAAAGATGAACTCAAATAATGTTATAGTGCCCTTAGATACCAAATATCTTCACCCAAAAGAATGATCACCAATTTATAATTAAGTGGTTGCGTGGGTGGAGTATAATAACTCTAACAATACAAAGTCATGGAACCCAGTAGGTCTAAAATTGACATCATAGAATTATGTTTAATGCAAGCTTACCCCTTTATCAGGAAAATAATTTGTAATCAATTATATCACATATCCTAATAAATGTCAAACCAACATACTCTTGGTTAATATAATATAACTTGGATCATCTTACAAGGTGTCATGTGGGCCTACATGCTTACACAATATATATTACATCATACAATGTCAAACCATAGGCTCACACAATATATTACAACATATAATGTCAATTGTGACCAATAAGTGAACATTACATATTCAACATTTTCTCTTGTATAATAGCATCTCCTAACATATATTTCTCTCCTTACTATTTATTCTCTTCCTCTTTTTATTCAATGTGTTTAGTTTCTAAAGCATTAGTAGATAACTCTAATTGTTCATTATTTATTTGAATTATTTTTTATTTTTCAAGATACACCATCACTTAATATTTTTAAGTTCATCCATTTTTGATACATGTCCATAGTCTTGCATAATCAATTACATTCCAATGTAGAAGGACAGGTAATACATTAATTTTGCTTAAAGTCCCTCTAAAAACTTGGCTTCAGTTTGATCCATAGAATAATAGTTATGCACAAAAAAATCTTAAACATAACTACTGCATAACAACTTTAATAAATAAGCTTATCATACTATTCCACTCATTGTTTAATTCCTTAAAATGAGTAATCAAGTTTTATATCTAAATCGCGATTTGATTTTAACACAATAGGCTAATGCTTTCTCCAACCTTATACTACTTATTCAATTTTAAAAGGAGTTTTATAAAAAATGCTTCATAAAAGTGACTTAAGCATATGAGACATGTACAAAGCAAAGAAGAATAAGAAAGGAATGTCAATACAACCTAAGAAAAAATAGGATGCAAGATAGATAAAAATAAACCAAAGACCTTAAGGTAAATTTTGCTAAAGGAAGTGAAAATAAAATGTATTTTAGGAAGCCTAGGAATATTAGGGTTTTTAGAAACAAAAAAGACAATAATACGAAAAAAAATGTTAATACAAAGGCATAACATTAAGAGTTATCCAACCAAAGGGAATGATCTCAAGTGGTTAAAATTATGAGATCCCAATGTGGACACACTATTTCAAATCCTACCAAGTGATATACACATAATTGCTAATTGAAATACCATTATATGGTTTGTTGAAATATCATGGTAACATGGTCATGATATAATACGAGTGGAGCTCATTTCAATACCTAATAACCAATTTAAAAATAATAATAAGAATCATCCAAAGGGTATAGGGCAAGCAGTGGAGAGAGAGGAGTTTTACACCTTCAACTAAGGTTCAAATCCCATGGGTGAACCTTCGTATTTAACCCATGGATTTTGGAGCAAGGAGTTTCACATCATAAGTTAGGGTGTTATTCCATTGGATGCATCTTAATATTTTCCTAATGAATTTATGGTGAATGAGGAGCAAGAAGTTTAACACCATAAACTAAGGTTGCAATCCCATGGATGAACCTTAAAATGCAACCCAATGGGGTTGAAGTTTGACTAGTGAGATAGATCCCACCAAGGTTTGATCCCTATAGGTGTCATATTGTTTGTAATATCATTATGTGATTTATTGAAATACCCTAATAACACAAGCATATGTGATACGATGGGGTTTGAGTAGGATCTATTTCAATCCCATACAATCAATGAAAAATGTATAAGAATAAGAACCACAATTATTATTATATCAAATTGAATAAGATAAATCTAACCAACATATAACATCCTAATGGATCTTTCGAAGTGTGAGGAGATGGAAAACTCAGGCGCTCAGGAAAAAATAGGTGGGAATCAAACATCTTCTGGAGGAACAACATCTCGGGGACCTGAACTAGGCGAAATCATTGAATCTACCAATGGGGATGGTGTAGTGGGACCAAATCCAGACCCAGAAGATGATAAAATTTCTAGAAAAGAGGAAAAAATATTAGGGAAAGGAACCCTCGGATAAACCTGATGGTAACCTCAACAAAGGTGGGTCCATCTTTGATCACAGGCCCATATCCCCTGGATCTTATGTTGAAAAGATCAAAGAAATCAACAAAACCCTAAATACCTCTAAAGGTCATAGTCCTATATTCTGGGTCGATGAAGAGTTAGTAATCTCGAAAATCCTCATGGCTGATTATATTTCCCTAGAAAATCACTCCCTGGTTGGGAAATTTTTTGGAGGTAGGCTAGATATGGAGTCCATTCAAAGATGGGCCACATCTAAATGGAGAACCATGGGGATTATAGAACTCATAGCCCTCCCCCGAGGGTTTTTTTTATTCGTTTAAACAACCAGGATGATGCTTCCTGAATCTTAACTGGAGGCCCATGGTTCTATGGTAGGAAAAGCATGTTCATCCAAAAATTGGGTGAGGATTTCAATGTCAAAACTCAAAGCATAAACTATGCACCGGTGTGGGTTCACCTTCCAGGCCTACCCATTCAGTTTTGGCATGAAGATATTTTACATGGGATTGCCAGATTCATAGGGGAACTGGTGGCCATCAATCCCACTACCAAAGCATGAACACGCATGATTCATGCTAAAATCTATGTTAATGCCAACCTGGATTCCTAGCTACCAACCCAGATCAACCTTGTCTATGGCTCCTACCATAGATGCCAGGCAATAGAATACGAAAATAAACCTGCATTCTGCATTGAATGTCAATCTCAAGGACACCTCAAGACCCAGTGCCCCTCTCTCAGATAATAGAAATAAATGGATAGCAATGCCCAAAGAAATGGGTTTCAAGTTGGACGTCAAGCGGGAAGATTCCATATTCAAAAGACCAGGCAATCAAATAATGGGAATAACCAACAACTAGCAAATATTCAAAATTCCCCGATAATCAAAGGAAAGCAAATCGTAAATTCAGAACCCTCAGGAGACCAAGGTAAGGTAAGCTCCTTTTTTGCTCATCCCAATCATTTTGATATTCCATATGGATTCACCAATCATGACTCTAAATTAAATGAAGATGTTCTTCCCCATCCAAATGATGATCTCCCTCCTGCTGAAGCTTTTCTTCCACCCCATTCCCATTTCAGATTGGGACCATCTCATCCTCCCCCTTCAAATGATGATTTCCCTCCCACTAAAGTTTCCTATCCACCCCATTCCCCATCTAGGTCGGGACCTTCTTACCCTCCCCTTGAATCCCAACCTATCCTAGATCAGATAGAAAACTCCCCTTTGGTCTCCAAAGCTGATTTCAATCCCAAAAACACCAGAAGCTCCAATAAAGCTCTTGTGGATTGCATAAGTGACAAAAAAATGGGAAGGCCAAACTTACAAGAGCAAAATAAAAAATAAACTGAAGATGAAATAGCAAATGGAGTCCAAAAGACTCTCTTCCCAAAAATGTTCAATCAGATGAAAGATGAGTCCAAAGTATCCAAACCTCCCTTGCAGCATACAAAGGGGGGTAAGAAAGGAACCAAATTTTCAAAATGAGAATCCTCTCATGGAACGTGAGAGGGCTCAAAAGTGTGGCCAAGTAGAGACTTGCAGGCACTATAAGGAAAGAAGTCAAACCAACTATCTTTATCATGCAAGAAACAAAAATTGATCAATCAAAAGCTCACAGTGTTGCCAAAACCATCTAGAAAAATAACGATAGTGTTTTCAGTCCTGCCCAAGGCTCTTCTGGGGGATTAATGTGTCTGTGGGACCCGGAGAAGGTTGAGGGTAGAGTTATATCTTCTTCGGACAGAGTAACAAACATAATTTTCTTCTTGCAAAGACAAAAAAAATTGTTGGATCCTGTCAAATATCTATGCTCCCAATAACCCTCACAGTAGGAGCTCTTTATGGAAAACTTTGAGCCAAATGAGAAATGCTTTCAGTAATCACCCTTGGATCTTAGCAGGGGATTTTAACTCCCCCCTTTTCCCATCTAACAAAGCAGGAGGTAGCGATATCCCAACCAAAAGCATTCAAGATTTCCATGATTTTGTCACTGATAATGAACTCATGGACATTCAGATTAAAGGAGCTCAATTCACATGGAGCAACAGAAGAATAGGGACTCAACACATTCAAGTAAAACTTGATAGATTCTTTTTATCCAGAGAGGCCATTCCCCTATTTGGTGATGCTTCTCTCAATTCTCTTCCCATAATTGGATCATATCACTACCCTCTCCTCTTTGAAGCAAACAAGGCCCCTATTTTCAAGACCCCCTTTAGATTTGAAGCAATGTGGATCCAACACCCTGACTTGCGAAATCAAATTTTAGAATGGTGGCAACAACAGGTCCCTGGATCACCTATTTCTCAAGTCTCTCAGAAACTCATAATAATTAAAGAAAACATCAAAATCTAGAATAGGGAAGTCTTTGGTAATATTTTTGAAAGCAAAGAAGAAATCACAAATAAACTCAAATCTATAGAGCAACAAATTCAGAATGGTCAGATGAGTATTCAGATTAGGAATGAGGAAAAAAAGCTCCTTGTAGAATACCATAATATCTTGGCCAAGGAAGAAATTTTTTGGAGACAAAATTCCAGAGCCCTATGGCTCAAAGAAGGAGATTCAAACACGAAATTCTTCCATGCCTCAACTCTTCATCACAGAAGCTCAAACAAAATCAGGGAACTAACAAAAAGTGATGGTACAAAAATCAGGGATATCCACAAAATTTGGGAAGAAGCAACCACTTTTTTCAAAAATATTTTGGGAGCAAGTTCCCCCTATTCCAGCCAAGCCCAAGAACAACTCCTTCAACACATCCCCAATGTGGTTAATCCCAAAATGAATTCTAGGCTTATCAAGACTCTTATCGATGATGAAATTAAACAAGCCTTGTTCACCATGGCTCCGGACAAAGCCCTAGGTCCAGATGGTTTTCCCCCTCATTTTTTTCAAACATATTGGGACATCATCGGGTAAGACATTTGCAAAGCCATAAAACACCTCTAGAAATACAAATCCATCCCAAGAGGCACTAATTCCAATTTCATTGCATTGATACCTAAAGGGCCTAACTGCAAATCGATGAATGATTACAGACCCATCAGTTTGTGCAATGTAATCTACAAGATCTTAACCAAAGCAATGGTAACAAGGCTAAAGGAGATCCTTCCCCATATTATAGATCCCTGCCAGGGCAGTTCGATCAAAGGAAGATCTATCAATGATGGCATCATTTCCCTCCATGAGGTCCTTCATTCTATTTCCCAAAACAAGAAGGCTTCTCTCTTTCTTAAGCTCGACATTAGGAAAGCTTTTGATAGAGTCAACAGGGAATTTCTCCTCGTTGTTCTTCAAAAATTTGGTTTTCACAAGGATTGGATTGATTTAATTAGAGGCTGCATATCCAACCCATGGTTTTTAGTGTTGGTAAATGGATCCACTATAGGATACTTCTCAAGTGGTAGAGGCATCAGACAAGGTGACCCTCTCTCTCCCATTCTTTTCATCATGCTTGTCGAATCATTGGGAAGGACTATCAAGAATGTTGTCTCAAGTGGTACCATCTCAAGAATCAAAGCTGCATCGAATCTAAAACCCTTGTCCCATCAACAATTTGTGGATGACACAATCCTTGCCACACATGCTTCAATAATGGAGGTAAAGATGATCAAACACATTCTAGACCTGTATGAAAATGTTGCAAGGCAAGAAATAAATTATACAAAAATCAAAAGTTTCTTCATCAACACACCCTTCCACAGATATGTCAAAATAGCCCGAATACTCTAGTGCAACATTGTTGAGTTCCCTACTCATTACTTGGGGCTTCCTCTTTTCATTAACAGTCCCAAAGAATCCATGTGGAGCAATGTGATTGAGAGGATTAACAAAAAAATGGTAGGATGGAAAGGGACACTTCTATCTCAAGCTGCTAAAGCCATCCTCACGTCAGCTTACCTACAAAGCATACCAGTATATTTCCTATCTGTGTTCAAAGCACCCTATTCAGTCTATTCCAAAATAGAACAAATCCAAAAAATATTCCTTTGGGCTGGTTCAAAAGACAAGAAAAAGTTTCACCTTGTCGGATGGGAAAAGGTATGCATTCCTAAAATCTAGGGAGGATTGGGTCTTAGAAGAATCAACAATATGAATATTGCTTTGTTGGTAAAGCAAGCTTGGAAAATATTCACAAACTCAAACTCAGAATGGGTCTCAATCGTCAAAAGGAAGTATCTCCAAAACAAGGATTTCATGGATGAAGACATTCCTAGGGAAGGATCAACCTTTTGGAAATCAATAATCCAAACCAAGGCTCTCATTCAAAAGGGATTAAGATGGTAGTTAGGATCAGGAAACATCATAAATTTTTGGATAGATAGATGGATTAAAGATCAATCTCTAATTGAAGATCCTAAAATATCACTGTTGAAACCCTTTCTAGATGCTTCTACAGGCAGCAAGGTGGTGGACTTCATCCAATCAACCAATGGCATAAAAAATGGAAATATATCAATATCATCATGATTGATGCCCAAATCATCAATGTTGTGAGAATCTTGTCCAACATTCTAAATGCAACAGTGATCCCGATGGATAGAACAGATGATTATCCTATCTAGAAAGAAACTAATAGTGGAATTTTCTCTATCAAGACTGCCCACCAGCTTCTTCTCAATCCCCAACAAGTTTCTACTTATTTCAATATGATATGGAGTAAACACCTCATTCCTAAAATTGGATTTTTCTCTTGGCTTACCATTCAAAACAAAATCCTTTCTACTGATAATCTCATAAAAAGAGGGATGATGGTTCCTAACAGATGTCACTTATGCATGAAATCCTGGGAATCTATCAACCACATGTTCACTGAGTGTGATTTCTCCAACTCTATCATGAGCCACATGTTGTCTATCTTTCACATAAATTGGGTCCAACCCAATTCCCTGATTCAATTCTTCATTCAGTGGCCCAACTTTTAAAAAAAATTATTTGCATGCCTTGTGGAAAATTTGCCTTCACCATTTCCTGTGGCAGGTCTGGCTTGAAAGGAATAGCAGAGTGTTCTCTAATGCCCCCAATGATCCTACTACCATAGCCAACAAAGCTATTAGCTTGGCCATAGAGAATTCCTAGCTTTTCCCCTGCCCCAAACCTCCTGATCTGAGTCTAGAGCTCAATATTTTTCTCAGTCTCAACATTCCTTTGAGAGTCAGCTACACTCCTACCATTCCCCATCCCAAAAATTCAGTGTCGTGGAAACCTCCTCCAAAAATATGGCTCAAGCTTAACTATGATGGTGCTTCCAAAAAAAAATCTGAGAATGGCAGGTGTTGGAGGTCTTGTCAGGAATCACATGGGAAAAATTTTGGTTGCCTTTGCTGAAAATCTAGGGATCCAATAAAACCATGTCGTTGAAGCTCATGCGCTATGGAGAGGTCTAAATATCATCAAATATTATAAAGGGAATTTAGAAATTGAAGGGGATTCCCTCAATGTTACAAATTATATAAACAGTAGCAAAGCCCCTTCGTGGAATGTCAGGAATGCCATCAAAGAGGCCAAAAATATTATCCAAGGTCAACTCAGCATCACCTGTCGACATGTGTATCGTGAAGCTAATAAAATGGCCGACTTGCTTGCTAACATAGGAGTTCATCAAAACTCTTTGTCTATTTGGTACCGAAATATCCCTCAAGAAGTCATTGATGCAGCTAAAAAGGATTGCTTGCCAAATGGGCTCCCCTAAGAGGTGTATCCCCATTGATCACCTTTCCCCCCTCATTTTCATTGGTCGACTTCCAGGACATAACAGAAGCATGAAGTTTCCTTGGAAGGTCAAGCATAATTTTTTGACCTGTGGTTTCTATCCCTTGCATGGGATTGGATAGTTTTTTGGCTAGTTAGAATTTTTGTTTCTACTTTGATGTCGTTTATCCCCTGCATGGGATTTGGTTATGGTTTGTTCATGTTTTTCCCCTGTGAGGGTTTTATTTTGGTCTAGTTTCTATTTTCTATCTAGAAATCAATTCCCCTGCGTGGGTATAGTGTTTTCTTCAGTTTCACTAGGTTTTTACCTTTTTGATTCAGTAGTCAATGATAAGATAGCTAAGAACTTTCTTATTTTGGTCTTATTCCATCTTACAAATTCCCTGCGTGGTTTCCCTAGATGTTTTCTCTGTTCTGGTTGCTAGCGTCTGCTGATAAAGTTGTTGTACATGGTTTTGGGATCCAGATAAAACCCGCATAATGCAACTACCTTAATTACCAAAAAAATATATAGCATCCTAATTCATATACAATTTTATTATTATGTTCGATGAAAAATTAGGTAATTGTTTTTTTGTACGCACATACAATAGTTACATGCGATTAACATTATAAAAAGAACATATAATAATGATGTGTTTATCAATCATACACATTTAATATATGAATGCAAGTAAGAACTGTAAACATATACGTCTATTTATGTGGTTGTAAGTAAACAATTAGAAGATGTAGAAATTCATGATAGAGCCTTATTTTGATATAGCAAATTTAAGATTAACAACACTTAATTAAAAATTAAATTCATGGCTAATGGGTATATTGATATTGGTAATCGTATTTTAGAGTGAGAGATAGTGTGCATATGTGCACACACAATAATCTATAAAATAATTATAAAAGATTTAATTATTCCACATATAGAAAAAGGCAATACAATAGACAATTTCTACGATAATAGTGATATTGATAATAATAGCATTACAACACAACTAAGAATTTTAGAGTTGTAATTAAACCTTACTCAAAATAAGAACTTGAGTGGCTTTGCAATGTAGAAAGATAATTTTTTATTTGTATCTTAATTGTTCTATTAATAACCTTTATGGAGAAGCCTTCTTAAACTTTCTTGTGTTTAAACTAAGAGTTCTTATATAGTGCAATTCCATATAGAAGTTTTATTAACATCTTCTTTGCACATCTTGCTTTGATTTCTACTAGGTTTTGAAGACTATATGTACTTCTACAAGGACAATATGCAAAGAAATTCAAAAAAGTAGAATCACTAGAAGATAAGAACCAAACATTATTGCTCAATTACTCTTTAAGTATTGAGAATTTCTCTTACATTTTAAATATTTTCTAGCAATAAGCCATAAAATAAAAATTAAAAGAGAAACTAAAATCCAAGATCATAAATTGCAATGCACTATATAGTAATACAAACCCCATATATAACATAATAAATGATAAACACTTGAAATTTAATAGGTAGTTAGACTAAATAAATGAGGAGTATGCTTTCATAACTAATCCTTCCAAATTCATTATTTTTTAAAAAGTATTTTCTCTTGCATTCAACTAAACAATATAGGTATTCATACATCATGGACACCATCATCTTACTTTGAGTGATCCGAACATAGCAATATTAGATGTTATGTTGCTCTCCACATGGAACACTATTGAGAACAATAGGTTGTAGAGGTCACTTGAATTGCAAAGCATTCTGTGATAAGTCTGGTCTCTCTTCATTATGCTTCTAGTTAGGATTTCATGCACTTGAGGCTATAAATGACAAACTCATAGATAAACACGTGGTCAAAAGAGTTGGAGGCACCGTCAAGCTTCTTTTTGGTGTTGTCAAGGGTGTAGACGATGATCATGAGCATCAATATAATGGTGAAATGGGTTTATGTTTAATGCATACCTTTCATCAATAGTGTTATTTCATTAACATGCAAGCATGATATGGATGTCTTGGATATCATATAAGAGCTAAAGCATGTATAAACTAAGTAGACCTTGTAAGAGGCTATCCTAATTTGGACATTGTTCTTTATGAAATACCCTTAGTGTTGTTTGGAGTAGGATCACATTTTGCACCAATGTCATTTGCTATGGTCATAATGTTGTGCATCATGTGCCCATTTTGGTTTTTACTAACTTCTTGTTGCCTTGAGTTGTTGAAATCCATATTTGTCATATAAGTATCTCTCTTGTGCATGGGAACCCCGTCATCTTATGAGTGCTAAATATTTTGATCCCAAACCACACTTTTATATTAATAATTCAATGAGGATACTAATAAACACCTAGGAACATTGGTATTCAAGTTATGTAGAGCTTGTACATAGTCTATTATTAAAGCTCGAGGATGTCATGTTGCTTATCTAGTGCCTTGGCTTGGGACAAATTTAACGAGTGTGTAATTTTATCTAACGCATAATCATTGTTCATAGCGACCAAAAGAGTCATTAGTTAGTTAAAAATTGCACAATCACCACTTGTATTTCCATCTCATCTATGCCCCTAAATATTTATAACTTTAAATACAGCCTCCCATAATATGTTAAAAAAAAGTAATTTAAAACTAAAAACCATCATTTTTCTATTATTGGATAGGTCATACTTAAGTGTATATGTTGTGGTGTGCTACCAAAAAGCAAAAAAATAATTCATGTACACTAGATTAAAACCATTGAATGCAAACACAATCTATTGTATTGGTTTATAAATGAAATGAAATAAAATAATTTATTAACATCCATGAGACCAAAAATTCTATGGGACCAATGAGATACGAATGTAGTTGATATGATTACATAATTTATAGAATGTATAGGGTTTTAAATGAGATTTTTGGTTGTTGTAGTAATTTCCCATTTTAGGGTGATCTTATAATACAAATTGTAACTGAAAAACTTCCCTACATTTGCAAGCTTCTTTTGTTTAGAAAGGACCATCATATCCTCTACTGTTAATATTTCAACGTTTTTGGTCATGGATCACATTTTATGATAATGTGTCATTTTGTCTTACCCACCCCTACCATAAAAAATGTGCATATTATTTCTTTTTATTTTTCATTTTGTGTTGTTCACCTACCACTTTTCCATATGGGTTGTTGTAAATCAATCCTAAGTCAATCTATTATTAGTTTTGCTCTTGACTTCATATTTATCATGATAAGAGCCTTTTTGATGTCCATATATAGGATTGGAGTTACTTAAATAATATTATTATTTTTCTTAAGTTCATTTATTTGTATACTAATTATTATATATTCCTCAATTTCTTCATTGTTGTTAGGTCATTCATTTATGGTAATACCCAACTCATCAATTTCATAGAGGAAGACATGGGTATTTTCAAGCATTACCCACATGCACTTTGGTAAAGGTGCAAAGGATGGCATTACAGGCTCTAACAACCAAATCAAGGGGAGATCAGGCACTTTTGGCCTAGGCATGCTAGGGACAAATCAAATATGAAGGATGGAAAAAACTTGGCTAAATATATCCTGACAAAGATGAACATTCTTCCCTAGAGGTCAAAGCAAATAGGTACACAAAATCCATCGCATAGCAAGAGCAAAGAGATGAAATTTGGCTAAAACTTGGACCCACCAAAACTTTTGCATCTAGACTGGTTAAGTCAAGGTATCGAAAGTCCATCGCTTGTCCGAAGAGCAAATATGTGTAAAATTACCCAAACTCCAAACCCACCAAAAATTTTGTACCCAAATTGGGCAAGTCGAGGTATCAAAAGTCCATCACCCATCCAAAGAGCAAAGATGTACAAAATTGGCTAAGTCCCACACCCATCAGAACTTTTGTATCTAGACTGGGTGAGTAACGGTATCGAAAGTTCCTCACCCATCTAGAGAGCAAAAATAAAAATTTATCTAAGTCCTGAGGCAACCGAAACTTTTGTACCCAAATTGGGTGAGCAACGGTACCAAAAGTCCATCTCCCATATAGAGAGCAAAGATGTGCAAAATTTTCTAAGTTCTAGGCCCATCAAAACTTGTGTACTTGGAATTAGCGAGTAGTGTTGGACATTTTGAGTCCCTAAGCTGAAATGTTGTCATTGATGTCAATAGAGCAATAAATGTCAAAAGGATCTATGAAGGGTTTTTGTGAAAACCAAGGCAGGGAAAATAAAAGGTTTTATTTAAAACCATGGACAACAGATTTGATCTGGGTTTTTCTTAAAACCCACGTTGGGCTTTCGTTTCATCGAAAAAGGTGCCCCGATGATGGAGTTATTTGAGTTTTAATGTTTGGTTTAAATTTTAATTATTTAAAATTTAAATTCAAATTTAAATGGAAAGTTTCCCGTCGACGTCATCATGCAAATACAATTTTAATATTTCCATCGACGTCTTCAAAGTGTTATTAAACACTATATAAAGGGGTGGCAATTAAACCAAATAATTATCCTTGCTCTCGTGTGTTAATTGCCTTGGAATTCGAAAGAGCTCGTGCGAATTGTTGAAAAGGAAGCAGCGAAGAAAGTGCAACGATTTGGAAATCTCAAACGTGGTATGAGGCATGGCGCATTGGCATATCAATTTTTCTAAGACTGTGGGCAGCGCAAATATCAGGGATCAAATCCCCTTGACGACAGTGTGTGGGAAGCGCTTTGGTGCTTTGTCCTTTGCGACAGGTGGAGGAAGATTAAAGGCCCTTTTGGCCTTTGCTTTTCCAATGAGCACTTTGGCTCAGTTGGAATATTAGCCATGGCTAAGACGCTCATGATGTGTGGCAGACAGGGGTTCGAATCCCCTTGAGGAGGTAATTACATTTTTGCATTTAATAATTTTTATTAGCCCTAAAGTTTGGAGTTATAAGGTATTTAATGGGAATTAAATTTTATCATTAGGGTTGTGATTATTATTGCAAAAGCATATTTGATTTATGTTTTATTTTGATGGAAATGGAGAATTGATTTTAGGAGAAATAAGGAGTTGTTGTTAAAGTGATTTTGAGAGATTTATTGTGGGTTATTTTTAATAAGGGTTTTTATTAAAATATACTTTGGTGGATGTGTTTATGAAGTTGGAGTAAAAAGGGTGTAAATTAAGTTATGCTTTTATTGTGATTATTTAAAATACCACTAACCCTTATTAATATTGAAAAGGAAAGTTGTGATTAAGTGTGGCAGATTTTGTGGACAACTTATTGGCATCAAAAAGGTATGGGCACATTCTCCTATTGATTGTTTATGGTGGTTGATTTCTGAAATATCATTGGAGAGAAAAGGATTGATTATGGTTTCCTTTGAGAAAATGATTGGTTGAATGCTTCAAGGTTTTCTGGTTTGTGAGTTATATTTAAACCTTGTTTTATTAGCATTGTTGTTGAAGCCCATTGATGATGAAATGAACTTGAACTTGAGTTAGAAAAGAACATGAGTATCATTGTTATGTGAGACTTGTGATTGAGCATTGTTGGAAACATTTTGAGTTGGTTAATACATGCTTGGACTAGGGTTTGTGAGGAAGGATTGTTCCTTGAGTTGATTGGTTGAGTTGAGGTGGTTAAGACTAGTCAAGTGGATGTATGTGGTTGTTCAAGTTTCTAGAAACAAACTATTCAATATTATGATTTGAGTTGAGATTGAGATTTGAGTATAGAACATATAGAGTCTCTAACAATTCTCTTTATGCTTCTATGAGATTGATTTGATATATTGATTGTACATTGAGCTTAGAACATATTGAGTCTCTAACAATTCTCTTTATGATTCTATGTGATTGAGACAAGTCTTTGAGAAGGCTTGTGGACTAATTTGAGTTAAGCTTTTGTGAAAGCTTGCTATAAGATTAATTTGAGCAAATTCCTAGAAGAGATTTGTTGAGAGATTTAGGAGAATTTGTGTGAACCTATTGAGCAGATTTAGATAGGTTTGTGTGTAACCTGTTGAGCAGATTTGAGCAGGTTCTGAGTGAACCTATTGAGCAGAATTGTACTAGACCGACTGTACTATGTTTAGTGCAAGAGATTGAGCAGAACTATGCTAGACCGATTGAACTGTGTTTGGTACAGTATTGAGATAGAGCTTTGGAGGTGATAGAGTATAGAGGATAGAGTCTCAGTGGATAGAGATCCAGCAACCAGGACAATTGAAGACAAGATCTGAGTGAGAAGTCTTCAAGTGGAGAGAGATCCACAAGTCGAGTGCAACATAGAGACAGAGTCTTCTAGAAGATCACTAGCCAGAGCAGAAGGGGAAAGAGTTCTCCTATGGAAGAGATCCATGAACTTGAGATTAGGGGATCAACATCTCCTTTGGACCGAGGTCCATAAACATTGTAATTTGGGAAGGATTCCCAAGAGATCATTTGAGAAATATTTAGAAGAAATATTTTCTCTATGGAGGTAGCCCACATTGGGTGAACCATGTTAAAATGGTGTCTCTTATGTGTGTGATGCTTTGTGTGATGTTTATGGTTTCATTTATGTTGATGCTTCTATTTGGAAAAAAGTTTTATGTTATACTGTTCACCCCCCCTCTCAGTATAAGCACATGTTCTTCAATTGGTATCAGAGCGGGTCTCTCCATGAAAAGTCTAACAACTTGGAAGAGGATCCTTTGGAAGCACACACAACTTCAGAGAGTGAAGTAGAGACTATGTTTGATATGAAAGAAGAGTTCTTCTCTGCTCTCAAAAAATTGGAAAGACTTAGAGAAGAAAATTCAAACCTGAAAGAACAAATTCAGGAAGATAAAGAAGCAAGAGTGGAGTTCCTTCAGAATCTCACAGAACTTAAGGTCAAAGTGGAAGAAGGAAGAAAAATTGAGCAAGATGTGATAGATCTTCTGAAATCCAAAGAAACAGAATGTGAAATATTGGAAGCAGAAATTGTTCTCCTAAAAAGTAAAGTTGAAGAGACTAAGATTCTACAAGAAAAGAAAGAGGAATCAATCTTCAAAAATATAGAAATGTCAAACAAAGAAAAGCAAGCAAAGGACATCAGAAAAGAAGAACCCTGGATAAAGGTTAATCACAAAAGGAAGATCACTTCATCACAATATCCAAGGTCTCCAAACAGGTTACATAACTTCTTCCATGGTCATTGTTTTTCTTGCAATAAATATGGACATAGAGCTACTCAATGTATTCATCATGCTGCTTACAATAGAAATTTCAATTCCTTTGCACCACTCATGGATGATGATGTTATATGTTACAAATGCAATAATTTTGGACACAAGGCTAGATGGTGTAAAATGACAATTTCAGAATCTAGAAAAATTATTCCAACAACTAGGAAGAATGTTAGGGCAAACTCTATGATAGTTCAAACAGCCCTACATGCTCAAGATAGAAATGAACAATGGTATTTGGACAGTGGTTGTTCTAGTCACATGACAGGAGATAAAGACAAGTTCATCATTCTAAAGGAAACAAATAGAGGGTCAGTAAGTTTTGGTGACAATGGATCAACAAAAATTATTGGGAAAGGTACTCTAAGTCTAGACAATGGAAAAACAAAAACTGAGAATGTTTTGTATGTCAAAGGGTTAAAACACAATCTTCTGAGCATAAGTCAACTTTGTGATCAAGGATATATGGTCACGTTTCATCCAGATAGATGTGAGATAAGGAAAATAGAAACAGGAAGAATTATTGCAAATGCAAAAAGGACCGCAAACAACTTATACATGCTAGATGAAATCAAAGGGGAAAAGTGCTTTATGTCACAAGATGATGAGAGTTGGTTGTGGCATAGAAGGTTGGGTCATCTGAATTTTGACAACATAGTCAGCATAAGCAATAAACAAGCAGTCAGAGATTTACCCAAAATAAGAAGACCACAAAATACAATTTGTGGACCGTGTCAACATGGAAAGCAAACTAGGACAACTTATAAACCAAAAGGCTATATGACTTCTGAGCCTTTGAGTCTTATACACACTGACTTATGCGGTCCTACCAGAACACAAAGTCTTCAGGGTGAGAGCTATTTTATGTTGTTTATAGATGACTACTCCAGAATGGTATGGGTAACCTTTTTGAAAGAGAAGTCAGAGGCTTTCAAAAAATTTAAGGCTTTCAAAAAGTTGGTTGAAAATGAAACAGGAAAAATGATTAAGTGTCTTCGATCAGATAGAGGAGGAGAATTCACATCAAATGAATTCATAGAATTCTATGAACAACATGGAATTAAAAGAGAATACTCAGCAACAAGAACTCCTCAACAAAATGGAGTAGTTGAAAGAAAGAACAGGACTGTTGAAAACATGGCTAGAGCTATGTTAAATGAATCTAAGTTATCAGATGGGTTTTGGAAAGAAGCGGTATCTACAACTGTATATATAATTACTAGGGCTCAATTAAGGGTAAATTACCACAAAACTCCTTATGAGTTGTGGAAAGGCAGACCTGCTACTGTAAAACATTTCAAGATTTTTGGAAGCAAATGCTACATAAGACGGGAAGATCAAAATTTGGGCAAATTTGATCCTAGATGTGATGAGGGAGTTTTTCTTGGTTACTCTACAAAAATCAAGGCTTACAGATGTTACAACAAAAGAACTCGCACTATGGTAGAAAGTATGAATGTAACTATTGATGAAAAAATAGATTCCAGAGAATCAATTCAACAATCTATATACCAAGAAGATGGATGTTGTCCAGAAGAATTTTGTGAGGAATCAGATAATGATGAAGAAGAAATGCGAAGGCTTCTTCCTAAGACTCCTTCCAGGTATGTACAGAAGCATCACCCAAAATATCAGATTATCGAGGATCCAGATGAAAGACAGACAAGAAGAAGAATAATAAAACCATCTCAGCAAGCAAATCTTTCTTTGCTATCTAAAATTGAGCCAAAAAATTTCACTCAAGCTAGTGAAGATGAATTTTGGGTTAATGCAATGAATGAGGAATTGGATCAGATAGAAAAAAGCAAGACTTGGGAACTTGTTCCATGACCAAAGGACAAAAATGTGATTGGCACAAAATGGGTTTTCAGAAATAAGTTGAATGAAGAGGGGCAAGTGGTCAGAAACAAAGCAAGGTTAGTATGCAAAGGATATGCTCAGGTAGAAGGAATTGATTTTGATGAAACTTTTGCTCCT
Organism: Wollemia nobilis; assembly: GCA_028583015.1. Classification (NCBI taxonomy): domain Eukaryota; kingdom Viridiplantae; phylum Streptophyta; class Pinopsida; order Araucariales; family Araucariaceae; genus Wollemia; species Wollemia nobilis. The sequence continues at coordinate 1,664,759 of JAQPPZ010006010.1, forward strand.
GTAGCATGACTTGAGGCCATAAGGATGTTTTTAGCATTCGCAAGTTTTAAGAACTTCAAGGTATATCAGATGGATGTCAAGTCAGCTTTTCTAAATGGGGTTCTAGAGGAAGAGGTCTACATAGAACAACCAGAGGGATTCATACTAACAGATACATCAGATCAGGTATGCAGATTAAAAAAGGCACTGTATGGTTTAAAGCAGGCTCCTAGAGCATGGTACTCAAGATTGGATAAGTATCTATAGGAACAAGGGTTCAGGAAAGGAATCACAGACAGTAATTTGTATATCAGGAATGAAGGAAATGATCTTCTAATAGTAGTTGTTTATGTTGATGACATAATATTTGGAGGAAACAATGACAAAATGTGCAAAGAATTTGCTAAGAACATGCAAAGTGAATTTGAAATGTCCATGCTTGGTGAATTATCCTTCTTTCTAGGTCTTCAAATTTCACAATCAAGAGGAGTGTTTCTTTCTCAAGCCAAGTATATCAGGGAGATGTTAAAAAAATTTAGGTTAGAAGATTGCAAACCGGTAAGTACTCCTATGATCACAGGGTGCAAGTTGAGTAAGGATGATGAATCTCCAGAGGTAGATCAGAGACTATACAGATCCATGATTGGTAGTTTACTATATGTTAGAGCTACAAGACCAGATATAGTGCAGTCAGTGGGATTAGTAGCAAGATTTCAAGCAGCACCCAAGGAAACACATGTAGCAGCAGTAAAAAGAATTTTTAGGTATCTAAAAGGAACTATGGACTTTGGGCTTTGGTATCCCAAAAGTGATAGGTTTTCACTCACAACATATACAGATGCAGATTGGGCTGGCAGTATTGATGACAGAAAAAGCACAAGTGGAGGAGCTTTCTTTCTTGGAGAAAGTCTAGTCTCCTGGTTAAGTAAGAAATAGGTTTCAGTATCTCTATCTACAGCAGAGGCAGAATACATTGCAGCAGTAGCCAGTTGTACTCAGGTGTTATGGATGAAGAGAACTTTAGAAGACTTCAGGATAAAGCATGATGAGCCCATTCCTATACTTTGTGACAATACCAGTGCCATATGTATCTCAAAGAATCCGGTAATGCACTCCAGGACAAAGCATATTCCAATTAAGTATCATTTTTTGAGAGAACAAGTGTCAGATAAACAAGTTAGATTGGAGTATGTCACTACCAAGGAACAGATAGCAGATATTTTCACTAAACCACTCTCAAAGGAGACATTTGAGTATCTTCGAGGAAAATTGGGAGTAAGACTCCCACCCCAAAATTAACCACCTCATGTGGAGGTGGGGGAGGGGCTAAGCTAAGAGGCTTAATTCTTAGCCCCGAGCCCCAAAGGTGACCCTTTGCCATTGATGTCAAAGGGGGAGAGATTTGTGTATTATGGGGAGAGTTTTTGGATATGAGGAGAGATTTGATATCTAAGAGAGCATTGAGCCAGGGGGAGCAAAGCCCCAGGGGGAGCAGAAAAGAAGGTCAGAATTCAGTAAAAGGATTTGGGTTGCCATCAATGACAAAGGGGGAGATTGTTGGACATTTTGAGTCCCTAAGCTGAAATGTTGTCATTGATGTCAATAGAGCAATAAATGTCAAAAGGATCTATGAAGGGTTTTTGTGAAAACCAAGGCAGGGAAAATAAAAGGTTTTATTTAAAACCATGGACAACATATTTGATCTGGGTTTTTCTTAAAACCCACGTTGGGCTTTCGTTTCATCGAAAAAGGTGCCCCGATGATGGAGTTATTTGAGTTTTAATGTTTGGTTTAAATTTTAATTATTTAAAATTTAAATTCAAATTTAAATGGAAAGTTTCCCATCGACGTCATCATGCAAATACAATTTTAATATTTCCACCGACGTCTTCAAAGTGTTATTAAACACTATATAAAGGGGTGGCAATTAAACCAAATAATTATCCTTGCTCTCGTGTGTTAATTGCCTTGGAATTCGAAAGAGCTCGTGCGAATTGTTGAAAAGGAAGCAAGAAGAAAGTGCAGCGATTTGGAAATCTCAAACGTGGTATGAGGCGTGGCGCATTGGCGTATCAATTTTGCTAAGACTGTGGGCAGCGCAAATATCAGGGATCGAATCCCCTTGACGGCAGTGTGTGGGAAGCGCTTTGGCGCTTTGTCCTTTGCGGCAGGCGGAGGAAGATTAAAGGCCCTTTTGGCCTTTGCTTTTCCAACGAGCGCTTTGGCTCGGTTGGAATCTTAGCCACGGCTAAGACGCTCGCGGTGTGTGGCAGACGGGGGTTCGAATCCCCTTGAGAGGTATTTACATTTTTGCCTTTAATAATTTTTATTAGCCCTAAAGTTTGGAGTTATAAGGTATTTAATGGGAATTAAATTTTATCATTAGGGCTGTGATTATTTTTTTGGTATAAGGTAGAGGTGGTTATAAGGTCCACAAACCTTTTACAAAGTCAAAATGGGCTGGTTCTAGCATCAAGCCCGTATAATCAAAATACAAAATGGATCTTTCTAAGACTCACATTAAGCCATACTTAGAGTCCATAGTCCTATACTTGTCGCTTGACTATTCAGGATAAAACAAAAACCAAACAACACCTAGCACTTACTAATCCACTAGGTTGCTTGTCAATCGTACACTTGTCAACTCCCGGGGCCCCGACAAATGGGATGCCTTTTTCGCCTAATTCCATCTGTCGGATTACTCATCATCAGCCCCTCTGATCTCCTGATGCTCTAACAAGTTTGATCTTAGCTCTTCTCTAGCAGCCAACACCAATAGTTCTTGAGGGAAGTTATCCTTCCAAATTTGCATCTCCCCAACGAAACCGCAATATTTGCCATTAGATCCGCCGCCTGGTTCCCTTCTCCGAAGGTGTGTTGGATTCGGGCATTAACCAAATGAGATTTATGAATCTTTGCTTCTAGGATAAGCTCCAAAATGGTCCAGTTGGGGTCTTTATCCTCCTTAATTGCCTTGATTATATTAAGCGAATCCCCTTCAAAGATAACTTCCTTATAACCCTCAAGTCTGGCAATTCTCATTGCCTACATGCAGGCTTGGGCTTCTGCAAAATGATTTGTTTGAGTTCCCAAAGGCTCTGCAAAGGCAAGGACCACTTTTCCTTCCTCATTTCTTAGAACTCCTCCTGCTCCTATAGCCCCCGAATTTCCTTTAGCTGCCCCGTCAAAATTAAAATTAACCCACTTTTGTGTGGGGGGTATCCACTTGACACCATCCCGTGGGTTGGTTGTAATGTCTAGGTCTGGAAGTTCCTCTCCCGAGTTCCGCAAAATCCTCCTTTCCCTTAGAGACATGGTCTCATTTTTGAAGAAGAAAGTTTTCCAGTTTTCTTTCAAAGCTCTGATTATTTTATTACCACATAACCTGGGATCTTTCTTACGTCCTTTAAATACTCTCTTATTTCTCTCATTCCATATCCCCCATAAAAAATGGGGTAAGCTGAGCTTCCAGAGCCAAGTCAAAAGCTTTTCCCGGAAGGGGGAAGCCCACTGTATGCGTAAGTCGGACATGCTATTTGGACGAGACCCAATCTATATGAAATTTGGACAAGATCATTTGGAAGATTGTACAAGAAAAATCACAAGTTAGAAATATATGACTTACAGATTCTATTGCTTTCTCACACAAGATACATCGATTGATGAATTGGAAACCTCTCCTTTGCAGATTATCTGTTGTCAGGATCTTATTTTGAACTGCCAACCAAAATAAGAAAGCTATTTTTGGGGTTAAATTATTTAACCAAATAACAGAAGTCGGAGTCCAGCCATTGAATCCTGAGTGGATTAACTTATAGGCAGTTTTTACTGAATAGATCCCACTTGTAGTTTTTCCCCAAATCGCCTTGTCTCTTCCTCCCCGAGGAATGATCGGGAACACCCTTAAAGCATCATTGATTTTGGTCAGGGCCACCTTCTCTTGCTCGACGGATTATGAACTGTGATTTTCTTCCAAGAAGAAGTTTCCTGTGCTACAGAAATAAAATCCCCTACTTTTCCTCCCATTTCCTTCGAAAGTTTATGTTGGAGGACCTGAAGGTCTAAGTTATCTTTCAGAGGGGCCTCTTCCAACCACGGGTCTTTCCAAAAGTCCACTTGTCTTCCATTACCAATTCTCCATCCGATGCCTTTCCCCGACTACCTCCCGACATTCGAGCAAACAATTCCAAAAATAGGATCCTCTAGGAAGATTATCGACTTTCAAGAAGTCCCGATTATTTTCTATATATTTTGCCTTAAGAAGTTTTACCCATCCCAATTGATCATTATTGATAAATCTCCATACTTGTTTGCCAATCAGAGCTTGATTCAATTCTTTCATTCTCTTTAACCCCAGGCCCCCATGATCCTTGCTTGCACACACCTGATTCCATGCTACCAACGAAATTCTCTTTCTCTCCTCCGAACCCTGACCACAAGAAGTTGCGTTGAATTAGCTCCAATGTAGCTCGGACCTTTGCGGAATTCTAAATAGAGACATGTAGTAAATTGGAATGCTCTATAAAGTAGTTTGAACTAATAAGGCTTTTCCTGCGGAGCTGAGAAGGCTGCCCTTCCACCCTGCTAACTTTTTGGAGATCCTGTCAATGACTGAGTTCCACAAAGTAGCCTTCATTCTTCCTTCGAACATAGGCATGCCTAGATAAGTTGTTGGTAGAAGCTCCTTTCCACAACCGAAGAGGTTAGCTATTCTTTCCTCCCTCCCACCAGGCATGTTAAAGAAATAGATGCTACTCTTCTTATAGTTTATGTACTTGTCCTGCTTTATGTCTCATACTTGGTTAGAATTCTCTTCAGCTTCCTAGCCTGAGGCACCGAGGCTTTGGACACAATGATTGTATCATCCACAAACTGTTGGTGAGACACTGGCTCTACTGTTGAGGCTGGTTTGAAATCTTCCAATTGACCATCTGCCATCGCTGCTGAAATGTTCCTACCCAATGCTTTCGCTAAAATAATAAACAAGTATGGAGACAAAGGATCTCCTTGTCGCAACCCCCTTTCACTCTTAAAGTAACCGGAGGGTGACCCATTCACCATGACAGAAAATCTTGTAGTAGAGATACAACTAAAAATCAACTTAATCCACTGGGGACAGAAACCAAACTTACCCAAAATCTTGGTGAGGAACCACCATGAGACCCGGTCGTAGGCTTTATTCATATCAAGCTTTAGTAACATACCTGCTTCCTTACTAGTCACCATTGAATGAATAACCTCATGAATTGTGATGATAGCATCCAATATTTGTCGCCCTTTCACAAAGCCACCTTGGTTCATATCAATGATGAAAGGAAGGATAACCTTCAGCCTATTGGCGATTGTTTTTGTGAGAATCTTCATCGAGTGTTACATAAACCGATAGGGCGAAACCGGAAAATTCCATTGCTCCCACTAGTTTAGGGATGAGAACTAAAAAAGTAGCATTAACTCCTTCTGGGATTTCCATGTCCTTTTGAGCCTCAATTATAGCTTCCACTACATCATTGCCTAGGATATCCCAAAACTTCTGGAAGAAAGCTGCAGGGAAGCCATCCGGTCCTGGGGAGCTGTTACCATCCATGTCAAAAACGACCTTCTTGATTTCCTCCTTTGTGAAAGGACTAAGTAAGAATCCATTAAGATTATCAGTTACGAGGGGTGGAATGGCTGCCAACAGAGAGTCCTCTTCTTCAATAGTCGGATTTACATCTTCTAGCAACGATTTAAAGTACTCAACCGCTTCCCTCCTTATGTCTTCCATATCTTTGGTGTTAGACCCATCGGCCATCTTGATCTCCTTAATTTTGTTAGTACTCCTGTGGCGAAGAGTAGAGACATGGAAGAACTTTGTATTTCTGTCACCCTCCTTTAACCAACGCAATCTGGATTTCTCGCCTCCAAAAGGTTTCTTCAAATCCTAGCATCGTGTGGTATTCGGATAATGACTCCCTCTCCCGGTTTCTCGGATCCTCTGTAAGCAGCTCCGACTTCAACTTCTCCTGTAGTTCATTGATCTTGTCTTTTAGTTCTCGCATTTTTAACAAAAATATTGCCAAAGGAAGTTTTGTTCCACTCTCTAATGTTGGCCTTCACATTCCTTAGTTTACATGCCACTTGGGCCAATTTCGAACCATTATACTTTTTGTCCCACCATTGGGCAACTAGATCCTTGAGATCCTGATGTTGGAACCACATAAGTTCGAATCGAAAGGGTCTGATGTATCTTTTCTTAGAGTCCTCCCCTGTTTCCCACAAAATTGGGTTGTGATCAGACCCGATTCTTGGGAGTGTCGTTAATGAAGAGTCCCCAAACCTCTCCAGGCATTCTTGAGAAAGAAGAAACCTATCTAATCTTATCTGAATTTGGTTTTCCTTCAATCTTTTGTTAGACCATGTATAGGAGAATCTACGCGAGTCCACATCCATCGACTCATGTTGCTCAACAAAATCTCTAAACTCGTAGATATCAGCGGTTATTCTTTGAGAGCCCCCCAATTTATCTACGGGATTAAGGTAGCAATTGAAATCCCCCGCCACAATCCAAGGGTAGTTGGGGACCGTCTCCCTCAATTCGGATAGCCGACTCCAAAGAACCCTTCTCAGTCCTCGTCTAACTGGAGCATATACATTCGTTAAGATCCACTCTTCCTGTGTGGTTTTATCCACACATAAGAGACAAATAAACCAACTAGACATCAGAATCACTCTACTATCAATCACATTTTTGTTCCACATAACCAGTAACCCTCCTGCTGTTCCAGTGGCCTCTTGGCCTACTACTTCAGCTTCTCGCCAAGTCCTATTCTTAAAAGGAATAACTCTACTCTCCTCCATTTTAGTTTCTTGCAGTAAAATCATATCCGGTTTGTGTTCTTGTCTAAGAGCATACAAAGCTCTTATTTTTGCAGGATTACTCCCACGAATATTCCATGAAAGGATCTTCATTTATGGGCTTTGGATCCTCGAGCCTTCGCCCCAAAGAGCAATATTGCTTGAGTGCCATCAACCACTCCTCGCTCTGCTTCTTTTTGCCTTAAGGCAACATTTCTAGGTTTCCCTCTTCCTACCGAACCATATCCCCATACATCCGCTCTAGGTTGAAGTTCCTTGGGATTCACTTGGCTTCTAGTAACCATCTTGGGTAGGTCAGTCTTGGTATTTGGGGTAACAATTCGGCTTTCCGGGTTAAGCTGGTCTTTTTGACGGTGGAGATGATTTTGTGCTCTTAGCTTCTTGATTAGTAGATTCTTTTTTCCCCTGCTTTGGGGTTACACCGATCTTGGTGGTTCACCTCTTCCTCCCGAGTATCCTTGCCTGTATTATTAGTTTCCTGCTCCTTCCTCTCGATTTTTCTCCTCTAAATCCTTCTCTTGAGTCTCCTCTACCTTAGATTCCACTTCTTGGCTATCCATCTGATCTCCCTTCAAATGATTTAATGCATCAAAACTGTTCTCCACTGGGATGTTGATCTCCTTGGAATTTCTTCCCATAAATTCCTCTGCAATACATGGGACCACTTCCACCGAGCCTCCATAGGCCTCCCGTATCACCCAATCAAACTTACTTGCCCCAGGGGCGAAGATCTATGGGGTTCTTTCCTTTGTGATTTGGCTTTGAGGCTTGCTGTATCATCTTAGGAGCGAGGATGAGCTTGAGGGTTCCCATCAAAGGGACCAACTCCCCTGTGAGAGGGTTTCGGAGCATAGGTATTTTTGGGAGGAGGGTTAAAATGTTGCCTCTTACTTACAATAGGGCGAACAGGGTCTCTGATATTCGGATTTCGAGCTCCACGTCCTTGAGGCCCATGTTGGGTAGGAATGGAGATCTGCGGGGGAGGGATATTATTCTAGGTTTGAGGATCAGTATTTTGGAGTGGGGGCTGGTTCTTGGAAATGCAGTGGATACCCTGGTGCCCTACCTTCCCACAAACACTACACTTAAAAGACATATTTTCATATTCAAATACCTGAGTATGAAGGCCAAACATAGACGACAAAATAATGGATTTAGGGAGCTCTTTACTCAAGTCCGCCAACACACACATGCGAGCAGAAGGAGTCTTGTTTTGCTCAAGGTTGCGGGATCAATAGCTATTAGTTCTCCAATATCTGTAGCTATCCCAACCAATATTTGTTCATTCCAAAAAAGTAGAGGTAATCCCGGCATCTTAACCCAAATAGGAGCCAAATACAAAGACTCGAGTCTGGGGGTTGAAATCGGGGGACCAACGCTTCAGATACAAGCCCCTTTTCCCAAAAAACCAAGGACCTCCTTGGAGAGTCCTTTCCATGTCTTGTTCACATTGAAATGTCACCAAAAGAAAACTCTTGGGTAAAGCCTTAATCATCATACCGGCCCTTGGCTGCCATTTTTGGATGGCCCATCTCCTTATGACTTCCATGTCTGGCCTCACCCCCATAAATTTAGCCACCAAAGATGTTCGCCCTCCATAGCCACATGCTGAGCTAAGGAATCCGGGACGTGCAACCTACCATTGACAGATTTTAGATTAAAACAAGAGTCGGATAATTTTTGCTTACCGCGAAGAGCATTAAGATATGAAGGTCTCCAGTTGCCAGGTTTCTCTTTGTCTCCTTCCTGGGTCTTCCTTTGATCCTGATGCATAGAGTCCTGGTCCCCCTCAGAGAAATCTTCAACCGCATCCGCCCAATGCCCTTGGACCGGTTCCAATAGAACTTCCTTGTCCACATCCTCCGCCTGGGGGCCTGCTATCTCACCAGAGCCCCCACCTGCCGCGTCTGCTGATCTGCCCTCCGAAGTCCCACACCTAGGGTTTGATGCCCCTAGACCTCCCGCTCCTCCTCCTTGCTGCTCCATCCGTCACAACTTGTTGCCTCCAAAATCTGCCATTTTTTTTTTTTTTGGGCCAAAATTTTGTGCCGCCGCCGCGCAAAGGGCGGCTAAGTAGCGGCCACGGTCCGCTATAGTGGCGAATTTGATTAGGGCAATGATTATTATTGCAAAAGAATATTTGATTTATGTTTTATTTTGATGGAAATGAAGAATTGATTTTAGGAGAAATAAAGAGTTGTTAAAGTGATTTTGAGATATTTATTGTGGGTTATTAATAAGGGTTTTTATTAAAATAGACTTTGGTGGATGTGTTTATGAAGTTGGAGTGAAAAGGGTGTAAACTAAGTTATGCTTTTATTATGATTATTTAAAAGACCACTAACCCTTATTAATATTGAAAAGGAAAGTTGTGATTAAGTGTGGCAGATTTTGTGGACAACTTATTGGCATCAAAAAGGTATGGGCACATTCTCCTATTGATTGTTTGTGGTGGTTGATTTTTGAAATATCATTGGAGAGAAAATGATTGATTATGGTTTCCTTTGTGAAGATTATTGGTTGAATGCTTCAAGGTTTGTCTTGATTTGTGAGTTATATTTAAACCTTGTTTTATGAGCATTGTTGTTGAAGACCATTAATGATGAAATGAACTTGAACCTGAGTTAGAAAATAACATGAGTATCTTTGTTATGTGAAACTTGTGATTGAGCATTGTTGGAAACATTTTGAGTTGGTTAATACATGCTTGGACTAGGGTTTGTGAGGAAGGATTGTTCCTTGAGTTGATTGGTTGAGTTGAAGTGGTTAAGACTAGTCAAGTGGATGTATGTGGTTGTTCAATTTTCTAGAAACAAACTATTCAATATTCTGATTTGAGTTGAGATTGAGATTTGAGTATAGAACATATAGATTCTCTAACAATTCTCTTTATGCTTCTATGAGATTGAATTGAGATATTGATTGTACTTTGAGTATAGAATATATTGAGTCTCTAACAATTCTCTTTATGATTCTATGAGATTGAACAAGTTTTGTGTGAGCTTGTTAAGCAGATTTGAGACAAGTCTTTGAGAAGGCTTGTGGAATGTTTTGAGTTAAGCTTTTGTGAAAGCTTACTAAATAGAATTGAGAAAGCCCAAGAGAGGACTTATTGAGCAGATTTGAGCAAGTCCAAGAGAGGATTTATTGAGCAGATTTGAGTAAGTCCTAGAGAGGATTTTTTGAGCAAATTTAGATAGGTTTTGTGTGAACCTATTGAGCAGATTTAGATAGGTTTTTGGGTGAACCTATTGAGCAGATTTGAGCAGGTTCTGATTGAACCTATTGAGCAAAATTGTACTAGACCGACTGTATTGTTTTTAGTGCAAGAGATTGAGCAGAACTGTGCTAGACCGACTGAACTGTGTTTGGTATAGTATTGAGACAGATCTTTGGAGGTGACAGAGTATAGAGGACATAGTCTCATTGGATAGAGATCCAACAGCCAGGACAATTGAAGATAATATCTGAGTGAGAAGTCTTCAAGTGGAGAGATATCCACCAGTTAGTGCAACATAGAGACAAAGTCTTCTAGAAGATCACTAGCCAGAGCATAATGGGAAAGAGTTCTCCTATGGAAGAGATCCATGAACTTGAGATTAGGGGATCAACATCTCCTTTGGACCGAGGTCCATAAACATTGTAATTTGGGAAGGATTCCCAAGATATCATTTGAGAAATATTTAGAAGAAATATTTTCTCTATGGAGGTAGCCCACATTGGGTGAACCACGTTAAAATGGTGTCTCTTATGTGTGTGATGCTTTGTGTGATGTTTATGGTTTCATTTATGTTGATGCTTGTATTTGGGAAAAATATTTATGTTATACTGTTCACCCCCCTCTCAATATAAGCACATGTTCTTCAAGTAGTAGTACCAAAATTCCAGCATCCATCTAGAGAGAAAAAATGAAAATTTATCTAAGTCCTGAGGCCATCAAAAATTTTGTACCCAAACTAGGCAAATGGAGATACTAAGATTCCATCACCCGTTTGAAAATCAAATATGTGAAAATTTTGGCAATGTCCTAAGCCTACCAAAACTTGTGTACCTAAACTAGGCGAGCAACAGTACCAAAAGTCCATCGCCCATCCGAAGAGTAAAGATGTGTAAAATTAGATAAGTCCTAGACCTACCATAAATTTTATACCTAGACTTAGCAAGCAGTGGTACCAAAATTCCATTGCCTATTCAAAGATCAAAAAGATAAAATCTGGTTAAGTCCCAAACATGCCAAAATTTTTGTACCCAAATTGGGTGAGTAGCGGTACCAAAAGTTCATCACCCATCTGGAGAGAAAAAATATGCAAAATTGTCTAAGCCCCTGACTTGTCAAAACTTTTGTACCCAGACTGGGCAAGTGGATGTACCAAAAGTGTATTGCCCATCTAGAGAGCAAAAATGAAAATTTGTCTAAGTCCTAAGGTCGTCAAAACTTTTGTACCTAAACTAGGCAAATCATGGTACTAGAAGTCCATCACCTGTCAACATCTTTGTTATACATTCGATAGCCATGCATCGACAAAGGTAGATCAAATTTGATATCTAGCACCGTTTTATCAGTATGTGGGTAGCCACCATCCCATTCTACCTATAGGGCAAGGTCGCTTGTCATAAAATCTTAACAATGAGATCTCTACCAACCCAATCATGTAGATGTTCAAGGTAGCTCGATAGAGATGTCAATAAAGTATCAATTAACTAGATGCAAATATCAAGGCCAATGCGACTTGAGATGAAGCAAGTTCTAGCTAGGTCAACAAGCCACAACCAGGTGGTTAGAACAAGCATATCGCCTAGTAGCTTAACAAACTAGCAAATCTTCTAACATAACAATAATCCACCTCTAGGGCAATGATGCCCTGATAACTGAATGTATTGTAAAAGGTTATATATACAAGGATGTAGAATGTAAATGGTCAGCTCTTAAGCTTTTACAACTTACATGTATGAAAGCACATTACAAATAAAAAAATACAAGATGGATTGATATTTGGCCTTTGGTTCATTTCCTTATAGAATATGTATGTATGAATGATTGTTTATTTCTAATATAGACTAATTAAATGATCATAGTATTAATTATTCTTTCTGAATTTTTGTTTATGTTCATTTTCTAGTTCTAGAATTCACAATCGATTGGACTGTAAAACGTATAATATATTGTTCTGTGGTTGATAAAAATGGTTGGTATGTTAGAAAATTTGGTTAAATTCTTGATTGTATAGTTGTTATATCTCATTTATTTTGATATGGCTTAACCTGCACCATTATAAATTATAGCTTCAAATTTTTATGTCTCTTTCAACACCCTTTTCCCCCTCATATTTTAGAAACATCTAGTTAGAGCTTCATAGGAACCAGCCTCCTCCGGAGATTGACCACTGAAGCCTTCATGACTTCTAGATAATTCAATGTTTGTCAAGGTATTTGGGCACATAATATTACCATAGGCTGAATTTCAAACCAACACCTAACAATATTACTATCAAACAACAATAAAATTTAAAGTATTGTTTAAAATTTAGTGCTAGAACATCATTCTAGTAATTATTTAATTAAAAAAAAAATGCTAAATTCTAATTTTACAAACCATCATCAAATCCTATTTAGGTAAGCCCTGCTTGACATATGAGTCCATAAGCAAATATATGAGCCATGTAGGCCCTACTTGACATATGATTCCATAAGCAAATATGTGAACCCTAGTGCATGTATTGAGAGAATGCATCTTGAGTCATGGAAGAGGTAAAGCAACCGAAGACATACATGATGTTGACTCTCCAAATACATTTTTAGAATAATCAAATGAAGATGAACTAGTGAATGCATGCTAATAACTTACTTGCCTTGTTTAAGAGGTTGGATAAACTCAAGAAACAATATTTATCTCATATTAATGAATACAACCTAAATATGTCAAATTTCACATTGCGCCTTACAAATCCAATTGAAAGTGAAACAATTTTTATTATATTCATCAATCAAATGGCTTAGACCATTTCACCAAGGAAGATGATAAATATTATAATGATCTTCAAGTTCTTATTAGTCCCTATACAATATTGGAATGTAGTCTTTGCACTATTCATCCATAATAGTAGGAGGTGGTCCATGCAACCTATTCAATATAGAAAGGACAAACTTTGCTTATTTTAAATCATTTGATATTAGGGATATGATGTCAACAATAAGAATATAAAGTGTATGACTCTCATATAATTTTATTGTCCTCATAAATGAGCTTTGACATCTTGAGTATTAAAATTTATCAAATCACTAAAGTATCACTACAATAATTTTTGACATCCACGAGGCCATAGGTGATATGAGACAATCCTAATGGAGGATGTTGTTATCCAATATATTGTTGGGCTATGTGGTGGTTAAGCTTATCTCAAGGCCAAGATCAACTATTTGTTCTTGTACTTGTTATATTTATCCTTTGGGCCCATGTAAACCTTGAAAAATATACTTTTGTATTTTTTATAATTTTTATATTCCTAAGGGTCAATCTCACAACCTTGACCTAAAGGCATCATGTATTTGGGTATAAATACCCCTTCATACCAGAAATGATATTATGTAAGCTTCTTTTTTGTTCTATGTATTCCTTTTGTTAAGCAATACTTGGTAATTTTTAAATTCATTTGTTTATGGAAACTGTTATGAAACCTGACATGATATCAAAGCAGGTGTGCATCTTCATTATCCAATTGCTTCTACTAGTAGGATTTTTTCTTCCAACTTCTCTTAAGGATGATTTTTGTTGGAGCTAATGAAGAAATATCTTTTGAAGGCCGATGACATAATCTAAAGAAATATGTTTGATAAAAATTCTAGGAGGACTTGGATCGTGAGGTTCTCACTGGAATCATTATATTTGCTCTAAGAGAAAAAATTCCAATAGGTTTTTCTTTCCTCTCATTTACACTCAATCTTGTTTTGTTTAAATTTTTTGACTAGATAAATGCCCTAGTTTTAGGATTTGGTTTATTTTAGGTCTTTAAAAGCTTCATTTGTCTTTTATGGATTTAAAAAAAAAAATCATTTGCTTTTGTCTTCCAGCTTTTTTTGTCCAACAACAATATAGATGAGAGGGTAGAATGCTTAGTTTCCATGAAAGAAGAAAAGAAGAGGTTGAATTTTCTAGACAGACCCATGATGTCAAAGAAGTCATGGGTAGTTTTATGTACTTAGCAAAGACCTTTGATCCACTTGAAAAAGTTGCTAAAATGGTTTGGCAACTTTTTTGTTGCATAGGAATGAGAGGATGTTTTGATAAGTTGTGTTGACCCAAATGGTTGTGTAAGGAAAATCATAATAGATATAGATAAATCATAAGCATATCTGTATTCTTTGAGAAATTTCAAGGTATCATGGTTCAATACTTTTTGCCCTTTCGCCTCTAGGTACTCCCAATTTGTGTTTGAAAAATTTACACTTCCCCTACATTTTTTGAATTTTCAAAATTTTAAAAAGGAATATTCTAAATAATATTTCCTATGGGGGCACCAAAATCTTGTGCCATCCTAACATAGGCTTGTCAGCATGCTCAAAGGGAGGGCAAAATTTGGTTCTTATTAGATTAAAACTAATGCTTCTTGATTATCTCACAAGCATGATGACTAGGGAGATGGTTAGTAAGAAGGGCTTAAGTCATTCACCCATGGGAGGTATTAGGTTCAAACCTCCCCTCTTAAACCTTTTGTTAACATTTATAATGTCAACACCAATGGTGACATGGTGACTTATAATGATTTTATCAAACATGATGACATGGAAACACAAGATGACATAGAACCTCCTTTACATAGCAGTGATGACATGGTAGGACCACATGGATGCCACATGGCATTCCATACGTAAAATGGCATTATATACAATTGAGGTGATCATGAGCACATGAATCTTGAGGTGACATGCAAGTCCATATGGATGACATGGTGGTCTATATAGGTGAATTCATAGTAGGTGCATGAATCTTGAGGTGACATGTAGCAGCTAACATGGTAGTCTATATAGGTGATGTGGTAGTCTGTACATGTGACTTGGTGTAATACATGGCAATTGACGGAGGCATTGGTATGGTATAAACCCCAAGAAGATATGTGGTAGATGATGCAAGGGCTGACATAGTTTTTGATGTGGCATGCTCTAATTGGGCCAACATCATAGATTATATAACAACCAATGTGTCACATTGTATGCCACTTGGTGCCTATAAATACAAGTTCAGGCAATCACATTTTATCAATTTATCAAACTTGACAAGTAAATTACATAGCCAATAGTAGACTTGGTAGTGCATGAATTTTGGAGCAAATAAGAATACATGTGGTACGATGTGGTTCGTAGATCAAAAATCTAATTAGATCATGATAGGTGGTATGATGCAAGCTAGAACACTATATATTTAGTGCATGCTTGGTACCCCTTAGCCACACAAAACAATATATGGCAACCTCTGATTCATTGTATGTATTTAATTTTTTTATTTTTTAAAAAGGTTATGGAGGTATTTTTAATAGTTTTAGGGAAAAACTTATGGGGGCATAACTTTTGCATACAAAATAGTTTTGATCTTATTTTTCAAAATGCACAGTTTTTCAAGATCTCTTGATGGTTTTATTTTTAGTTATAACTACATGCAGATTTTTATATTTTGGTAGAATAGTTATGGATCATCATGTGCCTTTATTGAGTGGTCCTAACTATGTTAAATGGAAGTTTAAGATTGAATCTCTACTTCTAAGGGGTTACTTAAATATGTGAATGAGAAGCCTCATGATATTGATATTGAAAAGGTGAAGCAACTTTATAGGCATAAGAAGGATGACACTCATGGTGTTATTGCTCTTCATATTGACAATGTATATGACACTCATGTTAGTAGTAGCATGGATCCTAAAGTGTTGCTTGAGAAATTTTAAGGGTTGTTTGATTGAATTGATTCTACATAAATTAGTATATTGGATATTAAGCTTGTAACCTTTTACATAGACTCATTTGGTACCATTAATGAGGTATTTAAGTACTTTTTGCACCATTAGGCTAGGAGAAATAGGCATAAGGGAAATTTTATTTTTAATCAAGCTCACCCAAAAGAAGATATTGTTAAATCTTAGGATGACAAAAAATCCAAATAGAATGAGAAGAAGCCCAGGAAACCTACTTGTGAGTTTTGCAAAAGAGAAGGGCATAAGAAAGAATTTTGTAGAATTTGGATCAAAAAACTTGAGGAAGTAGTAAGAAAGGGAAATGTTGATGTTATTCTCTTATATGCACAAGGTGAGGATGCTTTCAATGGAGAAAATTCATAGGATCATGTAGCAATTTATTTTACATATTGGACATCCACTTCCTCAAATGAGTGGAAAATAGATTTAGGGGAAACTAGACACATGACAAAGTACAAGCATTTTCTTCAAGGCTATAAAAAAATCTATGCAGGGGAATGTGTTGTGATTAGAGATGACTCTTCATTGTAGGTTATAGGAAGTGGAGACATCAACATTGGATCTTTGTAATTTAATGAGGTACTTCATGTTCCTAATATTTTCCCTAACCTTATGTTCCCAATGTTGGTCCTAACCTTTTGTTTAGTTATCATATTACTGATATAATTAAGAAGGTAGAATTCTAGCTTGATATATGGGTAATTAAGGATATAGAAAATAGGTTCAAAATTTTTGCTTTTAGTCATGTGATGATACTTTTTTTTGTGTGGAAAACATACCAGAAGGGATGCCACTTTTGGGTAAGACCCAAGGAGGCAAAGGTATCTATTCCGCAAAAATTACCTAGGGCTCGCACCTCGCCTACCACCTTTGACATACTCAAGGAGTAAACCTGAAGCAACAAAAAACAAGAACACACAAACACAAACACAAACACACAAAAATATTAAAAGAACAAAAAATATAAAAACATGCTCCTTGAGTGTGTCAAAAAGATAAATCACAACCAAAAACACACACAATAAGATAAAAATACAACACGAACCACAGAGAAAAAACACAAGAACAACATAAAAAAACACAAACATAACAAAAAACAACAGAACATAGAGAAAAATAAAAACATAGAAAACACTTAAAAATAAAAAATAAAATAAAATAAAATAAACAACCAAAACTTAAAAATAAAAAATAAAATAAAATAAACAACCAAAACTTAAAAATAAAAAATAAAATAAAATAAACAACCAACAACAGATAACAGAGAAAAATAAAAACATAGAGAACACTCACACACCAAAACACAAAAACAACAATTAACACAAACATACGAAAACACAAGCACAAGAACATCAAAAACACAAGAACAACAAAAAATTACACAAAACAACACACAAAAAAGTACACACATAAATAGAAAAGAAAAAAGAAAAAAATAGAACACAACAATGACCTTTCTAGACCAAAAGACTATTAAGGTAATTATCAACAGAGGAAACAAAAGAAAGATTAGTTTGAGCTAGCGAACTAAAATACCCTGACTGAACTAAAGAGAGTAAAAATAAAGTAAGAAGAAACTAGGTACCTTTAGAATTGGAGCCATCCAAAGAAATGATAGAAAGAAGAGCTTCCCTTATTTGTGAAGCCCACCATCTAGGAGGGTGGTCGTAGCAAGTAATATCACCTTTTTCCAAAGCCCAATTAGCTAAATCATCAACACTCTTGTTCTGATATTTGACCACATGATTGTAATCAACTTTTAAAAATCCCATCTGGATTAACTAAATCTTCTCAATAATTCTTTTTATTCTCCAATCAACCTTATGATTCTTAGGAGTCTTCAAAAGATTAATCATGAGTTGAGAGTCAAACTCAACTAGTACCTTTTCCCATCCAACCTTAGTAGCCTCTTGAAGGCCTCTAAGGATACCATACCCCTCAACAAGGTTATTGGATAGAATACCCAAATTCTCAACAAAAGTAAAAACTAGGGAGCCATCTAAAAGTCTACCAATTCCTCCTACACTAGCTTTTCTAGGGTTCCCTCTAGAGGCTCCATCAGTATTGAATTTTCCAAAATCCTTAGGAGGAGGTTGCCAATTCCTTGTTCTATCCATATTGCAATTACTCACATTCCCTTTAAGTTGGTTTCTCTTAGAAGAGTTAATATTCAATCTTTGCATCACTTGATCCCATCTTTGGTGGGAGTTTTGGGGGTGATTAAGGAGCTAATGGACTGATTCAACTAAGTTGGCAATGGTCTTTTTCCAGATATAGTGAATATCCTTCCTTTCTTTATTAAAAATCTGGTTGTTCCTTTCATTCCATATATTCCAAAGAAGAATGGTAGAACCCATCCAAACTAACTCCCTAATAAAATGATCAACACCCTCTTTATTAGGCCAATCCCTCCAAAGTTGTTCAAAAGTAAAAAAATTGGACCACTATAATCCAAGTAAAGTGGCCATTCTCCTCCAAAGCTCAGAGGCTAAAGTACACTCAATAAAAATATGGCTAAGAGTTTCCACATTCTCTCCACATTTCACATCTAAAAGGGCCATGAAAACCACGCTTCATAAGATGCTTCCCAATAAGCACCCTGTGATGCAATAAAAACCAAGTAAAGAACCTCACCTTAGGCTAGAGCTTTTGAGCCCACAACTAAGAAAATATGTTAGATGATTGGTTGGGATTATTATGGCATAAGGCCAAATAACCTTGAGCAACTGAATACTCACCCTTAGTAGTGTTGTTCCATCCAAAACAATCTTTATCATGGGACCAAGAGAGAGATCTCATATGAAGGATGCATTGGATATCTTGTCTTTGCCTTTATGGGATTTGAATAGGCCAGTCCTCAATAGGGATCCAATATCTACCAACCTCTGAATTACCAGTATGATACCGACAATAATTAGCCACCTTTATCGAGTTAGCTCGGTGAAGCTCCTCCATCCAAGGCCTCCAATCGGGAAACTGAGTTATCAAATGCTTGTGACCATCCCAAAAATCTATCCAAAAACTTATCTGTCAACCATTATGAATGATCCAAAATAATTTTTTCTTTATCAAATCCTCACCACTCTTAAGAACTGCTAAAATGGGAGAACCTTTGGAAGGCAATTGATAGCGAACAAGGTCTTCAGGACTTTTGTTCTCAGCATATTTAGCACGAAGATTCTTGGTCCAAAGAGCATTGGGGTTATGCAAAATCCTCCAATATAATTTAGCAACTAAAGCTTTGTTGTTATTAATAGCAGATCGAAATCCTAACCCCCTTCATTCTTAGGAAGACATAAAGTGTCCCATTTCACCAAGGCCCATTTTATTTTCTCCTTAGTACCACTCCAGAGGAATCATTGACTGATTTGATCTAGTTCTCGAAGAACAACCTTTGGGATATTCAACATGGTAGAAACATAAATAGGAATAGCTTGAAGGACTGATTTTACCAAAGTGATTCTACCCTCCAGAAGAAAACCATCTATTGGTCCACTTACCAATTTTCTTCTTGAATTTGTCCAACAACCAATTCCAATATTTTTTTTTGTCTTCGAATATTGATGGGAATACCTAAATAAGTGATTGGAAGGGAGGTCTTCTTATATCTTAATTTATCCAAGACCATGGATTCTTGTCTAGTAGAGCAGTGAAAGAAAATGACTTTAGATTTATCTTCATTGATCAATTGCCCAGTAGCCTTAGAAAAACAACTAATGATTTGCTTAATAGTAGAAGCTTCCTTAACTATAGCTTTACCTAAAAGAGTAGAGTCATCAATAAATTGAATATGAGAGAGAGGTCTAGCTCCATGAGCAATGGTAACTCCCTCAAGGGTTTTGTCTTCTCTCTTTTTGGTTATAGCCCTACCTAAGCATTCAACAATAATGATGAATAAATAAGGGGATAGGGGGTCACCTTGCCTAATACCTCTGGAAGCTGGGAACAACTGAGAAGGCCTACCATTGATAAGAACTAAGTAGGAAACATAAGAGATACATCCCATAATCCAATCCATCCAATCTTGAGAGAAACCAAATTGCCTCAAAACTTTGATAAGGAAGTGCCAATCCACTCTATCATAAGCTTTGGATAAGTCTAACCGAATGAACATGGAAGGAGATTTTTGCATATCCATGGAATGGATGGCTTCCTGAGCAAGAACTATCTCATCAACTATTTGATGCCCTTCCACATAACCCCCTTGTTCAGGAGAAATAATCTTATGCAAAAGAGGCTTCAACCTTTTTGCCATGATCTTAGTAATGATTTTGAGAAGAACATTACATAAAGCAATAGGTCTAAAAGTTGAGATATGTTCAGCCTCTTGAGCTTTTAGAACAAGAGTAATATAAGTTTTATTGATAACCTTCAAAATTTCTTTGGCTTTCTTGGCTTCTTCCACCACCTCTAATAAATCAGCATGAAGGATATCCCAAAACTCTTGGTAGAACTCAATGGGAAAACCATCGGGACCTGGGGTTTTCCCTTTTTGCATTTTAAAAACTACCTGTTGAAGCTCATTGATAGTAATAAGAGCAGTCAAAATAGAGTTTTTCTTAGAAGTGATAAGAGAAGGGATTGCTTGAAGAACATTTTGTTGAGAAGATGAGTCAAGAGGAGTAATAGTAAAAATATTGGAAAAGTAATTGACAACAATAGATTTCATGCCATCCCAAGTGTAGACAACATCTCCAGAATCAGATTTTAGGGAAGAAATAAAGTTGTGAGATCTTCGAGCTAGAAGAGATTTGTGGAAGAAATTTGTGTTTCGATCACCTTCTTTGAGCCATTGAATTCTAGATTTTTGCTTCCATAAGAGTTCTCTTTTTTCCCATTCCTCTAACTGAGTTGTGAGTTTAATTTCATCTACACTTGTACTCTCTGTGAGGCCATCTAAATGGATTTTCTTATTCAAATTTTCAAGCTGAGCAATAACTTCATGTTTTTTTTATGAACATCCCCAAACTCCTTCCAGTTCCAAGTCTTGATTTTGGATTTAATGTATTGCAATCTTTTGGAAAAATAGAACATCTTAGTCCCATACCTAGGTTTACCTTCCTTCCACCATTGTTGCACTCGAGGTTTAAAGGAACTATCTCTAAGCCACATTAACTAAAATTGAAAAGGAGAGAAACTCACATTGGTTTTCCACATTTCCACCATGACAGACTAGTGATCCGAACCAACATTGTTAAGAGTCTTCACTTTAGGAATGTGACCATGGATTTAGAAATTATCGGAGAGCAAGAACCTATCCAATCTCTCCATTATACAAGCTAAGCCTTGCCTTCTGTTAGACCAAGTCATAAGGCCATTATCTGGTTGGATGTCCACAAGATGGAGGTTTGTAATATATTTACTCATGAGGTCAGTGCTCCTGTCCAAATTTCTATTTCCCCTAATTTTCTCATCTAGAGAGAGGATGGTATTGAAATCTCCTCCGATCAAGATCCAAGCTTCAAGAAAATGAGAGATAATATAAGTAATATTCTTCCACCATCTTCTTTTTTCCTCCAAATTAGTCGAAGCATAAATAGTAATGCAAAGCATAATTTGGTTGGAATATCTACTTTGAATAGCTATAGCCAAAAGACCCCAACTGCCAACCATATGGTGAATAACTACCTCTTTTGGGTCCCAAAGGCAAGAAATGCCACCATAAGTCCCTTGGGAACTGAGGGAAACCACTTTTCCAGCTGGCCAAAATTTACTAGCAATTGATTCCATATCCTCTATTGACATCTTCATTTCTTGAAGGAAAACAAGATGTGGATGATTTATCTGAATCATTCTTCTAATTTCATTTTGTTTTGAAAGACTCCATTTGAGTCCTCTAATATTCCAAGTGATGATCTTCATTAATACCAGGGCTAAAAAAGTTGGGAAGGGCATTAATCTTACCTTCCTCTACAAACTTTTCACCTTCTTTTACCATATGATATTGATTAGTCTTGCGATCTGCCTTTTGATTAGAATCCATCTTCAATTTTTTTCCCTATTTCTTGACTTACTCCAATTGAATCTGAGATGGCTTCTAGCCTTGAAGAATGCTTGTACATAGTCAAAATGTTACCATAAGGTTCAACAGAGTCTATATTGGGACCTATATTATTTGAAGTTTTAACATTTAAAATATTGTTTTTCTTGTGAATATTTTCTCCCTTTTTTTCTATTGAAATCCTTTGATTTGTTGGTTTGTCTCTGAGTTTTTCCCTTTATCTTTAAATTGTGTTTCTAAGATTTCTATTTCCATTATTTCCTCTTCCTCACTTGGGACCTCATTTGTGGAAATAATTTCAAACATATTAGCAGATAACTTTGATTGATCCTTCATAACTGGTTTTTTCTGAGTGTTCTTCTTCTTAGGCATTTGGAAACCTGTTGAATTTATATCTTCTTTCTTTTGATATGGAATTTTATTTTGGCAAACACTAGCCAAATGACCATATTCATGGCAAATTCTACAACGAAAAGGAATTTTCTCATAGTCCACTACTTGCTCCCAAGTGTCCTCCCCAAATTGTAAAGTGATCTTTTTAGGTAGGGGTTTGTCAAAATCCATTAAAACACAAATTCGAGCATAAATAATATGTTCAAATTTTTTAGTACAATCAACAGTCATCATAAATATTCCTAAAGAGTTTCCAATTGAAGAAAAAATTGTCAGATTCTAGAATTCAATTGGGAGGCCAAAGAGTCTAACCCACACGGGACCTGTAGAAGGCATCTCTTCTTCGGCTTTAAATTTAGTATGCCAGGGCTTCATGAAAAGCCTTGCCCTTCCAAAGAACCAGGGACCCCCTTGAAAATTTTTCTCTCTATCTTCATTATTAGCAAATAAAACAAGAAAATAACCATTTGGATAAATAGAGATTTGTAACTCACCTTTAGTTTTCCAGCTTTTTGCAGCCCAAACTTTGAAAGCAGATAGGCTCGGACGAAAACCCATGAAACAATAAATTAGTCCTCTTTTTTCCAGATCTTCAATTCTAGTTTGAATGTTACCCATATCAAGCTTAACAATAGGAGTTCCATCAGCTGCTTTAAGACATCTTGAATCCGTTTTCTTGGGATCAATCTTAGGCATTCTTAGAGGTTTATAGGAAGCCCTAAGATTAATATTAGCATTAGGATGAGGTTGTCCACCATGGAGGGCATCCCTAAAATTCATTTTTGGGGTTGATTCTTCGAAATTCTTACCCTTGACAAGGGTTTCCATAGTAGATTTATTTTGTGGGTGCACCTTAGCACCATATTCACTTGAGATCTGAGCCATTTTTTGATCAGTTGTTTGAAACTTGTTTCATGATCTCTTTAATCCATGCCCTAGACGTCGTGGAAAGGTATGATTTTCACTTTTCTTTTGTGCAGCAAATTGGAATTCATTGTCACACAAATTCACAACATGAAGATCTATTGAAAGATGGATTTCTAACCCTTCTTGGATCCCCTACAACATTTCCTGCTAAAATCTTGAGCATAAACCACACAAATATTGGCTGCTAGGGCCCGAAGGTCGTGAAAACCAACCTTTGAAGCTGCTTGCACTTAACCCGGATGAAACCCTTGCACAATTGCTTGCCAAAAATCGTGTTCACACATAGGGATGCGCTCGTTATGTGATGATACTAACTACATGTATAATTTGAGGGAAAAATTGTTAGGTACCCAAGATAGGCACTTAATATTATAATATTATAATAAATGTATTTATCCCACATGTGTGGGTAAGTGATAATGGTAGGTAGTTGAGTATTATATAATGTAGGCAAGAGACTCATATGGGGAGAGAAGAATATTGTATGTGTTTGGGTATCATATTGATATACAAAGAGGAGTGGATTCCTTTCAATAAGAAGCATTATATGGTGTTTCCCTACCTCAAGGGTTTGAGCTATATTTTGAATATCTAAACTTGTGTTTATTTCTATGGAATTTTTTATTGTAAATCTTAATTGTGGAAGATTTTTTTTTATATTTTTGCAAATTAGTTTGTAATTTTTGTGAATGAGAAAAAAGGTTCTTAACAAGTGATATCAAAGAACTTTTCAAGGTTGTGTTCCACTACAAAAGCTTTAGTTATTTTGTGATATTTGGATCATAATTTTGATGCTTAATAAGTGCCTACATTGGGCTAATAACCTCTTGTAGGATTGAGTGCAAGTCCCATTTAATTGGGTGAATTACTTGTGCCAAACTCTGTCCTAAATTGGTTAAAATGTATTTCTAGTGAAAAGGGTCATTGACCCCACACCCTATTTAGTAGTTTTTTACTCTAAGAGAGCATACAAAGAGTTGTCACTTAGAGGTAAACTCATAGCCAGTTTATCAACATTATTTTTTGGTGGAAATACTATTGATAATAAGAGAGCAATACTCACTTAGACAACCTTTGTGGCTAGTGAGATTTACCTTAATCACCTAGGAAGTCATAGCTTGGGGTTCAGTTTGTTGTAAAGTTTCATCCATCAAGTTCCATATGGTTGTCAACTACAACTTCAACAATAGTGTCCACAACTTTAGTAACAATCTTAGCAATAGTTTCCACAACTTCAACAAATAGTTTTAGCAATCATTTTCATAATTTTAGTAATAATTTCCATATCTTTAACAATATTTTCATAGCTTGAACAACAATTTCCATAGCTTCAACAACAGTCTCCACATATTAATATTTGAGGACAAAGATTTTTAAAGGATGAGCAATAGTAGACAATTGGAAGTGAATGTAGAAAACACCTTGTTTGTCTTTTAAAATATTGATAGTGTAGAGAATACTCTATTGGCCATTAAAACACTTGGATAGCCTAATAGTGTAGCCTAAATAGTTGGTAGCAATTGGAAATAGAAATAGTTAGTGGGACTTATCAATTGATGATCTAAAAGTGTAGAAAAACTCTTAATCTAGCCATTACAATAGTTAGTAACAATCCACAAGAAAAAAAATTGCAAAGCAAGTCATTAGAAATTGCTAGTCTAAGTGCAAAAAATACCTAGTCTACAATTGGTGGCAATCTATAAAAAATAATCTGCAAACATGCCATTATCAGTTGTAGGAAGTACATAGTCTACAATAATAGTTTCTTGGCTAAGTGTAGAAAATATGTTGTCTACAGGCCATTATCAACCAAAAAAATAAAAATAGTCTATTGGCCATTAACAATTGCTAGTTTGAGTGCAAATATCTGCCATCTAGGGTAATTAAATCAATTGTAGTCTATTTAGTTTTAAAAATATAATAATAGATTTAATTGTTTATTGAAGGAATAGAGAAGACTTGAGGAATTTTATTTTTTGAGAAAAAAATCAAATTTTAAAATTTTGTAGGGTTTGAGGTTATGGAGTTGTCAATATTCACTAGAAGAGATAATATTGATGTTCAATATTGGTGGATGAAGTTTAGATCTCTATATTGGGATGATTATTGTTGGTGAGCCTACATTGGTAGATTTTTGAAAGAGGAAGCTCTTTCTTAGTGCATAATTTTTATTAAGAAAAATCATAATTACACTTGCGATGAAATGGAGCAAGCATTTTTTAGTCACTAGGACCCATTTAAGAAGATAGTTCAAAGGTCACCATTATAGGCTTTTAAGAAGAAATAAAAAATATTCTAAGGGAATGAAAAATAATGAATAAAGAAGATATGATAGAAGGAAATAAATATATATGATAATATTCATATTAAACGAACCACATTGTTGGTATTCAATAAGCCAAAAAATAGTTAGAGGGATTTGTTCTGTCTTAAAAATTATATTTTGTAGGTTCATAGAAATGTTCAAAAGAAAAATATTATTATTTCTATTAACCCTAGCAGTAGATATAATTTTATGAATATACCTTGGTTAAGAGGTTATAGGTTAAAGCAACAAAAATTAAAGACATATAACTTAAAGGTGAGTATGTTTAGATTTTTTAAGATTTAAATTTTACTATGGATAAATGTCTTACACTCATGTTTTTATGCTATTGAGGGGGACAATATGGATATTGTTCTTGGTTTTCCTTGGTTAAACTCATTGGGTACTATTAATATTAACATATAAAAGAAGTTCATTAAGTTCTAGTATAGGAAAAAGAAGATATCAGTATAGGATATTTCTCAATACAAGAGGTAAGGGTTTGAGGAAAAACATGAAGTTGTTATAGGAAAACAAAGTGAAGAACAAGTAGACAAACTTGAAACTAAATCTAAAGAGGAGGTAACAATAGGAATTAATAAAGACGCAAAAGCAAAGTTCTCAAAAGAAGCAACAATAAGGTTCAAGGAAGAAATAAAAAAAAACAATAGCAAAGTTTAAGGAAAATCTAAAACTAATTGTTGAAGAAGTAGAAGAACATGAAAAGAGTCTAAGGAGGAGGTAGAAACAAAAATCAAGGGAGAAGCAAAAGCAAACTCCAAAGACACACTACAAGACATGAGCATGAAAACATAGCACAAAATAGAGGAATGATATATTGAAGATTTAAAAATTAGAACATTAGGCTAAGGTTGGAATATATCACCATCCACACCACCTTGAAAGGCACAATTATTGAGATTGGGCTTAAAGCAATAGAAGGACTATGAGGGACATCCATGGAACCAGAAGAGCCAAAACTTTGGATATGCTACTAATTGCAAATGGAAGCAAGTATGGATGAAGAAGAGTGAAATTTATGACCAACAAAAATATGCTACCAACACATGGAACCAAAGGATTACTTTTGGATACTCAAGTGGAAAAAATACATCGGCATTAGCGAAGACCACCACCAATTAGAGTTTCACTGAGATAGGTGGATGGTCGAGATCGGTACCAATTCATGACATGGCTCAAAAGATCATATTATTTAGTCTCTTATTATGTTTCAAGGACAAAATATTTTGTAAGGGGTATGGAATGTTAGGTACCCAAGATAGGTACTTATAATATTATAATAAATATATTTATCCCACATGTGTGGGTAAGCAATAGTGGTAGGTAGTTGAGTATTATATAATGTAGGCAAGAGACTCATATGGGGGAGAAGAATATTGTATGTGTTTGGATCTCATATTGAGATATAATGAGAAGTGGATTCCTTCCAATAAGAAGCATTGTATGGTGTTGCCCTACCTCAAGGGTTTGAGCTATATTCTGAATATCTAAATTTGTGTTTATTTTTGTTGATTTTTTTAATTGTAAATTTTAATCGTGGAAGAATATTTTAATATTTATGCTATTTGGTTACTAAAATGTGTGGACTCTTAACAAAAAACTACCTCTTTTTCCACTCTCTCTAGGAAGAAAAACTTTGTTGCTATGGTTGCACATGTCGAGAATGAGAGTCAAAATTGGCATCATAGGCTTGGTCATCTCAACTATTGTTCTTTGAGATACATGAGCCAACATCATATGGCTATTTATATTCCATGCATATCCCCTCCAAGTGGTGCATGTGAGGGGTATATTTTGGAAAGCATCATAGGGAGACCTTTTTAAAAGGGGTTGCAAGGCGAGCATATCATCCCTTAGAGATCATACACAGTGATAGTTATGGACCTATGGGTACACCATCGCTCTCAAGAAACAATAACTTCCTTCTTTTTATTGATGATTTATCTAGATAGGTGTGGTTATATACCATTCATAATAAGGATGAGGTTTTTGAGAAGTTGAAGACCTTCAAGGCTCTTGTTGAAAAAACATTATATAGGAGAATCAAATGTTTAAGGATAGATGGGGATGGTGAATATGTTAGTTATAATTTTTATTTTTTTTTGGCTTCTCATGGTATTGCATATCATAGGAATATTCACTATACTCTTGAATAGAATGGTGTGGTTGAGAGAAAAAATAGAGTTCTTATGGAGATGACACGATGTATAATTCACAATAAGGGGTTGGATCCTAAATTTTAGGGTGAAGTTGTTACTTATGCAACATATATTATCAATATAGTTCTTACCAAAGAAGTTCAAGGCATGACATCTATTAAGAGATTAGTAGGGGATAAACTAGATGTGTCCTAATTTTGTATCTTTGGGTCTTCAACTTGGACTCACGTAACCAAGGATCTTCAAAAGGAGGCACCAAAAAGTCATAATTTCATATTTGTGGG
Source organism: Wollemia nobilis (assembly GCA_028583015.1). NCBI lineage: Eukaryota > Viridiplantae > Streptophyta > Pinopsida > Araucariales > Araucariaceae > Wollemia > Wollemia nobilis. The sequence goes on from JAQPPZ010006010.1 coordinate 1,692,643, forward strand.
TTAATCTAATACCTCACAAGCATATCACTTTATGATCCTAAGAGGCATGATATTTTGATCCAAAGAGATGTCATATTTGATGAAGTTCTTCTAGGTACTTTTTCCACCCCTCCACTAGAGTTTTGGCTATTATTTATTCTTACTCTTTGCCTATTCTAGATTTAGTATGTTCTTTTGAGATATTGGTTGGCTCCGTTCCTATTAGAGCATCTTCTTCTTCATAATCTTTTTTGAGTCTTTGTTCTTTGTCTATCAATATGACCCCTTCACATAAGGTAGTGATTAAAAGTCATATAATTTTAGAAGCGGGTAGAGCTATGACAAGCAACATCTAGGGTAGCTTCCTCTTTTCCATGAGTAAGGCAAGATGAGCATGATGCATCACTTTAGAATGCTTAAGTATTGCATGATGAGGTGAGTGGTCATGAGTTTTATTATTTAGCTTTAGTTTTTGATGTTGAGATAGCATAGGATACTCACGATTCTTCGGTTTATCCAATACTCAAGTCGTTAAAGATGCTTTTGAAGGATGCTCAACATATTTTTTCTAATGAGCAACATCGGAAGGCTCCTAGAGCATTGCTTCCAAGGATAGCCTATTCTTAGGATCCTCTCACGTATTCTAAGGTTAAGAGCAAGCAAGAATAGGAAGATGCTATGGTGGTAGAGTATGAGATATTAATGAAAAAAAAGACTTGGGAATTGGTCCATCTAAAAAGGAAGAATGTTTATAGATGTATATAGGTCTATAGGACCATATAGCTTTTGAAACTTTAAAATTAAAGGAAATCTAGCCACAAGTAATGAAATAAACTTCCAATATTATAACTATGTTAATGGAAGTCTAATGAGCAAGTAAATAACATAAGAAAATTCAAAAATGACTCATGAAATAGCTATTATAGTAAACTCACAAAAATTGAAAACTTGATACAATATGTGGAACTCATTATCCTACTCTACTAGTGCATCTTCACTCTTACCCTTTACAATGCTTGATCACATATATATACTAGTATGCGACTCTTCACTTTCCTACCCTAAGGACACATGTGCTTTCTGCATGATAGACACTTGTGCACATGCACACCTAACTAACGACACTTGCTCTTCCTATTCTAAAGGACTCATGTACATGTGGACAACATGCATATTTACATTATTGCACATACTTGTGCATTTATTCCTTTGCATAAAGTAAATACTTAAATCCTAATCTAAGACAAACTCCTAATCTAAACATGTAACCAAGGTGATACAATAACATAACCAAATGATGTAATATATTTTCTAACACCCCCTGCATTACATTATTTGGATATGGATCTTGGTATTTGTATTTATTCTTCAAGTGGTATTTGAATTGATATTCTACTTGAGCTTCACCTTTTTGCTTGACTTTGTATTCTGACTTTGGCACTGTTACTATTTTTCTTCCAATTCTGTTGTTGAAGTAGTTTATACCTTTCCTATGCCCATCTCTATTCCTTGAGAAATATATTTGAGAAAATTCACTAATGAAGTTCCTTGTCATTGTATATATCCAATCAAAGAAATGATTTTATTTGTACCAACAATGTCTTTGGGAATGATTAGTTCCTCCACAAATTTTATAGCTATGGAGATTCCAACATCTCTCTATCTTGTGTCCATATCTACTACAATGACTGCACCTATTTTCTACAGTCAAATCCCTTTGACCATTCTATCCATTATAGCAACTATTCCTGTCAATCTTTGTTACTGATTTGATATCACTATGTTCTACTGCAAACTCATTCCCTTGTTTATTATTGTTAATTTGACCTGTATGTTTAAGACCTTCACAATTTGACCTGATTTTTGATGCTATTGGTTCTCTCATTCCCTGTTCATGTTTTACTGATCTTGTATCTTCACGTCTTATCAACTTTGAGCAAACACCATTAGTATGATCAATACAATCATTAGAATGATCTTTGTCAGTATCAATATAATCTTGTTATAGGGGGCAGCCCAAGCTTCGAACTTCACTTGATAGTGTGGATGTTACCGATTCCCTCTGCTACCAAAAAATAAAAAATAAATAATAAATAAAATGATTTAAATATTACCTCCAAGCGGGTGTTCTCCAATGACGGTTCTTCCTAGGCACTCCCTATCGTTTTGAATGTCTCAATTTCTACGCTGATCAATCATTCAGCTTGATATCCGATGTTCTATCTCAAACCCAAGCAAAAATATGTTCACTGTGCAATATGCTCATGTTGCACTATCATCCCAATGCGATATGCCTCTCCACGTGGTGGATTTCTACAAACTATTCATTGTTTTGCTGGCGGTATTCAATATTGTCTGGTCAGATGCTTTTTTATCGATCAAACATAATGGTTAAAAATAATTTAAAAACCTCGATGGCTAACGAGCTCAACTTATTATGCTTATTGTTACTCCCATAAAAATCAAACATCCTTTGCAATTGTTGTTGTGCTATTTTGATTCTTACTTTTGCTATGCTGATATTTCACGTAATAGTTATAATAATGAAATGTGTGGGTGCTCATTGATTGACACCTCAACTGATCTCTGAATATTTCTTATACCTCCTTAAGATTTTTTTAACTTTATCCTTAAAGTTCGTTACAACATAACTAAAAAATGTTATGCAGCTCGGTTGGTCTTGGCTTCTCTACGATAGGTATCTTTGGCTCCATCTAGTGAAAAGACTTCGTAGCTGCAACAACAAATGGGTGCATTGGACTAGGTGATTTTATTTCTACTCGGTGGCGTTCTACTTAGCTTAACAAAATGCTTGCCCTGACTAATAATGGCTTTCAATCCTTTCTCCAAGCTTACTGTCCTTATTGATTGAATTTTGACAAGATACATGCCTTCTTAAAGATTTTCTTACTCACTGTTCCGCTATTCAAACTAGCTGTCCAAAAAACTATAAAGTGTATAGCTCTTTATCCTAATTTTGCCCAATATACCTTCAATTCTACTCCAAAAAACTACCTTATTAGTTCTTGCTAAACTATTATCTTCTTTGCTTTCAATGGATACTAGAAGGTTAATATTTTCTTTAAAATATAACTAACTCCTCTTCCTTTTGTGTAGGTTTTAAACCTTGTAGAAACTATCTTCTAAACTTCTTAGAAGACTCTAATATGACAACTTCTCATGCAACTTATAAATCTCGAATTTGGTGCTTCTGGAACTTAATAATGAATCAAATATGAATGAACCTTTCGCACCAAAATTGCATACCTTTTTAGCCTTAGTTTGATGGTGGATATCTTGGTGATTTGGATCACTTAAATGTTGCCTCCTTTTGATGAAATTGCAGTTCAACCTTGTTGTATAGAACAACTCGTTACCTCACTAAGTTGTAGCTTTGAAACTGCTCTCATCTTGCTACCCCAAACTGTGATTTGATGGTTTCAACTCTCTTCCAAGTTGCTCTCTAGAAATTTGAATATTAGCAGCTATTAATGTTGTCCTTTTATTGTTCTCGAAGCTCTAAATTTTTGTAGCAAACTCCTTCCAATGCTAGCAATATTCTCTCTTACTTTCTCTTATGGCTCTCTATGTTTCCTTTCGATCTACCTAGTGCTTTGATACCACTGTTAGCTTTTGAAGCTTTAAACTTAAAGGAAATCTAGCCACAAGTAATGAAATAAGCTTCCAATATTATAACTATGTTAATGGAAGTCTAATGAGCAAGTAAATAACATAAGAAACTTCTGAAATGACTCATGAAATAGCTATTATAGTAAACTCACAAAAAATGAAAACTTGATACAATATGTGGAACTCATTCTCCTACTCTACTAGTGCATGCTAATGCATGCTTCACTCTTACCCTTTACAATGCTTGATCACATATATATACTAGTATGTGACTCTTCACTTTCCTACCCTAAGGACACATGTGCTTTCTGCATGATAGACACTTGTGCACATGCACACCTAACTAATGACACTTGCTCTTCCTATTCTAAAGGACTCATGTACATGTGGAAAACATGCACATTTACATTATTGCACATACTTGTGCATTTATTCCTTTGCATAAAGTAAATACTTAAATCCTAATCTAAGATAAACTCCTAATCTAAATATGTAACCAAGGTGATACAATAACATAACCAAATGATTTAATATATTTTCTAACAAACACATTGGATGTCAAGTAGAGAAGCACAAGGCACACCTTGTTGCTAAGGGATTATCTCAATACAAGAAAGTGGACTATTGTAATACTTTTGCACCTATGGCCAAGATGGAATCAATCAAGATGATTCTCTCTATTGCTACCTCCTATGGATAGAAAATGCATCAAATTGATGTGAAGAGTGCCTTCCTACATAGGGAGCTTTAGGAGGAAACCAACATGCAACAAACACCTAACTTTGAGCTTGAGGGACCCACTCCATTGCTATACCATATGACTAAGTCCTTGTATGGACTTAAGTGGGCTCCTTGTGCATGGTATGAGAAGATTCATTCATTTTTCTTAGTTATGGGTTTCAACACTATGAGAATGAACATGATGTTTACATTAAATATCAAGATGGGAAACTTTAGTGATTATGTTGTATGTTGACGATCTTCTCATCATTGGCATCTCCTCTATTTTGATTCAAAATATGAAGTAATGACTTTATTATACCTTTAAGATGATAAATTTAGGGCTTTTATATTTTCTTGGGGATTTATATTGATTAGACAAGCTTTAACATCACCGTTTTTCAACCCAAGAATGATTTGGATCTTCTTCAATATTTCGATATGGAGGAATGCAAGCCTTCTTTGACTTATTTTGACTTATGACTAAAACTTTGGGATGATTACACCACACCTTTAGTGGATGTCGCACTGTATCAGTCTCTTGTGGGAGGACTTATCTATCTTACTCGCACTAGACTGAATATAGTCTTTGTTGTCAACTATTGCTCTAGATACATGCAAGCACCTTGGAAGATTCATTAGACAATAGTTAAGAGGATTCTCAAATACATTAGAGGGACCTACTAGATGGACATTCACTGTTTCATTAAGTGAATGCCATTAGCTTCCTTTCGATTTTGATAGGATTTTTAGATGTTGATTGGGTAGAGGACTTGGATGAATGACAATCCACCATAGTCTTTGTGTTCTACTTGAAATCCAACTTGATTTTGTGGTGTTCTAAAAAATATTTCTTAGTCCTCTATGGAGGTTGAATATTGTTCTACCACTGAGGCAGCTAAACATCTCAATTGGATGCTCATGATTTTGGAGGAAATTAACATTCCTCAAAGCTTTCAAGTCACCCTTTAACGTGACAATCAAAGCACTATCCAAATTATCTGTAATCTAGTTCCATTAGCAGACAAAGCACATAGAGATATGGTGCACTTTGTGAGATGACTTCATGCTCATGGGATTCTATATCTAGTGTTTATGTATTTATTAGAGCAGACGGTGGATATCTTGACCAAGCTCATGCCCAAGGTCACTTTTGTGCACATGCAAGAGCTTCTTGGAGTTAGAGAGTGTCCTTTAAGGGAGGATGCAAAGTAAGGATCTCTCCTTGTGTACCCTATTTAGGTTAAGGGGGATGTTGAATTATATAGTGGTTAAGCTTCTCTTGAGGCCACAAAAAAACTATTTGTACTTATATTTGTTATATTTTTCCACTTAACCCATGTCAACCTTGAAAAAAATCCTTTTGTAATATTTTATTCTTGAGCATTGGTCTCACAAAATTGACCTAAAGGCATCATGTGTTTGGGTATAAATACCCTTCATACAAATATTTTTCATTATTGAGTGAAGTGTAATTTTATTTCCTTTTAGTGAAGATTATTTGTTGTCCATGAACATTCCATTATATTATGTGTTTGTCTTTTTTGTTTTGTGTAGTCTTTTTGTTAAGCAATAATAAGTAATATTTGTTTCCATTCATTTCTAAAGACTATAGTGAAATATGACATATATGCTTATTCAACTATACTCTAGTTATCAAAGCATGGTATACAACCCTACCCCCTTTTAAATTTAGACTTTAGAGTTCCTTTTTTAAATTCCAAAGCCTTCACCGTCAAACCCAATCAAGTTATACACAAACATTTATGAAGAATAATAATTACATGTTAACCATAACAAACCATTGATTTTAAACAATAAAATACAAAAAGTTGTCTCTTAATCATATATGTATTTGTCTTCAATTAATTCATACATATATAATTCATATTTTCTTTTACATCAAGTATATACAAATTTTTAAATAAGAACAAATTATATCTAATTCATAAATATCCTATAGAAGATCCATTTTTCTTTTAATGGCCTTTTAATTTTGGTCTCTTCAAATTCATTCATACTTTATATATTAAAATATGTTTATCTTTGAAGCCAAGTGCAAGTGCTAGTCAAGATTTAGTCATGGCAAAAGAGCAATGAGTTCATCTAGAGTGCATCAATGCTTCAAACCTTTACCATAAATGCATGGAACATTATTTTCAAAAAATTGTTGAAGCAAATGAATATCGGGAGAAAGAAGATACAAGCATGAGTGCAAGCTGGGAGGGAGTGCAAGCCAAGAGCGAGTGCAAAGCAGGAGGAAGTGCAATTCAGGAGGGAATGCAAGCCAAGAGGAAGTGTAAGCCAAGAGTAAGCCTCAATATCTGGTATGGAATGAAAGTCATATTTGGAAGCCCTAATGGGAAATCAGAATGCCCTAGCTAGAAATCAAGATGCCCTAGTTGGAAGTATAGAGGCCTAATTTGGAGATAAGGAAAGAGTGAATACATGGAAAGTTCAATATCGATAGCAAATGTTACACCAAAAGTAAGTATCAAGGATTATATGATTGAGCATGATATAATGGTTCTTAAAAGTAGAGGGTTAATATATAAGTTCCATAGATCAGGGCTAGAGTTTTTGGATATTTAAAATTGGATCAAGTGGAAGTAGGGATTGAATTAAAACTACTCTACATTTTTTCTTCCTAAAGGTTTTTTCCTCATCATCTTTTCTAGTTCAAAAACTAGGGATAAAATAATGGATGGTGGCCCATGGTTTAGGGGGAGAGATGCCCTTTATTTGAGACCATGGAATGAAATTTTTCTATTAAGACAAAAACTATTAAGAAGCTTCCAGTGTAGGTTAGGCTTTTGGACTTCCATATCAGCTTATCAATAAAGATATTTTTAAGTATATTGGAAATACCCTAGGGGAATTAGGATTAATTTCTAAGGAGAGAAAGCATGCTATATATACCTAGATATGTGTTGCTATGGATATTTTAAAACCTATGCCACACTCCATTAATATAAAATCTAAATTTGGAGAATGGGATCAACAAGTGGATTATGAAAATATCATATTTTGATGCCACAATTGTTATAATATTGGACACATGACAAGAGTTTGCAAAGTGAAAACTATGAAGAAAGAGACAAAAGACTAGTCATGAGATAAACTTTAAGATGAAACAAGAAAATCATATAGTAATAGAACTTAGATTAGATCAAGGATATTCCACTCCAAAAGAAGAGGCAAAGAAAACCTATCTACAACATCATCTGACAATTTTAGAAGGAATAAAGGAAAATCCTTAGAAAGGACGACAAAAGAGGTCAAGTTTATTCTGAGTAAATCATCTTCATTTTCTTCAAGCAGTATATAATCCTCTCCTGGTAATAAAAGTGAAAGTGGTGTAGATGTTATCCCTTGCACATTAAGCTTTCAAGAGTAGCATAATAAAGAAATGAGGATCAAATAATTTTGTAATAATTTAGGGATTTTAGAGAAGAATAAGAAGGTAATTACTACAAAAGAGCATATTTGCACTTTAGGGTTTCTAGGGCAATATAAAGAAGGATGTATTTTGAATGTTATTTCTTGCACTTCGAATTCACTAGAAAAACCTAAATATGATAAGTCTTAATATGAGCGGTGTGAGAATATTAAAGAGATTGATGAAGATGAAAGTATTGGTGGGAATGAAAAAAGAGAGGAAGACCTAAGAAACAAAAACAAAGAGAAAAATAAACCTAGAGGGATATTGAAATGGAAAAACAAAAGCAAATATCACAAGTGTTAATAAGAAGTGGGGCTAAACCCACAAATAAAAACAAAAAATAACAATGAAAATAATATCTTGGAATATTAGGGGCATGAATAAGAACCCTATAATTTAACCATTTGTGGTGTTGAATTTTATCTTGACAAAATTTAAATTTAAGAAAGCATATGATATAAAGGAGTTGATTGTGGAAACTTAGTCATTTGAGTTAGATAGAGAGTATCTTCAATAGACAGACAAATGAAAAATACCTTTGATAGAAAGACAAGTTAGATATGGTTTAATTAACTTGTTAGAAATGTAACCAAAGCTATGTAATATTTTATTTTTGTAATGGTAGTGGTCCCAATAGAAGCCACACATAACTTATTACAATTTTTTTTTAATATTTGGCCCTTTGAAGAAACTAGGCAAACTAAACATATTAAAAGATTTATATTTAAAATGTTAAATATCCATTTTTTTGCTTGAGAAAAGGGGTTGTACTCGAGTTCCCCACCCTTGATAAATCACAACTCTATTTTGTAAAGCTTGAGAGTTTACAAACATATTCAATTATCATCTCAATTGAGATGCTATAACTAGATACCTACATTTTTTTTAACAAAGAGTATGAATTTTTTATATTCATTTTTGGATCTTCAATTTTTTAAATACAAATATTCAACATCATTTTTCTTGAGAATTTCCAATCTTGTTCATCCATCCATCCAAGTGAAATCCTTATTAGTGATGGTTTTTGATGATGCCAAGCTACCATTGTGCCACTTGAATATTCATAATTGCTTTTTTGGCTCCATGCTTTTGTTGCTCTACTTTGATATTTTAAATGATTGGTCCTATTGTTCCCTGATGTTGTTGCACCCCTTTGAAATCCAAAAATATTATGCTTTTCTGCCAAACACTACTAATGCAGGAGCCTATCTTTTGTAGGGCATAAATTTTGATCCGATTGTTGGATCGACTTGAAATTTTATGGGGAGCTGGATAAAGAGGTGGAAATGGTGTGGGTAGACAACTTTGGTTGTCTAGATGATTTTTTAGGCTTCTATCGAGTCCTAATTCCTTCATCTAGTGCCTCAAAAATGGGATTTAGTGTTCTTTGAAAATATGAAAGAAACATATTTGGAATAACTTATTATTTAGGCAATGGGTAGGTGTTGAGATTTTCTAGGAGGCTTAATATAGATGATACGATCATGTGTATTAATTTAGGAGGCTATCCAAACTTTTGTTGGTGATTTAGCTTTTGGCACTGAAGATAAAATTGCCTATATATATTGTAATTTATTATCTTTAGGGCTTTAATATTTAGGTTTCTTTTGGGATATATATTCCCTTGATATCACATTGTAAAAGGGGGTGAAATCCAGGAATGAGAAAATAAAGCATTTATCGGTTTATTTCCATCTATTGTAGCTTTTATGTGATTGGGATTTTTTTCGCTTTGTTTCTTTTCGTCACAGTTTTATGTGATTGGAGGTTCTTGTTCTGACCTCTTGCAGCTATATTTACACCAACTGCCATACTTGATACCTTTCTGACTCCATGCAGATCTAAAATATTGATGCCTTAATCCATGCCTCCAAGATTGTTGCTACTTGGGTTGGTGTGGGTGTCGATATGCTGCAATCTTAACCTGGCATTTTGTTCCTTTTGATTCTTCAATAATTTATTTTTTATATTATTTTAAATTCTTCTTCACAATTTTCTCGTATACCTTTCTTTTGGTACATCCTTGTGCACTTTTGACAAGGCTTCCTTGGACTCTACTACTACTTCTTCCATGGATTCTGTTGTTGCTACTACTGTAAATTCAACTTTTGAGTTTTCTAATGGTTCTTCAACTTGTTCCCTTACCATAATTGCTTCTTGATTTTCCTTGGATCCTTGCTTAAGATTTTTCTTTGAATGTGACCATGAACTTGCACATTGTCATTCGTATATTTTCCTTCTATTATATTATTTTTATTCATTTATTTTAGTTCTCGCTGAAGCCTTTTTATTTCTTCTTCATATCCTTTGATGGTGACCTTCAAACTAGCTATCTTTTTATAAGGGTTCCATTGACTCAAGAATGCATGCTCCATTTCATCCCATGTCAAAATTATTTCCTTAGCATGACTTTCCTTAGTAAGAATATCCCACCAATCATAAGCTTCCTCTTTTAAAAGATAAAAAAGTTTGCAATTCCAAAAAATCTCACCATAATATATATATATTTAAACTTCATCCACCATTCTCGAGCATCAATGTCATCATTTCTATTGAAAATTGGTAACTCCATGATCTCAACCCAAAAAATTCCAAAAGCAACTAGGGTTTTGGAAAGAGAAAAAAAACTAAGTTTTTTCAAATAAATTATTTCTTTTTTTTAACTCCTCTAATCCTTGCTATCACTAGTAGAATAATTTAAATGCAATATAATTGACATAAAAATGAATGCAACCGTCTATTATGACTTTGCATTAATCCATTACCAAGCTTCTCCTCCAAAGGGTTCAACACTATTGCACAAACTGTTGCTATTGTTGCAAAGAAGCATGGACGACTTCGATGGTAGTGTGGTTCTTCTCGATGGCAGTAATAAATTAATTTACTGGTAAACAAGATATTACAATTCAAACTCAAAGCACTTCTCTTTGTCGATAATCTTTTTTTTGAGAAAAAAAACTAGATTATATTAATTCATTAACAAAAAAAAATACAATATTATGGTGCTAACATTGTCCACCAACTAAAAAACAAAATGAGGTGGATAAGGAGTAAAGCATCCATAACCGAATATACATAAGAATATAAGCTAATAACAACAAAGACTATAGCTATATCTTGTTGCAATACACCAAATATCAACACTCATCTATGGGAGAGCCTGGTATATGGAGGAATTTTGGGCGTGTCTTCCGTTATATCTTCTGATATCTTCAACGCTGAAATAGAAGTAATCAAAACCTGAACTTGCTCATCATTGTTAATTACCTTCTTTTTAGTTTCTTATTAGACCTTCTGAAGATCTTGAACCATATGAGAAAGTTGATGAAGTCTGTCAATAACATCTCATGGTGTGTTGGAAGTTCCATAGACTTGGGAATGAATGCGTCCTACATGTAACAAAAGATCAAAGGTCAAGCCTACTAAAACTATATCCAATGGAGGAGTAGATCTAGTAAACACCTTTTTGCATATGCACTTCCCAATGTGCTTGAGAAGGATAAGTCTACAAACATCCCAGATTTTGGGGCACTGATCTAGATGAGGAAAACCAAGCAGATAAAACTTCCAAGATCTAGTGAAAGAGGGGAAAAGAAAAGTGTAGAAGACATTCCAAAACTATTTAGCCATGTCACAAAACTAAAACAAGCGAATAAGAGTTTCTAAAGCATTACAGAAATTGGATTGAGGGGAAATGTGTAAAATCGAAGCTATACTTTCAGAAGTTGGAAGTTTTTGATGCAAAATCCGTCATCCAAGAGGTTGAGTTTTGGATTCAATAGGAACTTTCCAAATTTAAGTAGTAAGAGACTACCATTGGGCATTGGTAAAATTCACTTGCCACTTGACATTGAGCTTAGAGTCTGAATAAGGAGGACACAAAATATTTTTATATATCCAACTAGAAGTAATGAAAGAGGTTCTATGACCATTAAGCCATCTCCAGTCATTCCATATATTATGGGCAGTTGTTCCCAACTTTATAAGGACCTCACAAGGGATGGAAACCACAACTAAGCCATAAGACTCTTTGAACCTAGAGGGAAGGGAGCAATAATTATAGATCTGGTTCTAGGTAAGAATTGAGCAACTACTTGGATCCCAATTATCTCTAGTTCTATTAATACCATTCTTCAAAAAAGCTAGACCTTGATTAGCACTACATAAAGCTAAAGGTTTATCATTACGAAGGATAAGTTTATTCCACCAAAGACTGTTTAGATCAATGCTCAAACCATGTCTCAAGGAGTCAGGCTTCCAAGCCAATAAATGAGAAACCGATTGTCAAGCTTTCTAGTTTTGGGTAACTATAATAGATCCTTTAACCATAAAGTAAGGTGCATTAAGGACCTTATCCTCCCATGGGGTTTCTTTCCATTTACCTTTGTGAGTAGCTAGAGATATTTTGTAATGAAATAGGTGTTTCCAATTTTCATCATCAATGATGGCTCTAGCAACCCATTTTGCAGCCAAACTTTTACTCTTGGTAAGAGGATCAATGATGCCTAGACCTCCTAAAGCCTTAGGTTGAGTACAAAGTTTCCATGAGATGACTGTCATTCCCACCTTCCCATCCCATTTGGTCCATAACAATTTACGAATGGCTTGAGTTAATTTGTTATAGGCTACCTTGGGGACCATCCAACAAGAGGAGCAATAAACATGAGAGGCTGCCATAATTTTATTCGCAACTTGAATTCTTCCTGCTAAGGAAAGAAACCGAGCTAGTCAAGCATTAATTTTTTTTTAAGTCTTTCCATAACCTAGTTTCACATATCCTTAGGAGAGATATTAATCCCAAAGAGAATTCTCAAATAATGCACAATCATACCATGATGGATGATCTTCCACTCAGTTGAGGAGTTGCATCCACGAGGAGAGGAAGAGGTATAGAAGACTTCAATTTTAGAGTTGTTGATACGAGAGCCAGAGACATCACAAAACACTTGAACAATCTCTTTAGCCGTTTCCACCTCTTGTTGCGTATTTTGAAGAAAAATAAGGAAATCATCAACAAAATGTGAGTTAAGAGCATGCTTATCCCCAAGAAACTTAATACCCTGAATGAGACCATCAAAATGAGCCTTATGAAGAAGATAATTAAGAGCATCGACCACTAAAACATACAAAAACAAAGTGAGGGGGCAACCCTATCTGATAGACTGTTGAAGAGGGAAGGAGGAGAAAAGAGCTCCATTAACATTAACACAAGTCGAAGCATCACCAAAGAGCATACCAATTTGATTACAAAATTTTGGACCGAAACCAAGAAAGCATACTACGAATAAAGTCCCATCTGATTCTATCATAAGCATACTCAGTGATCCTTTCTAAAATATTCTTATGTCTGAAATAGTTAAAAAAAATTTAATTACCTTGTCTCCCTAGGAGACCCAATTAAGGAGACATCTAACATGCGCCCCTCTAGCACGGTTTGGGCTTTGGCTCTTCTTCAAAAGGTCCAAGGTTCAAAATGCAGCTTGAGCGAATATGTGAGAGGGTGGGTGTGTTTATGGTTCTATATTTATATTTGGCCCCTATTAATAAACTCAGCTCTCCCCAAAGATCATGGTGAAATAAAAATACTCAACTCTAAACTTCGATCATAAAAATTTCTAACACTAACTAAATCTTAAAAAAAAGACATTTAAATATTAAAAACCCTTCAATAGGCCCATAGGGTCGTGAGTGGAGAACACTCATAGTCAAGAATGGAGAACACTGAGGTCCAAATCCAAGTATTTTTTTTAATTAAAAAATAAAATTTTAATTAATACTTAGTTGGTTCATAGGCTTTTGGTGTGCTGATTAATTTAATCTTAAATGGGATTTAGCTGACTTCATAGTTTTTTTGAAAAAAATGAAAAAAAACTTGTATTAAAACAAAAGACAGTTACAAGAGGGAGAAAGGGCATCCCAACCAAGCGCAAAGAGACCAGAAGTACAAAGGGCGCAAAAACGCGACATGTCGCGAAATCGCGACACCAAACCAAACAACCGCCGTGCCACAACAACCAGTCGCGATAACGCGACATGTCGCGAAATCGCGACAAAAAGCGCCGGAACCACAACACACGAAAAAAGTCGCGAAATCGCGACAGCACAGCACCAAATCACTCAAACGCCAAAAGCGTCGCGAAATCGCGATGAGAAATCCTGAAGGCACCTGCTCCCCGAAAATGTCGCGAAATCGCGACGAGGACCCCTTTGAACAGCAACTTTGAGAAAGTGTCGCGACATCGCGACGGCTTTTCCTTGGAGCCCCACTTGGCCGGAAGTGTAGCGAAATCGCGACAAGAAAACCAATGGGCGCCCCATCCGCAAAAGTGTCGCGAAATCGCGACATGTTCACCCCCGAGGTGCCCATTACCAAAACTAGTCGCGAAATCGCGACGTTTTTCCTGCAAGCAGTTTTTCTCCAGAACTGTAGCGAAATCGCTACAGGTTTGCCCCTTTGCTTCCTTTCCATAAACATGTCGCGAAATCGCGACAGGTTATCCATTGGGAGGCTTTTCTCAAAAAGGTCGCGATATCGCGACGGTTTTTCCCCTTAACTAAATTTTGCTCAAAACATCTCAAAATCGCAACAAGTATGCCCCTTTGTGTCCTTTCCTCTAAAAAGGCACGAAATCGCGACAAATTTTCCTTAGAGTAGCTTTTCACAAAAATTGTCGCGATATCGCGACGGTTTTTCCCTTTCATGCAATTTTTCTCAAAGCGTCGCGATATCGCGACACTTTTCCTCCAGCAGCAAAACCAACCAAAAAGGTCGTGACATCGCGACACCTTCTCATCAAAGACCACGACGGCGCAACAAGTCGCGAAATCGCTACAATTTTCCTCCCAAAGCCGTAGCAACCAAAAGGGTAGCGAAATCGCTACAGTTATCCAGGATAGGTCGCGACAGAGCAACATGTCGCGAAATCGCGACAGATTACCAAACAGGGTCGCGACGGCGCAATATGTCGCGATATCGCGACAGAAACTAACCTTAGTCATTTTTGAGCTCAAGGATGCAGGGATCGTTCCAGACCACTCCGAATCTCTTCATCTATCATAGGCATATCACTGTGCAGCTGAACACTTACCTCTTTCTCAGCACCCATCTTCGCAAGGAAGTCGGCTACCGTGTTCGATTTCTACTCACATACACGAGGATGACATCATCTAACTCCCTCCATAACTCCTTGATTTGAGATATCAACATCCGCAGTCTCCAAGCTTTTAAAGAGAAATTCCGCAAGCAATCTAGAGCGCCGATCAGGACTTGAGAATCAGATTCAAGAATTATCCTCCGGTAACCACTGCTTAATAGCCCGGATAGACGCTGACTTAATGGCCAAGGCTTCGGCTTCATTGTTCGTGGCATTGCCCAATCCCTGCAATTCCCAGTAAAGAACCGCACTCGAGTGATCTCGACAAACAACACCAATTCTGCGTTGCCGGGTTGCCTTTTGCAGCCCCATCAGTATTGATCTTGATCCAGCCTACAGGGGGAGGTTTCCAGCATGATCTGCCTTGCCTCTCATGACCCTCAACCCCCTCTTCAGGATGCCCAAGAGTAGCCTGATTCTTTTCATTGACAAAAGTAGCAACAGTTTCTGTGACTTTGCTCCAGATGACCTGCCAAACGCCGTCAATCGAGGAGAAAGTGTTTCTAAAGATCCGGGCGTTTCTCTCCAACCAAACTTGCCACCAAATGAAGAGAAAGCCTAGCTGCCAGCCAGTTCGGAGAGCTATGGAATTGAACCTGCCCCATTTCCATTTTTCCCAAATATTGGTACGGTTGAGAACACCATTAGCCTGGAGTTTAAATTGAGAGAACCAGCGTTCCCAAATCTGATGAGTAAAAGGACACTCAAAAAACAAATGGTCTGCAGTTTCCTCATGTTGGAGGCATAAAGCACATTGAGAGGGGCCATTGAAACCCCTACGTCTGAGATTGTCAAAGGTGAGAAGACCATTATGCATAAGTTGCCAAGCGAAGAAATTCACTTTCGGCCAACCCTTTGAATGCCAAATCCTTCTCCAATGCTGAACCGGAAAAGAGTGTGGGGGAGGCTCGGGGAGGATCTCTTCATATCCGGCCTTTAACCGAGTAGACCCCAAGGCTTCCATAGCCCCAGGCTAATTCATCTTCCTCATCCTTCCCCGTGAGGAACCTTTCTGACAAGATTTTTTGCAGGATAGGCGCCAACTCCGGAGAGACGGTAATTGGCCACTCCTCCCATCGCTTAAACTTTTTAAAAGTATACCCCCCCAAATGATTGGTAAGAAGATAATTATCAATAAGGATCCAACCCTGGGCTTCTAAGGCGGTCATGATAGGTTGTAGCTCGGGGAACATAACAATAATGGGCGGATTTTGGTCCCAAGAGTCAGTCCAGAAACGAGCCTTGTCTCCTTTCCCCACTTTCCAGAATAATTGATCTTTGATAATCTGGGACCCAAGCTTGAGAGTCTGCCACACTAAGGAACCAGGACCTTCCAAGGGAAAGCGACCCACCTCATTGGGATGAACATGCCCCAAATATTTACTGGAAAGAATTCTGCTGAAGAGAGAGGATGGCTGAGAAATCCACCTCCAATACAGTTTTCCAGCCAAAGCTCTGTTATTAAGCATAGAACTTCTCAAGCCCAGCCCTCCTTTATCCTTAGGCTGGGTAACTTTGTCCCACCCAACCAAGGCCCATTTTTTCTTCCCTTTTGCGCCTTCCCATAAAAATCTTCTAGCCGACTTCATAGTTACCAACTAAAGTTTATTTAAATTTTTTTTTTTTTCCCTAATGTCAACATTCTGTTTCGAAATTTTAAAATTCAAAAGTATAGGCTGAATGGTCAAATCTAGTGGTAAGATCCATACCTTCTATCTTCACAAACGGCCTCAGCTTCTTCGCATAGAGATCCCCCACGTCAATACAGCATGTTTCTCCTATCACTGTCGGCCACGTCGGAAAGTTATGACGTGGCAGGTCCATGTAGGCATTCGGCCGTAGACAGATAGAAACAAGGAATTCTCGATAAAAAAAAGATCATAAACTAAAAAACCAGAAACCCAGTTCGAGCGAAATCAAGTTACGCTGCGAAAGATCGCGCAAGCTATTCCACAGGGCCTCAAATTTGATCTCGGCTATTTCAAATCCTGTGCCGGAATTCTTCAATTGAAGTATTTCTGTGTTTTTTGGGGTCACAAACAGAGAAATTTTGGCAATGGGATCGTCGGATTGCTGGATTGCACACTCGAATAGATAGATCGATCGATCGATCGAATCCATGGTTTTGGTTGCAATTCAAATTATTTAGGCAGGGGAAAATTTTCATCTCAATCGCCATGGCGGCTCCTTCGCTTTCGACGCCCTTCCAGCCCTATGTTTACCAGGTAAGAGGAAATTTCGTTTTTTGGGTGTGATTTTGGAGGCATTTTTCAAAGCTGGGTACTTCGAATTTGAATTGGGTTCTGCGAAACTTTAGTTGGGTGTGTTTTAAATCTTATTTTTTCAAATGGGATCCTACAGAAAGTCGGGATCTTGGAATAGTGATGTCATTAAGGGGCATTGTAAGTAAACTGGTAAATTTTGAAGTGATAACCATGCAGTTGAATTCACTCAATGTTCATATGAAGGGTTCGCACGGAATGTTCACCCACGCTAAAGAGACATATCTCAGAAAAAGAATCCACCTAACTTGTAACCTAATCAGAATTTTGGAAAACACCTAACGTGTGATTCTCTGAATTCAGAATGACATCTGGTTAGTTTTCTGGCATTGGATTTTGACAGTTTTTAAACTTTTGGCATCGAATCTATTTGGTGCTGCAAACAAACGAAAGGAAAATTCGTTTTCCAAATTTGGAGACTCGAATCCTAAAGTTAGAAACTTGGTGGTTTGGGCTAGAACTGAAATTTGTATCACTGAAAGAAGGACTTCTTGAATTGTCTTTTCTGCAGTACAGACATGAATAAAGTGATGTCGAATTGTTTAAATGCATGCCGTGTTGAATAAATTGCAATTATTGGCCTCAATCATGGATTGGCACAAGGCACTCTGCATAACAACAAACACTATAGGAGACCTGCATGAAGGCACTCTGCATTGTCAATTGTATTTTCAAAATGGTCATTGACCTTCTATATCTGACATAACAAATTACTTCTGAACTTGACTTTTCAACTACTTCATGGCTTTACATTCCAATTTTAACAATAAAAATTATAAAACATTATTTTCAAATATATAACCTATTATCTTAAGATGCAAGTGGGATTTTGTATTAGGATGCAGGGTGGTCATCATAAAAACGAGGGGAGAATCATAGAGAGCCAGAGGGTGAAATTACCATTTTAGATCAATTACTTGTTAAAATCCATGGACGACAGGTTTGAATAGATATCACTTAAGCAATCTTTTATCAGTTAAAACAGAGAAAATCTCAGAAACTTTAACCCAGAAAAGTGGTCTCATAGATTTCTCCATTTTTTAGCAGTTGCTACAAAATAAGCATGCGCAAGAATTATGCGGGGAGAAATTTTAGATCAAATGTTAATCATCTAACAAAAGAAACCTTGAGAGGGTGAGGGAAACTTCTAGTGCTCCCTATTCAGCCCCTGCTTACAATTTCCTGCAAAAAAATGCCTGGCCCAATTTGAAGGGAAATATTATATTTTTCCTGTAGCAACAAATTTCTATTTGCATGGGGTCACCCGCCCAATGAAAATAGGAGCAGTCGCCCCCTTCAAGGGGCCCTGCCTTTAGAAAATAAGTAATGTAGCTTTCTTAGCAAGAAAGCAGTTGTTTGAGAAAGAACTAAAGCATATGAACTTTTCTATTTGGGAGATTGTGCTGTAATTGTTTGAAAGGAAAGTGGTTTTTAACGTCCATGAGACCCTAGGCTATATGGGATGATGCCTTTGGGTATGGATGCCCTGTTACTGCTAGACTGGATTTTCGTTGGAGCACACTGGAGCATGGTGTACAACCCTACCCCCTGCAGGATTTGTACCTTGGACCTCCTATTTGGAGTTCCAAAATCTTCACTGTTAGGCCCACTCAGGTTGATGGAAGGGGAAAGATAGAGAGATACTGGAACTTGGAAGAAATAAGACTCTGGAATTTTACATTTACTAAAAGTTAGTGATTTTGCCTCGTACTTTTTATGCAGCTGTGCACATGGGTCATTTTGAGTTTATCTTTATTGTGCATAAAACATACATTAAAACATTACAGAGAGGAGTAAATATCTATTGGGGAAGGAGGGACGGAAGGAATATGGAATAGTGGAGTATGCTAGGTGAAAATTTATGGAGGAGGCTAGAGGTCTTGGAAAACAGATTATAACCTGAAGATTCAAGAGAAATTTGATGTTCAAACAACTTAAGACTGACATTCATGAAAGCTTATACTGAATAATTTGTAATATTTACAAATCAAGACTGATATATGTGAAGATGAGGAGCAAGCAGCAACAGTTATGTGAATGGAGTAAGGTGCAAGCTTCAAGATGAGCTAGGACTGGTCCAAATGCACTTAATGGATGAGGCTTACTTGTATGGTTTAAACTTTAAAGGCAAAGGATAGATGGAATAGGAAAGGCAAAATGGTTAGGAAGAGAAGCAGTGGCACTCAAAATATAGGAAAAGGAAACTTCTTTAAACCTACCGAGGGAGAAGAGCCAGAGAATTGCCAAAAATTGAAGCCCGACTTTAGAGGAGGAGGTAGGGGAAGGGGAGAATAATACTTTATATGTTGGCCCATATGAAGACAAGGTACCACGTGATGTAGTACCTACAAATGTTTGTCCCTTGTTATTTGGCAGGCCATGAAAGCAATGACAGAAACGTAATTCACCATGGCAAAGAAAATACCTTCGGTGCATTTGAAGGATTATAAAAAGTTAGTATACTTGGACTAGGAGTTCCTTGCAGATGATAAACTAGAGAAAATATTTTTGAGAGAGGAAAGACATTTAGAACATCATAATGGACAGAATACTTATTATGAGAGATGCTTGGAAGGAGAATATTTGATGAAAGATTTGCAAAATAGCAGTTATTTAGCTGTAAAAGAAAATAATGGGGATGGTTATCAAAATTCCTTTTAATATAAGAACTAATTAGTGTATATGATTTAGCTCTGAAAACAAAATTGTGGAAGAATGTTCATGTGTTGACTGAAGAAGAGAATAATATTCAAACAGAGTTTGCTGAGATTACACATCCAAATTTGGATTTAAGACAGGCTGATGTGATGAAGAAGGAAGTACTGATTTTGTCAAAAGATGGAGTTATAAGGCTTAAACATAGGTGGAAATTGTTGAGAAGAAACATGCACTTTGTCTGAGGGAAAGGACTTAAGCAAACAATAAGAGCCATGAGGAGGCTGATTTATTTGTCAAATTTTAAACCAAGCATACAATCTTATTAAAATATCAGATTATGCATTGAATCTTATTTAAGACATACCATGAATGCCTTAGAAAACTTTGGTGCTTCACATGATTATATGATTGCAGGAAGATGTCTAACCACATAAATGGGATTCTACTCTAATCAGGACGTTCAGAATTTCCAAACAAGGGGAGTATGATGTAGACCTTTGTAAGAAAAGAGAAAACTTAAAATATTTTATATAAAGCAGAAAAGGGGGAAAAAAATAGATTAGTTATTTGTTAAAAAGCACGGAAAGGAATTTCAGAATAAATATTATTTAGAAAATGAGAAAATCTTCTTTCTTAGCAAGAATGCAATTGTTTTAGAAAGCAGTAAAACATGTAAATTCTTCTGTTAGAGAGAGTTTGTGCTATAATTGTGTGATGGAAGGGGGAAGATAGAAAGGTAATAGAAAAGATAAGACCTTGTAATTTTGTACCTCAAATCTCTTGTGTGGTCGTGCAAATGTTTCGTTTCAAGTTTATTTTCATCGTGCATAAGCTTTTTGGGGTGTCTTACATTATTGTCCATTCATCACGTCAGCCGCCTTATTTTCAAAAACACTGAAAAAAAAAGAAAAAAAGGAAATATAAATTTGCTTCCACTAGACAGTCAAAAAAATATATTCCTGAAAATGTTACTTGCTCCATAAAAACATTTATATATTTAAATCAATGATAAACTGTAACTTTAGTGGGACAGGAGCTTTTAATCAATGATAAAAGGACAATTAGACGTGGAAGGTCATTTTTACATCCTATATGTTAAAGGGTTCTGTATGGTTTTTCAATCCTATAGTATGCTAATTGAACAATTTAACATGTAAAAAATCCAATACCGTGTACATGTAAATTTTTTTGTATCTAAACACTTGAAAGATCTTTATTGGTTTATTGATCCTTGCATGACAGATATTAATATTTAAAATTTGGCTTGCATGATAGGTATTAATTTCAGGAAAAATGTCTACAATTTAAATCTTACTACTTACATTATACAAGTTATTTATATTTAATATGGATAATAATATAGGCACGGTTCATCCCACACTAAAAGATTTTTATAAATATTTAATTTTAAGCTTAACATTGCTTACCTCAAATCTATACAAATGGAAATAATGTTCACATGGGCTTTACTTAATTTGAGAAACTGTCTTGGATTAGCTAATTTACTTTCTTTAGACAATAGGTTGAATTACTTCTCATCCGTATCAATTCTTCTTGAAAGTTTGCAATGTGATGGCAAAGTACATACACATAATAAACTTTGAATACAAGTTAATTAACTTAAATAATCAACTTCAATCCAGCAAGGTTCAATTATCATAGGCGCTGTGATAATATGGTTTGTTGTAATACCATGATCATGTGGTTTGTTGAAATACTTTAGTAATGTGGTGATGTTTACTACAGATGGTGTTATTTGAATCCCATATAACCAATTCTAAAAAATAGAGTAGACTTCAAGAAATAGATTGTTCCCTATCAGGAGTAGGTGCAACTGCTAATTTAATGTTCTCAACGGTAAAGATACAGATTTTGTAACAACTGCATTTATACTAGCATGAACTATGGCATCTTGTCTGAAGGATGACATTCTGCTTGGGCATGTAAATGATCGATGGAATGTGAGACGAGCAATTTAGTGTAGCTTAGACTAGTGTTTAGTTTCAAAATTATGTGGTAGAAGGCATGAAAGGCTTCAAACACTATGATGAAGTTTTGGGGAATTTGCATATTAATTTTAATGAATTACCATATTTGGTAGTCCTCTTGCTTGGACACCTGTACCCACGTATCAGATATGGATACATACACAATACTTCTTGGATACTATATCCAAATGTATCCAAATACATGGGTACAATATCCATTTGTATTTGAAAACATGCCCTTATTTGGTGTATATCTAACACATGCAGATATGGCTACGCACATCTAGAGTTGGGATTAAAGGAAGAATACAAAATTAAAAATAAAATAAAAATTAAAAAACAATGAAAATCCTCTTCTTAATTAAATGAAATATCATATTTAAAACTTATACTTTTTTTTTTGGTAAGTAACAGAATATTTACAGCAGGTTTTTTGAACAGGAACCCAAAACCTTAGTTACATCATAAGCCTAGGCTGAAAAAAAACGAACAAAAAACGGGGCTGCGCCCAAAGGGAGTAATCCGGGGCCCGGGGCCCTGGGCCCTGATGCCTACAAAAACACCTAGAACAAACAGCAACAAAACCTTGGCTAGACGCCACCAAAACCAGAAAACGCCACTGCCAAACGCGCAGGAGCTGGACGCCAGTAAACCGGTGGACCCAGCGGTCGTCCCAGGCCAGGACGGGGCCCCACTCCGGTCAATACTACCCCCTATCGGGGCCGTCTCCCAGCCTGTGCCGGAGCTCAACCAGGGCAGTGGCAGCGGAGGAGGCTGCTTGGGCAGCCGCATTCAGAGAGCCGATAGCCGCGTCAAGGAGGGCTCTGATAGCCAGATTTTGCATGCTGCCTGTCTCGGAGCTAACATCGGCGGGCTCCGGGGCTTCCTGATTGGTCCTCTTGGCACTGCCTGCAGCCGTGATGCTGCCAGGGGAGGGGCCTTTGCGGGTGCCCCCAGGAGTCGGGGCCCCACCTGTGCCCCGGGCCGGAGTCCTGCACTTCCGGGTTGGTCTACGGCGCTTCGGGGCAGGGGAGCCTTCAGGCGAGGGGGACTCCTTAGAAATGGAAGCAGCAGGGGAGCCAGCTGGGGAATTAGCCGCCTCGGGGGGGGGACAGCAGACCGGGGAGGAATGCGATGGAGCTGCGGCTGGTTGGCCAGAGCGTGCCTGTACAGACACGACCATGAGGCCTTGGTGGGAGGGCCGGGAATGGCTTTTGCGGGCACGGTCAATGGAAAGACCCAGGGAATACAGCTAAAAACGGGGAGTGTTGACCACCGTGGCCCCTCGGAGGTGGTTGAAGTAGCTCAGGTGGAAGCTGAAAAGCCTTTGGTCCGGGTCGTCGCAGGTAATGTATTGCATTATCGGGACGATGGCCTCATCAAAGGGGGCCGGGAGGTTGGAGCGGAATAGGTTTGCCTTGTCCCATTGCTGCTCCGGGAAGCGGGACAGCTTCTCCTCCCAATTATGCTTGTCCCGCCTGACTACTCGCCCCTTTTCCTCGTGATGGAGGCCTGTAACCTCTGTTAAGAATTCTTTGTTAACTTTAAAATGAAGCCCCTTAACCGTAACCTCGCCGTCGATCCACGAGTCCAGGAAGCATTGGGTGATCTCGTCATCAGCTCCAGCGAATTTGCTGAAGAAAGGAGTGAAATGCTTGGCGTTGGAAAACAGCTTGGCCGACTCGCTCAGGGTGAGCGTGGAAGGCTCGATGAAAACACTTTTGGCAGCCATGGGGCAGGGGAGGGAGGGGAAATCTAATCAGAAGCGCTGGGGCAGGGAACGGGGGAAACAAACACAGCGGGAAGACTCAGCGCACGGCGGATTTAAAACCACGCAAGGGGCCGAAGAAGGGAGGAGCCGTCGGCGGCGGGAATGGGCGCTCGAGGTCGGGGGCGACATGAGGGGGGAGGGACTGAGGGGGCGCGGCTGCAGGTTGCCACGCGGGGCAGGGGGGAGGGGCCACTGCCAGCGCGCCAGGTGGCGCAAACTGATCGAGGGAGCGACTTGAGGGTACAACACGGGATAATGCCGCGGGCGGACTGACGTGGCATGGGGATCCGTCCGCGAAGCGATCGGGGCCGAAAAAACGGGGAGGGCCGACGAGGAGACAGTCTTGGAACTGCCAGAGGGGGGGAGCTGAATGCCGAGAGAGGATAGGAGAGCGGCTTCGCCCAGCCGTCGGGGCGCCTCGGTCAAGGGGATGGATCGGGAATTCTCAAGGGCGAAGGTCACGGCCTTGGTCGCAATCCACTGGGGGGAATGGGCCGGGGAGGAAAAGGCTCTGCTGTTGCGCTCAAGCCAGAGTTGCCAAAGCATATGGGGAAGGCAAGAACTCCAGAGGAAGCGGGTGAAGGGATGGGAAAAGGGGTTGGGCCATTGCAACAGGAGGTCAGATATGGATTTGGGGCCCGCCCACTGGATGGAGAATTGGGAGAGGATGAGGCCCAAGACTTTAGACGAAAAGGGACAGTTGATAAAGAGGTGGTTGGTGGATTCCCAGGCATCACAGCAAAGGTAGCATCTATTCGGGATCTGGAAGCCCCTCTTGATTAGATTCTCGATCGTCAAAATATTATTTTGGACAGCCGCCCAAACGAAGTGGCTGATTTTGGGGATCAACTTCTTGGCCCACACCTGCCGGGTTGGGAAGGGAGCCTCGTCAGGGACTCTCTGAAAATTGTATGCAGATTTGACAGAAAAGACTCCGCTGGGAGTCCCATGCCAAACGCATCTGTCGTTTCCATCGGAGGACGGGATGACAGTCGCATTGAGGAGGCCCTGGAGTCTGGCAGCTTGAAGCAGGTGCCTGGGGTCC
This sequence comes from Wollemia nobilis, assembly GCA_028583015.1. Taxonomy (NCBI): domain Eukaryota; kingdom Viridiplantae; phylum Streptophyta; class Pinopsida; order Araucariales; family Araucariaceae; genus Wollemia; species Wollemia nobilis. The sequence goes on from JAQPPZ010006010.1 coordinate 1,717,312, forward strand.
AGGATGGGCTTCCAGGTAGCACGCCCCAGGTTCTGAGAGAGAATGGCCTCAACCCTGGGACCTCTGTCCTCCAGTCCTGGTTTGAGAACGAGGAGCTCTCTGTCGGAAGATAGGGCCTCATCCTGAATCCATCTGTCGTCCCAGAAATTGATCTTGGCTCCGTCCCCGAGGATCCATCTGCTCCCTTTTCGGATTATGTCTTTGGTGGAGATCAGGGACTTCCAAAAGGCTGATCCATATTGGGCTGAGAATCGCTGAGGAAGGGGTGCCTATGGCAGTATTTTCTGCGCACAATGCTGACCCACTCATCAGGGGTGTTGGTGTGCACCTTCCAGGCATGCTTGGCCATGAGAGCCTTGTTCATGGGAACCACCCGCCTGAGCCCGATCCCTCCCTCAACTTTGGGGCGGCAAACCAGGGGCCAGGAGACCAGGGGAATCCTCTTCTTGTCTTCGCTTCCCGACCAGAGAAAGCGTTTCTGAATTTGTTCGATGTGTGCTGCAATGGAGGCCGGGATTCTGAAGACCGACATGAAGTATATCGGGATGCTTTGCAAGACTGCCGTCAAGAGGGTGGCTCTACCAGCCTGCGAAAGGAGGTGACCTTTCCAGGGGGCCAGCTTCCTCTGAATCCGCTCAATCACCCGCCCCACAGGGCCCTGGAGGACGCACTTGTGAACAGGGGGAGCCCGAGATACGAGGAGGGGAGGGAACCAGGGGTGCAGCCCAAAATCCGCCCGATTCTGATCTGTCTAGCCAAGGGGGTGTGGATGAAGAAAATCGTGCTTTTTCGGAGGTTGATTTTCTGGCCGGCCGCCTCCTCGTACAAGGTCAAAATATGCTTGAGAGTTTTGTCTTGGGGAATTGAGGCAGAGGTGGCAAGGATGGTATCATCCACGAACTGCTGGTGGGACACAGGGGGTAGGCCCAGCGCAGGCTCGATGCTCGAAATGAGACTGTGGGTCACGGCGCCCGAGATGGTACGCCCTAGGGCCTCAGCCAAGATGATGAAGAGGATCGGGGACAGGGGGTCACCTTGGCGGAGGCCTCTGGAGCTGGGGAAAAATCCGGCAGGGGACCCGTTGACGAGGATAGAGAACCACGGGGAGGACACGCAGTTACTAATGATCCTGACCCAGGAAGGGTGGAACCCGAACTTGAGGAGAACCTTGGACAGGAAATCCCAGTTAACTCTGTCAAAGGCCTTGTTCATATCCAGCTTGAGCAGAAAGGAGGCCTTTTTGGATAGGGCAGCCGAGTGAATGGCCTCGTGCATGATAATGACCCCGTCAGTGATCAATCTGCCTTTGACCGAGCTGCCCTGACAGGGGGCAATAATCAGGGGGAGGATATCCTTGAGACGGGAAGCCATGGATTTAGTCAGGATTTTGTATAGGACGTTGCACAGGCTAATGGGGCGGAAATCCGAGAGGGATCGGGCTGCCTGGGTCTTGGGGATCAGAGCTATGAAGGTGGAGTTAGATACCTCTGGGGATGGATCGGGCAGTCTACAGGTCCCGGATGGCAGCACACACTTTCGGCACGACAATGTCCCAGAATGATTGGAAGAATCGGGGGGGGAACCCGTCCGGGCCCGGGGCCGCCTCAGCCTTCATGGAAAAGGTGGCAGCATGGATTTCGGAGTCAGACAGAGGCTGCAACAACATCTGATTTGCCATGGCCATGACAGAAGATGGGATGTGCTCCAGAAGGGAGTCAACCGCATCTGGGGACATGGGGGGCTGTCACCTAGGAGCTCCTGGAAGAAGCGAGTGGTTTCAGCCCGGATGTCCTCTTCTTCCTTGATGATTCTGCCATCGCTGCCCACCAACTCAGCAATTTTGTTGGAGCCCCTGTTCCTGAGAGTCGACGCGTGGAAGAACTTGGTGTTTGCATCGCCATCTTGGAGCCACAGGGCTCTCGACTTCTGTCTCCAAAAGATTTCCTCCCGGGCCAGGATGTTATGATACTCGCTGAGAACAAGGCGCTCCTCATCCCTGAGCCTCGGGTCTTGGGAGCCAGCTTGAAATCTGGCCTCGAGGGCTTCGAGTTTTTCTTTGAGAATTGCTTTGTTTTCGAAGATATTGCCGAACACCTCCTTGTTCCATGCCTTGAGTTGGTCCTTAAGGCATCTCAGCTTATGGAAGATTTGCTCAGCGGGGCGTCCTGGGACTGGGGGAGCCCACCAGCGCCCAACCTGGGCCCGGAAGTCAGGGTGATGCAACCACATGGACTCGAACTAGAAAGGCCTCTTGGGGGAGGGCCTGTGATCGGTTTCAAGGAGGAGGGGGCTGTGATCAGACCCGATTTTGGGGAGGGCCAGCAGGGTGGCGTCGACAAACATAGGCAGGGCTTCCTTGGACAAGAAAACTCTATCTAGTCTGACCTGGATATGATTTGCTCCCGCTCTTCTGTTGGTCCAAGTGAACCTGGCTCCTTTCGAGCCGACGTCCATGAGCTCGTTGAGGGCAATAAAGGCACCAAAGTCCTCCATGCTCTTGCCCTGAGCCGCCGAGCCCCCGCTTTTATGAGAGAGGAACAGGGGCTGTTGAAGTCCCCGGCCAGGATCCAGGGCAGGGGGTGAAGGCTTCTCTCATCGAGCTAATTTCCTTCCATAAGGCCGCTTTCTCGACGGGACTGTTAGGAGCGTAGATGTTGGACAAAATCCATGAGCGCCTTGACTTTACGTAGTGGACCAGCATGTTGATGATTATGGGGGACGAAGATAGGGGTCCCACATGCACAGCAGACCCCCGGCTGAGCCAGCCGCAGGGGTAGACAGGGACTCGCAGTTGCGCCAGGTAGCTTGGGCTACACGTCGGGCAGCAGCCTCATCTATTTTGGTCTCCTGAAGGAGGAGGAAGGACGGACGGTGATCCTTGCGGAGTTGGCCGAGGATCCTTTTCTTGGGGGCCCCATTGAGGCCCCTGATATTCCAGGTGATGAGCTTCATTTGACACCCTTGAGGGGTCGCTTGCCCCCCTTCTCGGAATGAGCGGGGGGTTTGGATCGATTGGCGTCCGTCTTGGAGAAGCTTGCCCCCACGTCAGATAGAGTTGCCTGGGAGCCATTGGCTATGTCATCTTCAGTGATCCTAGTCCGCTGATCGCCCAGGGTGGGGCGCCCTCTTTTGAGTTTGCTGCCAAAGTCTGTGGCAAAAGACCTGCTCCGGGTCATCTTAGGACTGACTTCGTCGGGCCCGGACGAAGAACTAGCTTCGATCTCTTCATGGGACTTCTCAGATCCGCACTCCAAGGGAGGAAGCCCAGCAGGGATCGCCGGGAGGGCCGGGAGGGGGTCCAGGGAGGAGCGGGGATGGGGGGGAAAGGGGGCCCCGGCCAAGGGAGCCGGCGGGGAAGAGAGCCTGGGCAGGCGCAAGCATGGCCCTGCGGGGAGGGGTTCAAAGCGGCCTAGGCGGGAGAGCCTGGAATCAGGGCCACGGAAGACGACCCAGGGGAGGGAGCAGCAGAAGGGGAAACCTGGGGGAGGTCGCCCTCCAGACCGAGGTCCATATGAGAATCCTTTGGGGCCGGGGGGCCCCTTGGTGGTCCAGGCCTGGGATCTGGGGCCGTCGCGAGGGGGCCCGCGAGACGGGGCCCGACCTGATTGAGAAGGGGGTTTGGGGGAGGGCCTTTCGCCTTTCTGGAAACCGGGCATTGGTGGGAGAGGTGGCCCTGAGAGCTACAGGTGGGGTAGAAGGCGGGTTTGTTTTCGTAGATCAGGGGCTGGCTCCAGAAGTAGGACCTAGAGGAGATGGTCACCGAGGAGGGGAGAACGGATTCGAGGTTGGCGTTGACGCAAAACCGGGCATGCACCATCCGGGATCCTGCCTTGGTAGCAGGATCGAAGGCCACCAGGTCCCCGACCGACTGAGCAATGAGTCTGAGGACGTCTTCGTGCCATAGATGGAAGGGAAGGTCTGGGAGCCGAACCCAGACCGGGGCAAAGTTGATGCTTTGGGTGCTGGGGTGGAAGTCAGCTCCATACCGCCTGAGGAAGAGGCTCTTGCGCCCCAGAAACCAGGGCCCGCTCGATAGGATCTTTTTAGCGTCCTCACTGTTGTTTAATTTGATGATGAAGAAACCCTTGGTCAGGGCAACCAGCTGGAGGTGCCCGAAAACCTTCCATTTGGTAGCTGCCCACCTGCGGATGGTTTCCATGTCAGGACGCCCTCCCAAGAATTTCCCTACCAAGGAGGTAGAAGAACCAACTACCAAGGAGGAGTAGACCTCCTCCTGGATAGAAATGTGAGTGCCCTCGAGGGAAAGACCTAGCCCCGGGGCCCGGGAAGGGGCCCTGGTGCCCGCCAAGATCTGCTGATAGGACGGTTTGGGCCCGCCCGGGACAAAGCCCCATTCAGGAGCAGGGGACTTATTCCCCAGCCCTGCGCTTGCATCGAGGCTGGCCTGTGGGCCAGGGCCCAAGACACCCTGGCCCCCAAACGGATCAAGCGCAGACCCATCATCTGGGCCCGCCGGGGGTCCTGCAGGCCCAGGACCGGGCCCTGATGTGCCTGTCCCCGACCCCGAGCCCGATCCCGACCGGGGACCTGCACCAAGCACTGAACCTGCGCCTGCTCCTGCTCCTGCTCCCGCGCCTGCTCCCGCTCCTGCTCCCGCCATCTCCCAATCCTTCGAGAGGTATTCCGCCTATCCTATTTAAAACTTATACTTGTGTAAACATCTTTTTGTTATATGTTTTTCTTTTATTATAATATTTTTACTTTTGATCAAATGGCATGAGCTCAACCGGTTAAATTCCTGGACTTTCAAGGAGGAGACCCAGGTTCGAATCTTGCCAAGTGATATATGCATAATTGCCAAGCTGTTGTAATACCACTATGTGGTCATGATGTCATACGTGTGTGGCCCGTTTCAATCCCATATAACCAATTAAAACACACACCTTTTGATCAAATGGCATGAGCTCAACTGATTAAACTCCTCGAATTTCAAGGAGGAGAGCCAGGTTCAAATCTTGCCAAGATATTGTAATACCACTATGTGTTTATTATGTCATACGGGTGGGCCCGTTTCAATCCCATATAACCGATTTGTATATACACACTTTTGATAATGTTTTATCTAGCTGTATCCATATTAGGGGGTTTTGAAAATCTGGCGTATCTGTATCCGATAGGTATTTTGTATCCATTTTCATGCAATAGAAATTTTTACTTATGGAGAAAAGTGTGATGCACAGAAGGAGCATATCTTATTCCTTATTCAACTTAAGGGAAAATAAAACAGTTACCATTATTTATGAAACTTGCTAAAAAATGATTTTTTATTTTTTTTACCAATGGGTTATGTGGGATTGAAATGGGCCCCACCTGTATTATATCATGGCCACGTAGTGGTATCGAAACAACTTGGCAATTATGCATGTATTTTGGCAAGATTCGAATCTTGGTCTCCTTGAAAGTTGAGGAATCTAACTGGTTGAGCTAATGCCATTTGATAATAAAAGATGATTGTTACACTTCTGTTTATTATTGAAAATATCTTGTCTTGAGAATGTTTGGGTTCTCAAAAAGTACATAAGGTGTATTATTTCTAAACAGAATACTTCATACAGTTACTGAGAATATTATTAGCAATCTGAGATATGGAAAAACAGTGCAACTAATAGTGGCTAATGACAACTCTACATACAATGGATATGATGTAGTTAGGAAGCATTCATATATGCATCCATGATAAATGATTAGTTAGAGCTATGATTCCATTAGGACTAACGCATGGAATTGATGTTCTGGTCTCAGGATTAAGCCTTGCAGGCAATGGCCGAACATGAATAATTAGAATAATTAGAATATTTGAGTCATAGGAGCATACAAAAGCTAAATTATAATTTAAACCCTAGAATTGTGTAAATCAATAATAGAATCTATAAAAAAATATGTTTCTTAATTATAGATAAATATGGAAAATATGGACGTACTTTTTCACTAGTGACAATTATTTGTATGAAAAAGTTTTAATGTATAGAAGTAATAAATAATAGGATTTTTAAAATATTTTGGGTCGGCCATAACTTCAAACAATTTGCTTATTAATAGCATCAAGTGTCTCCGAGTGGGAGAGAAGTGTTTCAGGTAAAGTTCCCATTCATCGAAGTTTAAACTCCAGCTTTTTGGTAAGAAAGTCAGAAAGCATCTGGAAAGTAGTAAAATTTAGCAACAAATCACCAGCAGCAAGAATGAGAAGCAAGCACGTCTAGAAAAAGATAAAAGACAACAGGAAGAGAGGTGAAGATGTTCATTTACTGAATAGGAAAAGCATGAAAGGAACATCTAGCAGATAGTAATTAAGCAAAAAAGAAAAAAAGAAAGAAGTTTTAGTAACATGTTCATAATAAGCATTGACAGGCTTGTTTGTGGAAGGTTGGTGACAAGTTAAAGTTGTGCTCTTGAAGACTGTTTTTGGGATTTTCTATGGATCTTTGTCTGTACAGTTTGTGTAGTCAGCCCTCACATTTTTTTTTCAATTGGTTATATGGGATTGAAACGGGTCTTACCCGTATTATATCATCAACACATAGTGGTATTACAACAAAGCTTGGATATTATCTATGTATCACTTGGCAAGATTTGAACCTTGGTCTCCTCCTTAAATGTTGAAGAATCTAACCGGTTGAGCTAATGCCACTTGATAATCAGCCCTTACATTGATCTGCCCTCTGTTTTAGTTATTTTAGCATGATGGTACTCGTGGATAGTTTTCCACCATGATTATGGGCTAATTTCCCATGATTAATCAATCTATCTTTGGAAAGGTTTATTTTTTGAATTTTTTGTTTAACATGTGTGGTTAAGGTGTTGTCACAGCATGCAGCAATCTGTGTATTTCCGTTGTTCTAATTTTTATATGATCCTGCTGTTTTGTTTTGACATTTCCTTATATGAAATTAGCACCTACATTTTAGCATATTGAGTTGACTTGTGAAACGACTCAACTAAGCTTTGTTTTACAGAGTCCACAAGCAGCAGTAACAGCATTTCAGATTTTGGGTGGAGAAGCTCAAATATTGCAGGTATGAGCCTTGTTATATCTTGTTCATTATTGGATTTCTTTTGATTTAATTGAATTAATTGTTTTAATGCTAGCCATACTAAAAGAGGTGCTTTTGTTTTGCAGATTATGTTAAAGCCACAAGAGAAGGTTCTAGCGAAGTCTGGTATTTTGCTTTAAGTCAATGCCTTTGTTTCATTTTGATCTTAGACTTCTTTCACTATGTTCATTATAAATAGTTTGATAGAGTTGAGGGCATTTATCAAGTTTTCTGTCTTGAAACTGTCTCCTAGCAATTAAGAATGTTGCACAATCCTTTATTTGCGGTTTCTTTTGGCATGGGGGTTTGAGGGGAGTGGCTAAACCATATACTGTCCATAGGCTACCATGTTTGGAGTTTCAGGATTTATTCTTTTTTGTTATTTTCACGAAGCATGCCAAGACAAGAATAGGAAGAAATTCTTAAATCTATATTGTTTTATGTAGTCATTTTTGGGGATTCACTATCACTAATATTTAATAATTTAATTTTATAAACCTTGGTGGCTGCTGTCTTATTTTTGGATGTCTAATAGTTGCATCTTCTCTTTCATATTTTGTTTTGGACGTTAACTTATTTTTTATGTGCCAAGTTTTAAGAAGCTGGCACAGTTTCTTATTTTATGAAGGCATGAGAAAAGAATGCAGGTTCTCATTCTACTTAAGATTTGAAATGAGATACAATGCAGGTACAATGTGCTATACATCTGGATCCATTCAGATGGAAAATGTCTTGCCTCCCGAGAATGGTGGTGGCCTATGGCAATGGTTTTTTGGAAAGAATGTTATAAATACAGCATTTGTTAATTCTGGCTCCCAGGATGGTTTTATTGGATTGGCAGCACCATCTCTTTCGAGAATACTTCCTGTATGTACTCTTAGCTTAGTTGTTTTTAAAATTGCTATCTTTTCACTTTAAGAAGTGTAATGCTTATTTTTAGGTTGATATTGAGTTGGAAATTCCATGTGCAATATATGACATCTATTTCCTCATTTGTGCTAACATTTCTAGATTGACCTGGCCACTTTCGGTGGAGAAATTATTTGTCAGGTAATTTTTTATTTACAATCTGGCAGCAAGGTGATCTTATGTTGAATTTTTTGAGGCAGATTTAATAAAAGTTGCCATGCCCTAGTTTCTTGGCTGAATTTGTGACTTGATAATTGTAGCCAGATGCATACCTTTGTTCACTCAATGATGTGACGGTAACGACTACTGTCAATAGGAGGCCTCGTCCTGGGATATTTGGTGGTGAGGTAATCCAGGTCTAGTTATTTTTCTGGAGAAATATCATCATTGAACATATGATGCTTGATTTTCTCACAATAATTTATTTGAAGAGAAAGGAACTTTCAAGCCGTCTTTTTGCCTTGGTATTTAACTTTACCTCTGCAATGTCAGGGTATTTTGAGGCAGAAGCTTGTTGGATGTGGCCTTGCTTTTATATCTGCTGGTGGATCTGGTAGGTTTGGAGTTGTTCTTGTAATATATTTAGAGAATGCCCGCTTTTCTTAATCTGTGATGGCAGATATATATGGGCATAAGCTGTGTGAAGTTTGTTTTAATATTTTTCCTGTCTGATGTATTGTCAAGACTTAAAACCTCCTTCTGTTTTAGTGGTTCTATTTTTATGGCACATAATAACTTCTGATGTAATTTATTGTTTTATATGACATGTTTGTTTTGTTTCTAGAGTTGTCTAAATCAATTCATTTATCTTTTTCTACTCACCCTTGTGACTTTTTCTAAGAAAATGAATAGTTTAGTGAGAAATTAATATCCATGAGACCTTGAAACAAAAGAGAAAGATTATAGTAATCACATCAGCTCATAATCTATTGTCTAAGCAATTACAACTTCTGTCTTGTAGAAGTGGTGAAACAACTTTGTCCATATTTTTTTGAATGGTTAACATGCACTATAGAATGCTAAAAATCTTATACTGATTTCCATCTCCAACACCTGAACACCATGGTAAGCACCTTGTGTGCTTCTCATGTATTGTGTTGTAAGTTCAGTCAGTCTTTAACAGTTTGTCTTGTAGTGAGTTTGTCCTGATTTTGTCTCCTGTAGAATCTATCTAGTATAAATGAAACCTCTATATCCAGTAGCACTTTTAGTCTGTAACTTTCAAAGATTTTCTTTGTAGGTTATGCAAGGTTTTGCTCATTTTGAAGGGACATACTCTTGTAAGGGTCCAAGATTGTTTCTATTCTGTCAAATATGCATGGGGCCAGATTTATTTTGCTTGGTGGGTAAAGTGAAACGTCTTTAACCTGATTTCAACACATATAGAGAAAGTACATAGAATCATATTTGTGCTTTTTGGGCAAGTTTTAGGGTCTATAAGTTGGCACAAAGGATTTCTTTTTTAGTTATCATCAGTTTTCTCCATCTCTGGCCATGTCATCTGCTATCAGAGCTCAGTGCTTTGGGTTTTTCTTGGTTATTTTCAATGGTATCAGACAGAGCACCTAGAATCAAACTCTCATTTTCTAAAAGATTTCTTTGAGTGCAAAACTAGACCTTGTGAAGAGTTTTGTTATAAGAACCTTACTGTTTGGAGAGGGTTTTTAGGTTGAAGCTCTTGCTGTGGCATAAAGGAATTTTGAGGTCCCCATTATTCATGTTTTTCTATAGAAATTTCTATCTGACTAGAACGTCATTAATGATAGCAATATCACTTCAATATTTTCATATTTGCGAGACACCATAGAAGAAACCTAGACAACTATTTGGACTCAGCTTTTTGCTGGGAAGCACTGCCATTCTGCTAGTACAAATTTAACACATTGGAGTAGACATCCAATTCCATGGTAAAGCCAGCATAAGAGCTTGTGGGAGAAGCTCACATTTTTGTGCTTTCACTTTCTGGTCATCCTTTGGGCATTGATTGCAGACCCTATTTAGAAGAGTCATTTATAGGTTATAAAACAAATTGCAGGTAATAGCTGAATAGAGACACTGTCATGGGAGGAAGCCTCTTTTGCAATCACTACATGGCCATTAAAATTGAAACTAAGCATCCTTGGAGATCCATTGATGAATAAGAAGAAATTCAGTTGCTATAAAGAAGATAGATTGCTTTTTGGCAAGCTATAGTAATGCGTATCAGTTTCTCACAAAAACTTTAGACACCATAAAAGTAAAAAGGACACCAAAAGAGGTATTGTTAAGAAATATTAATAATGGGATGGACGTCTAACTCAGACATCATCAAAGACCAAGGTGACGTATTGAAAATTTGCAAAACACTAATATATTCCAAACACAGTTACAGTATCTGGCAACTCTCTTGCTTGGATACTTGTAACCACGTATGAGATAGGGATACAGATACGATACTTCTTGGATACTGTATCTAGACGTATCCAAACACACGGGTATTGTATCTAGATATATTCAAATATACGTGTATTGTATCCAAGTGTATCCTAATACAGCGTGAGTGGGCCTAAAGGTGAAGGCTTAGGTACTTCAGATAGGAGGTCCAAGATTTGAATCCAAAGGGGGGTAGGGCATGTATGCCCCTAGGAAGATAGCACAACATGAGTGCCTCCTCCCATGCATAGTGGATCCGAGGAGTATGGGGTGGTCTGATATGCGTAATGCTCCTGGACCTTAAAAGTTACTTAACTTTTTAACTTAATACACAGGTATTGTATCTAGATGTATCCGAATACATGCCCCTATTTGGTCCATATCTAATATATCTTGGAATGGCCTAGGCATGTCTAGCATTGTATTCACAACATGAGATTAAAAGAAGAATATGCAATTAAAAAAATAAAAATTTAAAATTTAAAAATCAATGACAATCATCTTCTTAGTTAATGAAAATATCCTATTCAAAACTTATATGTGTGTAAACATTTTTGTGTTATATCTTTTTTCTTTTCATATATAAAACATATATGCTTTTTATAATGTCGTATCTAGCCATATGTTTATTAGGTCGTCTTGAAAATTTGTCGTATTCGTATCCAATACCGTACTCGTATCATATATCATATCCATTTCTATGCAACTTAGATTCCAAAGGCACGTGGTGCTGACAAATATCAATATAATAAGAACATGTTGGCAATGATAGGGTTAGAGTTAAGTGTGGATTACATGTTTACATTCAACATGTGTAGGCTTGATAAAAAATCTTCACTCATTAATTTTGGCCGCTTGATCATCAGTCGTGCAATTCTAGAGCTGTGTTTCATTATCCTGTATCAACATTTGATGTTTAAACTATAGATCTCAATGATCTTGATCTTCACAGGAAATACGGAATGTTGCTCTGATTATTAAAGAAGAATATTTTAGACTGAAGACTACTTAATGCTGTCCTGAAAATCACGTTCGATGTATCCCAAAATTACCTTTGATTTGTTCCATTTCTCAAGACTCAAATTATACATGAACTGAGAAACCATTCTATTTGCATAAGCATTATCAGGTGTCATAGCTGTCAAATAAATGGGACTTCCAGCCACTTTCTGATACAAGGTACCATTGACATGTTTTGAGTCCAAATTAGCTTTCATATTGGTTCCAGATCAAATGTTGTGGGAACAAGTTTACGTTCCCATCCTGTATTTCTTTAGCAAACCTTTTGGGATGTTTGGTCCGAGATAGTAATTTTTCCTTCTTTCCAATGCTCTAGAGTCTATATCATAAGGAGTTAACTATGCTCAATGTTTCATCCCAAAGATTTCTTATAAAATTCTTCATGTCTGAATAGTGCTAATGTTACCACTATAATGACCAAGTTGTCCCCGTAAAAAACTATAATCTACATCTTTTTCTTTACTTTAGCATATGAATTTGGATTAAATAGGTATTTTTAATAAGTCAATCTTCTCATAAATTATTCCCATATATTAGACATCTCTAAAACGTTTGTTACAACAGCTGGTTAGAATTTTATTATAGATTGCTGTAGCAGTAATGTATTTGATAATTGCTATTAGTATATGGTTGTTCCTGGGCTTCACAGCTGAGATGGGTTGGGTGGAGTACAAATTAATGATGTTTCACAGCAATGAATGGCAAAGTATATACTCCTTAAAACATGGTTTGGCAATGGTCTTTGTCCATCCTAAACATATTGAGTTTTGGTTGCTATAGTTTTGTCATCTGTGTGTAGGTACCAGGATAATGTCATTGTTGTCTAGAATTTTCCCTATATCTGCAGATGTCTAGGTTGGAGAGTCTATACCATGATAAAAAGGAACCTTATTTTATTAAGGAGGCTTTTCAGTTTCCACCCATGTAAGTGCTTTCGTGCTTCTACATTGAAATTACCAACTCTTGGTCATCATTTCTTAAAATTTCTCTTTGGTTGAACTGCTCTGGGAAGTTTTTCTTATCAATACATGTTTGAGCGTGACTTCATTTGTCAGAGATCAAAAATTGAAAGTTTTTGAATTTTTTGTGAGAACTTGCCACACCTTACATATGCAAAAATAACCAGAAAGTCATGCTTGTGACTTGAGATTCTCTATATGGATTCAGGAACTCTAGCATCAAGGACAAGAACCCACATTTTTTTGGTTATCACAAGTGCCTTATTTCATTATATGTCTGCATCTCAAATTTGCAGAACTAAAATCTATCCTTGAGCCACAGCCCACTATGCATTAGTATTCTCATCAGACCTACACAGAAATTGGAAGTTGGTTGATCTCATGGATCACAAATTATCAAAAAACAAAATATCTTCTTGTACTACCATTGGTAAAAGGTATGCATTTGCCCACGTCCATGCACTTGTTCTTTTTGATGCCATTAATTTTGGCACTCTATAAATATTTTTAGGGGCCAAACTTAAGCAGGAATAACACTTAGCAGCCAACAAAACACCTAACAGGTTCATAACATCTGTATTCTTTTGATTAAACAATTCAGGAGCATTGTCATCTTTAGAAACCAAACAGTCTGATCAATTGCCTTCCTACATGCTCATTTTCAAGTATGTTGGATAATGGAACAAAAGTAATTTTTTTTGTCAAATCTATAGATTATTTCCAACACCTCTGCCTTGCATCATCTGGCAGTTGTTATTCACTGGCTTTCTTGGATTACAGTTTTTAAATGGAATGCTGGATAATTTCATTGGGATGTAAGAGGTAATAATTCTAGACAAATTGCCGATGATATTGAGGAGCCTTATAGGGATGGAATGTTTGATATGGTTGACCTGGCAATAGTAGAGGAGACATAACTTGTTGCTTCCTTAACAAGTCTATCCATGCTTCGTACTGTTGCATGCTTGGAGTTTCCAAGTAACCATTTTTAATGCTTGTTTCAACATAAATATTTGTTTTGCAAGTTATAGTCCAACCTCCTTTTGCTTTGGTGTGCTTACTATTGATATTTGGTTTTCATGATTTTAGCAAAGACGAGTTTGTGGATTTAATAGTGAAAGTGCTTAACATTGTTTTGGAGAGAAGTGCATCAAATGATACTTGGCTGTCCTGCTTGGTTTCCTGTGTTTTCTCCTAAGAGATATTTGCTGCTCTCATCTTGTCTTTAGCAGGGGGTTCCCAACTAATTAGTTTCTGCCATTTGAAGTACATCTTGAGTTTATTCTTTACATTTTCATAATTGCTAAATTCTATAATGTTGCTATTGAACTGCTTGATTAATAGTTTCACATAGGTTAACTTAATCTAGATTAAGAAGAGTTGCTCAAACTTGCTTTTGTTAGTTGTAAAAGACAACTATTAACTAGCATCTACTTTCTTAGGAGTAATTATTTTAACTGACAATTGAACTCATGCAAAAGTCGTTGACCACTGGGGAACACAGGGTGATTGACATCAACTTGATGTTGGCTGAAAAGGGATTTCACAAGAAGCAGTTGAAAACTTCGTCTAGTCTTCGTAGTTCTTCTACCAAAGCTATATGAAACACATTCTGCATGATGTTGTCTCAATTCTTTCGTCCCCTGTAAACTTATGAGTTGTTTCACAGTAGCCTTATGTATTCATCGTCATGAATCATAACTTTATTGATTACTTTTTTTTTTTTCTCTTTTGGTAAATCATTCTTCAAAATTATTAGCCATATAATTCCATTGTTTGGGTTCATTGTTGTCTCCAGTTGTGCAGAAGAACTTGGCACAAGGAGAAGTACTAGTTGTTGATGCAGCATGTCTTGTTGCTATGTCAAGCACTATTGATTTTCATGTCAAATATGGAAGTTCTGCAAGGCGTACAGTTTTTGGGGTGGGTTCCAAATTACCATGTTCGAAGTTTAATGTAATTTTGCACTAATATGAAGTGGGGTTGCACTGATAGTTGGAAAATGATTTTGCAGGGGGATGGGCTCCTTACTGCCCATCTTACTGGACCTGGCATCGTTTTCATCCAGAGTTTACCATTTTATCGCCTGTCCCAAAGAATAGCACGGTGAGTTGTTGCTGTTAGGATTCACCTAAAACTTCAGATGAGGTGCATTAGTTCCTTTCTTGAGTTCTGATGAATGTCATGGTGCAAAACAGGGCAGTTACATCTCCAAATGTCCGTGACAACCCACGATTCTTTGTTCAAATAGGTATCTTTTTCTTTTTGGCATACATCATGATTGTATCATCTCTACTTCTAACCGATGTGTAAGCGGGATTTTTAACACATACAGAATCAACTATCCTATTTGAGCTGGTATGCTTTGCACAGAAAATCCAATGATTCTTCTGAAGCCAAGGTTTTGTAGTACATCGATCTAAAGGCCTAACAACAATTGATTTGTCATTCTCAATTTGGAGGCACTGTCTTTGCTTGTGCAAACAAGTGCAAAACAGCATTGCCATAATAGAGAGCTCACTAGCACTTGAATCATTTGTTTTTATACGAATGAAGTTTGTAGTCTTGAGCTGTGAAGGCAAACTGATTCATTTTGATTTTTCTTACATCTTTTAAGGAAAATACATTAGCTTGTGCAAATAGTAAGCGGCTGCCATTTTTTTTAAATTTTGAGGAAACCATTGCTTGTATTTAGAATTGCTATTTAGTTCTTTTCCTATGTGAAGTTCTTTTAATGAATAGTGGTATGATTCGTGTTTCCTCTAATCTTATATACTTAACCCAGCTTCTGTTCCTTTTTTAGTATTTCTTAAGATGTTAAAGCACCAGGTAAGCATGGATTACATTCCATGCAATACATTGTGTAGGTGCCAGGTGCGAAAAATTCAAATTGAATGAAAGAAAAGAATTTCAGAGTTTCATTTTTTTCAAATGGTTCAGAGCAGTTTATATTACCAAAAACAGGTTTGCACTATGAATTATGCATAAAAAGTGTCTCAGCTAAATGGTGTTTGCATCGCCTTCACTTGAAGGGGTCTTGCGTCGGTCTTGATGGTGATTCTATGAGTCTTCTAGAGGACTAGTTTGGAATGGTTTTTGTTGATCGTTTAGAGTTCTTTGATTTTATGTAGGTTGTTAGTTTCTACTTTAGTTGACATGATTAAACAATAAAAAGAAAGCATGCAACTTTACCCTAAAAAGGGTGCTAAACTGAAATGGCATGGTTAATACAAAATTTATGACTCAGACTGAATATAGTAACTATGATGCATGGGTTTCATTAATACTTGAATAGAGCACTCTTTGAAAAATTGTTATAACATTAAAAGAAAGGTTTAAAAATTTTATAATCATTTTACTTTTTGGTTGTTGGTCAAAGTTGCAGTAAACCTTCAAGTTTAGAGGACTTAAAATTGGTAAATAATATTATATACATCTACTCCACTTGATTTAGCTCTATTATTTTCTTAAATTTTTATTGTAATTTAATTTACAAAAACTAAAAAGCTTTTTCATTTACTACAATATTGAATGTAAAGGCCTAACTTTTAATAAATTAAAGAATACAAGTCTCCACAACCAAAAAAATGGGTGGATAGGCACACCCCGATAGGTAGTCACACTAACTCAGGTTGAGTCAGGACGCGGTTACTCAAAACAACAAAAACAGGGTTAAACCCATCACCAACCACAACACCAAAAAGCATGCATTAAATCATGTCAATCATGGGGGGTATGCTCACGAGGTGAAAGTCCATCACCCTCCATATGCTGCCAACCGGTATTAGAAGGAATGGAAATGGGCCATCCATCCTCCCAAGCGTGCGGACATTATCACCTGTACCAGAGCCAAGCAAAGCATGATGCCAGGTGAATGAACTGGACATATGAGGCCGAAAGGACTCAAGCCAATCCCAGGCCATTCGAGCTTTCCTGCACTGCCAAAAAAGATGAAGGGGGTCCTCTGGAGCACCGCAAAAATGGCAGGTAGGATTCTCTATTCCAAGGTATTTTAATCTTTGTCCAAGAGGAAGACCATAGGATAATAAGCTTCAGACAAAGAAAGCCTGTTTAGGTGCAATATACCCTGCCCAAGCCATTCTAAATCTTAGACTCCAACGAGTCTGTGTGGAAAGAAGATCCCACCGCTCATTGAGTCTTTGAACCATTGGGACATTGGGAGTAAGCCAAGCATCCCCACTTTTAATTACAAACCTAACTTAGGGTATGCTTGGCTTACTCCCAATGTCCCTATGGTTCATTGAAATTGGGGATGCTTGGCTTACTCCCAATGTCCCTATGGTTCAAAGACTCAATGAGCGGTGGGATCTTCTTTCCACTCAGACTCGTTGGAGTCTAAGATTTAGAATGGCTTGGGCAGGGTATATTGCACCTAAACAGGCTTTCTTTGCGGTCTTCCTCTTGGACAAAGATTAAAATACATTGGAATAGAGAATCCTACCTATCATTTTTGCGGTGCTCCAGAGGACCCGCTTCATCTTTTTTGGCAGTGCAGGAAAGCTTGAATGGCCTGGGATTGGCCTGAGTCCTTCTTTCGGCCTCATATGGCCAGTTCATTCACTTGACATCATGTTTTGCTTGGCAATCCACCAGATTTTTCCTTGCCCGAAGTGTGGAACATTCTTTGCATCAGTGTGCTCTTTCATATTTGTAAAACTCGTAACATAATTCTCTTTTCTCAGCAACATAGTTCAGTTGAATTTTCAATTTTGCTGATAATTAGGTAAGCTGGAAGTGGCCCCAAGAATTGCACTAGCCTCTCTTTATTGCAATTTAATTTGCAAAATCTGAAAACTTTTTCATCTACTAGAACATAGAGGTAAGTTGTAAGTGGAATTGAACTAGCCTCTCTTCATAAATTAACAAGCCAATATTGAATTTATCCATTACTTTTTGAGGCCTATGATGGATATTGTTGAGCATACTGTATTTATTTTGTTGGTTACAATGCAGTGCTTTAACAGTTGCATATATATATATATATAGGTACGTTGTAAGTGGCCTCATGAATTGCCCTAGCCTGTCTTTATTGTAATTTAATTTGCAAAATCTAAAATTCTTTTCATCTACAGGACATAAAGGTAACATAGAGGTAAGTTGTAAATGGAATTGTACTAGCCTCCCTCCATACATGAACAAGCCAATATTGAATTTATCCATTACTTTTTGAGGCCTATGATGGATATTGTTGAGCATACTGTATTTATTTTGCTGGTTATGATGCAGTGCTTATATTGTATACATGATCAGATACATATGTTGATAGGGGTAGATTGACAAAGCTACTAACTTTCTGTATCCTGTAAAGCTTGTGTCTTTCAGTCCACCATCTGTATTATTTCATGTAAAATAATATTTCAGTCTTTGTTCAAAAGTTTGTTTTCATCAACTCAGAAGATATTTGATAGTCAGCATCCAAATAAATTATGTATTATACGAGGAAAATTGGAATAAATAAACCATCACACCAACAGACATGACCAAGATTTAGAATTCTTATGTGCTTTTGGGGGTTGCCACACCATTTATTTATCTCCTACAATTTGATTCATCCAGGGGTCAAGGTCAGTGGGTTGGTGCACAATTCATGGAAACTGATGATCCAAGGTAGTTCTTTTTTCTTTTTTAAATATAATGGGATTGAAATAAGGGTTACCCCTATTACGTTATGATTGTGTTGTCAAGGTATTTTGCCATTGTATTTCAACAAATAACATAGTGGTATTTGACACATGCATATATTGTTTGGCAAGATTTGAACTCGACAGCTGCCTCTAAAGTCCATGTTTTAACCATTTAATAAAATGTTAAGGTTCATCCATGGGATTGAAACCTTTGTTTATGGTGTGAAACTCCATGTTTTCTACCAATTGACAAAATATTAAGGTTTACTCATGAAATTTAAACCTTGGTCTCCAGTGTGAGACTCTTTGCTTCCCACCACTTTATCCTAAACCCCTTTGACAACTGGAGCTCATATAATTAATTTTGCCAATACAATACTAAAGTAATAATATAAACAATATAAATTAGAAAAGAAATTATAAGTTCTTTATTTAAAAAGACTTTAACTAATACCATGGAATTATTTCTGAAACCTGAAGATTCAAACCAAATGTGATGCTAAATCTTGTCATAATTT
The DNA here is from genome assembly GCA_028583015.1 of Wollemia nobilis. NCBI lineage: Eukaryota > Viridiplantae > Streptophyta > Pinopsida > Araucariales > Araucariaceae > Wollemia > Wollemia nobilis. Next base: position 1,735,827 of record JAQPPZ010006010.1, read on the forward strand.
AAAATGTATTACATTTCTTATTTTCAAGGAATGCAAAGTTAAGAAAATAACATAACACAACTTCATTTTAAAGGCAAATTGTCAATGTTAGGAATGGTGTCTGCTTGTAACTATATGCATCTTTTGGAAGTCATACCTCAATACATATATTTTGACTTACAGTTACTGAATTTATCAACCAAATTATATTCTTCTGTTGTTAAAGCTTTTTGTTTCATGGACTAAAATTGTTGTCATAGTAACGATATAAGAAACACAAATCCCAAACTCCACATTGCTTGGCTTTGCGCTTGTAATCATGCAATAGACAAACTTGGGCAACACTTATGAAATATAGTCCCTAGAGTTTAACTTTTATCTATAAAGTTCAACCAAGGTCAAATTAAGAAGAGGTATTAGTAGAGCTTTAATCCAGAGAGTTAAGGGTGTTCATAAGTTTTTTTGGTTCAATAATATATTTACAATGTATATCTTATTAATAATTAATATATTAAGACACAACCAGACACATAAACATGGAGGCAATAGGCAATAGCCTGAATAAATAAACTGTAAACCTCAAAAAAGAATAACAGATTACAATGCCTTTATAGATAAAGGTTGGTGACACATGTCACCATACAAATGACATGTGTCATGTGGAAAGAACACATGTCAAGTGCAAAAAAGGAAACGTACACATTATAATATTTTAACATTCCCCCTTAATGTGTACTTTCCTAAAAAAATAACATTAGATATATTGCCCCTTAATGTTGACTTCCCTTACAACATACTATAGCATTTTGTTGAATTTGGAGAATTTGCCAAGTCCAAGTGACTTGGTGAAAATGTTTGCCGCTTGATTTTGAGTAGGTACATACTCCAACTGTATGGTGTTCTCTTGGACCAATTCTTTGATGAAGTGATGCTGGATATCAATGTGCTTTGTTCGGGAAAGGAAGACTAGATTCTTGGTCATCTTAATGGTACTTTGATTGTCACAATATATGTTGTGGACCATCAATGAGTAGCCCAATATCATTAAGTAGCTGCCTCAACCAAATTGCTTCCTTAGTTGCCTCAACTGCCGCCTTATACTCTGCTTCTGCTGAAGACAAGAAAAATGTATGTTGTTTCTTGGTGCTCCATGAGATGGTACCCTGACCCAATTGAAAGCAGTAACTAGTAGTTGATCTTCTAGTTTCAGGACAACTAGCCCAATTTGAATCTGTGTACCCAATCAATGAAAAGTCATCACATGTTGTGTATATAAGACCATGATGAGGGGTTCCCTTGAGGAATCTCAAAATCCTCTAAGCTGCTATCCAATGACTCTTCTTGGGATCATGCATGAACCTGGAAACAAGGTCCCCATTTAATAGGTGATATTTGGTCTAGTTGAAACTAAGTAGATCAAACTTCCAACTAGTTGTTTGTAAAGGGTGTCATCAACCTTTTCTTCATCATCATTATTAATTATTTTCAATCGGGTTTCCATGGGAGTGGGGGATGGTTTACACTCTTGCATGCGAAACCTCTTAAATAGAGACTGAATATACTTGGCTTGGGAGATGAAGATCTTGCTAGGCTGTTGCCACACTTCTATGCCTAAGTAGTAGTGAAGGAGGTCCAAATCAGTCATTTCAATTTTTTTGCATGTCCTCTTTTAGAAACCTTATTCCATCTATGTCATCACCTGTTATAAGAAGATCATCCACATACAATGTCACCAAAATGATGCGATTCTTCCAATGTTTCACATAGAGAGTGGATTCTACTATAGATATAGTGAAACCGAGGTTGATGAAATAAGAATCAATTTTGGCATACCAAGCTTTTGATGCCTGCTTTAACCCATATAGAGCTTTCTTCAATCTAAGGACTTTGTTTTCTTGGCTTTTTATTGTGTACCCTGGTGGTTGATCAACATATACTTCTTCTTTCAACGTACCATTGAGGAAGGCACTTTTTACATCCATTTGATATATAGGCCAATGTTTTTGAGCAACTAAAGCAATAACAATGTAGATTGTAGTCATTTTTGCCATAGGAGCAAAGGTCTCCTCATAATCAATCCCTTCTTGTTGCTTATAGCCTTTAGCTACTAGGCGAGCCTTACAGCAATCTAATGAGACATTTGATTTATATTTTGCCTTGTACACCCATTTTGTGCCAATGGTGGATTTGCTTGGGGTAAATAAACTAAGTCCCATGTGTGATTCCGTTCAATGGAATCTAACTCTTGTTCCATGACAAGAGTCCATTTAGGATCACCAAGTGCTTCTTTGACATTAGAAGGTTCTGGTTGGCTCAGGACTTTGGCCAAAAGTGTATAATTCACTTGGTGTTTTAGACCAGAAGGCCTTTTACCTGTATAAGTGGGCAAGTGGCTTTGGGCTCCATCTATGGTAGATTGAACCCACTTAGGTAAAGGATTTGATGACGTGGCAATGTCATTAGATGGAGGCAAAGTAGGAGAGGGAGGAGGACATGGATCATGAGTAGGGAGATCCTCATGTTGAGGAAGGCTTTGACTTCTGATGGAAGAGGAAGGGTCAGGTGAAGGAGTGAATGCTAAGGGAACAACTGTTTCCTGATTTGATTGAAATGAAGGGGCCATATGAGAAGGATTTGGTAGGGAATACTCATTGAAAGTAACATCCCTAGAGATAAAAATCCTCTTGGAGACAGGTTTATATAACTTATAGGCTTTTGCACTTTCACTATAGCCTACAAAGATGCATTTTTGGCTCTTGTCATCAAATTTCTTTCTTTTTTGATGAGGTATGTGAGCATAAGCATCACATCCAAAGACTTTGAAATGGTCCACATAGGGTATCTTTCCACTCCATGCTTCCTCTGGTGTTATATCATGCAAAGCCTTAGTATAGGACCTATTGGTCAAGTATGCAGTAATAAGGACAACTTCCCCCCAAAATTTGTTTGATAACTTAGCAACAACTAGCATAGATATTACCCAGTTTGTGATGGTTTGATTCATCCTCTTAGCGACCCCATTTTGTTGAGGTGTATGAGTTGTGAATTACCTCCTTATCCCATAATGCCTACAAAGATTAAAAAAATCGTTGAATATGTATTCTCCACCATTATCTGTCCTTAATGTGGAGATTTTATAGCCACTTTCTCTTTTAACAAGTGCCATAAATTCCTTGAATGTATCAAGGGCTTGTCATTTATACTAAATGAGATAGATTCAGATTCTCCTGTTGTAATCATCAATGAAAGTGATGTAATATATGGCTCTAGTATAAGAGGGAACAAACATTGGCCCACAAATGTCTGAATGCACTAGTTGTAGTGGTGTGTTGGCTCTCCAAGCCTTTCTTGACTCAAAAGGCTATCTATGGTGCTTGACAATAGTACATGGTTCACAAAAGCATTTGGACTCCTTTAAGTGAGGAAGTCCTTTGACCAAACCCATTCTTTCCATCATTTGAATATTATGAAAGTTTAAGTGACCCATTCTTTCATGCAACATATACTCAAAAGAGAAAGTAGTACTTGTATGCAAAGATTGTTTAGTTACAGATTGGGTAAATAGGTAATATACACTTTCCTTTTTGGCTTCCATGGCTTTGATAGAGCCATCTGGTTCTTGAATGTAGCACTTTTCTTTTTCAAAAAAGATAGTATAACCCTTATATGTAAGTTGACCAATAGGAAGGAGAGTCCTTTTGAGGCCAGGTACATACAAGACATTTTTTGCAGGGATATTTTTTCCATTGTGTAAAGCAAGTGGTGCATCTCCTACACCTTCAATGGGAAGAACACATTCATCTCCAAAAGTAATGAACTAGTTATGGGCAGGTTGAATCTCGATAAAAAAATCTTGCCTTCTTGTCATGTGTTTAGTTGCCCCTGAGTCAATATACCAACAATATTTATCTTCAACAATGACTTGATTTGTTGCATATAAAGTATTAAGATACCAAATGTTGGACCTCTTCTAGGTCCTAATTCAACAAGACAATCAAACACATAAACATGGAGGCAACAAGCAATAGCTTGAATAGATAAACTGTAAATCTCAAAAAAGAATAATGGATTACAATGCCTTTATAGATAAAGGCTGGTGACACATATCACCATACAAATGACATGTGTCATGTGGAAAGAACACATGTCAAGTGCAAAAAAGGGAAAAAACGTACACATTATAATATTTTAACAATAATATGATCTTAATGTAATGTAAGTAAAATTTGTTTTAATTTTATATAACCAGTTAAAAATACAAGTTATTATCATTAATTTTCTTCTCAGACCTAAATTGTAATGATTATTTTTTGTTGCATAGGAGAATCGATAGCACCTTTTGCCCGATGCGAGGCATGACTTTGGATCGATCTCACGTTCCTACTGTAAACCTTAATCTGCTAGGTAAAGACAAAGTCAATAGGACCATGACCATCCAAGGAATAGAATAGAATCAAACCAAAACAACCCACCCATAAACACTTGAATACTACCAACTACCCTATGTCTTTCAGGTAGACCTATAATTATTAGACCATTAGATACTATATTGAAAAGCTCCATTATTTCACAGACTAATAATTACTTACATATGTTGATAGTGTCACAATTAGCTAAAAGATAAGCTTTTTTCCCCTCTTTATACACGCTGAAAGGAGAGAGAATGAAATTAATTGTTTAGTTTGTGTCGTTTGGTTTCTAAGGACTTTTTTCTTCTTGTATTTAATTTTAATTAAAATAATTTTCATATGAATAAGAAACAATGGTGGAATTTTTGTTTGATGTTTTTTTTTGGGTTACATAGGAGAGTGTTGGTTGTTTTTAGTAATTGATGGTTGTTTTTAGTAATTGACAAGCATAGGGTTCAAACCACAGGGGTTGCTTCCACCAAACCTATTCCACCTCGTTATTGTTGACCCGACATGAAGGGGACCACCGATCGCTCGAGATTCGTACCATCATTGTCGATCTAGTGCACACTTAGAGAATTCAGATCAAACTACTACCTTTGCAAACAGGCTGCTCCTGAGGTTTGAACCTAGGTGTCTTCTTGATAAGTGCCTAGCTAAACAAGCACTTACCAATCCACCTAGCCCTTGGGGGTTTGTTTGATGTTTTTTATTCTACATGAAATAGGGCCTTGGTTATTGTAGTAGTAAACATCCCAAAGTATTAGATTAAATTTTTAAAAATTAATTAAAATGATTTTTAATTTTTGGTTCTTCTTCGAGAGATCCAAGGTTCAAACCACGATGTGGGCAAATGTGTGAGGGGGTGGGTGTGTGGTGGTTGTGTGTTAAATTCCCTATTGATAAGCATAGGTCTCGACTTTACGAGGGATCATGGTTGGGAGGAAACTGCTCAACCCTGTGCGTAGGGGTTTCTCACACTAACCAAATAATAATAATAATAATAATAATTTTTTATTTTGTAAATTTAATATAAATATATATTTAATAAGTTATATATGGTTTTTATTAGGAATGATTTTCACATAAATATTAAAATATTATATTTGTGGTTAAGTTAATTAAATCATATTTTTTTTGGTAAGTTAAGTTTATATACAAACTGAGTTTTTTAAGAGGATCCCAAAACCTTATAACAAAAAGGGCCGTAGCACCGAGTTCTTAGGCATTGCCTTAGTACATGGAAATAAACATAAACAGAAAGGGAAAAACCGAAAAAACCCTTGATCCAGTAGAGAGACCAGATTCTAGTACCAACTAGTGAGACCCACTTCACCAAAAAACACCATCCTCCCATTGCTATCAGTTTGGGATCCACCCGGGGGTGGATACAACACACCTTAGATCTTCAAAAAAACTCCCCATCAGACCACAACTACACGTGAGCAAGCCATACGGAAGGTTGAGTCCCACTCAACCCGCAACGAGAAAAGTCAAAAAAACATTCCCGTCCAGACCCGAGTAGGGAGAGCGGGAAGGCCAAGAATAGCCTGAAACCAGATATCCTGCCCGAAAACCAAAAGCAGAAAATTAGTGTTTAGAAATTTGAAGAGGATCCCTGCCCAGGGATGACCCGGGATGCATCCCAAGGTGTAGCAGAGCAACAAGCAACCGCGCAAGGAAAGCAGCAAGCAACAACGAGATACAGTCTAGGGTGCAACAACGAGACAACCTGGGAAATGACATCAGGACCATTAGAGAAACAACAACGGGAAGCCTCCGCTTGAGCCTATGAAATGGAACAACACTACTGGGGATATCTACAGGCCAAGATATCCCCATGCAAACCAAGTTGAACTACGAGGAAGTCGGAAGGAGCCAGGGACAACAACAACAGGCGCAAAGAAAGGATCCCCGAAAGCCAAAACTAAAGGAGGTAGGAGTGACCACAACTGCAAGCGCACCGGTCTCCACCCCAAGACCAGAAAATGTAGAAGAAAACCCCAAGCATACCAACAGAAAGGACCAGGAACCCACCATCCTTGCTCATGAATAGTTCTAGGGAACTGGAACTGGGACTGGGAACAACTCAAGAACAGGAAGAGGCCCACCCCCAAGGCCAAGAACATGCTTTGAGAGTCCATCGAGAAGCAGGACCAGAAAGTAGAAGCCCCCGAACAGAAACCGAAACAAAAAACCTGCGGATCCCGCGAAAGCGACAACAGACACAAAGATGGGATCCTCGGAAGCCTAAACTGAGGGAGCCAGGGGTTTGCATGCATTGATCACAGGTCCCCTCCCCAATATCGAGACATGTAGCAAATAACCCTAAGCACCCTAGCAGAAAGGACCAAGAACCCCCTATCCTTGCTCATGAACAACTTTAGGGAACTAGGACTGGGACTGGGAACAACTCAAGCACAGGAAGAGGCCCACCCCCAAGGTCATAAAAATGCTCAGAGTGTCCACCAAACAACAGATCCAGCAAGAAGAAGCCTCCAAACAGGAAACCGAAAAGGACCCCACCCAAAGGGATGGGGCCGCTAGCAACCAAATGCATCCCATAGAGGAATCACTGGCAAAGAGGAAACTATCCCCCCCAGACCAACCCCGTTGAAGTGAGGACTTCACAGGATGCACCTGGAAGCAGTCCAAAACCCAACCTGCAACCACCACAGACTAGGAAAGCCCTGGGAACCGACTCCAAGTAAAAAAACCTACGAAAAACCCCCAAGGGAAAGCCTGAGGGAGATCGGGGAAAGGATCCCAAAAACATGTAGGAAACCCTAGAAGAACCCTGGGATGCACCAGGCCAAGGACTCAAGCAGGGAAACCTCGAAACTACTGGGAAAGGAGTAGAAAGTGGGCAAGGATCTCCCCCCAAGGAGATCATCTGCTACAAAAGCATTCCCAGAGTGGGATGACCCGGGATGAGTTAGGAACTAGGCAAGAACCAGGGGAGGGGGAGCAGGTCCCTCCCCCTCTCCCAAATTAATTAAATCATATTTAACTTGTTTATCTATCATAATTTTTTTTCATTTTTTTCTATTAAATATATTCTTCAACTTTCTTGAAGTACTATGTTTCCACAATCAACTCCTTGACATCATATTGATTTAAGACATAAATTCTTACTTAGCCATTTTCCTTCTAAAATTTAAATTCTACCAAGATGAAGATCAATATTGTGATTGATTAGTTATATGCTACTTGATTTCCTTTTCTATAAATATGCTCACGTTTCCAAGAGATTAACTTTAACAATAAATTATGAATAATAATAATAATAATAATAATATTATTTTTTATCCAATTCTAACATCTATTTTTGTTAATAGCATTAATCATAATATGGGAATCCCCTCAGTTGAAATATATTTCCATTCTTTTTTCTATTACAATTTTAATGCTTGTAAGAAGTGTCATAACCGTTCCTTGGTGTTCACTTTTGTTGAGAATTTGGGTATCCTTTCCAATAACCTTGCTGAGGGGTGTGGTATCCTCAGAGACCTTCAAGAGGCTGCTAAGATTGGATGAGAAAAGGTGTTGGTTGAATCTGACTCTCAACTCCTGATTAATATTTTGAAGACTCCAAAGAATCATAAGGTTGATTGGAGAATAAAAAGAATTGTTGAGAAGATTCAATTAATCCAAATGATTTTTTTGAAAGTTGATTACAATCATGTGGTGCGAGAACATAACAAAAGTATTGATGCTTTAGCTAATTGGGCATTGGACAAAGATGATCTTACTTGCTACGACCACCCTCCCAGATGGTGGGCTTCACAAATAAGGGAAGCTCTGCTTTTTATCCTTTCTTTGGATGGCTCCAGTACTATAGTTACCTAGTTCCTTTTTGATTTGATTTTGCTTCTCTTTGGTTCGGTCAGGGTATTTTAGTTCCCTAGCTTAGATATTTCTTTCTTATGTTTCCTCTGTTGAATCTTGCCTTAAAAGTCTTTTGGCCTAGAAAGGTCGTAGTTGTGTTTTTTTTTTTGTTTTCCTTTTTTTAGTTTTTCGAGGGGTGTGTGTTTTTTTGTATTGTTTTTTTTTGTGTTGTTTTTGTTGTTTTTTTTTTTGTGTTTTGTGTGTTTTTTTCAAGTGTTTGTGTGTTGTTTTGTTGTTTTTATGGGTTTCTTATGTGTTTTGTGTTCTTTATTTTATTTTATTTTTATTTATTTATTTTGTTTTGTTTTTTTGAGTTATTTGATGTTTTTATGTTGTTTTTGTTTGTTTTGTGGTTTTTTGTGTGGTTTTTATTTGTTTGTATGTTTGTCTTTATTTTTCATGTTGTGTTTTTTGTGTTTGTTTGTTATTGTTTTTGTTGTTTTAGGCATGCTCATTGAGTGTGCCGAAGGGGGCAGGCCAGGTGCGAGCCCTGGGTGTTTTTGGTAAAATTGATACCCCTGCCTCCTTGGGACTTACCCAAAAGTGGCATCCCATTTGGGGTGTTTTCCACAAAAAAAGTTGTCATAACCTCTATATAATTAATAGTTGAATTTGTAAATTCAATATGTTACATGAAAAAATATATATTTTATCAATGAGTTTACATAGGTTTTTATGAGGTGTCCGGTCCTCTCATATTGAGTGGGTTTGAACCTTGGACCTCTCAAAGAGAAGACAAAGCCCTTACCACTAGGATAAAATTACAACTCACATGAAAAATGAATTTAATTATCATGTAATTTTTATTTTTTTTGTTATGATCAATATTAAAAGCAAGATATAGATTCAAACTATTAACAAGTCAAATAAGAGTTGTATAGCAATGGGTTATTATTTGTGTGGGGATTGTTTCTACGATATTTCACATGGTAAAGTTTGGAGTAAGTGATGATTTAGAGAGTAGGGGTGGTGTATTGATGCATATTACAATACGTAATATACGAGGATGTCCAACAAAATTAACTATAATTTCAAAAGTCCATTGTTGAATTATAACCCTTCAATATTTTTTATTTGTTCTTCTATTACATTATTATGACAAGAGCATACTAAAATATTACATTCATAAAACCTCAATTAGTGTTATAGTTGGTAGACATTTCAATTTAGTTTTGGAGCTTTTCTAAATAGTTAAATTGATTAAATTAAAAGTGACCTCTATAATTTAGATTGAGTCTTGCATGCATGACACTCTTCAAGTAAGTATGAAAAATATATTTTTGCATCATAATGAATATTGTCAAAATAAATATATTTTTAAATTTAAAACATGAAATAATATTTTTGTGATGTTATTTGTAATGGAAGTTAATTTTGTACAACTACTTATCACATTTGTTGCATTATAGTGATTGATTTCTCATTGCTTATTTAAAAGGTGGTTGATTTGAGATTTGAAGCAAAATTAGTGGAGATCTTGTCATTATTTTGTTCTTGTAATCTTGTATTTTAAATAGATATTGGAATTATGTCATCAATATATTATTGCTTTACAAATTATACCATAGATATTAATATCTTAGGAACGATAGTTGCATTATGTGAGTATTTTACTCATGCACAAATAAATAGAATGCAACACATCACAATAAAATTATATTATTTAAATGGAATGTATAATAGAAATAACTCACAAATAATTATAAACACATTGAACATGACCTATATATTTTATATTCCAATCATTTTCAATAAATTATGGTCTATTCGAGTGTACAACATACCAACCATACATTTCAATGTCGATTACCCCACACATAGGAAACAAAAATGATGAATGTGTCTTGACCAACCTAAATAGTGTGTAAATATAGGTCTTATGTGAATCGATAAGCAATTGCAATTGCCATACCTACCTAACCACTCATATACATAGGAACATCATAATACCCCATAATATTAAATGCTAATTACTACAAACACATGCCATCACCACTACAATAATGACAAAATAATATGATGACAACACATGATATACCATACAACACAATTTTATCTTATGCACTCTTGATGTTCATGATTATGTGGACACTTATACTTTCATGCCCCAACTCACCCACCTACATCTACTACTACCTTTTTTGGTGTAAAAAGGAGTAATAAATTAAATTAGTTGAAAATCGGATTACATCTCCTGCATTTCCAGGATTGAAGGCTTTTAAGCCAAGTTTTAACAGAGGATGTGGGACTATTCTCCCTCATATCTAATCTACTATAACTATCTATGCAAAAAAAAATTACCATGTAAAACAAGGATATATAAATATAGATACAAGTAGTACTATCATCAATGGTAAGAATGAAAAAAATAGCTTCCTTGGTCTGTTGAGGCCACCATCTGGGAGGATATCTATAGCAAGTGAGGTCTCCTCAATCAAGAACCGAGTTAGCCATCACATTTTCCACCTTGTTTTGATCTCTAAAGATGTGTATGAACTCCAGCTAACCATCATATTTGCCACCTTGTTCTGATCTCTTAAGATGTGTATGAACTCCACTATCTCAAAGCACTATTGGGTCATCTATATTTGCTCAAGTATTCTTGTATTCTTCAATATGTATTTTTTTGGTTTTCTAGTCCTTTTAAGTGGTTAATCATAATTTGGGAGTCTAATTCCACTTGAATTTTGCTCCACCCCACCTTTAGATCCTTCTATAATCCCCTTAAAATGGCTTATCCCTTTGCCAGGTTATTGGATAAGATATCTAGGTTTTTTGCAAAGATAAAAGCAAGGGTGCCATTTGAGAGGCAACCTATTCCCCCATACTTTCTCTTCCTAGATTTTCCCTTAAGGCTTCATCTGTATTAATCTTACCTAGTCCCTTTGGATAAGGTTTCAAATTCGCAATTTTAATTACTTATGTGTGATTTAGGATTGCCCTTTTTGATGTAACCACCATTGGTGAAACTTGTAATTTGGATATTATTTGAATCCATTTTTGGTAGGATTTTCGGGCTCTTTTAACAGGTATTGGATTGAATTCTTTATATTTTTTGTGATCCTCTACCAAATAAAGTGGTTGTCTTTGTACTCTTGGTTGAAGATATGATTATTTCTCTCTTTCCACAAATTCCATAGAAAGAGAGTTATTCCCACCCAAAAAATCTACTGAGTGGGTTGGTCCATTTCCTCTCGTTTAGGTCTCTCCCTTCAAAGTTGTTCTATAGAAGATATCTCAGACTATCAAATGCCTAACAAAGCTTTCATTTGTTTTGATAGTTTGATTATGATGGGGCATTCTATAAAAGGTGAGAGATTATTTCCTCATTCTCACAACACATCTCACATTTGAAAGGTCCATGCATCCATTTTTTCATCAATTGTTCTCATGTTAACACCCTTCTATGAATTAGAATCCAAATGAAGAATCTTACTTTGGGCCAAAGGTTTTGTGCCCATAATTGCATGAATATATCACCTAATGGGATTGGGGTACTCTCACAGATGGCTAAGTATCAAAAGCAAATGTATATTCTCTCTAATTTTTCTCCCCATATAAAAGTATCCTCCTCTTGAGACCACAAGAGTGATCTCATCTGGATGGTCCTATAGATTTATTTTCTTTGATCCTATGGGATTTGGATTGGCCACTCTATTGGGATCAATTACCTTTTGTAGAGGGGGAAAATACCCACCACGAACAATTCTCAATGGATTCACTAGGAGCTGAGGTAACCATGGAGCTATTGTTTCTCTACACTTGAGGGATTGGGGGATCGAAGGGTTCACCAAGAGTGGTTTAAGGGCCAAGTCTAGGATGAGAGGCTTGATGTGTATATTGAGAAAACACCTAGGTTTGGTTTTTGTCTATGAACTAAGCTATAACAACTAAATAAATATTATAACGAACAAGGCAGGGCAAACAATGGTGCATGAAAATAAAGTACTATTCCTAGAATGATTCTCAATTTCAATGAAGACTGTTTCCTAAATTTATGAGAAAATAAATATTTTTCTTTCAAACAAAGGTCCAAGGGAATGCACAATCAAAATTAGCTTAAATACAAACTATATGCTTTTCTTATTTGATACATAAAAATGAAGTTAAACACTTTTTTTTAGTTGTAGGAAATATAAATGAAACACAAACAACAAAAAACCTAAAGATCTATCAAAAAACTTACTTGAACTAGCGGTTGATCCTAACCAAATTTATGCACCGTAAATCCCGATCGCAAATTTGGTCAAACTTAAAGATTACCAATGGAATCTTGAAAAAATTGATCAATGTTTGGGGGCCTGCTTAGGCCGCTATGTGATTGAGCTTGGAGGTGTAGTAGTAAAGCCACCTTAATTCTTTTAGCTAACCATTCATAAATGAAAATTATTATTGACCTTTTTGGAAACAAGCAAAACAAGATATAACAAGCATGAAACAATGAAAATAGAATGCAAATAAAGTGAATGTAATGGAGAACAAGTATGCAAATGATAACTAGGGTTTTAGAAGCAAAGAATTGTCCCCAAACTTTTGTGACCGAATTTGTGCCTCACAATTAGTGATCGGTGAAACCAATGGTTTCATCAAGTTCATGCCCCATATGGGCAGTGCACGAATTCATAAAGGGGTGCTTCAAAATAATTTATGAACAACTAACAACTTATGATCTAACAAAATAATGCATAGAGGAAACTTGATAAGCCCATGGAGGAAGCAAGAGTAAAGGCAACAACCAAAGTGGAATACCTTTCCTCCTTATCTAGAAGACAAATGATATGCATAATATGTCGTCAAGGCCTCTCCACTTGCTTATCCATAACAACAAATCAAAAAAGGCTCCACTTGCTTATCCATAACAACAAATCACAAAAGGCACACAAAAAGCAGAGCACTAGAGCATTCCAAAAACTTCAAGTCTTAAGAGCATTTGAAGAAGATAGATCTCATATGGGGGGAAAGGGAGTCCAAATCATTCTATTTATAGGAGGTTTGGAGGGGTTTAGGTAGGAAAATAAAACTTAAACTTGGCTAAGAGACATCATAGAGGTAGGCTAAAAACTTAGGGTTTTCAAGAGAAAAAAACTCAAAATTACCAAATTCATGCCTTATCTTGGATGGCTACGAATTTGGCAAGGCTAGAAGAACAAGCCAAATAAAAATAGGAAACAAAAAACTTATCCCTAGCAACTTTGAGTGACTTCTAAGGGTTCTAAGGGGAAAATGACTCATTTTTATGGTTTAATTTTTCATGTCTATATTTTGACCTCTCTTTGCTGCATTTATGACCTAATAAATGCATCAAAGAAAGATGTAGACACCTACGAGTGAAAAACAATGAACACAAAAATAGGTAGTAGGTTTAGGCAGAGGGATGGTGCAAAAAAGGTGTCATTTCAAACACTTTGAGATTTTGCACACTTTATGGGGAAATTATGACATCAATGCCCCTAAGGCTAGGGTGCCCCCTCGAGTTTCAGAAGGAATGCAATATTTTAAAAGAAACTTGAAATGACGAATGCAGAAGAACATACATAACCACCCGACTCTTGCATGTGAACCCCCTTCTTCCACACAATCTACCCCCCCATAACCCTTGTGAATAACATCTTCGGACCAAATATCCTCATAATGATAATCCTTGGATTGCAAAGTATCTATGATTGTAGGTATCAAGTTATATACTCTATAATATAGGTCTTATTCACACGAGTAATGGGGAACATACCAAGGCTTTGGAATATTATTTCCAAGCATTAGAATGAAACCCATATTTACCACAAGATCTTAATAATACAGCCTACCTTTCAATTATCAATAGGGGAGATGATCGTCACACTAGAGGATGTGTGGAATATCTTGTACATTCCCATCAAGGGGAGGATAGTTTATAAATCCAAGTGCGTTGAGCAACACTACAAATATTATCAAAATATCCGACTCATAAGATCCAACAGAGTGGACTCCATGTAGATGAGATGTCTAGGCAGTATGGAGTTGATGCATTGATGACTGTACTTTATGGAGCAGTGGATAGGTTCCTATACTAGTAGGTAATACCTACCATAGGTACTGGTAGGGATGATAGCATACATGTGAAACCAGTAGGCATAGTTTTCATGGGGTCCTTATGTGTTGGCCCACTTGTACAAGATATTATACAATGTCATGTACAAGTGACAGATAGGGATAGTCTGCACTACTTTGGTCCAAGTGTGGTGCTAGGAGCACATAGCCATTCAGATATCACATGCACTACTAGGGCCACTACCCAAACTAGAGAATCCAATAGCATGTAGGTGGGGCCAATAGTATATTGCTCACTCTTTGTTTTTATCATTATGTTGAACAAGCATGGCCCTCAAATCTTGGGTTGTGGTTGCTATATAAAGTATTAAATGCTTATCTAGTTTAGGTGGGATAAGGATAGGTAGGAAAGTGAGATGCTTCTTGAGTTCAATAAAGGATTTTTAACACTTAGTATCCCACTTGAACTCTACATACTTCTTAATAAGCTTAAGAAAGGGATGACACTTATCAACTAACTAAGCTATGAAGCGACAAGTAGCTTGAAGTTTTCATTGTAAGCTTTGCAACTCGGTTAGGTTATAGGGAGGAGGTATGTTAGTAATAGCTATTATCTTCTGGGATCCACTTCAATGCCTCACCTAGACACTATGAAACCTAAAATATTTTTAGATGTGACTCAAAACACACACTTGGAGGGCTTAATATGAACTTTGTATTATCTAAGTATTTCAAAGATATGCCTTAAATCATATGCAAGAGTTTCTAGATTGATGGAGTGACTAAGAAGATCATCTACGCAATCCTCAACTATATCATGCATCAATTCATGAAATATATATGTCATGGCCCTTTGGTATGTGGCACCAGTGTTCTTTGATCCAAAAGGCATGACTTTATAACAAAAGGTGCCTCATGGACTAATGAAATTTGTCTTAGACCGATCCTCGGGGGTAATCCTAATTTGATTGTATCTTGAGAAACCATCCATTAACAAGAGCATTCCACATTCAACAATGAAATCTACTATCATGTCTATGTTGCGTAGGGGAAAGTCATCCTAAGGACAAGTGAAATTGATGTCCCAAAATTTGATACATATTATGATTCTTCCTTCTTTCATAGCTACAATAACAGTTTTAGAGATCAAATCAGAATAGTTAAGGGTTTTGATAAAATCGATGTGGAGTTTTTGGAGCTCCTCCTTGACTAATAGAGCAAATTTAGGATGCATCTTCCTAAGATTATACTTAATGAGTTTGACATTGGGTGTAACCACTAGGTGATGCATGACTAAAGAGGGGTCAAGCCCTGGCATGTTTGCATATGACCAAGCAAAATTATCTTAAAACTCTATCAACAATTTGGTCAATTTCTCCTCCTCATCCATGGATAAAAAAATTTCCAACTTAAGGAGCCTAGGGCTCTCTTCGGTTCCTATATTAACATAGAGAGAATCCTCAATAAGGATGTGATATTCATCATCATAATGAGGAGGGGCAGGGATAACTCCTAGCTACTCAATGTCTTTAAGAGACATAGTAATGAAATCCTCTTGAGACCTGGAAGACTCAACATGAGCAACACAAGAGACTAATATATCAAAGAAGTTATTTCGAAGGGTATCTTCATGATCCATATCACAAAGGGTATCCCCTTCAACATAATCCCTTGGGGTCACTATTAGCTATGGATGAACTAATGTGATCACATTGCAAAATAATATTTTGGAGGAAGAACGAGGTCCCTCATCCTCATTTCTCCACTCTAAGCCATGATGATCCATGAATTATGCAAAGGTGACAACTTGATCATCATCAGTTGGCAAGGGTTGGTTTTTGTCAAGGATGTAGCCTATGCTACATCTCATAGGTCAAACTCAACTTCCAAAGGCTCTTGAATGACTTGTTATTATGGCCCCAAATCTTTACCTTCATATCCCATACTAGATAATATTTGTTTAAGAAGCAGGTAATCATTGGATAAATAAGAATGGGAAAAGGTCTGCTCTACTAGAGAGGGGTTTCTACCACGATTCTTTTCTTTGTGGGACATTCCCATGTAGACAAAGGTACACATACCTATGTGTACATTTCACCCTTTTATGGGGTAAAACCATAGATCGGGATGAAGGTGGTAGCTGAGCTAAATTTATAAGAGGACTTTCGATGAACTAAGCGACTTGATCTTGTGATGAGGTTATGATTGATGGTTACTTACTTATTTTTAAATTTTTTAAATGCTTCCTAATTTTAGATAATGGAGAAGAATGATGAAAATAAGTATAAGGGGAAGTTTATAAAGAGACATAAATGGAAAAAATTGATCATGGATTGGGCTTTGCTCCATCATTGAATAATATTGAAATGGATGAGGGTCACGCTAGATGGTGATAAGCTGATTTTTAAATTCATACTTCAAATATTGGTGAAAAGTAGGAGGGACAACCCTCATTGCATAGATCCAAGGGGAAGGGATACAATGTCATAGGATTCTTGGAACTTATTATTGAATGTTTTATGATGACACCAAATTTGGTTAAACCTTCCTCCTTAAGTCCAAAATTTTTGAAAAAATTATAAGTGCATATATTGAAGGAGGAACCATTGTCCACCAAGATCCCCTTGATGAACTTTTCCTCAATATATCTAGTTATGTGAAGAGGAGAATCCCCTTGTAAGTTCGAGGAAGGAATATCATCATCATAAAAAATATATGTGATTCATCCCAAGAGTACCTACAACATTAGCTAGGTTACGAGGGGAATATCTTGTGGGATAGATTGTTGACTTAGAAGCTTCAATAAGGCTTCCATATGAATAGGAGAAGTATGTAAAAGTTCTAAGATGGATATCTTGGTAGGTGTGTTACTTAATTATTGTTGGAGGTTTAAGGATAATTTTGGTTGTGGCTTCAACACTAAGGTTGGTTTTTCTACACTTGTGATCCTTTTTTGGGTACTTTTAAGAACTAAGGGTTGTCTAGAGGGTTGGCTGGAGGTAGAAATTGTCTGCTCTTGATTTTGTTGAGTTGGTTGAGTTTGAAATTATTGTCTTATGGTAGTTTATATCATAGCAACCAAGTTATTATAGGGAGGTGGCACATTATTATAGAATACTTGGTTGGTTTTCTGTTGTGCATGATTAGGTAGGGGATTTTGGAAGATCCCCATATATTGATTACTTGTAGGTTTTTGTTGAGTAGGAGGTTTATCAATTGGAGGTTTTAGTTAGGATTCAGTTGGGAGTCATCCATAATTAGGTGACCTTCATCTATTAAATCTTGAACCACGTGTTTCAACCTCTTACATAAACTTGTCATATGCCCCTCCACTCTATGATACTCACAATGTTGATCAGGCTTATACCAAATTATCATTGTATTAGGTTATCTTATGGAAGGTATTTTGATCATCTTAGCTTCCAAAAGTTACTTAAGGATTGGAAAACGAGGCTGGTTGAGTCTAATGAAGTTTTTTTGTGGGGTTTTTGAGGTTTGCTAAGTACCAACTTCTACAAAGTGCTAGTGGTATTGACATTGTTTGTTGCTTTGCTATCTGTTACCCCATCACCAACTACATACTTGTTATTATATGGATTTTTCATTGGTATTTCCTCTTCTTTCCTTAAATTGAGTTGACATCTTCGAATAAGATCCTTCTCTACTCTTCTTTCCAAATTGATTGCTTTTTTGAAATAGGTAATAGTTGTTTCCAATTCATATGATAAATTCTCTTGCAAATTACCAATAAAAACCTCTAGCATGTCTTAAGGAGGTAGGGTGTATATTAATCCATCAATATAAGAAGTCTGAGAAACTTTCATCTTTACCTTGTTTCAAGAGGAATAAATCTTAGAGAGTTTCTCCTTTCTCCACATAAGCTCCAAATTGTTGAACAAACAACTCGGCTATTTCCTCAAAATTTCTTAAGGAATGGTAAGGTAGTTGATAATACCATTCCAAAGCCATCTCCAAGGATTTTAGGGAACACCTTTAGTAATAACATATCATCATAATGATATCATAACATGATGTTTTGAACATTCTTAAGTGCTCTATCGGGTCCTCTATTACCTTATAAATTGGTAAAATGGGTGTTGGAAAATGCTTGGGATAGGTCCTAGAGTCTACCATATGGTCTAAAGGTTGATTGTACATTTCCTTGTGGTTATAAGTGAAACTTAGAGCTTGAAGTGTATATATTCTTAATTCCAATTGTTTCATTATACTTGTCAGACTTTGTATGTCTGGATTGTTGTTGTGCAATGCAATATGAGGTGTCGTTGACATGTTTACCCCAAGATTATAGGTAGTCTGTTGAAAGATTACTTGGTTAACATTGAAAGCATTAACACTGTTGTGGTATGGGTTATGGAATGTGATGTTTTTTACGATATCTTACTATGGAAAATAATTTACATTTGGAAGAACAAAAGGGATGTTAGGAGGAGAAACATTGTTGAAAGAAGAAATAGAACGAGAAGGAAATTGAATGTTATTTTGGGGTATGCCACTAGTTGGAGGAGGTTGTGAAATTCCCTCAATGTTGGTGGTTATTGTAGTAGCATACATTGGTTTATGAAATGTAATAATATTATGAGAAGATTGAAATAGAGGATTGAAACGAATGCTACGAGGAAAATTGGTTTGATGATGATACACTCTAACATATTTGAAGTGGGTGTCTCTATCCAAGGTTTCATTCAGGACTTGCCTATTTTGCCTAAAGAAATTTAAGAAATGATTATGTGATTTGAAGGTGAGTTGACCATGAGGTCCTTCAATAGGATCAAAGTCATCACTAGTCTCTATGTCCTCTTCTTCTTCTAGATTAGTTTTATCCCTATCAACTTGATCATCCTCATGGCATAGAGGATTATCTTCTAGCTCTATCATATTTCAGTTACTCCTAAGGCTTGGGGCCATAAGATTAAGAGAAAGAGAAAGGGAGACAAGTTAATGCAAACACACAATAATTTGTTAAGTTTTTTTTAGTTTTTTCTAATCTATGCAAATAGATTTAAATGGTCTTGCTTATATTTTTAAACCAAAATAAAAGGGGAAAAAGGGAAGAGGTTTCCTAAATGGACATTACGGATGTGTTTCACATCAAATTCACCAAAGATGTAGAGAGGGGAAATACCCACTGTAGATGATTATCGATGGATTTATGGGGAGCTAAGGTAACTATGAGGCTATTATTTCTCTACACTCAGGGGCTTGGGGGATTGAAGGGTTCACCAAGAGTGGTTTAAGGACTCACTCCAAGTTTGGGATGGGAGGCTTGATGTGCATATTGAGAAAACACCTAGGTTTGATTTTTGTCTTTGAACTAAGCTATAACAACTAAATAAATGCTATAAAGAACAAGGTAAGGCAAACAATGGTGCAGGAAAACAAAGTACTATTCCTAGAATGATTCTTGATTTCAATGAATACTATTTCTTAAATTTACAAGAAAATAAATCTTTTTTTTTTCAATCAAAGGTCCAAGGGAATGCACAAACAAAACTAGCCTAAATGCAAACTATATGCTTTTATTCTTTGATGCCTAGAAATGAAATTAAACACCCATTTTTTTAGTTGTAAGAAACAAAAATGAAACATAGACAACAAACAACCTAAAGGTCTATCAGAACATTTACCTGATCCAGTGGTTGATACTAGCCAAATTTATACCTCATAAATCTTGACCATGAATTTGGTCAAACCTAAATATCACCAACAAAAACTTGGAAAAATTGATCAATGTTTGGGGGCCTACTTAGGCAACTATATGACTGAGCTTGGAGGCACAACAATTAAGCACCCTTGGTCCTTCAGCTGATCGTTCAAAAATAAAAATGATTGTTGACCTTTTTGGGAACAAGCAAAAAAAGATATAACAAGCATGAAATAGTTAAAATAAAATTTAAACATAATGGATGCAATGGAGAACAAGTATGTAAATGATAACTAGGGTTTTGGGTGCAACGAATCTCCGCCAAACTATTATAAATGAATTTATGCCTTGTAATTAGTGATCGTGAATTTGGAAATAAAGAAGATGGTGAAACCAATGATTTCATTGAATTAATACCTTATAAGGATTGGGTGCAAATTCATAGAGGGGTGCTTAAAAATAATTTATGATTGCAAAATGCAATGAACAACTAAAAACTTATGATCTAACAAAATAATACATAGAGAAAACCTGATAAGCCTATGGAGGAAGTAAGAGTAAAGACAAAAACCAAGGTGGAAGACCTTTTCTCCTTATCTAGAAGATAAATTATGTGCACAATATATTATCAAGGCTTCTCCACTTGCTTATCCACAACAACAAATCATAAGAGGCACACAAAAAGCAGAGCACTAGAGCATTCCAAAAGCATCAAGTCTTAAGAGCATTAGAAGAAGATAGATCTCATCTAAGGGGAAAAGGGAGTCCAAATACTTCTATTTATAGGAATTTTGGAGGGGTTTAGGTGGGAAAAAAAAACCCAAAATTGGATAAGAGCTGACATCATAGAGGTCAACTAAAAACTTGGGTTTTTTAAGAGAAAAAAAACTAAAAATTGTCGAATTTGTATCCTGTATTGGATGACAACAAATTTGGTAAGGCTAGGAGAAAAATCCAAAGAAAAAGAGGAAACAAACGCTCAAACTTGCCCCTAAAAACTTTGAGTGACTTCTTAGGTTTCTAAGAGAAAAATGATTCATTTTTATAGGTCAATTTTTTGTGTCTACACCTTTCTACCTCTCAATTATTGCTTTGAGGCTTATAGTATTTGGCTATCTTAAACCAATTATTTCTATGTAAATTCTCCATAAACGATATCTAATTCAAGAAGTGAGTTATGAGAGGAGGATGAATATCCCACAAATAATCTAGAACAATCATTTCTTGACCATATCCTCTCCTATTTTGAGTCCCATTAAGATGGGAGGTCCTTTGTTAGGAAGCAAAAATTAGATAAGCTCTATTGGGGTTTTATTATATGCATATTTGACCTTCAAAATTTGATCCCATAATTCCTTAGGGGATTTTACTAATCTCTAACATAACTTAGCCACCAGTGCCTTGTTATTCTCGACAACCGATCTGAGTCCTAGTGCTTCCTCTTTTTTGTAGGTATAAAGTATTCCATTTTACTAGTACCATTTTTTGTTCTTCCTTGACTCTAATCTAGTGGAATCCATAAGTTATTTGATTCAATTCTTTAAGGATTGCATTGGGTATAGTTAGCACTAAGGGGACATAAATAGGTATGGCATTGAGGACTAATTTTATTAGGGCCATCCAACCTCTTGTAGAAAACCATCTATTAGTCCATTTTCTAATTTGGCTTTCACTCTCTCTGATAGCCAAGTCCATTCCTCATTTTTTTCCTCTCAATTGTAAGTGGAATTTCTAGGTAGGTGATTGGAAGAGATGTCTTCTTTTATCTCAATTTATACAACATTATCTCCTACCTAGGTGAGTAATGGAAAAATATAGCCTTAGAATTTTCTTCATTTATAAGTTGTCCAGTCACTTTTTTTTTGGTAGTATTAAGAAAAGGAGGGTTTTGAAAGGGACCCCAAAACCTTTTACAAAGAAACCTACCACAAAGGAATCCAGGAGAGAAAACCACAAAACAAAAAAAGGAAAAGAGGCACACCAAAAAACATAAAAAAAATAAGACGAAAATGATCAATGAGAGAATCGAGAGAGTTCTACAACATTAAATTGATCTCATGGGAAATATTACCAGAAATTTGAACAACCTGCTCAACATAATCCAGTTGTACAATAACTTTTGTAAACCATCCTAGAATCATTTTAAATGTAGAGGCCTCCCTTGCTATTTCTTTTACTAATAATGTAAATTCAAAAAAATCGTAGGTGACTAATTGGTTTAGCTCTAGTTGCTATTATTATTACCTCGTAATCTCTAATTTTCCTATCCTTAGCTAATTTTCTACCCAGAAATTAAGTTAACATGATGAATATGTATGGGGATAAGAGGTCTCCCTACCTGATACCTCTAGAAGTTGTAAAAACTAGGTAGGAGCTTGATTTACTAAAACAAAATAGGATACCAAGGAAATACATCCCTTAATCCATTCTATCCAATCTCCCAAGAATCCAAATTGTCTCATCACCTTTAGGAGGAAGTACTAGTCAACTCTATCATATGCTTTGGATAGGTCTAACCTAATAAACATGGAGGGTATTTTTTGTACTTGCATAGAGTAGAGGGACTTCTAAGCTAATCCTATCTCATCCAAGATTTAGCTTCCTTCCTCAAAACCACCTTGTGATAGAGAAATAATTTTGTGAAGATGAAGTTTAACCCTTTCTGCCATGATTTTAGTGATAATTTTATATAGAACATTACAAAAGGCCATTGGTCAATAGTTAGAGATGTGTTTGGACTCTTGGATTTTTAGAACCAACACTATATATGTATTTTTCACCTCTTTAAACATCACTTTGGATATCCTAGCCTCTTTTACCACATTCAATAGTTCTTCCTTAAGGATATCCTAGAATTCTTGGTAGAATTTTATGGGAAATCCATTTGGACCTAGAGTATTGCCTTTTCATATATTGAAAACGACATGCTATAGTTATTTGGTAGTAATTGAGGTAGTCAAAGTTACATTATATTCCTCTGTGATTATAGAAGGAATCTCGCTACTATTTTTAGGGATGAGATGAATTTGTGTGACCACCTTTATAGGAGATATTTATGGAAAAAATTAGTGTTCCTATCTCCATACCACAACCATTAGATCCTATATTTTTGTTTCCATAGGATATCTTATATTTTGTTCCATTCCTCCAGCTAAGAAGTAAGCCTAGCCTCCTCACTTCAAATCTCAATAGTGCCATACATTTAGATTTACTCATTTAGATCTTAAAGTTGGGTTAAGATATGTCATTTCTTTTCCTTTATCACCAAAATCCTCTCAGTTCCATGTTCTCAATTTGGACTTGAGGTACAAAAACCTCCTAACAAAATTTTATGTCTTCGTATCATGCCCGAGTTTACCCTCCCACCACCATTTCTAAACCTTATTTCGTAAACTACTATATCAAAGCCACATTTAATGGAATCTAAAAGGATCATGGCTGGGTTTGGTCTTCCACACTTCCACTAACATTGACCAATGATATGATCTTGCTTTATTTGATGTTTGTTATTTTTGAATATATCCATTGCTTAGAAACTCCTATGATAACAAAAACCTATCTAGTATTTCTAGAATGCATGATGGGCCCTACCTTTTATTATATCAAGTCATCATACCATTGTTTGGATTGATATATCTACTAAATGAAGAGATCTAATATGCTTTATAATGAGGTTAGTACTACTATCTATAGTGTGATTTTCCCTTGTCTTCTATTCCAATGAGAGGATGGTGTTGAAATATCAACCTACAAGCAACAAAACTTTGGTAAGATGATCGATAATACAAGCTACATTCCTCCATTATTGTCATTTTTCATCGAGGTTGATAGGAGAGTATACACTAAGACATAATCAATGTTGAGGATAATTTTAACTTTGGTGTAGTAAATCTATTATCCACCAACTTCCCATTGTTTGGTGTATCAATATCTATTCCAGATCCCAAAGAAAATCCACTCCTCCAAAAGATCCTTGGGAGCTTAGGAATTCCACCCTATATGTAGGCAAAATATTTGGAAAATACGTACATCTCTTCTTTTGTCATTTTCATCTCTTGGATGAAAACCATCTATGGATGATATTGTTGAATCATTTGTTTTGCTTCATTATGCTTTACCAGTCTACCCTTAAGCCCTCAAATATTCTAGGCGATGCACTTCATCAAGCACAGGGACTAAAAATATGGGTAAGATCCTTGACCTTACCCATTGCTATCGAATTTGTACCTTATTTCCCTATTTGATGTTGAGTAGTCTTCTTGATTGCTCTTTGGTGTGTCTAGCTTCATAATTTTAGTAAACTCTTGACTCACTCTTGTTGTTTTTGTTATGGAATCCAAATGTAGCATAGGTGAGAATACCACCATGGACCTATAAGAAGATTCCTAGGTGTCACCTCCACTATCTATTTTTTATGAGTTTCTCCATTTGATTGGTTAGAGTCATTGTATTTCTCTTACATTTTGTTTCTTCTATTGAGATCTCTTCAACTTTTGAGTTGGGTTCTCTTGTGGGCTACTTGGTATATCTACAATTGTCTTGATGTTGTGATTTATTTCTTCAACTATTGGTTCCTTTATTAGGGCTTGAAGAGGAGTTTCTAGGATCTTTGTCTCCATGATGTTATCCTCATCATCCATTGGGAGGTTAGTAAACTTATTGTTGGAGATGACTACCTTCTATTTATATGTTTTCTTTCTCTATATGTTATTTTGTTTAGGTAGTTTGAAATCTAAAAGGGCCATTTCCTCTTATGATTACTCTAAGAGCCAATATTTACAATTCCTAGCTAGGTGACCATATTCATGATAAATACTGCACCTGAAAGGAATGTTCTTATAGTCCACATCTTGTTCCTAGGTATCCTCCCCAAACTGTAAAGTAATATTTTTTGGCAAGGGCTTGTCAAGGTTAATGAGAACACAAATTCTAGCATAGATAATTTTTTCAAATTAGCTTGTACTATCTGTTGTCATCATATAAGATCCTAGAGTATTGTTTATTTCCATGAAGATAACTTGGTTCTAAAAATATGATGGTAATCCAAAAAGTCTCACTAAGACTAGGGCTACTAAGGGCACTTTACCTTGAACTTAGTAGCTAGGGCTTCATGAAATGTCTTGCCCTACCTAAAAACTAAGTTCACCCTAGAAAACATATTCTCTATCCTCTTTATTAGCAAAAATAACTAAGAAATAACCATTGGGGTAAGAAGAAATATTTAACTCAACTCTAGTTCACCATTGTCTAACAACCCACATATTGAAAGCAAGGAGGCCTATAAAAAAACTCATAAATCAATAGATTAATCCTCTACGTACCACAACATTGATCCTAGTTTGTATGTATGAAATTTGAAGTTGGACTACAAGAGAGGATTTATCGCTTTCATGCACCCTAGGGCTATTTTCCTAGGGTCTATTTTGGGTATTCTCAAAGGTTTGTGAGAAGTCCTTGTGTTATCAATTGTTGTTATTTGTGACTATCCTCCTCTTAAGGCATCCCAAAAGGTCATATTTGGAAAATTTTCACTAGAATATCTTCCCATATTAGGTATTGACTCATTTTCCTTTATATGATTAGCAACATTGGCTCCTGCTTGATTACTTTCCAATGGTCCAAGGTTATTCCCTTTTTGAGATATTTCCACTTGTTGCAATATAACCCTAGCTTGTTGTTTTAAAGTCAATACTTTGATTCTTGTGCATTTGCACCCTTGGTTCTACCCTTGTTTGGGATTGACTGCTATGAACTCAAATAAATCTTTATATTTATCTTGTTGGAATGAGATTTGATCATTGGCTTGTATTATTTGTTCCACCTAAATGTGCTCATGGTTATTTTGGTCCTTATTAGAGTCCATGTACTCTATCTTATTTTACATATTGGTCTTTTTCCCATGGAATCCTCCTTTTTCTACCATCTAG
This sequence comes from Wollemia nobilis, assembly GCA_028583015.1. Classification (NCBI taxonomy): domain Eukaryota; kingdom Viridiplantae; phylum Streptophyta; class Pinopsida; order Araucariales; family Araucariaceae; genus Wollemia; species Wollemia nobilis. The sequence goes on from JAQPPZ010006010.1 coordinate 1,761,719, forward strand.
GGCTTCACCAGTTTGTTATCCAATATCCATAAATACTCAGCCAAGGGTCTCTAAAAACCCTTAGTTAGGAATCTTTGTAAACCCCCCTGTTGATATTTTTGGCTTGTAATATTTACTTGTACCTTTGTTCTCACATCTACTACTAATAGCTTTCTTAATAGATTAACTCACATAAAGCTTTATCCAAGATCAAATATAAATCAAATGAATACCATTAATCAAACTAACAATAAATATCAATATTGGAATAACAACAATATCTCACAAATATAACTCAAATATACACAATATCAAAATATTACAAGAATGATACAAATTGATTACATTGCTTGGAGAGATGTCTCCAATATATAATTTTACATGACTTTTAAATACTCTGACTATTGCTCTCCTCTAACATCTAGGAGATGCATCCTTTCATATTCTCATAAAGAAAAAATTCTCATCTTACCACATAATATGTGACTCCTCATTCTCTCTCTTGACACATTGCACTTTATCTCATATTGACACATATATTATATAAAATATAAGTTAACTGCCAAACTAATATTACAAGGGGACCAAATAATATAATACTTCCAACACCCCCCTATATTACATTATTTGATAGGAAGGATTTTTGCCTTCATTCTTTGATTCTTCTTTCTCTTCATTCTTCAGCTCTGATATGGCTGTATATAAGAAACCCCTTATAAATTATATGTGTTTGCCTTTGGATCAGTGTATCTAAGTCATCATTGGGTCTCTGCCTTTGGGTCACTACCACTGGATCTACCTCTGGGTCATTGCCTCTAGGTATCTACCTTAAGGTCACTACCTGTAGGTCACTCCCATTGGTTTACTACCTCTAGATCACTGCTTCTGGAGCTCTACCTCTGGGTCACCTCTGGATTATCATTATCTCTGACTCATCCACTAGAACATTCATAATACTATCATATTTGTAGGATCATCAATACAGTTGCCTTTACTGTAGGTTACCTTCCAAAGTATACTTGGATCACAATCATTTATTTCTTTATGATAAGGCTGTCAATAATTTTAGAAAACTTTGATCATATTTGGTTTCCTTATATAAAAACCATACAACATTCCTTTTATCTTATCCCATTCATTCATGTTTATCCATCGACAATTCATTTTTAATCTGTAGTCTCTCTTTTATTTTTGTAAATAAAATATTTGTGAATGATTATTTCCTCCACAAATTTTACAACTATGGAGATTCCAAAATTTCTCTATCTTATGTCCATAGCTATCACAATGATTACATATATTACCTATTTTAGGATTACTTTTTCCTATCACAAATTTAGTTCCTGATTCCTTGTTCCTCATCTATCCTATTTATCCAACACCTTCACATTTTGGTTTTATTTTTGGTACAATTGACTCTTTCATTACTTGTCCATATTTTCCCAAACCCGTGTCTTTATATCCCATTTTATTTAACAATTTTGAACTAATTTCTTTAGTATACCTTTCAAAATAACCAAAAATATCATCATACTAATCCTTATCAACATCAACACAACTTTGAGCATCACTATCTCTATCATCATTTGAATCCATGTCATCATCAATTTTGATAGCATAAGATTTTTTTGAACAATCATGAATTGTATTTAAATCCTTTGTGTCACATGTAGCATCTATTTTTGTAACAAGTTCCTCTATCTTTGTCATGAATTCTAAATCACAAGTATGATTGCTTGCATCATAATTTTTCTTTTCATTTTTATGAGGATCATAGCTTGTATTTTTTTCTTTTTGATGAATATCACTAGTCTCACAACATGCATCTATCATCATAGGCCTTAAATCATTTGTATCACAACAAAAACATTTTATCATTGGTTTATTCCCTAATTATTCAATCTTTCTTTGCTTTCTTGTCTCAGAACATTTAGAGTGATTATTCCCTTGTAGATTATTTTCCATAGACTAACATGTACAATAACAAAATTTTCATAGCAATCATTAGCATCATTGAGTATACTTTGCATGCATTATTTAAGCATTACAAATTCTCCCTGTTCTGCTTCACTGGTGATGGGTGAGATGACTGTTATTTTGGAGGATGTCTACTGCATCTTTCACCTATCGATTGATGGTGAGCCTGTCACCTCTTCTCCTACCACATCTAGGAGGGCCTATCACCTCTTCTCCTACCATGGAGGCGTCCATATTGAAGAGTGATTCGAGGCTTGATTCTTCTCATAGCGGGAGGCTGTGTTTATGCTCCTAATTATTCAGATAGTACTCCTGGATTCTTCAGGTGCGAGGTTCCCTTGGAACCTCTTGGCTCAGACTAGAGAGGTTATGGTGAGCTCTATCGCATGACCTCTCATTATGTCATGGGGGAGCACCCTGCTAGCATAGCTCTATCGTAAGCTATATTAGATCACACGTCGGAGTAGATTCAACATCAACTACAACATCCTCCTCCAGGTTTGGGGTTGGTAGCACATCCTGATCGAGCGCCCTGTTAATTTACCCCTATCGATCACTAAAATTTATGATGAGAATCAGTGCTATACTGCCTACTATACTTGGGAGCACAAGGGATTTAGGAGTAGGTCTCATGCAGGAGACCTAGAGAACTACATTGGTAGATTTTCATAAATCCATCCTCCGCATATACGGTGGTGACCGTATATGGACTGCCTAGCCTAGACAAAGGTGGATAGGTACCACTATCGAGCGCATAGAGATAGATGGATCATTGAATAGAAGGTCAAAATTAATGAGTACCACTTCTAATCTCACATCCTGAGGTAGTTTGGGATCTGACAGGATGTCCCAAAGATGTCACTCATCTACAGACGCTTGGTCCTAGAGATGGACCTGACATGGCCCCAGGTTACTCCACTGGGGGAATATGACGATGACTTTCAAGAGTCGGGCCAGGTAGACGTAGGTACTACTATTGACTATAATGACTGGTGGGCAGACTTCCAGTGGCATGGAGAGGGTCCACTAGACCGACCAACTAGAGGATTCGTAGTAGAGGATGCAAAGGTGGACCCTCATGGGTGTAGGACCCACCAGAGGATAGAGGGTGCATGGGGCACAGGGGCCGCTATAGAGGAGGGCCCACATATGGAGGCAGAGGAGGAGGTATTAGAGGAGGATGAGGCACCTCTGAACAATGATATTGGGCAACTAAGAGCCTAGATTGTCGACCTCCAAAGCCAGGTTGGGAGACTGCAAACACAACTACTTCACAGAGATACTTCTATCGCCACTTTGGAGGTGAAGCTAGCACAGGGGGAGAGGCAATGACAATGATATAAGGAGAAGAGGAAAACTCTCCATGCATAGGCTACCATTGCAAGCACTCATATCACACAACTCACTGGCCAGTGGGATGTGGCACATGTACAATTGAGTGTCATGACTACTAAGAGGGACCTACCGAGGGTAGCGATGGAGGCCCTTCATCCACACAGGCTGTCATGCAACCTCCAGTAGTGCCATATTATTTATTGCTAGTAGGCCATGACCCCATGGCAGAGATCAAGAGGCTTCATTCCCTCTTGGAGGAGGGTAATGAGCGATATATAGCATACACAACTCACATATCCCAGTTGGAGGGCTACATCATGCTGATATGTGGGGAGGTACCAGAGGATACCCACACTACAGGGACTCAACGGTCCAGGTCTAGGACTAGGGAGACAAGGCAGTATTCTGCCAGCTCGAGCCATAGGATGCATAGGACTAAGATGACTCACAGGTTCTTGAGTACTCATGGTGCTAGCTCGTAGAGGATTCACAAGGATGGTAGAGGCAACGGAGGTGCCTCACAACTTGGGGATGTAGGCCCTGTTTAGTATAGATATTAGAGATAATTTATACCAGTTTTGAGTGTAAGGTCGAGGACCTACACAGTTGTAGCCTGCGGGAATTTTGATATACCCTAATACTATGTACTCTTTGACACATATATTTATATTATATGATAGTTTATCTCATTATATGTGTATTTTATTTTTGGTAATTTATGTTTATGTTATGCACATGGATGTAATGAAAATATTTGATTTATTGCTATATGATGTGATGTATGGATGACATGCACTAGCTAGATGATGTGTATGCAGTGATATACATGTGTATATGGACTACTTTATGATGCTATGTATACGAATGAAATGTTTGATATTTAATGCAGTTTTAATCTACTTCACTTGTATGCATCTACTTTATGTTGTTTATGACATGATTCGTGCCATGTTTGTATTGCATGTATTTTTTATGATATTTGATCTATTGTAAATGGACATGTATGTTTTAATCACTTAAAACACAATATATGCAACATGATATGAGGTTTTAACAATCTAATGAATGACACAACAAAATGTATAACAATCATGGATTGTAGTTGCTTTATCTCTTTGTGAAAGATATTACACCCATATGTGAGATGCAATGATGTTTGTTTTCTGTTCATAAGCTTTTGTAAATTAAAAGAATATGTATAATATAATCAGTGGCCATCTAAATATCATTTTTGACATCCATTCGATATCTAATTATATAGTACAAATAATTCTAATAAACAAACTCTCATAAAATAAATTGATGTTTGATGATTGTATTTGAAAATTTGATTGTTGCTATTTGGGAATTTTTGAGGTTTACCATGAGACTCAAACACCCTAGTTGACCGATCAAAAGTTGTATACTAACCACACTAGACTTCTGAAACATAAGGTTTTCGCTAGGATAGGCCCTAGCTATTCATTATCCCTAAGTGTGCAAGTGAGTATGTTTGATAAGGCACAAGCATACCCCAATGTCAGGCAGGATTCTTTCAGCCCATTGCTAATATCAGGGGTTTGCAACTGTCTTACCCAATCCTAGGTTTAGATTTTAGTTGTACTAGACCAATAGGCGATACATGACACCTAAAGCCAGCTCTTCCACATTCTAGCATTGGTCTGCACATAAGCGAAATGCTAATGCATCAGACATACCGTCGTGCGTAAGGAACTCTAGATGAATAGGTGCATTTGGCTTTTGATTTATTTGATTTTTTTGTTAATTTTGAATTTTTTGAATTATTTGGTCCGATTAATATATTTGATTTGAACTTTTGAGGCTTTCCATAGTGGGAATTTGTTACAATTAATACAGTTTTCTAACCATTCTTGTCAAAAGTAGGCCAATTCCTTAACTGTGGATGGCAACCGTGAGCGTAAAACCCTAATTCGGGGATCGTGGATGTCAACTGCAGGCCACACCAAAATTGAAAATTATAAAAGGATTTTCACTTTGTAAATTTTCATTATTCACCTGATAGCAAGAGTAAAACTGAGAGCTCTAAGAGGTAAAAACTACTTTCTGACATGGAACGCTACCTAAAACCCGATACACTTCCCATTCTCCACACCGATGGTGGATCAGTCGGAAGCCTCGACCAGTGGAAGAGTCGGTGCTTCTAAGGTAACTTGTAAACTGAGACCTTGCTTGTCATTATCGAATGTTAAATTAACCTCATTAATTAATCGGTAAATGAACTACACTAAACCATTAGTAACGAACTTCACTGTAGTTAGGTTTTAGGTAGGTTAGTTAGACAGGGGGTTAGATTAATTTTTTGGGGTTTTTTTGGGAAGGGCGGGCCCATTTAGGGTTTTGATCCCTAGCCACAAGCACCAATTGGTAAATTGGGGACTGCGGTTGTCAGCCACAGTGGGATTCAAATCCCAATGACCAAATTTTTACCGTTGGGCTAACCACGATTTCGACCCACGGTGCCCAAATTTTATAAAAATTTTCAAAAAAAATTAATTTTTTAATTTTTTTTTCTAGGCACTTAATGTCTTTTGTTGCATTTTTGGAATGATTTTTTGATGTTTTTGAAATTGGTGATCATGTTTTTATATGTTTTTGTATTTTTATGCATTTTTGATTTATTTTGACATTTTAGGATTGTTTTTCATTTTTTTCTTGTTTATTATTTTTGTTGCTCAGACTTTGACCAACAGAGCGAGGGAGAGTGATCTCCTTTGTGACCTTCATGGTGATCTTACTAAAAAAGAGTGAGAATGGTTTGCTATAGTGGGGTTTGGTTACATCTTGAACCTCCCAACTATTCGTATTGATCAGGCATATTTGATTGCCTTGGCCCATCGTTGGGATGTGCAGACCAAAATATTTCACCTGCTGATGGGTGAGATGATTGTTAGTTTGGAGGATATCTACTGCATATTTCGCCTGTCAATTTATGGTGAGCCTGTCACCTCTTCTCCTAACACAACTAGGAGGGCCTGTCACCTCTTCTCCTACCATGGAGGCATCCATATCGGAGAGTGATTCGAGGCTTGATTCTTCTCACATCGGGAGGCTATGTTTATTCTCCTGATTATTTAGATAGTACTCCTGGATTCTTCAGGTGTGAGGTTCTCTTGGAACCTCCTGGCTCAAACCAAAGAAGTTATGGTGAGCTCTACTGCACGACCTCTAATTATTTCATGGGTGAGTGCCCTATTAGCATAGCTCTACCATGAGCTATATTATATCACACGTCGAAGTAGATTCGACATCAACTGCAGCATCCTCCTCCAGGTTTGGGGCTGGTAGCACATCCTAATCGAGCACCCTATTGATTTATCCCTATCGATCACTGATATTTATGATGAGAGTCAGTGCTATACTGCCTATTGTACCTAGGAGTGCAAGGGCTTAAGGAGTAGGTCTCATGCAGGAGACCTAGAGAACTACATTGGTAGATTCGCACAGATCCATCCTCAGCATATACGATGGCGATAGTATATGGCCTGCCTAGCTTTGACAAATGTGGATAGGTACTGTTATCGAGCACGTAGAGATAGATGGATCATCGACTGGAAGGTCGTAATTAATGAGTACCAGTTCTAATATCACATCCCGAGGTAGTTTGGGATTCGACAGGATGTCCCAAAGATGTTGCTCATCTATAGACGCTTGGTCCTAGAGAGGGACCTGACATGGCCCCAGGTTACTCCATTGGGGGAAGATGACAATGACTTTTAGGAGTTAGGCTAGGTAGATGCAGGTACTACTCCTGACTATAATGACTGGTGGGCAGACTTCCAGTGGCATGGAGAGGGTCCACTAGACCGACCAACTAGAGGATTCGTAGTAGAGGATGTAGAGGATGCAGAGGTGAACCCTCATGGGTGTAGGACCCGCCAGAGGATAGAGGGTGCATGGGGCACAGGGGTAGCTGTAGAGGAGGACCCACATGTGGAGGCAGAGGAGGAGGTATTAGAGGAGGATGATGCACCTCTAAAAAATGATATTGGGCAACTAAGAGCCTAGATTATCGACCTCTAGAGCCAGGTTGGAAGACTGCAGACACATCTACTTCACAGAGATACTTCTATCGCCACTTTGGAGGTGAAGCTAGCATAGGGGGAGATGCAATGATAGGGATATGAGGAGAAGAGTACAACTCTCCATGCATAGGCTACCATTGCAAGCACTCAGATCACACAACTCACTGGCCAACAATATGTGGCACATGCACAACTAAGTGTCATGACTATTGAGAGAGACCTATTGAGGGCAGCGATGGGGGCCCCTCATCCACATAGGTTGTCATGCCACCTCCAGTAGTGCCATCTTCTTTACTTCCAGAAGGCCATGACCACATGGCAGATATCAGGAGGCTTCATTCCCTCGTGGAGGAGGGTAATAAGCGAGATATAGCACATGCAACTCACATATCCCATTTGGAGGGCTACATCAGGCTAATAGGTGGGGAGGTACCAGAGGATACCCATAATACAGGGACTCAACAGTCCAAGTCTAGGACTAGGGAGACAAGGCAGTCTTCTACCACCTCGAGCCACATGATGCATAGGACTGAGAGGACTCACAGGTTCTCGAGTACTCATGGTGCTAGCTCGTAGAGGACTCAAGGATGGTAGAGGTGATGGAGGTGCCTCACAACCTGGGGATGTAGGTCCTGTTTAGTATAGATATTAGAGATACTTTGTACCAGTTTTGAGTGTAAGGTTGAGGACCTACACAGTTGTAGCGTGCGGGAATTTTGATATACCCTAATACTATGTACTCTTTGACACATATATTTATATGATATGACAGTTTATCTCATTATGTGTATTTTATTTTTGGTAATTTATGTTTATGTTATGCACATGGATGTAATGCAAATATTTGATTTATTGCTATATGATGTGATGTATGGATGACATGCACTAGCTAGATGATGTGGATGCAGTGATATACATGTGTAGATGGACTACTTTATGATGCTATGTATACGAATGCAATGTTTGATATTTAATTCAGTTTCGATTTGCTTCACTTGTATGCATCTACTTTATGTTGTTTATGACATGATTCGTGCCATGTTTGTATTGCATGTATTTTTTATGATATTTGATCTATTGTAAATGGACATGTATGTTTTAATCACTTAAAACACAATGTATGCAACATGATATGAGGTTTTAACAATCTAATGAATAACACCACAAAATGTATAACAATCATGGATTGGAGTTGCTTTATCTCTTTGTGAAAGATAATACACCCATATGTGAGATGCAATGATGTTTTTATTCTGTTCATAAGCTTTTGTAAATTAAAATAATATGTATAATATAATCAGTGGCCGTCTAAATATCATTTTTGACATCCATACGATATCTAATTATATAGTACAAATAATTCTAATAAACAAACTCTCATAAAATAAATTGATGTTTGATGATTGTATTTGAAAATTTGATTGTTGCTATTTGGGAATTTTTTAGGTTTACCATGAGACTCAAACACCGTAGTTGACTGATCAAAAGTTGTATACTAACCACACTAGACTTATGAAACATAAGGTATCCACTAGGATAGGCCCTAACTGTTCATTATCCCTATGTGTGCAAGTGAGTATATTTGATAAGGCACAAGCATACCCCAATGTCAGGCAGGATTCTTTCAGCCTATTGCTAAGATCGGGGGTCCGCAACTGTCTTACCCAATCCTAGGTTTATATTTTAGTTGGACTAGACCACTAGGCAATACATGACACCTGAAGCTAGCTCTTCCACATTCTAGCATTGGTCTGCACATAAGCAAAATTCTAATGCATCAGACATATCATCATGCATAAGGAACTCTAGATCACTGCCTCTAGATCATTGCCTCTAGAAATCTACCTCTGGGTCACCTATGGATTATCATTATCTCTGACTCATCCACTAGAACATTCATAAGACTATCATATTTGTAGGATCATCAATACAGTTGCCTTTACTATAGGTTACCTCCCAAAATATACTTGGATCACAATCATTTATTTCTTTATGATAAGGCTGTCAATAATTTTAGAAAATTTTGATTATACTTGGTTTCCTTATATAAAAACCATACAACATTTCTTTTATCTTATCCCATTCATTCATGTTTATCCATCGACAATTCATTTTTAATATGTAGTCTCTCTTTTATTTTTGTAAATAAAATATTTGTGAATGATTATTTCCTCCACAAATTTTACAACTATGGAGATTCCAACATTTCCCTATCTTATGTCCATAGCTATCACAATGATTACATATATTCCCTATTATAGGATTACTTTTTCCTATCACAAATTTAGTTCCTGATTCCTTGTTGCTCATCTATCCTATATATCCAAGACCTTCACATTTTGGTTTTATTTTTGGTACAATTGACTCTTTCATTCCTTTTCCATATTTTCCCAAACCTGTGTCTTTATTTCCCATTTTATATAATAAATTTGAACTAATTTCTTTAGTATACCTTTCAAATAACCAAAAAGATCATCATACTAATCCTTATCAACATCAACAGATCTTTGAGCATCAATATATCTATCATCATTTGAATCCATGTCATCATCAATTTGATAGCATAAGCTTTTTTCGAACAATCATGAATTGTATTTAAATCCTTTGTGTCACATGTAGCATCTATTTTTGTAACAAGTTCCTCTATCTCTGTCATGAATTCTAAATCACAAGTATGATTGCTTGCATCATAATTTTTCTTTTCATTTTTATGAGGATCATAGCTTGTATTTTTTTCTTTTTCATGAATATCACTAGTGTCACAACATGCATCTATCATCATAGGCCTTAAATCATTTGTATCACAACAAACACCTTTTATTATTGGTTTATTCCCTAATTATTCAACCTTTCTTTGCTTTCTTGTCTTAGAACATTTAGAGTGATTATTCCCTTGTAGATTATTTTCCATAGACTAACATGTACAATAACAAAATTTTCATAGCAATCATTAGCATCATTGAGTATACTTTGCATGAATTATTTAAGCATTACAAATTCTCCCTGTTCTGCTTCACTGGTAATGTCAACAAGCTTATTTTTCAAATGTTTAGTCATTTCCTCTTGTTTTATATTCTAGCTTTTGAGAAATTCATTAGAAAGTAATACCATATACATTATCTTTCCTATATCACTAGGTAATGTGAAAACACATTTAGAATATTCAACTACTTCATCAATATTTGAACTTAGATAATTTCCTAGCATTGAAATTTTTTCATCTTTGGCTTCTGTCATGATTGATTGTAAGATTCTTTTTTCCTTCATTGATGTATCCTTTTGTCCAATTTTTGCTATCATGCATTGAGTGCAAGATTTTAAATTTCGTAACATTTCCTTAGTCTCTTCTAGTGGGTCATCTTGAATGTATATTTTTTTTCCTTGAAAACATAATTTTTCCACTTCAATTGTTTTGATAACTCATATTTTTGTATTTTTATTTTTTGATCATTTATTTTTCTTTTCACTTGCTTTTTGTTTGCCATGTTCCCTTGAAGTTGAAAACTTTATGTCTCGCTAGTTTAAATAGTTAAAGTTTCTAAATTAAATTCTATGAAGTAGAATCCTTTATATCTCCCTAATACTTGAAAAACTAAAAAATAAGATTTACAAATTTAAATTTCTAAATTTGAAGTAGAATTCATTTTGACTCTCAAATAATTAAATTGTAAAAATTCAATAACCTTTGATTTCAAAAACTTCTAAATTAAATTTTCAAAGAAACTTATTAAGAACCTTCTAACTTCTAACTTAAATTAATCAAAATCCTACTTATCTCTTCAATTGTAACTTATCTCTAATTTATTTAATTATCTCCTTCAACTTAATTAAATCTAGTAATCCCAAAACCTTATAAGTCCAAAATATTAAATGAACCTTAGCAAATTTGAAAATTAAATAATATACCTCCATTCGTACCTATTCAGTTCACATGTTGCAACCTTGACTATCATTTTGTCTTCATTCTTCTTGCTGCCAATTTGCCTTTGGTTTCTACCCTGCCACTCTACCTTTAGTCTTTGCACTGCCACTATTTTGTGCTTCCACTATGCCTTGGTTTGTTTGATGAATACCTCAAATCACTTTGGATTTCTTACTACACTGTGTTGATTTTGCTTTGGGTTATCAACTACCTTTGAATGCCATTGACACTGCCTTCCAACTATTTTAATACTTCACACACTTTGATAGATGTTCTAAATTCCTTGACTATTAGGGTTTCTCATTTCACATGGTGGGTGCATCGTAACATAATATTCATTAGAGAAATTTTCCAGGTGCCTAATACTTTTAATGCATAATGGTAAGGAGAGAATGAGAACTGCATCGTAACATAATATTCCTTAGAGAAATTTTCCAGGTGCCTAATACTTTTAATGCATAATGGTAAGGAGAGAATGAGCACTGCACTATTCCTTCAATTTTCTATTGACTGTTACATTCCAAATTCTACATTGGACTTGGTTTACCTTCCAAGATAATGAGCTAGGTTGCCTATTCGAATGCTATGAATTGTTTTACCTTCTAATTTGAGTTGTCCATTTGTATACCAAGTTGGGATATTTGTGTGCTGAATCTGAAGTAACATTGAGATATTCTCCTACTGGTTTGGAAACTATTCAACGAGCTACACTAGTCTCAATAGCATTGTGAAAACACTTTGCTTCATCTTAGATTCTTCTGAGTTCTACGTTTGTGTGACTCCCTTTTGAATGCAATGTTGGATTGATTCTATTTTAGTTTGAGCACTTATATTTTTTATTTAACTCTTATGCGTTTATTCTCTTGCTTGAGGTAATACTAACTCTATTTACAACACTATCATAAATAATATTTGGTTCTCTTCCTTGTTGCTCTCCTTTGGTGCTCTTCATTTTTGTTCTTCTTTGGAGCTTTGACTTAGATGTTATGCTTTTCTTCTTGATTTTACAAGATCTTCCTTTATACTTATAAATGTAGCTTGGAAGTTTATAATACTTCCTTTCTTTTTGTAACAAATTCTTCTATTTTTTTAACATTTCTTTCTCTTTGACGTTGGTCACATAAATCTTCTTAGTTTTATAACATCAATTGTACCAATTTCTTTCTTTGTTTATGTTGTCCTCTAAAAAAAATCAACCCACTTTTCCTTGAAAGGTATCTTGCTTGAACTTACGTTGGCTTATCGATCTATGATCTTCATAATGGTTGCCTTGTCTTGCATAGACTGCTCAATTTATGGTCGTGTATCTATTCTTATTCACTGGCTAAAATATCCTTCCCTATTCATTGGTCAAATAGAGATCACTTTCCTTTTGTAGCTTCTACCTAATACAAGGTTCTCATAAGATCCTTTCTTTAATAACTCTTTACCTTATAAAACTTTCTTTAATATTGGCCTCTCAGGCCTATATCATCTATTTTGGTTTCTCTGAAACCTATATATATGTTCTGTTTCTTCACAAAACTTCTTCAAGCATCCTTTCAATATTTTGTTGAGCAAGGTGCAGAAACAGTATTGTCATTGTTGTCAACACAGACAGATAGATCAGTTGATGCAGTGGACAAGAGTTCAGAGGTCAGTCAGAGCATGTACAGTGAATATCCAAGAAGACAGAAGTGGCCCATATTCAAAAGATCCAAGAAAAAGACAAGTAAGAAAACTGTCGCGATATCGCGACATGTTTGGTCGGAAAGAAAAACTATCGCGATTTCGCGACATATCGGAGGAGAGAGAAAATGTTGGCAAAACTGTCATGATTTCGTGACATATCGAAGGAGAGAGAAAATGCTGGCAAAACTGTCATGATTTCGTGACATATCGAAGGAGAGAGAAAATGCTGGCAAAACTGTCATGATTTCGTGACATATCGAAGGAGAGAGAAAATGCAAGCAAAACTGTCACGATTTCGTGACATATCGGAGGAGAGAGAAAATGCTGGCAAAACTGTCATGATTTCGTGACATGTTGGAAGAGAGAGAAAGCACAAGGAAAACTATCATGATTTCGTGACATGTTGGATGAAAGAGAAAGCGCAAGGAAAACTATCGTGATTTCATGACATGTTCGACGAAAGAGAAAGCGCAAGGAAAACTATCATGATTTCGTGACATGTTCGGAGAGAAGGCGCAAGCAAAGAAAACTGTCATGATTTCATGACATGTTCGGAGAGAAGGCGCAAGCAAAGAAAACTGTCATGATTTCGTGACATGTTCGAGAGAAAGAGCTCGCAAAGAAAAGTGTCATGATTTCGCGACAATTTGCAAGAGAGACAGTACGGACGAAAATGTGTCATGATTTCGTGACATGTTTGAGAGAAAGAGCTTGCAAGGAAAAGTGTCACGATTTCATGACATGTCGGGTTTTCACGACCCGAAGAGGAGAGAGAGTGTACGGAGGCGAATGTGTCACGATTTCATGACATGTGTTTTCATGGGTGAAAGGCAGAGAAAAGCACAAGGCAGCGAAAGTGTCACGATTTCATGACATGTTCCATTTTTGTAGGCTAAAAGCAGAGAAAGGCACAAGGCAGCGAAAGTGTCACGATTTCGTGACATGTCATGTTTTCGCTGGGACAAGCCGAGAAGAGTGTACGAAAGCAAAAAGTGTCACGATTTCGTGACATGTCATGTTTTCGCGGGTGCAAGCCAAGAAGAGTGCAAGGAAGCGAAAAGTGTCATGATTTCGTGACATGTCATGTTTTCACGGGTGCAAGCCAAGAAGAGTGCAAGGAAGCAAAAAGTGTCATGATTTCGTGACATGTCATGTTTTCATGGGTGCAAGCCAAGAAGTGGACAAGGAGGCAAAAAATGTCATGATATCGTGACATGTCATGTTTTCACGGGTAAAAGGTGAGAAGAGTACAAAGAGACAGAAGTGTCATGATTTCATGATAGGTCACAACAACACGATTACGGATAGTTAACTAAAGTAGAACGATAGTTACAGGGGCAGTTGTAGAGGAAAATCATGCAACCATTATAAGAAGAGTCAACTAAAGTTAGTGTGACAGTTACAGGGGCAGTTATAGATAGAAATCATGCAAGCTAAAATAAGCATAGTGCATTAAAGACAGAACGACAATTATACTGAAATCTCCACACAAGAAACATAGCTATTAATAGAATGCATGTACAAATTACTATGTGATAAAGGAGTTACTTTTAGAAGTGTCTATTAATAGGGTGCATGCAAGATTATGGAAGTCACAGAAGAACAGGTGTTTCAAGATGAAAATATTGTTATAAAAGGGTAGTTGCATGGAGAATTAAGTTATCGTTGAATGTGTGAAAGTGCTACCGAAAGAGGGTTAGAAGAGTGTTGTAAGAGAGTGACAAGCAGAGCAGTAAGTGTTTACTATGTTTTGATAAATTATAGACCAGTCAGGGTCTTGTAAAAGTGAAGGCATTTTTATGTCATTGATATAGCTTTCAAAACTGTGATCCAAGTTGGTGCTTGGATAGGGGTTGGTGCTCCTTTCTATTGGTGCTCCTTTCTATTGGTGTAGATAAATCAGGGGTTGGTGCTCCTTCCAGGTGGGTGCTTGGTAAATGGATTATAAAATTGGTGTTTTGCAAAGGCTGGATTTGGACCGTAGTCCAAGCGGTCATTCTTGAGGAGTAGCCAAATTGGTGAACCTCGTTACATTGTGTGTTGTGGTGTGCTCTCTTGTGATAATTGCTTTACCTGCTTTTAAGTTCTCTTTGCTTCAGACTTTAAGAGTTGTAGATTTGAATTTAAATAGCTACACTTGATTCACCCCCCCTCTCGATGTCATTGTGAGAATATCAATTGGTATCAGAGCAAGGTTCCTGAACAAGCTTAATCAGCTAAGGTGATCTTGGAAGAAACACAATGGCAGGTGGTGAAGGATTCTCATCAAACAAAGCTCCTTTGTTCGACGAAACTAATTACTCATTCTGGAGACTCAGGATGCAGACATATCTATGTGCATTGGGATACGACATTTGGGAGTCAGTAGAAAGTGGATACACAATACCCGCTACTCCTCCAACAGATACTGCTGAGAAGAAAAAGTTTGAGAATAACTCCAAAGCAAAGAATGCCATAATGTGTGGGCTAGTAGATAGTGAAATGATAAGGATCATGAGCTGTAAAATGGCAAAAGAC
Source organism: Wollemia nobilis (assembly GCA_028583015.1). Classification (NCBI taxonomy): domain Eukaryota; kingdom Viridiplantae; phylum Streptophyta; class Pinopsida; order Araucariales; family Araucariaceae; genus Wollemia; species Wollemia nobilis. The sequence goes on from JAQPPZ010006010.1 coordinate 1,777,163, forward strand.
ATGTGGGACAAACTGAAGAGCATTCATGAAGGAGACAACAAGATCAAGGAAGCCAAGCTACAAACGCATCGAGCTCAGTTCGAAGCATTAAAAATGAATGACGATGAGAACATAGAGGCCTATATGCTTGAGAGTCAATGGAATCATTAATGCGATCAGAGGACTCGGCGAAGAAATCGAAGATGCGGTCGTCGTGAAAAAGGTACTTAGAACTCTTCACAAAAGATTTAATTCTAAAGTTTCTGCAATAGAAGAAGCTAAAGATCTAAATAATTTTAGCATGGATGAGATGCATGGTTCTTTGACTGCATACGAAATGAGAATAGGACAAACTAAGCCCATAGACAGAGAAGCTGCTTTTAAAGCACACAAAAATATAAAAGCTGAACAAGAATCTGAGGATGAAGAGACATCGGATGAAACGGAAGCTAACTTTGTTCGGAAACTTATAAAGGGAAAAGGAAAATATAGAGGAAAGTTACCATTTAAGTGCTTCAATTGTGGAGGCGTCGGTCACTTTGCAGCTAAGTGTCCAATGAATGAGAAAACCAAAAGTGATGAAGGGTCACACCAAGAAAGAAGTGACTGGAAGAAGAAACCAAATTTTAGAAAAAGCAACTTCAAAAAGAAAAGTTTCATATCCAAGAATGTCAGCTCTTCGAAGATAGCTCGGGTGAGGATTCTGAAGAAGAAACAGGTGAAGCTCTGTTCATGGCATTTGAAGAAGAAAAAATAGAAGAAAAATAGGAAGGTGATAAAAACATTAAGGATGAGGCTGAAGTATATCCGGAAGGTGAGTTGGTTGCTGCACTTAAAGAGTTGAGTACAGAAAGGAAAAAGAATAAAAAGGTCTCAAGAAAGCTTGAGGATGCGAATGACATAATAAATAGTTTGAAAGTACAGACGGAAGAATTTAAGAAAATGTCTGAAGAACTCGAAGTACAATTAACCATGAAAATAGATGAGTGCAACAAAGCTGGAAGAAGAGATTGTTGTCTTAAGAATGCGGCTAGAAGAAAAGAATCAAAAATTGAGTTGCTATCACAAACTTGAAGGAAGTTCTACGAAGCTTGAAAAGATTATAAATAGTCAGAGGACTACAGGCATCAAATTTGGCTTGGGCTTTGTCGAAGGAGAATCGTCAAGTGGATCAAAGGCCATAACTGTAGAACCAGTAAAGAAAGAAGATAAGATCAAGGTTGATCAAGGAAAAATGAATCATGCAAAAGAAAGCAACAATGCCGAGGCACGAGAAGAGTGTTGACAATGAGGGATTCACAAACGTCACACATCAAAGGAGAAGAAAATTTGTGGCTCCTACTACAAAATGGCAAAGACCAACTCCCAGGTTCAATCAATCCTTTTCTGGTTATTGTTTTAAATGCAATGCTTACGGTCATAAGATTTTAGACTGCATTTATAATATAGGACAAAGAAATTTCACCAGTAGAAATGTCTTTTCACCCTTGATGGATTATGCGGTAGAATGCTATAACTGTCATAACTTTGGACACATTGCAAGAAACTGTAGAAGCACATATGCAGCAAATAAATATCAGGGAAGAAGATCTCAACCAAACAGTTTAAGGCAAAATAGAAAATTCCTAGAAAAACATGCACAGGCTACTGACAAAGAAAAGTCTAAACAAGTGACCAAAACTGTAGTCAAACCAGAGTGGAAAGAAAAGGAGCGAACCAAGGAAGAAAAGGAATCCTTGATTGTACGAGACAACATTCAAAGCACAGAACAAATCTGCACCATGGATATTGGATAGTGGATGCTCCGAGTCACATGACAGGAGATAAACAAAAATTTGAAAAGTTATAGAAATACGAAGGGGGCTCTGTAAAGTTTGGAAATAATGATGGAGCCAAGATAGTTGGCAAAGGATCGAGTCAAGATAAGTGATGGAAAGATCAATTACAAAGAAGTTCTGTTTGTGATTGGTTTGAAGCACAACTTACCGAGCGTAAGTCAAATCGTGATGAGAGGTCATGAAGTCATCTTTAAGAAGCAGGGTTGTGAAGTCAGAAAAGCACACAGTGGGAAGCTGATAGCTACTGGATCGAGGACTTATGGAAATCTATATACTCTCTCGGAGACTTCAGAAGGAGCATGTTTGATTGGACAGGAAGATGAAAATTGGTTGTGGCACAAGAGGCTTGGTCATATTAGCTTTGACAATCTGGTAAAAATAAGTTCAAAAAGGGCAGTAAGAGATATACCCACCATTGGCAAACCATTAAATAGCATCTGTGCTTCATGCCAAAAGGGGAAGCAAACTAGATCCACATTTAAATCAAAGGAATACTTCACCAGCAAACCTTTAGAGCTAATTCATACTGACTTATGTGGACCCATGAGAACACAAAGCATAAATGGTGACAAATACTTTATGCTGTGCATAGATGACTATTCCAGGATGACATGGGTACTATTTTTAAAGCTTAAATCAGATGCCTTTGAAATGTTCAAGACTTTCAAACACCTAGGTTGAGAATCAAACAGGAAAAAGAATTAAATGCTTAAGATCAGATAGAGGAGGAGAGTTTATCTTAGAGGAGTTTGCAGAGTACTATCAAAAATATGGGATCGGAAGACAGTTTTCAGCGGCAAGGACACCTCAGAAGAATGGTGTTGTTGAAAGAAAAAATAGGACAGTGCAGGAAATGGCACGGACAATGTTGACAGAGAACAAAATAGCAGACAGATTCTGGAAAGAGGCAGTTCATACTGCGGTTTACATCCAAAACAGGTGCATGTTGAGGACACATGAAAGCAAAACTCCTTATGAGCTATGGTTCGGCAAAAAGGCAACAACAAGATACTTCAAAGTCTTTGGCAGCAAGTGCTACATCAAAAGAACTGAAGATAATCTTGGTAAGTTTGAAGATAGAGCTGATGAAGGAATTTTTCTTGGCTATTCGACAAAAAGCAAAGCCTACACATGCTATAACAAAAGGCTGAAGAAAATTGTGGAGAGTGCCGATGTTAAGGTTGATGAAGGTAGGGAACGAGAAATTAGCTATGAAGAAAACTACCCTATTTATGAAGAAGTTATTGAAGGAGATGAAGAAAAGGAAACAGAAGAGAATAAGGAAATTGACCCAGATGATTTAAGTATTGATCCAGAAGTAGAAGAAAACAAGAAATTCAAAACAGGCAGCTGGCAGAAAAATCATCCCAGAGAGCAAATTATTGGGGACCCCACAGTTGGTATTCAGACAAGGAGAACAGTAGTAAGGAACTACTCTCTATTATCCGACATTGAGCCCAAAAATGTTGTTGAAGCAAGCACAGATGAAAGTTGGATGAAGGCAATAAATGAAGAACTAGATCAGATTGAGAAAAACAAAACCTAGGAGTTAGTACCAAGGCCTGCAAATAAAAACATAATCGGTACTAAATGGATTTTTTGAAACAAATTGAACGAAGATGGACAGGTTGTCAGAAATAAGGCAAGATTGGTCTGTAAAGGCTATGCTCAAGTTGAAGGTATTGATTTTGAAGAAACCTTTGCACCAGTGGCTAGACTCGAGGCAATCAGAATGTTTTTGGCTTTAGCTATACACAAGAATTTCAAAGTTTATCAGATGGATGTGAAATCAGCATTTCTGAATGGAAAACTTGAAGAAGAAGTTTATATTGAGCAGCGAGATGGTTTCCAACTCGGTGATAATCCCAACTTTGTTTGCAAGTTGAAGAAAGCTTTGTATGGCTTGAAACAGGCACCCAGAGCATGGTATGCAAGGTTGGATAACTATCTTATTCAACAAGGGTTCAAGAAAGGTATGGTGGACAACAATCGTATGTCAAAACAGAGAATGGCCATCTTATTGTCCTTGTTGTTTATGTAGATGATATCATTTTTGGCAGCAGCAATGATAAGTCTTGTAGAGACATAGCAAATAAAATGAAGAAAGAATTTGAGATGTCTATGATTGGTGAACTTTCTTATTTCCTCGAACTGCAAGTCAATCAAAATGAAAAGGGCATTTTTATCTCTCAAGTTAAATATGTGAAAGAAATGCTGAAAAAGTTCACAATGGAGGATAGTAAACCTGTTAGCACTCCCATGACGACAGGTTGCAAGTTGAGCAAGGATGAAAAATCTCCAGATGTTGATCAAACCATGTACGGATCTATGATTGGGAGCCTCATTGTATTTAACGACCACCGGACCGAGATATCTTGCAGGCAGTTTGCATGGTAGCAAGATTTCAAGCTAGTCCCAAAGAGACTCATGTGACGAGTTGTGAAGAGGATTCTTCGGTATCTCAAGGGTACTATGGAGTATGGATTATGGTATCCAAAAGGTAAGGACTTCACTCTTATTGCATATTCAGATGCAGATTGGGCAGGATGTATAGATGACAGAAAGAGTACCGGTGGAGGAGCATTTTATCTTGGAGACAGGTGGTAGCATGGCACAACAAGAAACAAGAATCGGTCTCTCTATCCACAGATAGAGGGAGAATACATTGCGGCAACAACGTGTTGTACGCAGATATTATGGATGAGACAAACCCTGAAAGATCTTGGTATTCACTTCAAAGAGCCAATTTCAGTTAAATGTGATAACACCAGTGCTATTAACATCTCGAAGAATCCGGTTATGCATTCTCGAACCAAACATATTGCAATCCGGTATCACTTTTTGAAGGATAAAGTTGCGGAAGGTGAGGTTAAATTGGATTTTGTTCCAACTACAGAGCAAGTAGCGGACATCTTCACAAAACCGTTGCCCAAAGAAGTTTTTGAGTACCTTCGGAGTAAGTTGGGAGTGGTCACGTTTCCCAAGAATTGACTAGCAATCGGGACCACATTCTCAGGGGGAGCATTTATGTCTGTGTTTATAGTTTTGCTCATATTCATGATTTTTGCTAACTATAACAATGTTTGTCTGAGAATGTTGTGCATAGACTCAGGGGGAGTCTGCAGCAGCCCTTTGGTATTATTGTCAAAGGGGGAGAAGAATTACAGGAAATTGCACATGTGTTGCCAACAATTCCAAAGGGGGAGATTGTTGAGCAAGGTGCAGAAACAGTATTGTCATTGTTGTCAACACAGACAGATAGATCAGTTGATGCAGTGGACAAGAGTTCAGAGGTCATTCAGAGCATGTACAGTGAATATCCAAGAAGATAGAAGTGGCCCATATTCAAAAGATCCAAGAAAAAGACAAGTAAGAAAACTATCGCGATATCGCGACATGTTTGGTCGAAAAGAAAAACTATCATGATTTCATGACATATCGAAGGAGAGAGAAAATGCTGGCAAAACTATCGTGATTTCACGACATATCGGAGGAGAGAGAAAATGCTGGCAAAACTGTCATGATTTCGTGACATATCAGAGGAGAGAGAAAATGCTGGCAAAACTATCATGATTTCGTGACATGTTCGAAGAGAGAGAAAGCGCAAGGAAAACTATCATGATTTCGTGACATGTTGGACGAAAGAGAAAGCGCAAGGAAAACTGTCATGATTTCATGACATGTTGGAGAAAGAGAAAGCACAAGGAAAACTATCATGATTTCATGACATGTTCGGGAGAAGGCGCAAGCAAAGAAAACTGTCATGATTTCATGACATGTTTGGGGAGAAGGCGCAAGCAAAGAAAACTGTCATGATTTCGTGACATGTTTGAAGAGAAAGAGCTCGCAAAGAAAAGTGTCACGATTTCATGACAATTTGCAAGAGAGACAGTATGGACGAAAATGTGTCATGATTTTATGACATGTTTGAGAGAAAGAGCTTGCAAGGAAAAGTGTCACGATTTCATGACATGTCAGGTTTTCGTGACCCAAAGAGGAGAGAGAGTGTACGGAGGTGAATGTGTCACGATTTCATGACATGTGTTTTCGCGGGTGAAAGGCAGAGAAAAGCACAAGGCAGCGAAAGTGTCACGATTTCATGACATGTTCCATTTTCGTAGGCTAAAAGCAGAGAAAGGCACAAGGCAGCGAAAGTGTCACGATTTCGTGACATGTCATGTTTTCGCTGGGACAAGCCGAGAAGAGTGTACGGAAGCAAAAAGTGTCACGATTTCGTGACATGTCATGTTTTCACTGGTGCAAGCCAAGAAGAGTGCAAGGAAGCAAAAAGTGTCATGATTTCATGACATGTCATGTTTTCGCGGGTGCAAGCCAAGAAGAGTGCAAGGAAGCAAAAAGTGTCATGATTTTGTGACATGTCATGTTTTCGCGGGTGCAAGCCAAGAAGTGGACAAGGAGGCGAAAAATGTCACGATATCGTGACATGTCATGTTTTCACGGGTAAAAGGTGAGAAGAGTACAAAGAGACAGAAGTGTCACGATTTCACGACAGGTCGCAACAACACGATTACGGATAGTTAACTGAAGTAGAACAACAGTTACAGGGGCAATTGTAGAGGAAAATCATGCAACCATTATAAGAAGAGTCAACTGAAGTTAGTGCGACAGTTACAGGGGCAGTCACAGATAGAAATCATGCAAGCTAAAATAAGCACGGTGCATTAAAGACAGAATGACAGTTATACTGAAAGTTCCACACAAGAAACAGAGCTATTAATAGAATGCATGTACAAATTACTATGTGATAAAGGAGTTACTTTCAGAAGTGTCTATTAATAGGGTGCATGCAGGATTATGGAAGTCACAGAAGAACAGGTGTTTCAAGATGAAAATATTGTTATAAAAGGGCAGTTGCGTGGAGAATTAAGTTGCCGTTGAATGTGTGAAAGTGCTACCGAAAGAGGGTTAGAAGAGTGTTGTAAGAGAGCGACAAGCAGAGCGATGAAGTGTTTACTATGTTTTGATAAATTATAGACCAGTCAGGGTCTTGTAAAAGTGAAGGCATTTTTATGTCATTGATATAGCTTTCAAAACTATGATCCAAGTTGGTGCTTGGATAGGGGTTGGTGCTCCTTTCTGTTGGTGCAGATAAATCAGGGGTTGGTGCTCCTTCCAGTGGGTGCTGGTAAACGGATTGTAAAATTGGTGTTTTGCAAAGGCTGGATTTGGACCGTAGTCCAAGCGGTCATTCTTGAGGAGTAGCCAAATTGGTGAACCTCGTTACATTGTGTGTTGTGGTGTGCTCTCTTGTGATAATTGCTTTACCTGCTTTTAAGTTCTCTTTGCTTCAGCTTTAAGAGTTGTAGATTTGAATTTAAATAGCTACACTGATTCACCCCCCCCTCTCAGTGTCATTGTGAGAATATCATATTTTGATATGGGGTTTATATATATGACCTCTTATTTTTCCTTTTAGGGCCACAAATCTTCATAAAAGACCTCTTTCTCTAAAGGGTCTCAATTCTCTAGTTCTCTAAACTATAGACTCCTATATTTGAAGAGTCTTTATCCTTTAATATTGGCCTCTCCTCTTGGACCAATTGTCAAGGTCTATATGACCTGAATCTTCAATATTCTTGAAAATTTTTATCAATGCCTTTTTTCTTAAGATCTAAATCCAAAATATCAATATCAAGGTCTATCTTCAAGACCCAAAACTATAATAACCTACAACTCAAATCAATCCCTGCTTGATAAAAACCTTTTACCTTCTTCTTGCATCTGAACATGAAAGTGTTCTCTATCTTTTGTAGGAAGCTTCTCACTTCTTTGAAGATCAATATCTATTGTGGAAAATATTAGGTTGATCCTAAGAACTCCAATAATGATTCTCCTCCTTACTAGAGAACCCAATAATATCAAGGTGACTATAAACTTCCCTGATTCTCCAAACAAGATAACTTAATTATACCTTCTTCAACTTTCTTTATAGAAACCAGTTGCTAGGAATTTTTCTATCCTTTAAAATACTTTATCAATTTTAATACTGGCTATTTTCTTGAATAATCAATTGTCTTCAAGTTGATTCATCCAAATATGGGTCCTACTCTTCACTGGTTATCCTTCAACCTAGTGGAAAGACCCTAGATTTTAAATTTTCAAATTTTATTATTGAGTCCTAGTCTTCACTAGATATTCTTGCAACAATGGAAATACTCTAGCCTTCTTGTCACATTGAATAAAACTCAATTTATTATGTAGCTAATAAAAAATAACTTGTGCAAGAACATTCTTGCTTGTATCTATGATACCATTGATAGCTTTCTTAATAGATAAACTCATAGAAAGATTTATCCAATATCATATATAAGTCAAATGTCTACCTGTAACCACAAAAAATGGCTCACACCTAGGCTGACTATTGCAATTGATAAAATATAAACAAATAGGCATGCATAAATTGACAACAAGAAATGAACGAATACAAGGAATTCTTTATTAATTTCAATGGAGTCAAGTTACAGATTCGTCCCTCTTAGGGATACCCATTTGATGGCGTCTAATCCTTATCAAGGGTATATGTGCATCAAATGCCTTCTAGGGTGACATGAACTGCTCCTGGGTGTCGATGACCCTCTTCTCCATGATTAGAGGTATTCGTTGCATTGAATGGAATGACCCTGTTAATCATGTATTCAAGAAACAATAAGAAGCATGTTAAAAGCAAATGTAGCCTCTCTTGATGAGGCCTTTAGAAGGTATTAGCATAAAATATATCATGACTATCAATAATCAAGAAGATGCAAGAAAGATGCTAAAACTATGTAAAACATGAAAATATTATCATAAAACATGTAAGCTCAAGAACATCTAACTATCCAGTAACCTAATTACAAGATTGAAAGCATGGAGGTATGAAAAATATCCATTAGAGTGTTAAATACCACAATGAAAGCAACATGCATAAAAACTATAAATCTATCTGTCAGGGGTCTCTAAATTGCTAATTAAACCAGTAATAAAGCTAATCTATCCTAACTAAATAATCTACAAAATGGAAAACAAGGGAATCTCCCCTAATTTTCTCACCACGGTTCTGATGCACAGGTGGCACTATTGACCGTGACTGAGAGCCACGATGGAGCTCTGAGTAGGTTTGTCCTCCAAATTAGGTCTTTCTATCTAATCCACCTTGTCAAATTGATGTCCAAGGGTTGCCTCTATGTCCTCTGATAGATTTGGTGGTTGAATTGGTATGATGGTGCACTGATTGCACAAATTGGTGTTTCTTGGCTCTCCTAGGCTCTTAGGGCTTCCATTGCAATTCGATCTCCAATTGGGAAGAAAAAGTATCCCTCTCAATGCATCTATGTGAGTATGCAATTCGATAGGGATTCATTGCTTAATTGATAAAATGTTCTCCCGACTTATCCCCAATTCGGAGGGGGGATCTTATAGCATTGGCCTAGGGCTAGGGGTGGCTTCCTCATGAAGCCAAGATCAATATTGGGTAGTTGAACCAGTTGGATGGAATTATCCAGAACCTTCCTCTCTCAAACCATTCCAATCTGTAACTAATTGACCACTGCAACCAACTTTGGGTTAGATGAAGGCTAACTGACTCTGAGTGTTGATCGTGGTTGACATGTGCGGTGAGTACTGCTAACCATGGGTGTCAGCAACGACTAGCACTGACTAGCCAAAGGTGCTCAAATGAGTGGTAAAAACCACTGCTATACCTTGGATCTATCCAAAGGTCCTCCATATGGTCTTCTAGCATGTACCATATGAGTAGTCGCCTCAATATGACGAGTTTTAGGTGTCTACAAATGCCCATTTTGAGATGCATTATGATTTTGAATGCTGAGCAAAAATAGACCTCCTAAAATGATGTCATAGGTTGGATGATGATCATTGATATGATAAACATTAGATGCCCTGAGTCCAGTAAAAGGACACGCATCCTTGATTCACTGCTTCCAACTAGGTGAAAGGCTTAAATTTGAAAAAGTTTACACTCATCATCAGACATTCGGATAGCATCAAATGATTACATATATTCTCTATTATAACTATGGAGATTCCAACATTTCTCTATCTTATTTCCATAGCTATCACAATGATTACATATATTCCCTATTATAGGATTACTTTTTCCTATCACAAATTTAGTTCCTGATTCCTTGTTCCTCATCTATCCTATTTATCCAACACCTTCACATTTTGGTTTTATTTTTGGTACAATTGACTCTTTCATTCCTTGTCAATATTTTCCCAAACCCGTGTCTTTATTTCCCATTTTATCTAATAATTTTGAACTAATTTCTTTAGTATACCTTTCAAATAACCAAAAAGATGATCATACTAATCCTTATCCACATCAACACAACTTTGAGCATCACTATCTCTATCATCATTTGAATCCATGTCATCATCAATTTTGATAGCATAATATTTTTTTGAACAATCATGAATTGTATTTAAATCCTTTGTGTCACATGTAGCATCTATTTTTGTAACAAGTTCCTCTATCTCTGTCATGAATTCTAAATCACAAGTATGATTGCTTGCATCATAATTTTTATTTTTATTTTTATGAGGATCATAGCTTGTATTTTTTCTTTTTGATGAATATCACTAGTGTCACAACATGCATCTATCATCAAAAGCCTTAAATAATTTGTATCACAACAAACACCTTTTATTATTGGTTTATTCCCTAATTATTCAACCTTTCCTTGCTTTCTTGTCTCAGAACATTTAGAGTGATTATTCCCTTGTAGATTATTTTCCATACACTAACATGTACAATAACAAAATTTTCATAACAATCATTAGCATCATTAAGTATACTTTGCATGCATTATTGAAGCATTAGAAATTCTCCTTGTTTTGCTTCACTGGTAATATCAACAAGCTTATTTTTCAAATGTTTAGTCATTTCCTCTTGTTTTCTATTCTGGCCTTTGAGAACTTCATTAGAAAGTAATGCCATATACATTATCTTTCCTATATCACTAGGTAATGTGAAAACACCTTTAGAGTCTTCAACTACTTCATCAAGATTTGAACTTAGATAATTTCCTAGCATTGAAAATTTTTCATCTTTGGCTTCTCTCATGATTGATTGTAAGATTCCTTTTTCCTTCATTGATGTATCCTTTTGTCCAATTTTTGCTATCATGTATTGAATGCAAGATTTTAAATTTCGTAACATTTCCTTAGTCTCTTCTAGTGGGTCATCTTGAATGTATATATTTTTTTCTTGAAAACATAAGTTTTCCACTTCAGTTGTTTTGATAACTCATATTTTTGTATTTTTATGTTTTGATCATTTATTTTTCTTTTCACTTGCTTTTTGTTTGCCATGTTCCTTTGAAGTTGAAAACCTTATGTCTCGCTAGTTTAAATAGTTAAAGTTTCTAAATTAAATTCTATGAAGTAGAATCCTTTATATCTCCCTAATACTTAAAAAACTAAAAAATAAGATTTACAAATTTAAATTTCTAAATTTGAAGTAGAATTCATTTTGACTCTCAAATAATTAAATTGTAAAAATTCAATAACCTTTGATTTCAAAAACTTCTAAATTAAATAATTTTAAGAAACTTATTAAGAACCTTCTAACTTCTAACTTAAATTAATCAAAGTCCTACTTATCTCTTCAATTGTAACTTATCTCTAATTTATTTAATTATCTCCTTCAACTAAATTAAATCTAGTAATACCAAAACCTTATAAGTCCAAAATATTAAATGAACCTTAGCAAATTTGAAAATTAAATAATATACCTCCATTCGTACCTATTCATTTCACATGTTGCCACCTTGACTATCATTCTGTCTTCATTCTTCATGCTGCCAATTTGCCTTTGGTTTCTACCCTGCCACTCTACCTCTAGTTTTTGCACTACCACTATTTTGTGCTTCCACTATGCCTTGGTTTGTTTTATGACTACCTCAAATCACTTTATCTTTCTTACTACACTGTGTTGATTTTGCTTTGGGTTATCAACTACCTTTGAATGCCATTGACACTGCCTTCCAACTATTTTAATACTTCACACACTTTGATAGATGTTCTAAATTCCTTGACTATTAGGGTTTCTCATTTCACATGGTGGGTGCATTGTAACATAATATTCCTTAGAGAAATGTTCCAGGTGCCTAATAATTTTAATGCATAATGGTAAGGAGAGAATGAGCACTGCACTATTCCTTCAATTTTCTATCGACCGTTACATTCCAAATTCTACATTGGACTTGGTTTACCTTCCAAGATAATGAGCTAGGTTGCCTATTCGAATGCTATGAATTGTTTTACCTTCTAAGTTGAGTTGTCCATTTGTATACCAAGTTGGGATACTTGTGTGCTGCATCTGAAGTAACATTGAGATATTCTCCTACTGGTTTGGAAACTATTCAATGAGCTACACTAGTCTCAATAGCATTGTGAAAACACTTTGCTTCATCTTAGATTCTTCTGAGTTCTACGTTTGTTTGACTCCCTTTTGAATGCAATGTTGGATTGATTCTATTTTAGTTTGAGCACTTATATTTTTTATTTAACTCTTATGCCTTTATTATCTTGCTTGAGGTAATACTAACTCTATTTACAACACTATCATAAATAATATTTGGTTCTCTTCCTTTTTGCTATCCTTTGGTGCTCTTCATTTTTGTTCTTCTTTGGAGCTTTGACTTAGATGTTATGCTTTTCTTCTTGATTTCACAAGATCTTCCTTTATACTTATAAATGTAGCTTGGAAGTTTATAATACTTCCTTTCTTTTTGTAACAAATTCTTCTATTTTTTTGACCTTTCTTTCTCTTTGAAGTTGGTCACATAAATCTTCTTAGTTGTATAACATCAATTGTACCAATTTCTTTCTTTGTTTATGTTGTCCCCTAAAAAAAATCAACCCACTTTTCCTTGAAAGGTATCTTGCTTGAACTTACGTTGGCTTATCGATCTATGATCTTCATAATGGTTGCCTTGTCTTGCATAGACTGCTCAATTTATGGTCGTGTATCTATTCTTATTAACTAGTCAAAATATCCTTTCCTATTCATTGGTCAAATAGAGATCACTATCCTTTTGTAGCTTTAATCTAATACAAGATTCTCATAAGATCCTTTCTTTAATAACTCTTTACCTTATAAAAATTTCTTTAATTTTGGCCTCTCAAGCCTATATCATCTATTTTGGTTTCTCTGAAACCTATATATCTGTTTTGTTTCTTCACAAAACTTCTTCAAGCATCCTTTCAATACTTTAATATGGGGTTTATATATATGACCTCTTATTTTTCCTTTTAGAGCCACAAATCTTCATAAAAGACCTCTTTCTCTTAAGGGTCTCAATTCTCTGGTTCTCTAAACTATAGAATCCTATATTTGAAGAGTCTTTATCCTTGGCCTCTCCTCTTGGACCAATTGTCAAGGTCTATATGACCTGAATCTTCAATATTCTTGAAAAATTTTATCAAGGCTTTTTTCCTTAAGATCTAAATCCAAAATATCAATATCAAGGTCTATCTTCAAGACCCGAAACTATAATAACCTACAACTCAAATCAATCCCTACTTGATAAAAACCATTTACCTTCTTCTTGCATCTAAACATGAAAGTGTTCTCTATCGTTTGTAGGAAGCTTCTCACTTATTTGAAGATCAATATCTATTGTAGCAATATCTTAGGTTGATCCTAAGAACTCCAATAATGATTCTCCTCCTTACTAGAGAACCCAATAATATCAAGGTGACTATAAACTTCCCTGATTCTCCAAACAAGATAACTTAATTATACCTTCTTCAACTTTCTTTATAGAAACTAGTTGCTAGGAATTTTTCTATCCTTTAAAATACTTTATCAATTTTAAGACTGGCTATTTCCTTGAATAATCAATTGTCTTCAAGTTGATTCATCCAAATATGGGTCCTACTCTTCACTGGTTATCCTTCAACCTAGTGTAAAGACCCTAGATTTTAAATTTTCAAATTTTATTGTTGAGTCCTAGTCTTCACTAGATATTCTTGCAACAATGGAAATACTCTAGCCTTCTTGTCACATTGAATAAAACTCAATTTATTATGTAGCTAATAAAACATAACTTGTGTAAGAACCTTCTTGCTTGTATCTATGATACCATTGATAGCTTTCTTAATAGATAAACTCATAGAAAGCTTTATCCAATATCATATATAAGTCAAATGTCTACCTGTAACCACCAAAAATGGCTCACACCTAGGATGACTATTTGCAATTGATAAAAGATAAGCAAATAGGCATGCAAAAATTGACAACAAGAAATGAACGAATACAAGGAATTCTTTATTACTTTCAATGGAGTCAAATTGAAGATTCGTCCCTCTTAGGGATACCCATTTGATACAACAATTACAATAGGCGTCTAATCCTTATCAAGGGTATATGTGCATCAAATGCCTTCTAGGGTGACATGAATTGCTCTAGGATGTCGATGACCCTCTTCTCCATGATTAGAGGTATTTGTTGCATTGAATGGGATGACCCTGTTAATCCTGTATTCAATAAACAATAAGAAGCATGTTAAAAGAAAAGATAGTCTCTCTTGATGAGGCCTTTAGAAGGTATTAGCATAAAATATATCAAGACTATAAATAATCAAGAAGATGCAAGAAAGATGCTAAAACTATGTAAAAAATGAAAATATTATCATAAAACATGTAAGGTCAAGAAAATCTAACTATCCAGTAACCTAATTACAAGATTGAAAGCATGGAGGTATGAAAAATATCCATTAGAGTGTTAAATACCACAATGAAAGCAACATGCATAAAAACTCTAAATCTATCCGTCAGGGTCTCTAAATTGCTAATTAAACCAATAATAAAGCTAATCTATCCTAACTAAATAATCTACAAAATGGAAAACAAGGGAATCTCCCCTAATTTTCTCACGATGGGTCTGATGCGCAGGTGGCACTATTGATCATGACTGAGAGTCGTGGTGGAGCTCTGAGTAGGTTTGCCCTCCAAATTAGGTATTTCTCTGTAATCCCCCTTGTCAAATTTATGTCCAAGGGTTGCCTCTATGTCCTTTGATAGGTTTGGAGGTTGAATTGGTATGATGGTGCACTGATTACACGAATTGGTATTTCTTGGCTCTCATAGGCTCGGGCTTCCATTGTAATTCGATCTCCAATTGGGAAGCAAAAGTATCCCTCTCAATGCATCTAGGTGAGTATGCAATTCAATAGGGCTTTGTTGCTTAATTGATAAAATATTCTCCTGACTTATCCCCAATTCGAAGGGGGATCTTATAGCATTGGCCTAGGGCTAGGGGTGGCTTCCTCATGAATTCAAGATCAATATTGGGCAGTTGAGCTAGCTAGATGGAAGGATCCAGAACCTTCCTCTCTCAAACCGTTCCAATCTGTAACTAACTGGCCATTGTAACCAATTTTGGGTCAGATGAAGGCTAAATGACTCTAAGTGTTGACCATGGCTCACATGTGTGGTGAGTACTGCTAACCATGGGTGTCAGCAACGACTAGCACTGACTAGGCAAAGGTGCTCAAATGAGTGGTAAAAACCATTGCTATACCTTGGATCTATCCAAAGGTCCTCCATATGGTCTTCTAGCATGTCCCATATGAGTAGTCGCCTTGGTATGACACGTTTTAGGTGTCTAAAAATGCCCCTTTTGAGATGCATTATGATTTTGAACAACGCTAAGCAAAAATAGACCTCCTAAAACGATGTCGTAGGTTGGATGATGATCATTGATATGATAAACATTAGATGCCCTGAGTCCAGTAAAAGGACACGCATCCTTGAGTCACTACTTACAACTAGGTGAAACGCTTAAATTTGAAAAAAAATTCACTCATCATCAGACATTCGGATAGCATCAATGCCAAGTAGGCTTTCATGCCTGTCAATTCAAAAGGATGAGAGTTATAAACTAAGTGTCATATTTGCTATTTTCCCCAAGCAAAGGGGTAAGCTTATGATAGTCTTTGGCAATGATTCACAAGGATGAATGTAATTTTGATAAGATCAAGGGATCTACTATTGACTTTGATTATGATTTGATATTATGACTACCCCCTCAAGCGATGATTCAATGAGGGTAATGACAATTAAATGAAGCAACAAGGTCGCTTGACCACTATGAATGATCTTGAACAAATTAATATTTAACATTTGAATACTTGGCAAGGCCTAATCAACTATGATTACACCATTTAGAATAATTGCATATTCCTATCCCATGGAGCGGTCCAGCCACGAAGGCCTTCTTAGGGAATCAAAATGATAGCAATGTCCATTAGGCTTGTAGTGAATCATAATATTGATGATATGCTGAAAAGTGTCATAGGAGAATCGCGATGAATTTCTCGTTCCCGTGGAGTAGTCTGGCTGTGTAGTCCTTCTTAGGGATTGAAATGAGACATAGCCATTCAAAAATGATGAATTTACCCCAAATGTCCTTATGGTAATTTACTCATCTTGCCGGATTGCATGGATCACAAGTCGCTGCAACCACCAAGTGTATAGGGTAAATAACTAAATACAAGGTGCATTTGGCTTTTGATTTTTTTGTGAATTTTGAAAATTTTGAATTATCTGGTCTGATTAATATCTTTGTTTTGACCTTTTTATGCTTTCCATAGTTGGAATTTGGTACAATTAATATGGTTTGCTAACCATGCTTGTCAAAAGTAGGCCAATTCCTTAATTGTGGATGGCAACCGCGAGCACAAAACCCTAATCTGGGGACCGTGGATGTCAACTGCAGGCCGCACCAAAATTCAAAATTATAAAAGGATTTTCACTTTGTAAATTTTCATTATTCACCCGATAGCAACAGTAAAACTGAGAGCTCTGAGAGGTAAAAACTACTTTCTAACATGGAACATTGCCGAAAGCCCAATACACTTCCCGCTCTCCACATCGATGGTGGATCAGTCGGAAGCCTTGACCAGTGGAAGAGTCGTTGCTTCTAAAGTAACTCGCAAACTGAGACCTTGCTTGTCATTATCGAATGTAAAATTAACCTCATTAATTAATCGATAAATGAACTACACTAAACCATTAGTAACGAACTTCACTGTAGTTAGGTTTTAGGTAGGTTAGTTAGACGGGGGGTTAGATTAACTTTTTAGGGTTTTTCGGGAAGGGCATACCCATTTAGGGTTTCAATCCCTAGCCACAGGCACCAATTGGTAAATTGGGGACTACGGTTGTTAGCCACGGTGGGATTCAAATCCCAACAATCGAATTTTTACCGTTGGGCTGACCACGATTCCGACCCACGGTGCCCAAATTTTATAAAAAATTTCAAAAAAAATTAATTTTTTAATTTTTTTGCTAGGCACTTAATGTCTTTTGTTGCATTTTTGGAATGATTTTTTGATGTTTTTGAAATTGGTGATCATGTTTTTATATGTTTTTGTATTTTTATGCATTTTTTGATTTATTTTGACATTTTAGGATTGTTTTTCATTTTTTTCTTGTTTATTATTTTTGTTGCTTAGACTTTGACCAACAGAGTGAGGGAGAGCGATCTCCTTTGCGACCTTCATGGTGATCTTACTGATGAAGAGTGAGAGTGGTTCACTGTAGTGGGGTTTGGTCACATCTTGAACCTCCCAACTATTCATATTGATCAGGCATATCTGACTGCCTTGGCCCGTCGTTGGGATACGCAAACCAAAATATTTCACCTTCTGATGGGTGAGATGACTATTATTTTGGAGGATATCTACTGCATCTTTCACCTGTCGATTGATGGTGAGCCTGTTACCTCTTCTCCTGCCACATCTAGGAGGGACTATCACCTCTTCTCCTACCATGGAGGCATCCATATCGGAGAGTGATTCGAGGTTTGATTCTTCTCATAGCAGGAGGCTGTGTTTATGCTCCTGATTATTTAGATAGTACTCCTAGATTCTTCAGGTGCAAGGTTCCCTTGGAACCTCCTGGCTCAGACCAGAGAGGTTATGGTGAGCTCTATCGCATGACGTCTCATTATGTCATGGGGGAGCACCCTGCTAGCATAGCTCTACTGCAAGCTATATCAGATCACACGTCAGAGTAGATTCGACATCAACTACAGCATCCTCCTCCAGGTTTGGGGCTGGTAGCACATCTTGATCGAGCACCCTGTTGATTTACCCCTATCGATCACTGACATTTATAATGAGAATCAGTGCTATAATACCTACTATACTTGGGATCACAAGGGCTTCAAGAGTAGGTCTCATGCAGGAGACCTAGAGCACTACATTGGTAGATTTGCACAAATCCATCCTCAACATATATGGTGGTGACCGTATATGGAGTCCCCAACCTGGAAAAAGGTGCGTAGGTACTGCTATAGAGCATGTAGAGATAGATGGATCATCGACTAGAAGGTTGAAATTAATGAGTACCACTTCTAATCACACATATTGAGGTAGTTTGGGATTCGACAGGATGTCCCAAAGATGCTGCTTATCTACAGACGCTTGGTCCTAGAGAGGGACATGAAATGGCCCTAGGTTACTCCACTGGGGGAATATGATGATGACTTTTAGGAGTCAGGCCAGGTCGATGCAGGTACTACTCCTGACTATAACGACTAGTGGGTAGACTTCCAATAGCATGGAGAGGGTCCACTAGACCAACCAACTAGAGGATTCGTAGTAGAGGATGTAGAGGATGCGGAGGTGGACCCTCATGGGTGTAGGACCCGCCAGAGGATAGAGGGTGCATGGGGCATAGGGGCCGCTATAGAGGAGGGCCCACATGTGGAGGTAGAGGAGGAGGTATTAGAGAAGGATGAGGCACCTCCGAACAACATGCATCTATCATCATAGGCCTTAAATCATTTGTATCACAACAAACACCTTTTATCATTGGTTTATTTCCTAATTATTCAATCTTTCCTTGCTTTCTTGTCTCAGAACATTTAGAGTGATTATTCCCTTGTAGATTATTTTCCATACACTAACATGTACAATAACAAAATTTTCATAGCAATCATTAGCATCATTGAGTATACTTTGCATGCATTGGTGAAGCATTAGAAATTCTCCCTGTTTTGCTTCATTGGTAATATCAACAAGCTTATTCTTCAAATGTTTAGTCATTTCCTCTTGTTTTCTATTCTGGACTTTGAGAAATTCATTAGAAAGTAATTCCATATACATTATCTTTCCTATATCACTAGGTAATGTGAAAACACCTTTAGAGTCTTCAACTACTTCATCAAGATTTGAACTTAGATAATTTCCAAGCATTGAAAATTTTTCATCTTTGGCTTCTCATGATTGATTGTAAGATTCTTTTTTCCTTCATTGATGTATCCTTTTGTCCTTCAATTTTTGCTATCATGTATTGAGTACAATATTTTAAATTTTGTAACATTTCCTTAGTCTCTTCTAGTGAGTCATCTTGAATGTATATTTTTTTCTTGAAAACATAAGTTTTCTACTTTAATTGTTTTGATAACTCATATTTTTGTATTTTTATTTTTTGATCATTTATTTTTCTTTTCACTTGCTTTTTGTTTGCCATGTTCCCTTGAAGTTGACAACCTTATGTCTCCCTAGTTTAAATAGTTAAAGTTTCTAAATTAAATTCTATGAAGTAGAATCCCTTATATCTCCCTAATACTTTAGAAACTAAAAAATAAGATTTACAAATTTAATTTTCTAAATTTGAAGTAGAATTCCTTTTGACTCCCAAATAATTAAATTGTAAAAATTCAATAACCTTTGATTTCAAAAACTTATAAATTAAATTAATCAAAGAAACTTATTAAGAACCTTATAACTCCTAACTTAAATTAATCAAAGTCCTACTTATCTCTCCAATTATAACTTATCTCTAATTAATTTAATTATCTCCTTCAACTTAATTAAATCTAATAATCCCAAAACCTTATAACTCCAAAATATTAAATGAACCTTAGCAAATTTGAAAATTAAATAATATACCTCCATTCGTACCTATTCATTTCACATGTTGCCACCCTGAATATCATTCTGTCTTCATTCTTTATGGTGCCAATTTGCCTTTGGTTTCTACCTTGCCACTCTACCTTTAGTCTTTGCACTACCACTATTTTGTGCTTCCACTATGCCTTGGTTTGTTTTATGACTACCTCAAATCACTTTGGCTTTCTTACTACACTGCGTTGATTTTGCTTTGGGTTATAAACTACCTTTGAATGCCATTGACACTGCCTTCCAACTATTTTAATACTTCACACACTTTGATAGATGTTCTAAATTCCTTGACTATTAGGGTTTCTCATTTCACATGGTGGGTGCATCGTAACATAATATTCCTTAGAGAAATGTTCCAGGTGCCTAATACTTTTAATGCATAACGGTAAGGAGAGGATGATCACCGCACTATTCCTTCAATTTTCTATCGACTGTTACATTCCAAATTCTACATTGGACTTGGTTTACCTTCCAAGACAATGAGCTAGGTTGCCTATTCGAATGCTATGAATTGTTTTACCTTCTAAGTTGAGTTGTCCATTTGTATACCAAGTTGGAATACTTGTGTGTTGCATCTAAAGTAACATTGAGATATTCTACTACTAGTTTGTACACTATTCAATGAGCTACACTAGTCTTAATAGCATTGTGAAAACACTTTGCTTCATTTTAGATTCTTCTGAGTTCTACGTTTGTTTGACTCCATTTTGAATGCAATGTTGGATTGATTCTATTTTAGTTTGAGAACTTATATTTTTTATTTAAATCTTATGCCTTTATTCTCTTGCTTGAGGTAATACTAACTCTATTTACAACACTATCATAAATAATATTTGGTTCTCTTCCTTGTTGCTCTCCTTTGGTGCTCTTCATTTTTGTTCTTCTTTGGTGCTTTGACTTAGATGCTATGCTTTTCTTCTTGATTTCACAATATCTTCCTTTATACTTATAAATGTAGCTTGGAAGTTTATAATACTTCCTTTCTTTTTGTAACAAATTCTTCTATTTTGTTTACCTTTCTTTCTATTTGACATTGTTCACATTAATCTTCTTAGTTGTATAACAACAATTGTACCAATTTCTTTCTTTGTTTATGTTGTCCTCTAAAAAATATCAACCCACTTTTCCTTGAAAGGTATCTTGCTTGAACTTACATTGGCTTATCAGTCTATGATCTTCATAATGGTTGTCTTGTATTGCATAGACTGCTCAATTTATGGTCGTGTATCTATTCTTATTCACTAGTCAAAATATCCTTCCCTATTCATTGGTCGAATAGAGATCACTATCCTTTTGTAGATTTCACCTAATACAAGCTTCTCATAAGAGATTTTCTTTAATAACTCTTTACCTTATAAAACTTTCTTTAATATTGGCCTCTCAGGTCTATATCATCTATTTTGGTTTCTCTGAAACCTATATATTTGTTATGTTTCTTCACAAAACTTCTTCAAGCATCCTTTCAATATTTTAATATGGGGTTTATATATATGACCTCTTATTTTTTCCTTTTAGAGCCACAAATATTCATAAAAGACCTCTTTATCTTAAGGGTCTCAATTCTCTTGTTCTCTGAACTATAGAATCCTATATTTGAAGAGTCTTTATCCTTGGCCTCTCCTCTTGGACCAATTGTCAAGGTCTATATGACCCGAATCTTCAATATTCTTGAAAAAAATTATCAAGGCCTTTTTTCTTAAGAGGTAAATCCAAAATATCAATATCAAGGTCTATCTTCAAGACCTGAAACTATAATAACCTACAACTCAAATCAATCCCTGCTTGATAAAAGCCTTTTACCTTCTTCTTGCATCTGAACATGAAAGTGTTGTCTATCTTTTGTAGGAAGCTTCTCACTTCTTCGAAGATCAATATCTATTATAGCAATATCTTAGGTTGATCATAAGAACTCCAATAATGATTCTCCTCCTTACTAGAGAACCCAATAATATCAAGGTGACTATAAACTTCCCTGATTCTCCAAACAAGATAACTTAATTATACCTTCTTCAACTTTCTTTATAGAAACCAGTTGCTAGGAATTTTTCTATCCTTTAAAATACTTTATCAATTTTAAGACTGGCTATTTCCTTGAATAATCAACTGTCTTCAAGTTGATTCATCCAAATATGGGTCCTAGTATTCACTGGTTATCCTTCAACCTAGTGGAAAGACCCTAGATTTTAAATTTTCAAATTTTATTATTGAGTCCTAGTCTTCACTAGATATTCTTGCAACAATGGAAATACTCTAGCCTTCTTGTCACATTGAATAAAACTCAATTTATTATGTAGCTAATAAAAAATAACTTGTGCAAGAACCCTTTCGCTTGTATCTATGATACCATTGATAGCTTTATTAATAGATAAACTCATAGAAAGCTTTATCCAAGATCATATATAAGTCAAATGTCTACCTGTAACCACAAAAAATGGCTCACACCTTCCTCTCTCAAACCGTTCCAATCTGTAACTAATTTGCCATTGTAACCCACTTTGGGTCAGATGAAGTATAAATGACTCTGAGTGTTGACCATGGCTGACATGTGCGGTGAGTACTGCTAACCACGGGTGCCGGAAACGACTAGCATTGACTAGGCAAATGTGCTCAAATGAGTGGTAAAAACCACTGCTATACCTTGGATCTATCCAAAGGTCCTCCATATGGTCTTCTAGCATGTCCCATATGAGTAGTTGTTAGAATGGAAAACTGTAGGGGATATTTTATTGATAAAAATAGGTTACATATATAAGCAGAAGGCCTATATGATAAACATGACACTTGTCAATGAAACTGACAAGTGTCAAACTGGCATAGTGCACATTACATTAACTCTAACATTCCCCCTTAATGTGCACTATCCTAACTAAAGAAAAAAAACAAGTCAACATTAGGTAACATTCCCCCTTAATGTTGACTTCTCTAAAACAACCTATCATCCTCGCTTATTGCTGATTTGGTCTAGGCTCGTGCTCTTTGTGCTTGGCTCTCCAACTATGAATAATGCTAGATTCACTATGTATACATCTCGGTCTGTTGCCTCAGGGTCAGCCACTTCAACGGGTCTGTTGCCATTGGGTCAGTCGTCTAAGTGCCTTAGGGTCATCATGGGTGCCTCAGGGTCAGCCACATCTGGGTCTGTTGCCTCTGAAGGTCATCCTCAGAGGATGTTGCCACTCGTAGGTCACTGAATAGATTCACCATGAGTATGAAATCCCTCCTCATGGTGAACTCAATCTAGAAGGTGTCGGTCTCTGCCGAAAATGCACCTAATGAAAGGAAAAACAAGCCATATAAGAGTGTCGGTCTCTGTCGAAAATGCACTCAATACAATAAAATGAGCCATAGATCAAAATAGGAGGAGAGAAGAAGAAAAGAAGAGAATCTTCTGAAGTGTCTTCGTCTGTAGTCTTCAGAAGTAGATCCGAAAAAGACCTCGGATAGAGTCTAGTCTGTCTTTGTCTGTAGTCCCTAGTATAAGTGTCCTTATGGTGACCATGTCATCCCACCGAAATGCATGGGTAACTAGCCGCTGCATTCGCCAAGTGTATAGAAAAAGTCACTAGGTACAAGGATCACAAATAAAATTACCTTGGGAGTGTCGGGTACAACCGAGAGTGCACTCCAAGGTAGAAAAACTTTGAGGCTAAAAAAACTCAATTGAAATAGCCTCAAAATTACAATATGACACCACCATTGTGTCAGTCACTGAAAAACATTTCCAACGACTATAAATACCCCTATATTCCATTATCAAAGGGGCCTTCATCATAATGAAAAACAACATGCCTCTCTAAGACATCAACTAAAACCTCGCACTGTGGCGGCATCGCTCTCTGGCGGAAAAAAAAATAGTCTCTCAATTTTCCCTTACAAGGGAATTACATAGGCCATACTGTTGGCCAATGAGCATGGGCACTTCCCTTACAATTTAAAATCAAATTTAAGATAATGATCATTAATCCCTTTATGAAAAGTGGACCCCTCCACTTTAAATGCTTCCTAAAATAAACTTTACCACCATTAAAAAAAAAAAAATTCACATGTGCATCCCCTTTTAAATATTTAAATAATGCCCCTCTCACATGGGCATCATGCTGGCGCTCATGCTCCTCTGTGCCGCCAGCGTCAGAAACCTTATCCGTGTGCCTACCAAACAAATTTTTTCTCCTCCGCCATGAGTTGTACATGCGGTGCCACATCTTCGTCGCCGACGACAGCTCCGACGCTACCTCCATTGTTCGTGGTAGTGCTACCTCCGATGACTTTCACATGTGTGGGCACCTTTCCGCCATCCGCGGCCACCACCCACTCGTTCTCGAGATTTTTAGTCATCCCCCTTAATGCCTTAGCTGCCTTCTCCACCACAAATCCCCGTCCGTCGTCGCCATCGTTGTTGTCTAGCAGGCGCACCAAGGGCGCCACCACGCCTCCGCTGTGAAAGAAATCTCTCTCACACGCCTGGTGTAAATCCAGTCGAACTCCAATTGAACTTCACCAGTATGCATCGCCCATTGCAAAATCCCAAAATCTCTCTTCATGTATTACAAAACCAAAAACACACAGTCCCAAAATTTTTGGCCACAATCCAATTCAACATTTGCTTGCATTGAATCCAAATCCTCTTATCTCCGATCTAAAAAAAGAAAAATTATCCAACTTCCATGCCTAAATCTCGCATACATATGGGGAAAAAATGATCACTAAAAAAAATTTGGGAGCCATGATTTTTCCAAAAGTCTGGTTTCTGATCCATTGTAAACAATGGAGAGCATACTCCCTGTTTTGAAAAAAATGGCGAAAATAGGGGGAAAGGATGAGGGAGGAAAAATATGAGGGGGGATTTCCATGAGGGAAATCCCCCATCAAGCTCACAAGGCTAGAGAAAGCCTGGAGCTCTGATACCAAATGTTAGGAGGGAAAACTGTAGGGGATATTTTATTGATAAAAATAGGTTACATATATAGGCAGAAGGCCTATATGATAAACATGACACTTGTCAATGAAACTGACAAGTGTCAAACTGGCATAGTGCACATTACATTAACTCTAACAGTAGTCACCTCGGTATGATGTGTTTTAGGTGTCTACAAATGCCTCTTTTGAGATGCATTATGATTTTGAACAACGTTGAGAAAAAATAGACCTCCTAAAACGATGTCGTAGGTTGGATGATGATCATTGAAATGATAAACATTAGATGCCCTGAGTCCAGTAAAAGGACACGCATCCTTGATTCACTACTTCCAACTAGGTAAAATGCTTAAATTTGAAAAATTTTACACTCATCATCAGACATTCGGATAGCATCAATGCCAAGTAGGCTTTCACGCTTGTCAATTCGAAAGGATGAGAGTTATAAACTAAGTGTCATATTTGCTATTTTCCCCAAGCAAAGGGGTAAGCTTATGATAGACTTTGGCAATGATTCGTAAGGATGAATGCAATTTTGATAAGATCAAGGCATCTACTGTTGACTTTGATTATGATTTGATATTATGACTACCCCCTGAAGTGACAAGTCGATGAGGATAATGATAATTAAATGAAGCGACAAGGTCGCTTGACCACTATGAATGATCTTGGACAAATTAAGATTTAACATTTGAATACTTGGGAAGGCCTAATCAGCTATGATTACACCATTTAGAATAATTGCATATTCCTATCCCATGGAGTGGTCCAACCACGAAGGCCTTCTTAGGGAATCGAAATGATAGCAATGTCCATTAGGCTTGTAGTGAATCATAATATCGATGATATGTTGGAAAGTGTCATAGGAGAATCGCGATGAATATCTCGTTCTCATGGAGAAGTTCAGCTGTGTAGGCCTTCTTAGGGATTGAAATGAGACATAGCCATTCAAAAATGATGAATTTACCCCAAATTTCCATATGGTAATTTACTCATCTTGCCGGATTGCATGGATCGCAAGTCGCTGCAACTACCAAGTGTATAGGGTAAATAACTAAATACGAGGTGCATTTGGCTTTTGATTTTTTTGTTAATTTTGAATTTTTTGAATTATTTGGTCTGATTAATATATTTTATTTGACCTTTTGAGGCTTTCCACAGTGGGAATTTGGTACAATTAATATGGTTTGCTAACCATGCTTGTCAAAATCAGGCTAATTCCTTAACTGTGGATGGCAACCACGAGCGCAAAACCCTAATTTGGGGACCGTGGATGTCAACTGTAGGCCACACCAAAATTGAAAATTATAAAAGGATTTTTACTTTGTAAATTTTCATTATTCACCTGATAGCAACAGTAAAACTGAGATCTCTGAGAGGTAAAAACTACTTTCTAACATGGAACGCTGCCTAAATCCCGATACACTTCCTGTTCTCCACACCGATGGTGGATCAGTCGGAAGCCTCGACCAGTGGAAGAGTCGTTGCTTCTAAAGTAACTCGCAAACTGAGACCTTGCTTGTCATTATCGAATGTAAAATTAACCTCATTAATTAATCGATAAATGAACTACACTAAACTTGAAGTAGAATTCATTTTGACTCTCAAATAATTAAATTGTAAAAATTCAATAACCTTTGATTTCAAAAACTTCTAAATTAAATTTTCAAAGAAAATTATTAAGAACCTTCTAACTTCTAACTTAAATTAATCAAAGTCCTACTTATCTCTTCAATTGTAACTTATCCCTAATTTATTTAACTATCTCCTTCAACTTAATTAAATCTAGTAATCCCAAAACCTTATAAGTCCAAAATATTAAATGAACCTTAGAAAATTTGAAAATTAAATAATATACCTCCATTCGTACCTATTCAGTTCACATGTTTCCACCTTGACTATCATTTTATCTTCATTCTTCATGCTGCCAATTTGCCTTTGGTTTCTACCCTGCCACTCTACCTTTAGTCTTTGCACTGCCACTATTTTGTGCTTCCACTATGCCTTGGTTTGTTTGATGAATACCTCAAATCACTTTGGATTTCTTACTACACTGTGTTGATTTTGCTTTGGGTTATCAACTACCTTTGAATGCCATTGACACTGCCTTCCAACTATTTTAATACTTCACACACTTTGATAGATGTTCTAAATTCCTTGACTATTAGGGTTTCTCATTTCACATGGTGGGTGCTTCTAAGGTAACTCGCAAACCGAGACCTTGCTTGTCATTATCGAATGTAAAATTAACCTCATTAATTAATTGGTAAATGACCTACACTAAACCATTAGTAACGAACTTCACTGTAGTTAGGTTTTAGGTAGGTTAGTTAGACGGGGGATTAGATTATTTTTTGGGGGTTTTTTTGGGAAGGGCGGACCCATTAAGGGTTTTGATCCCTAGCCACGGGCACCAATTGGTAAATTGGGGACTTTGGTTGTCAGCCACGATGGGATTCAAATCTCAACGATCGAATTTTTACCATTGGGCTAACCACGATTCCGACCCACGGTGCACAAATTTCAAAAAAAATTAATTTTTTAATTTTTTTTTCTAGGCACTTAATGTCTTTTGTTGCATTTTTGGAATGATTTTCTGATGTTTTTGAAATTGGTGATCATGTTTTTATATGTTTTTGTACTTTTATGCATTTTTTGATTTATTTTGACATTTTAGGATTGTTTTTCATTTTTTTCTTGTTTATTATTTTTTTTGCTCAGACTTTGACCAATAGAATGAGGGAGAGCGATCTCCTTTGCGACCTTTACGGTGATATTACTAACAAAGAGCGAGAATGGCTCGCTGTAGTGGGGTTTTGTTACATCTTGAACCTCCCCACTATTCGTATTGATCAGGCATATCTGATTGCCTTGGCCCATCATTGGAATGTGTGGACCAAAATATTTCACCTATTGATGGGTGAGATGATTGTTAGTTTGGAGGATATCTACTGCATCTTTCGCCTATCGATTGATGGTGAGCCTATCACCTCTTATCCTACCATAGCTAGGATGGCCTGTCACCTCTTCTCCTACCATGGGGGCATCCATATCAGAGAGTGATTCATGGCTCAATTCTCACAGAGGGAGGTTGTGCTTATTCTCCTGATTATTCAGATAGTACTCATGGATTCTTCAGGTGCGAGGTTCTCTTGGAACCTTCTGGCTCAAACCAGAGAGGTTAAGGTGAGCTCTATCGCATGACCTCTCATTATGTCATGGGTGAGCGCCCTGCTAGCATAGCTCTACCATGAGCTATATCAGATCACACGTTGAAGTAGATTCAACATCAACTGTAGCATCCTCCTCCAGGTTTGGGGCTGGTAGCACATCCTGATCGAGCACCCTATTGATTTACCCCTGTCAATCAATGACATTTATGATGAGAGTCAGTGCTATAATTCCTACTGTACCTAGGAGTGCAAGGGCTTCAGGAGTAGGTCTCATGCTGGAGACCTAGAGCACTACAGTGGTAGATTCGCATAGATCCATCCTTAGCATATACGGTGGTGACCGTATATGGACTTCCTAGCTTGGACAAAGGTGGATAGGTACCGCTATCGAGCGCATAAAGATAGATGGATCATCGGTTGGAAGGTCGTAATTAATGAGTACCACTTTTAATCTCGCATCCTGAGGTAGTTTGGGATCTAACAGGATGTCCCAAAGATGCTGCTCATCTACAGATGCCTAGTCCTAGAGAGGGACCTGATATGGCCTCAGGTTACTCCACTGGTGGAAGATGACGATGAATTTCAAGAGTCAGGCCAGGTAGACACAGGTACTACTCCTGACTATAATGACTGGTGGGCAGACTTTCGGTGGCATGGAGAGGGTCCACTAGATCGACCAACTAGAGGATTTGTAGTAGAGGATGTAGAGGATGCAGAGGTGGACCCTCATGGGTGTAGGACCTGCCAAAGGATAGAGGGTGCATGGGACATAAGGGTAGCTCCAGAGGAGGTCCCACATGTGGAGGCAGAGGAGGAGGTATTATAGGAAGGATGAGGCACCTTCAAAAAATGATATTGGGCTACTAAGAGCCTAGATTGTCGACCTCCATAGCCAATTTGGGAGACTACAGACACAACTACTTCATAGAGATACTTCTATTGCCACTTTGGAGGTGAAGCTAGCACAGGGGGAGAGGCAATGATAGGAATATGAGGAGAAGATGAAAACTCTCCACGCATAGGCTACCACTATAAGCACTCAGATCACACAACTCACTGGCCAGCGAGATGTGGCACATGCACAACTAAGTGTCATGACTACTAAGAGGGACCTACTGAGGGAAGTGATGGGGGCCCCTCATCCACATAGGCTGTCATGCCACCTCCAGTAGTGCCATCTTCTTTACTGCCAGTAGGCCATGATCCCATGGCAAAGATCAAGAGGATTCATTCTCTCATGGAGGAGGGTAATGAGTGAGATATAGCACACATAACTCAAATATCCCAGTTGGAGGGCTACATCAGGCTGATAGGTGGGGAGGTACCAGAGGATACCCATAATACAGGGACTCAGTCGTCCAAGTCTAGGACTAGGGAGACAAGGTAGTCTTCTGCCAGCTCGAGCCACAAGACGCATAGGACTGAGAGGACTCACAGGTTCTCGAGTACTCATGGTGCTAGCTCGTAGAGGACTCACAAGGATGGTAGAGGTGATGGAGGTGCCTCACAACTTGGGGATGTAGGCCCTATTTAGTATAGATATTAGAGATACTTTGTACCAATTTTGAGTGTAAGGTCGAGGACCTACACAATTGTAGCCTGTGGGCATTTTGATATACCCTGATACTATGTACTCTTTGACACATATATTTATATGATATGACAGTTTATCTCATTATATGTGTATTTTATTTTTGGTATTTTATTTTTATGTTATGCACATGGATGTAATGATGATATTTGATTTATTGCTATATGATGTGATTTATGGATGACATGCGCTAGCTACATGATGTGGATGTAGTGATATTAATGCGTAGATAGACTACTTTATGATGCTATGTATACGAATGCAATGTTTGATATTTAATGCGGTTTTAATCTTGCTTCACTTGTATGCATCTACTTTATGTTGTTTATGACATGATTCGTGCCATGTTTGTATTGCATGTATTTTTGATGATATTTGATCTATTGTAAATGGACATGTATGTTTTAATCACTTAAAACACAATGTATGCAACATGATATGAGGTTTTAACAATCTAATGAATGACACCAAAAAATGTATAACAATCATGGATTGTAGTTGCTTTATCTCTTTGTGAAAGATAATACACCCATATGTGAGATGCAATGATGTTTGTCTTCTGTTCATAAGCTTTTGTAAATTAAAAGAATATGTATAATATAATCAATGGCCGTCTAAATATCATTTTTGACATACATCCGGTATCTAATTATATAGTACAAATAATTCTAATAAACAAACTCTCATAAAATAAATTGATGTTTTATGATTGTATTTGAAAATTTGATTGTTGCTATTTGGGAATTTTTGAGGTTTACCATGAGACTCAAACACCCTAGTTCACTGATCAAAAGTTATATACTAACCACACTAGACTTATGAAACATAAGGTATCCACTAGGATAGGCCCTAAATTTTCATTATTCCTATGTGTGCAAGTGAATATATTTGATAAGGTACAAGAATACCCCGATGTCAAGCTGGATTCTATCAGCCCATTGTTAAGATCGGGGGTCCGTAATCTGTCTTACCCGATCCTAGGTTTAGATTTTAGTTGGACTACACCACTAGGCAATACATGACACCTGAAGCTAGCTCTTCCACATTCTAGCATTGGTCTAAACATAAGAAAATGCTAATGCATCAGACATACCGTCATGCTTAAGGAACTCTAGATCACTGCCTCTAGATCATTACCTCTAGAACTCTACCTTTGGATCACCTCTGGATTATCATTATCTCTGACTCATCCACTAGAACATTCATAAGACTATCATATTTGTAGGATCATCAATACAGTTGCCTTTACTGTAGGTTACCTCCCAAAGTATACTTGGATCACAATCATTTATTTCTTTATGATAAGGCTATCAATAATTTTAGAAAACTTTTATTATACTTGGTTTCCTTATATAAAAACCATACAACATCCCTTTTATCTTATTCCATTCATTCATGTTTATCCATCGACAATTCATTTTTAATCTGTAGTCTCTCTTTTATTTTTGTAAATAAAATATTTGTGAACGATTATTTCCTCCACAAATTTTACAACTATGGAGATTCCAACATTTCTCTATCTTATGTCCATAGCTATCACAATGATTACATATATTCCCTATTATAGGATTACTTTTTCCTATCACAAGTTTAGTTCCTGATTCCTTGTTCCTCATCTATCCTATTTATCCAACACCTTCACATTTTGGTTTTATTTTTGGTACAATTGACTCTTTCATTCCTTGTCCATATTTTCCCAAACCCGTGTCTTTATTTCCCATTTTATCTAATAATTTTGAACTAATTTCTTTAGTATACCTTTCAAATAACCAAAAAGATCATCATACTAATCCTTATCCACATCAACAAAACTTTGAGCATCACTATCTCTATCATCATTTGAATCCATGTCATCATCAATTTGATAGCATAAGATTTTTTCGAACAATCATGAATTGTATTTAAATTCTTTGTGTCACATGTAGCATCTATTTTTGTAACAAGTTCCTCTATCTCTATCATGAATTCTAAATCACAAGTATGATTGCTTGCATCATAATTTTTCTTTTCATTTTTATGAGGATCATAGCTTGTATTTTTTTCTTTTTGATGAATATCACTAGTGTCACAACATGCATCTATCATCATAGGCCTTAAATCATTTGTATCACAACAAACATCTTTTATTATTGGTTTATTCCCTAATTATTCAACCTTTCCTTGCTTTCTTATCTTGGAACATTTAGAGTGATTATTCCCTTGTAGATTATTTTCCATAGACTAACAGGTACAATAACAAAATTTTCATAATGATCATTAGCATCATTAAGTATACTTTGCATGCATTATTGAAGCATTAGAAATTCTCCCTGTTCGCTTCACTTGGTAATGTCAACAAGCTTATTTTTCAAATGTTTAGTCATTTCCTCTTGTTTTATATTATGGCCTTTGAGAAATTCATTAGAAAGTAATACCATATATATTATCTTTCCTATATCACTAGGTAATGTGAAAACACCTTTAGAATATTCAACTACTTCATCAAGATTTGAACTTAGATAATTTCCTAGCATTGAAAATTTTTCATCTTTGGCTTCTGTCATGATTGATTGTAAGATTCTTTTTTCCTTCATTGATGTATCCTTTTGTCCTTCAATTTTTGCTATCATGTATTGAGTACAACATTTTAAATTTTGTAACATTTCCTTAGTCTCTTCTAGTGGGTCATCTTGAATGTATATTTTTTTTTCTTGAAAACATAAGTTTTCTACTTCAATTGTTTTGATAACTCATATTTTTGTATTTTTATTTTTTGATCATTTATTTTTCTTTTCACTTGCTTTTTGTTTGCCATGTTCCCTTGAAGTTGAAAACCTTATGTCTCGCTAGTTTAAATAGTTAAAGTTTCTAAATTAAATTCTATGAAGTAGAATCCTTTATATCTCCCTAATACTTAAAAAACTAAAAAATAAGATTTACAAATTTAAATTTCTAAATTTGAAGTAGAATTCATTTTGACTCTCAAATAATTAAATTGTAAAAATTCAATAACCTTTGATTTCAAAAACTTCTAAATTAAATTTTCAAAGAAAATTATTAAGAACCTTCTAACTTCTAACTTAAATTAATCAAAGTCCTACTTATCTCTTCAATTGTAACTTATCCCTAATTTATTTAACTATCTCCTTCAACTTAATTAAATCTAGTAATCCCAAAACCTTATAAGTCCAAAATATTAAATGAACCTTAGCAAATTTGAAAATTAAATAATATACCTCCATTCGTACCTATTCAGTTCACATGTTGCCACCTTGACTATCATTTTGTCTTCATTCTTCATGCTGCCAATTTGCCTTTGGTTTCTACCCTGCCACTCTACCTTTAGTCTTTGCACTGCCACTATTTTGTGCTTCCACTATGCCTTGGTTTGTTTGATGAATACCTCAAATCACTTTGGATTTCTTACTACACTGTGTTGATTTTGCTTTGGGTTATCAACTACCTTTGAATGCCATTGACACTTGCCTTCCAACCATTTTAATACTTCACACACTTTGATAGACATTCTAAATTCCTTGACTATTAGGGTTTCTCATTTCACATGGTGGGTGCTTCTAAGGTAACTCGTAAACCGAGACCTTGCTTGTCATTATCGAATGTAAAATTAACCTCATTAATTAATTGGTAAATGACCTACACTAAACCATTAGTAACGAACTTCACTGTAGTTAGGTTTTAGGTAGGTTAGTTAGACGGGGGGTTAGATTATTTTTTGGGGGTTTTTTTGGGAAGGGCGGACCCATTTAGGGTTTTGATCCCTAGCCACGGGCACCAATTGGTAAATTAGGGACTGTGGTTGTCAGCCACGATGGGAGTCAAATCCCAACGATCAAATTTTTACGATTGGGCTAACCACGATTCCGACCCACGGTGCACAAATTTCAAAAAAAATTAATTTTTTAATTTTTTTTTCTAGGCACTTAATGTCTTTTGTTGCATTTTTGGAATGATTTTCTGATGTTTTTGAAATTGGTGATCATGTTTTTATATGTTTTTGTATTTTTATGCGTTTTTTTATTTATTTTGACATTTTAGGATTGTTTTTCATTTTTTTCTTGTTTATTATTATTTTTGCTCAGACTTTGACCAATAGAGCGAGGGAGAGCGATCTCCTTTGCGACCTTTATGGTGATCTTACTAACAAAGAGCGAGAATGGCTCGTTGTAGTGGGGTTTTGTTACATCTTGAACCTCCCCACTATTCGTATTGATCAGGCATATCTGATTGCCTTGGCCCATCATTGGAATGTGTGGACCAAAATATTTCACCTATTGATGGGTGAGATGACTGTTAGTTTGGAGGATATCTACTGCATCTTTCGCCTATCGATTGATGGTGAGCCTATCACCTCTTATCCTACCATAGCTAGGATGGCCTGTCACCTCTTCTCCTACCATGGGGGCATCCATATCAAAGAGTGATTCATGGCTCAATTCTCACAGAGGGAGGTTGTGCTTATTCTCCTGATTATTCAGATAGTACTCCTGGATTCTTCAGGTGCGAGGTTCTCTTGGAACCTCCTGGCTCAAACCAGAGAGGTTAAGGTGAGCTCTATCGCATGACCTCTCATTATGTCATGGGTGAGCGCCCTGCTAGCATAGCTCTACCATGAGCTATATCAGATCACACGTTGAAGTAGATTCGGCATCAACTATAGCATCCTCCTCCAGGTTTGGGGCTGGTAGCACATCCTGATCGAGCACCCTATTGATTTACCCCTGTCGATCAATGACATTTACGATGAGATTCAGTGCTATACTTCCTACTGTACCTAGGAGTGCAAGGGCTTCAGGAGTAGGTCTCATGCTGGAGACCTAGAGCAATACATTGGTAGATTCGCATAGATCCATCCTTAGCATATACGGTGGTGACCGTATATGGACTTCCTAGCTTGGAAAAAGGTGGATAGGTACCACTATCGAGCGCATAAAGATAGATGGATCATCGGTTGGAAGGTCGTAATTAATGAGTACCACTTTTAATCTCGCATCCTGAGGTAGTTTGGGATCTAACAGGATGTCCCAAAGATGCTGCTCATCTATAGATGCCTAGTCCTAGAGAGGGACCTGATATGGCCTCAGGTTACTCCACTGGGGGAAGATGACGATGACTTTCAGGAGTCAGGCCAGGTAGACACAGGTACTACTCCTGACTATAATGACTGGTGGGCAGACTTTCGGTGGCATGGAGAGGGTCCACTAGACCGACCAACTAGAGGATTTGTAGTAGAGGATGCAGAGGTGGACCCTCATGGGTGTAGGACCTGCCAAAGGATAGAGGGTGCATGGGACACAAGGGTAGCTCCAGAGGAGGTCCCACATGTGGAGGCAGAGGAGGAGGTATTATAGGAAGGATGAGGCACCTTCAAAAAATGATATTGGGCTACTAAGAGCCTAGATTGTCGACCTCCAGAGCCAATTTGGGAGACTGCAGAAACAACTACTTCATAGAGATACTTCTATCGCCACTTTGGAGGTGAAGCTAGCACAAGGGGAGAGGCAATGACAGTAATATGAGGAGAAGATGAAAACTCTCCACGCATAGGCTACCACTGTAAGCACTCAGATCACACAACTCACTGGCCAGCGAGATGTGGCACATGCACAACTAAGTGTCATGACTACTAAGAGGGACCTGCTGAGGGCAGCGATGGGGGCCCCTCATCCACATAGGCTGTCATGCCACCTCCAGTAGTGCCATCTTCTTTATTGCCAGTAGGCCATGATCCCATGGCAAAGATCAAGAGGCTTCATTCTCTCATGGAGTAGGGTAATGAGTGAGATATAGCACACATAACTCACATATCCTAGTTGGAGGGCTACATCAGGCTGATAGGTGGGAAGGTACCAGAGGATACCCATAATACAGGGACTCAGTCGTCCAAGTCTAGGACTAGGGAGACTAGTCTTCTGCTAGCTCGAGCCACAAGACGCATAGGATTGAGAGGACTCACAGGTTCTCGAGTACTCATGGTGCTAGCTCGTAGAGGACTCACAAGGATGGTAGAAGTGATGGAGGTGCCTCACAACTTGGGGATGTAGGCCCTGTTTAGTATAGATATTAGAGATACTTTGTACCAGTTTTGAGTGTAAGGTCGAGGACCTACACAATTGTAGCCTGTGGGCATTTTGATATACCCTGATACTATGTACTCTTTGACACATATTTATATGATATGACAGTTTATCTCATTATATGTGTATTTTATTTTTGGTAATTTATGTTTATGTTATGCACATGGATGTAATGCGAATATTTGATTTATTGCTATATGATGTGATTTATGGATGACATGCACTAGCTAGATGATGTGGATGTAGTGATATAAATGTGTAGATGGACTACTTTATGATGCTATGTATACGAGTGCAATGTTTGATATTTAATGCGGTTTTAATCTTGCTTCACTTGTATGCATCTACTTTATGTTGTTTATGACATGATTCGTGCCATGTTTGTATTGCATGTATTTTTGATGATATTTGATCTATTGTAAATGGACATGTATGTTTTAATCACTTAAAACACAATGTATGCAACATGATATGAGGTTTTAACAATCTAATGAATGACACCAAAAAATGTATAACAATCATGGATTGTAGTTGCTTTATCTCTTTGTGAAAGATAATACACCCATATGTGAGATGCAATGATGTTTGTCTTCTGTTCATAAGCTTTTGTAAATTAAAAGAATATGTATAATATAATCAATGGCCGTCTAAATATCATTTTTGACATACATCCGGTATCTAATTATATAGTACAAATAATTCTAATAAACAAACTCTCATAAAATAAATTGATGTTTTGTGATTGTATTTGAAAATTTGATTGTTGCTATTTGTGAATTTTTGAGGTTTACCATGAGACTCAAACACCCTAGTTCACTGATCAAAAGTTGTATACTAACCACACTAGACTTATGAAACATAAGGTATCCACTAGGATAGGCCCTAAATTTTCATTATTCCTATGTGTGCAAGTGAGTATATTTGATAAGGTACAAGCATACCCCAATGTCAGGCAGGATTCTTTTAGCCCATTGCTAAGATCGGGGGTCCGCAACTGTCTTACCCGATCCTAGGTTTAGATTTTAGTTGGACTACACCACTAGGCAATACATGACACCTGAAGCTAGCTCTTCCACATTCTAGCATTGGTCTAAACATAAGAAAATGCTAATGCATCAGACATACCGTCATGCGTAAGGAACTCTAGATCACTGCCTCTAGATCATTACCTCTAGAACTCTACCTTTGGATCACCTCTGGATTATCATTATCTCTGACTCATCCACTAGAACATTCATAAGACTATCATATTTGTAGGATCATCAATACAGT
Source organism: Wollemia nobilis (assembly GCA_028583015.1). Lineage (NCBI taxonomy): Eukaryota > Viridiplantae > Streptophyta > Pinopsida > Araucariales > Araucariaceae > Wollemia > Wollemia nobilis. Next base: position 1,813,943 of record JAQPPZ010006010.1, read on the forward strand.
TGCCTTTACTGTAGGTTACCTCCCAAAGTATACTTGGATCACAATCATTTATTTCTTTATGATAAGGCTATCAATAATTTTAGAAAACTTTTATTATACTTGGTTTCCTTATATAAAAACCATACAACATCCCTTTTATCTTATTCCATTCATTCATGTTTATCCATCGACAATTCATTTTTAATCTGTAGTCTCTCTTTTATTTTTGTAAATAAAATATTTGTGAACGATTATTTCCTCCACAAATTTTACAACTATGGAGATTCCAACATTTCTCTATCTTATGTCCATAGCTATCACAATGATTACATATATTCCCTATTATAGGATTACTTTTTCCTATCACAAGTTTAGTTCCTGATTCCTTGTTCCTCATCTATCCTATTTATCCAACACCTTCACATTTTGGTTTTATTTTTGGTACAATTGACTCTTTCATTCCTTGTCCATATTTTCCCAAACCCGTGTCTTTATTTCCCATTTTATCTAATAATTTTGAACTAATTTCTTTAGTATACCTTTCAAATAACCAAAAAGATCATCATACTAATCCTTATCCACATCAACAAAACTTTGAGCATCACTATCTCTATCATCATTTGAATCCATGTCATCATCAATTTTGATAGCATAAGATTTTTCTAACAATCATGAATTGTATTTAAATTCTTTGTGTCACATGTAGCATCTATTTTTGTAACAAGTTCCTCTATCTCTATCATGAATTCTAAATCACAAGTATGATTGCTTGCATCATAATTTTTCTTTTCATTTTTATGAGGATCATAGCTTGTATTTTTTTCTTTTTGATGAATATCACTAGTGTCACAACATGCATCTATCATCATAGGCCTTAAATCATTTGTATCACAACAAACACCTTTTATTATTGGTTTATTCCCTAATTATTCAACCTTTCCTTGCTTTCTTGTCTCAGAACATTTAGAGTGATTATTCCCTTGTAGATTATTTTCCATAGACTAACATGTACAATAACAAAATTTTCATAGCGATCATTAGCATCATTGAGTATACTTTGCATGCATTATTTAAGCATTACAAATTCTCCCTGTTCTGCTTCACTGGTAATGTCAACAAGCTTATTTTTCAAATGTTTAGTCATTTCCTCTTGTTTTATATTATGGCCTTTGAGAAATTCATTAGAAAGTAATACCATATATATTATCTTTCCTATATCACTAGGTAATGTGAAAACACCTTTAGAATATTCAACTACTTCATCAAGATTTGAACTTAGATAATTTCCTAGCATTGAAAATTTTTCATCTTTGGCTTCTCTCATGATTGATTGTAAGATTCTTTTTTCCTTCATTGATGTATCCTTTTGTCCTTCAATTTTTGCTATCATGTATTGAGTACAAGATTTTAAATTTTGTAACATTTCCTTAGTCTCTTCTAGTGAGTCATCTTGAATGTATATTTTTTTTCTTGAAAACATAAGTTTTCTACTTCAATTGTTTTTGATAACTCATATTTTTGTATTTTTATTTTTTGATCATTTATTTTTCTTTTCACTTGCTTTTTGTTTGCCATGTTCCCTTGAAGTTGAAAACCTTATGTCTCGCTAGTTTAAATAGTTAAAGTTTCTAAATTAAATTCTATGAAGTAGAATCCTTTATATCTCCCTAATACTTAAAAAACTAAAAAATAAGATTTACAAATTTAAATTTCTAAATTTGAAGTAGAATTCATTTTGACTCTCAAATAATTAAATTGTAAAAATTCAATAACCTTTGATTTCAAAAACTTCTAAATTAAATTTTCAAAGAAAATTATTAAGAACCTTCTAACTTCTAACTTAAATTAATCAAAGTCCTACTTATCTCTTCAATTGTAACTTATCCCTAATTTATTTAACTATCTCCTTCAACTTAATTAAATCTAGTAATCCCAAAACCTTATAAGTCCAAAATATTAAATGAACCTTAGCAAATTTGAAAATTAAATAATATACCTCCATTCGTACCTATTCAGTTCACATGTTGCCACCTTGACTATCATTTTGTCTTCATTCTTCATGCTGCCAATTTGCCTTTGGTTTCTACCCTGCCACTCTACCTTTAGTCTTTGCACTGCCACTATTTTGTGCTTCCACTATGCCTTGGTTTGTTTGATGAATACCTCAAATCACTTTGGATTTCTTACTACACTGTGTTGATTTTGCTTTGGGTTATCAACTACCTTTGAATTCCATTGACACTGCCTTCCAACTATTTTAATACTTCACACACTTTGATAGATGTTCTAAATTCCTTGACTATTAGGGTTTCTCATTTCACATGGTGGGTGCTTCTAAGGTAACTCGCAAACCGAGACCTTGCTTGTCATTATCGAATGTAAAATTAACCTCATTAATTAATTGGTAAATGACCTACACTAAACCATTAGTAACGAACTTCACTGTAGTTAGGTTTTAGGTAGGTTAGTTAGACGGGGGGTTAGATTATTTTTTGGGGGTTTTTTTGGGAAGGGCGGACCCATTTAGGGTTTTGATCCCTAGCCACGGGCACCAATTGGTAAATTAGGGACTGTGGTTGTCAGCCACGATGGGAGTCAAATCCCAACGATCAAATTTTTACCATTGGGCTAACCACGATTCCGACCCACGGTGCACAAATTTAAAAAAAAATTAATTTTTTAATTTTTTTTTCTATGCACTTAATGTCTTTTGTTGCATTTTTGGAATGATTTTCTGATGTTTTTGAAATTGGTGATCATGTTTTTATATGTTTTTGTATTTTTATGCGTTTTTTTATTTATTTTGACATTTTAGGATTTTTTTTCATTTTTTTCTTGTTTATTATTATTTTTGCTCAGACTTTGACCAATAGAGCGAGGGAGAGCGATCTCCTTTGCGACCTTTATGGTGATCTTACTAACAAAGAGCGAGAATGGCTCGTTGTAGTGGGGTTTTGTTACATCTTGAACCTCCCCACTATTCGTATTGATCAGGCATATCTGATTGCCTTGGCCCATCATTGGAATGTGTGGACCAAAATATTTCACCTATTGATGGGTGAGATGACTGTTAGTTTGGAGGATATCTACTGCATCTTTCGCCTATCGATTGATGGTGAGCCTATCACCTCTTATCCTAACATAGCTAGGATGGCCTGTCACCTCTTCTCCTACCATGGGGGCATCCATATCGAAGAGTGATTCATGGCTCAATTCTCACAGAGGGAGGTTGTGCTTATTCTCCTGATTATTCAGATAGTACTCCTGGATTCTTCAGGTGCGAGGTTCTCTTGGAACCTCCTGGCTCAAACCAGAGAGGTTAAGGTGAGCTCTATCGCATGACCTCTCATTATGTCATGGGTGAGCGCCCTGCTAGCATAGCTCTACCATGAGCTATATCAGATCACACGTTGAAGTAGATTCGGCATCAACTATAGCATCCTCCTCCAGGTTTGGGGCTGGTAGCACATCCTGATCGAGCACCCTATTGATTTACCCCTGTCGATCAATGACATTTACGATGAGATTCAGTGCTATACTTCCTACTGTACCTAGGAGTGCAAGGGCTTCAGGAGTAGGTCTCATGCTGGAGACCTAGAGCAATACATTGGTAGATTCGCATAGATCCATCCTTAGCATATACGGTGGTGACCGTATATGGACTTCCTAGCTTGGAAAAAGGTGGATAGGTACCACTATCGAGCGCATAAAGATAGATGGATCATCGGTTGGAAGGTCGTAATTAATGAGTACCACTTTTAATCTCGCATCCTGAGGTAGTTTGGGATCTAACAGGATGTCCCAAAGATGCTGCTCATCTATAGATGCCTAGTCCTAGAGAGGGACCTGATATGGCCTCAGGTTACTCCACTGGGGGAAGATGACGATGACTTTCAGGAGTCAGGCCAGGTAGACACAGGTACTACTCCTGACTATAATGACTGGTGGGCAGAATTTCGGTGGCATGGAGAGGGTCCACTAGACCGACCAACTAGAGGATTTGTAGTAGAGGATGCAGAGGTGGACCCTCATGGGTGTAGGACCTGCCAAAGGATAGAGGGTGCATGGGACACAAGGGTAGCTCCAGAGGAGGTCCCACATGTGGAGGCAGAGGAGGAGGTATTATAGGAAGGATGAGGCACCTTCAAAAAATGATATTGGGCTACTAAGAGCCTAGATTGTCGACCTCCAGAGCCAATTTGGGAGACTGCAGAAACAACTACTTCATAGAGATACTTCTATCGCCACTTTGGAGGTGAAGCTAGAACAAGGGGAGAGGCAATGACAGTAATATGAGGAGAAGATGAAAACTCTCCACGCATAGGCTACCACTGTAAGCACTCAGATCACACAACTCACTGGCCAGCGAGATGTGGCACATGCACAACTAAGTGTCATGACTACTAAGAGGGACCTGCTGAGGGCAGCGATGGGGGCCCCTCATCCACATAGGCTGTCATGCCACCTCCAGTAGTGCCATCTTCTTTATTGCCAGTAGGCCATGATCCCATGGCAAAGATCAAGAGGCTTCATTCTCTCATGGAGTAGGGTAATGAGTGAGATATAGCACACATAACTCACATATCCTAGTTGGAGGGCTACATCAGGCTGATAGGTGGGAAGGTACCAGAGGATACCCATAATACAGGGACTCAGTCGTCCAAGTCTAGGACTAGGGAGACTAGTCTTCTGCTAGCTCGAGCCACAAGACGCATAGGATTGAGAGGACTCACAGGTTCTCGAGTACTCATGGTGCTAGCTCGTAGAGGACTCACAAGGATGGTAGAGGTGATGGATGTGCCTCACAACTTGGGGATGTAGGCCCTGTTTAGTATAGATATTAGAGATACTTTGTACCAGTTTTGAGTGTAAGGTCGAGGACCTACACAATTGTAGCCTGTGGGCATTTTGATATACCCTGATACTATGTACTCTTTGACACATATTTATATGATATGACAGTTTATCTCATTATATGTGTATTTTATTTTTGGTAATTTATGTTTATGTTATGCACATGGATGTAATGCAGATATTTGATTTATTGCTATATGATGTGATTTATGGATGACATGCACTAGCTAGATGATGTGGATGTAGTGATATAAATGTGTAGATGGACTACTTTATGATGCTATGTATACGAATGCAATGTTTGATATTTAATGCAGTTTTAATCTTGCTTCACTTGTATGCATCTACTTTATGTTGTTTATGACATGATTCGTGCCATGTTTGTATTGCATGTATTTTTGATGATATTTGATCTATTGTAAATGGACATGTATGTTTTAATCACTTAAAACACAATGTATGCAACATGATATGAGGTTTTAACAATCTAATGAATGACACCAAAAAATGTATAACAATCATGGATTGTAGTTGCTTTATCTCTTTGTGAAAGATAATACACCCATATGTGAGATGCAATGATGTTTGTCTTCTGTTCATAAGCTTTTGTAAATTAAAAGAATATGTATAATATAATCAGTGGCCGTCTAAATATCATTTTTGACATACATCCGGTATCTAATTATATAGTACAAATAATTCTAATAAACAAACTCTCATAAAATAAATTGATGTTTTGTGATTGTATTTGAAAATTTGATTGTTGCTATTTGTGAATTTTTGAGGTTTACCATGAGACTCAAACACCCTAGTTCACTGATCAAAAGTTGTATACTAACCACACTAGACTTATGAAACATAAGGTTTTCACTAGGATAGGCCCTAAATTTTCATTATTCCTATGTGTGCAAGTGAGTATATTTGATAAGGTACAAGCATACCCCAATGTCAGGCAGGATTCTTTTAGCCCATTGCTAAGATCGGGGGTCCGCAACTGTCTAACCCGATCCTAGGTTTAGATTTTAGTTGGACTACACCACTAGGCAATACATGACACCTGAAGCTAGCTCTTCCACATTCTAGCATTGGTCTAAACATAAGAAAATGCTAATGCATCAGACATACCGTCATGCGTAAGGAAATCTAGATCACTGCCTCTAGATCATTACCTCTAGAACTCTACCTTTGGATCACCTCTGGATTATCATTATCTCTGACTCATCCACTAGAACATTCATAAGACTATCATATTTGTAGGATCATCAATACAGTTGCCTTTACTGTAGGTTACCTCCCAAAGTATACTTGGATCACAATCATTTATTTCTTTATGATAAGGCTATCAATAATTTTAGAAAACTTTTATTATACTTGGTTTCCTTATATAAAAACCATACAACATCCCTTTTATCTTATTCCATTCATTCATGTTTATCCATCGACAATTCATTTTTAATCTGTAGTCTCTCTTTTATTTTTGTAAATAAAATATTTGTGAACGATTATTTCCTCCACAAATTTTACAACTATGGAGATTCCAACATTTCTCTATCTTATGTCCATAGCTATCACAATGATTACATATATTCCCTATTATAGGATTACTTTTTCCTATCACAAGTTTAGTTCCTGATTCCTTGTTCCTCATCTATCCTATTTATCCAACACCTTCACATTTTGGTTTTATTTTTGGTACAATTGACTCTTTCATTCCTTGTCCATATTTTCCCAAACCCGTGTCTTTATTTCCCATTTTATCTAATAATTTTGAACTAATTTCTTTAGTATACCTTTCAAATAACCAAAAAGATCATCATACTAATCCTTATCCACATCAACAAAACTTTGAGCATCACTATCTCTATCATCATTTGAATCCATGTCATCATCAATTTGATAGCATAAGATTTTTTCGAACAATCATGAATTGTATTTAAATTCTTTGTGTCACATGTAGCATCTATTTTTGTAACAAGTTCCTCTATCTCTATCATGAATTCTAAATCACAAGTATGATTGCTTGCATCATAATTTTTCTTTTCATTTTTATGAGGATCATAGCTTGTATTTTTTTCTTTTTGATGAATATCACTAGTGTCACAACATGCATCTATCATCATAGGCCTTAAATCATTTGTATCACAACAAACATCTTTTATTATTGGTTTATTCCCTAATTATTCAACCTTTCCTTGCTTTCTTATCTTGGAACATTTAGAGTGATTATTCCCTTGTAGATTATTTTCCATAGACTAACATGTACAATAACAAAATTTTCATAGCGATCATTAGCATCATTAAGTATACTTTTCATGCATTATTTAAGCATTACAAATTCTCCTCGTTCGCTTCATCGGTAATATCAACAAGCTTATTTTTCAAATGTTTAGTCATTTCCTCTTGTTTTCTATTATGGCCTTTGAGAAATTCATTAGAAAGTAATACCATATATATTATCTTTCCTATATCACTAGGTAATGTGAAAACACCTTTAGAATATTCAACTACTTCATCAAGATTTGAACTTAGATAATTTCCTAGCATTGAAAATTTTTCATCTTTGGCTTCTGTCATGATTGATTGTAAGATTCTTTTTTCCTTCATTGATGTATCCTTTTGTTCAATTTTTGCTATCATGTATTGAGTGCAAGATTTTAAATTTTGTAACATTTCCTTAGTCTCTTCTAGTGGGTCATCTTGAATGTATATATTTTTTTCTTGAAAACATAATTTTTCCACTTCAATTGTTTTGATAACTCATATTTTTGTATTTTTATTTTTTGATCATTTATTTTTCTTTTCACTTGCTTTTTGTTTGCCATGTTCCCTTGAAGTTGAAAACCTTATGTCTCGCTAGTTTAAATAGTTAAAGTTTCTAAATTAAATTCTATGAAGTAGAATCCTTTATATCTCCCTAATACTTAAAAAACTAAAAAATAAGATTTACAAATTTAAATTTCTAAATTTGAAGTAGAATTCATTTTGACTCTCAAATAATTAAATTGTAAAAATTCAATAACCTTTGATTTCAAAAACTTCTAAATTAAATTTTCAAAGAAAATTATTAAGAACCTTCTAACTTCTAACTTAAATTAATCAAAGTCCTACTTATCTCTTCTTGTAACTTATCCCTAATTTATTTAACTATCTCCTTCAACTTAATTAAATCTAGTAATCCCAAAACCTTATAAGTCCAAAATATTAAATGAACCTTAGCAAATTTGAAAATTAAATAATATACCTCCATTCGTACCTATTCAGTTCACATGTTGCCACCTTGACTATCATTTTGTCTTCATTCTTCATGCTGCCAATTTGCCTTTGGTTTCTACCCTGCCACTCTACCTTTAGTCTTTGCACTGCCATTATTTTGTGCTTCCACTATGCCTTGGTTTGTTTGATGAATACCTCAAATCACTTTATCTTTCTTACTACACTGTGTTGATTTTGCTTTGGGTTATCAACTACCTTTGAATGCCATTGACACTGCCTTCCAACTATTTTAATACTTCACACACTTTGATAGATGTTCTAAATTCCTTGACTATTAGGGTTTCTCATTTCACATGGTGGGTGCTTCTAAGGTAACTCGCAAACCGAGACCTTGCTTGTCATTATCGAATGTAAAATTAACCTCATTAATTAATTTGTAAATGACCTACACTAAACCATTAGTAACGAACTTCACTGTAGTTAGGTTTTAGGTAGGTTAGTTAGACGGGGGGTTAGATTATTTTTTGGGGATTTTTTTGGGAAGGGCGGACCCATTTAGGGTTTTGATCCCTAGCCACGGGCACCAATTGGTAAATTAGGGACTGTGGTTGTCAGCCACGATGGGAGTCAAATCCCAACGATCAAATTTTTACCATTGGGCTAACCACGATTCCGACCCACGGTGCACAAATTTAAAAAAAAAATTAATTTTTTAATTTTTTTTTCTAGGCACTTAATGTCTTTTGTTGCATTTTTGGAATGATTTTCTGATGTTTTTGAAATTGGTGATCATGTTTTTATATGTTTTTGTATTTTTATGCGTTTTTTTATTTATTTTGACCTTTTAGGATTGTTTTTCATTTTTTTCTTGTTTATTATTATTTTTGCTCAGACTTTGACCAATAGAGCGAGGGAGAGCGATCTCCTTTGTGACCTTTACGGTGATCTTACTAACAAAGAGCGAGAATGGCTCGTTGTAGTGGGGTTTTGTTACATCTTGAACCTCCCCACTATTCGTATTGATCAGGCATATCTGATTGCCTTGGCCCATCATTGGAATGTGTGGACCAAAATATTTCACCTATTGATGGGTGAGATGACTGTTAGTTTGGAGGATATCTACTGCATATTTCGCCTATCGATTGATGGTGAGCCTATCACCTCTTATCCTACCATAGCTAGGATGGCCTGTCACCTCTTCTCCTACCATGGGGGCATCCATATCGAAGAGTGATTCATGGCTCAATTCTCACAGAGGGAGGTTGTGCTTATTCTCCTGATTATTCAGATAGTACTCCTGGATTCTTCAGGTGCGAGGTTCTCTTGGAACCTCCTGGCTCAAACCAGAGAGGTTAAGGTGAGCTCTATCGCATGACCTCTCATTATGTCATGGGTGAGCGCCCTGCTAGCATAGCTCTACCATGAGCTATATCAGATCACACGTTGAAGTAGATTCGGCATCAACTATAGCATCCTCCTCCAGGTTTGGGGCTGGTAGCACATCCTGATCGAGCACCCTATTGATTTACCCCTGTCGATCAATGACATTTATGATGAGATTCAGTGCTATACTTCCTACTGTACCTAGGAGTGCAAGGGCTTCAGGAGTAGGTCTCATGCTGGAGACCTAGAGCAATACATTGGTAGATTCGCATAGATCCATCCTTAGCATATACGGTGGTGACCGTATATGGACTTCCTAGCTTGGAAAAATGTGGATAGGTACCACTATCGAGCGCATAAAGATAGATGGATCATCGGTTGGAAGGTCGTAATTAATGAGTACCACTTTTAATCTCGCATCCTGAGGTAGTTTGGGATCTAACAGGATGTCCCAAAGATGCTTGCTCATCTATAGATGCCTAGTCCTAGAGAGGGACCCGATATGGCCTCAGAGTTACTCCACCGGGGGAAGATGACGATGACTTTCGGGAGTCGAGGCCGGGTAGACACGAGTACTACTCCTGACTATAATGACTGGTGGGCAGACTTTCGGTGGCATGGAGAGGGTCCACTAGACCGGCCAACTAGAGGATTTGTAGTAGAGGATGCAGAGGTGGACCCTCATGGGTGTAGGACCTGCCAAAGGATAGAGGGTGCATGGGACACAAGGGTAGCTCCAGAGGAGGTCCCACATGTGGAGGCAGAGGAGGAGGTATTATAGGAAGGATGAGGCACCTTCAAAAAATGATATTGGGCTACTAAGAGCCTAGATTGTCGACCTCCAGAGCCAATTTGGGAGACTGCAGACACAACTACTTCATAGAGATACTTCTATCGCCACTTTGGAGGTGAAGCTAGCACAGGGGGAGAGGTAATGACAGTAATATGAGGAGAAGATGAAAACTCTCCACGCATAGGCTACCACTGTAAGCACTCAGATCACACAACTCACTGGCCAGCGAGATGTGGCACATGCACAACTAAGTGTCATGACTACTAAGAGGGACCTGCTGAGGGCAGCGATGGGGGCCCCTCATCCACATAGGCTGTCATGCCACCTCCAGTAGTGCCATCTTCTTTACTGCCAGTAGGCCATGATCCCATGGCAAATATCAAGAGGCTTCATTCTCTCATGGAGGAGGGTAATGAGTGAGATATAGAACACATAACTCACATATCCTAGTTGGAGGGCTACATCAGGCTGATAGGTGGGAAGGTACCAGAGGATACCCATAATACAGGGACTCAGTCGTCCAATTCTAGGACTAGGGAGACTAGTCTTCTGCTAGCTCGAGCCACAAGACGCATAGGACTGAGAGGACTCACAGGTTCTCGAGTACTCATGGTGCTAGCTCGTAGAGGACTCACAAGGATGGTAGAGGTGATGGAGGTGCCTCACAACTTGGGGATGTAGGCCCTGTTTAGTATAGATATTAGAGATACTTTGTACCAGTTTTGAGTGTAAGGTCGAGGACCTACACAATTGTAGCCTGTGGGCATTTTGATATACCCTGATACTATGTACTCTTTGACACATATATTTATATGATATGACAGTTTATCTCATTATATGTGTATTTTATTTTTGGTAATTTATGTTTATGTTATGCACATGGATGTAATGCAGATATTTGATTTATTGCTATATGATGTGATTTATGGATGACATGCACTAGCTAGATGATGTGGATGTAGTGATATAAATGTGTAGATGGACTACTTTATGATGCTATGTATACGAATGCAATGTTTGATATTTAATGCAGTTTTAATCTTGCTTCACTTGTATGCATCTACTTTATGTTGTTTATGACATGATTCGTGCCATGTTTGTATTGCATGTATTTTTGATGATATTTGATCTATTGTAAATGGACATGTATGTTTTAATCACTTAAAACACAATGTATGCAACATGATATGAGGTTTTAACAATCTAATGAATGACACCAAAAAATGTATAACAATCATGGATTGTAGTTGCTTTATCTCTTTGTGAAAGATAATACACCCATATGTGAGATGCAATGATGTTTGTCTTCTGTTCATAAGCTTTTGTAAATTAAAAGAATATGTATAATATAATTAGTGGCCGTCTAAATATCATTTTTGACATACATCCGGTATCTAATTATATAGTACAAATAATTCTAATAAACAAACTCTCATAAAATAAATTGATGTTTTGTGATTGTATTTGAAAATTTGATTGTTGCTATTTGGGAATTTTTGAGGTTTACCATGAGACTCAAACACCCTAGTTCACTGATCAAAAGTTGTATACTAACCACACTAGACTTATGAAACATAAGGTATCCACTAGGATAGGCCCTAAATTTTCATTATTCCTATGTGTGCAAGTGAGTATATTTGATAAGGTACAAGCATACCCCAATGTCAGGCAGGATTCTTTTAGCCCATTGCTAAGATCGGGGGTCCGCAACTGTCTTACCCGATCCTAGGTTTAGATTTTAGTTGGACTACACCACTAGGCAATACATGACACCTGAAGCTAGCTCTTCCACATTCTAGCATTGGTCTAAACATAAGAAAATGCTAATGCATCAGACATACCGTCATGCGTAAGGAACTCTAGATCACTGCCTCTAGATCATTACCTCTAGAACTCTACCTTTGGATCACCTCTGGATTATCATTATCTCTGACTCATCCACTAGAACATTCATAAGACTATCATATTTGTAGGATCATCAATACAGTTGCCTTTACTGTAGGTTACCTCCCAAAGTATACTTGGATCACAATCATTTATTTCTTTATGATAAGGCTATCAATAATTTTAGAAAACTTTTATTATACTTGGTTTCCTTATATAAAAACCATACAACATCCCTTTTATCTTATTCCATTCATTCATGTTTATCCATCGACAATTCATTTTTAATCTGTAGTCTCTCTTTTATTTTTGTAAATAAAATATTTGTGAACGATTATTTCCTCCACAAATTTTACAACTATGGAGATTCCAACATTTCTCTATCTTATGTCCATAGCTATCACAATGATTACATATATTCCCTATTATAGGATTACTTTTTCCTGTCACAAATTTAGTTCTCGATTCCTTGTTCCTCATCTATCCTATATATCCAAGACCTTCACATTTTGGTTTTATTTTTGGTACAATTGACTCTTTCATTCCTTGTCCATATTTTCCCAAACCCGTGTCTTTATTTCCCATTTTATCTAATAATTTTGAACTAATTTCTTTAGTATACCTTTCAAATAACCAAAAAGATCATCATACTAATCCTTATCCACATCAACAAAACTTTGAGCATCACTATATCTATCATCATTTGAATCCATGTCATCATCAATTTGATAGCATAAGATTTTTTCGAACAATCATGAATTGTATTTAAATTCTTTGTGTCACATGTAGCATCTATTTTTGTAACAAGTTCCTCTATCTCTATCATGAATTCTAAATCACAAGTATGATTGCTTGCATCATAATTTTTCTTTTCATTTTTATGAGGATCATAGCTTGTATTTTTTTCTTTTTGATGAATATCACTAGTGTCACAACATGCATCTATCATCATAGGCCTTAAATCATTTGTATCACAACAAACATCTTTTATTATTGGTTTATTCCCTAATTATTCAACCTTTCCTTGCTTTCTTATCTTGGAACATTTAGAGTGATTATTCCCTTGTAGATTATTTTCCATAGACTAACATGTACAATAACAAAATTTTCATAACAATCATTAGCATCATTAAGTATACTTTGCATGCATTATTGAAGCATTACAAATTCTCCTCTGCTTGCTTCACTGGTAATGTCAACAAGCTTATTTTTCAAATGTTTAGTCATTTCCTCTTGTTTTATATTATGGCCTTTGAGAAATTCATTAGAAAGTAATACCATATATATTATCTTTCCTATATCACTAGGTAATGTGAAAACACCTTTAGAATATTCAACTACTTCATCAAGATTTGAACTTAGATAATTTCCTAGCATTGAAAATTTTTCATCTTTGGCTTCTGTCATGATTGATTGTAAGATTATTTTTTCCTTCATTGAAGTATCCTTTTGTCCAATTTTTGCTATCATGTATTGAGTGCAAGATTTTAAATTTCGTAACATTTCCTTAGTCTCTTCTATTGGGTCATCTTGAATGTATATTTTTTTTTCTTGAAAACATAATTTTTCCACTTCAATTGTTTTGATAACTCATATTTTTGTATTTTTATTTTTTGATCATTTATTTTTCTTTTCACTTGCTTTTTGTTTGCCATGTTCCCTTGAAGTTGAAAACCTTATGTATCGCTAGTTTAAATAGTTAAAGTTTCTAAATTAAATTCTATGAAGTAGAATCCTTTATATCTCCCTAATACTTAAAAAACTAAAAAATAAGATTTACAAATTTAAATTTCTAAATTTGAAGTAGAATTCATTTTGACTCTCAAATAATTAAATTGTAAAAATTCAATAACCTTTGATTTCAAAAACTTCTAAATTAAATTTTCAAAGAAACTTATTAAGAACCTTCTAACTTCTAACTTAAATTAATCAAAGTCCTACTTATCTCTTCAATTGTAACTTATCCCTAATTTATTTAACTATCTCCTTCAAATTAATTAAATCTAGTAATCCCAAAACCTTATAAGTCAAAAATATTAAATGAACCTTAGAAAATTTGAAAATTAAATAATATACCTCCATTCGTACCTATTCAGTTCACATGTTGCCACCTTGACTATCATTTTGTCTTCATTCTTCATGCTGCCAATTTGCCTTTGGTTTCTACCCTGCCACTCTACCTTTAGTCTTTGCACTGCCACTATTTTGTGCTTCCACTATGCCTTGGTTTGTTTGATGAATACCTCAAATCACTTTGGTTTTCTTACTACACTGTGTTGATTTTGCTTTGGGTTATAAACTACCTTTGAATGCCATTGACACTGCCTTCCAACTATTTTAATACTTCACACACTTTGATAGATGTTCTAAATTCCTTGACTATTAGGGTTTCTCATTTCACATGGTGGGTGCATCGTAACATAATATTCCTTAGAGAAATGTTCCAGGTGCCTAATACTTTTAATGCATAATGGTAAGGAGAGAATGAGCACTGCACTATTCCTTCAATTTTCTATTGACCGTTACATTCCAAATTCTACATTGGACTTGGTTTACCTTCCAAGATAATGAGCTAGGTTGCCTATTCGAATGCTATGAATTGTTTTACCTTCTAAGTTGAGTTGTCCATTTGTATACCAAGTTGGGATATTTGTGTGTTGCATCTGAAGTAACATTGAGATATTCTCCTACTGGTTTGGAAACTATTCATCGAGCTACACTAGTCTCAATAGCATTGTGAAAACACTTTGCTTCATCTTAGATTCTTCTGAGTTCTACATTTGTTTGACTCCCTTTTGAATGCAATGTTGGCTTGATTCTATTTTGTTTTGAGCACTTATATTTTCCCTTTAACTCTTATGCCTTTATTCTCTTGCTTGAGGCAATACTAACTCTATTTACAACACTATCATCAATAATATTTGGTGCTCTTCCTTGTTGCTCTCCTTTGGTGCTCTTCATTTTTGTTCTTCTTTGGAGCTTTGACTTAGATGTTATGCTTTTCTTCTTGATTTTACAAGATCTTCCTTTATACTTATAAATGTAGCTTGGAAATTTATAATACTTCCTTTATTTTTGTAACAAATTCTTCTATTTTTTTGACCTTTCTTTCTCTTTGAAGTTGGTCACATAAATCTTCTTAGTTGTATAACATCAATTGTACCAATTTCTTTCTTTGTTTATGTTGTCCTCTAAAAAAAATGAACCCACTTTTCCTTGAAAGGTATCTTGCTTGAACTTACGTTGGCTTATCTATCTATGATCTTCATAATGGTTGCCTTGTCTTGCATAGACTGCTCAATTTATGGTCGTGTATCTATTCTTATTCACTAGTCTAAATATCCTTCCCTATTCATTGGTCGAATAGAGATCACTATCCTTTTGTAGCTTTCACCTAATACAAGCTTCTCATAAGATTCTTTCTTTAATAACTCTTTACCTTATAAAACTTTCTTTAATATTGGCCTCTCAGGCCTATATCATCTATTTTGGTTTCTCTGAAACCTATATATCTGTTTTGTTTCTTCACAAAACTTCTTCAAGCCTCCTTTCAATATTTTAATATGGGGTTTATATATATGGCCTCTTCTCTTTTCCTATTAGGGCCACAAATCTTCATAAAAGACCTCTTTCTCTAAAGGGTCTCAATTCTCTGGTTCTTTGAACTATAGACTCCTATATTTGAAGAGTATTTATCCCTGGCCTCTCCTCTTGGACCAATTGTCAAGGTCTATATGACCCGAATCTTCAATATTCTTGAAAAATTTTATCAAGGCATTTTTGCTTAAGATCTAAATCCAAAATATCAATATCAAGGTCTATCTTCAAGACCCAAAACTATAATAACCTACAACTCAAATCAATCCCTGCTTGATAAAAACCTTTTACCTTCTTCTTGCATCTGAACATGAAAGTGTTCTCTATATTTTATAGGAAGCTTCTCACTTCTTTGAAGATCAATATCTATTGTGGAAAATATTAGGTTGATCCTAAGAACTCCAATAATGATTCTCCTCCTAACTAGAGAACCCAATTATATCAAGGTGACTATAAACTTCCCTGATTCTCCAAACAAGATAACTTAATTATACCTTCTTCAACTTTCTTTATAGAAACCAGTTGCTAGGAATTTTTCTATCCTTTAAAATACTTTATCAATTTTAATACTGTCTATTTGCTTGAATAATCAATTGTCTTCAAGTTGATTCATCCAAATATGGGTCCTTCACTGGTTATCCTTCAACCTAGTGGAAAGACCCTAGATTTTAAATTTTCAAATTTTATTGTTGAGTCCTAGTCTTCACTAGATATGCTTGCAACAATGGAAATACACTAGCCTTCTTGTCACATTGAATAAAACTCAATTTATTATGTAGCTAATAAAAAATAACTTGTGCAAGAACCTTCTTGCTTGTATCTATGATACCATTGATAGCTTTCTTAATAGATAAACTCATAGAAAGCTTTATCCAAGATCATAGATAAGTCAAATGCCTACCTGTAACCACAAAAAATGGCTCACACCTAGGCTGACTATTTGCAATTGATAAAAGATAAGCAAATAGGCATGCATAAATTGACAACAAGAAATGAACAAATACAAGGAATTCTTTATTAATTTCAATGGAGTCAAATTACAGATTCGTCCCTCTTAGGGATACCCATTTGATGGCATCTAATCCCTATCAAGGGTAGATGTGCATCAAATGCCTTCTAGGGTGACATGAACTGCTCTAGGGTGTCGATGACCCTCTTATCCATGATTAGAGGTATTCGCTGCATTGAATGGGACGACCCTGTTAATCATGTATTCAAGAAACAATAAGAAGCATGTTAAAAGCAAAGGTAGCCTCTCTTGATGAGGCCTTTAGAAGGTATTAGCATAAAAGATATCATGACTATCAATAATCAAGAAGATGCAAGAAATATGCTAAAACTATGTAAAACATGAAAATATTATCATAAAACATGTAAGCTCAAGAACATCTAACTATCCAGTAACCTAATTACAAGATTGAAAGCATGGAGGTATGAAAAATATCCATTAGAGTGCTAAATACCACAATGAAAGCAACATGCATAAAAACTATAAATCTATCTGTCAGGGGTCTCTAAATTGCTAATTAAACCAGTAATAAAGCTAATCTATCCTAACTAAATAATCTACAAAAGGGAAAACAAGGGAATCTCCCCTAATTTGCTCACCACGGGTCTGATGCACAAGTGGCACTATTGACCGTGACTGAGAGCCACGGTGGAACTCTGAGTAGGTTTGCCCTTCAAATTAGGTCTTTCTCTCTAATCCACCTTATCAAATTGATGTCCAAGGGTTGCCTCTATGTCCTCTAATAGGTTTGGCGGTTGAATTGGTATGATAGTGCACTGATTGCACGAATTGGTGTTTCTTGGCTCTCCTAGGATCTTAGGGCTTCCATTGCAATTCGATATCTAATTGGGAAGAAAAAGTATCCCTCTCAATGCATCTATGTGAGTATGCAATTCGATAGGGATTCATTGCTTAATTGATAAAATGTTCTCTCGAATTATCCTCAATTTAGAGGGGGGATCTTATAGCATTGGCCTAGGGCTAGGGGTGGCTTCCTCATGAAGCCAAGATCAATATTGGGCAGTTGAACCAGTTGGATGGAATGATCCAGAACCTTCGTCTCTCAAACCATTCCAATATGTAACTAATTAACCATTGCAACCAACTTTGGGTCAGATGAAGGCTAACTGACTCTGAGTGTTGATCGTGGTTGACATGTGCGGTGAGTACTGCTAACCACGGGTGTCAGCAATGACTAGCACTGACTAGGCAAAGGTGCTCAAATGAGTGGTAAAAACCACTGCTATACCTTGGATCTATCCAAAGGTCCTCCATATGGTCTTCTAGCATGTACCATATGAGTAGTCGCCTCAATATGACGAGTTTTAGGTGTCTACAAATGCCCCTTTTGAGATGCATTATGATTTTGAACAACGCTGAGCAAAAATAGACCTCCTAAAATGATGTCATAGGTTGGATGATGATCATTGATATGATAAACATTAGATGCCCTGAGTCTAGTAAAAGGACATGCATCCTTGAGTCACTGCTTCCAACTAGGTGAAAGGGTTAAATTTTAAAAAGTTTGCACTCATCATCAGACATTCAGATAGCATCAATGCCAAGTAAGCTTTCACGCCTGTCAATTTGAAAGGACGAGAGTTATATACTAAGTGTCATATTTGTTATTTTCCCTAAGCAAAGGGGTAAGCTTATGATATTCTTTGGTAATGATTGAAAACTGGTAGTTTCCCATTGGGTAGGATTTTTCAAAATTGGTGGTTTCCCGCTAGGCAGGATTTTTCAAAATTGTCTATTCTCGTTGGGCGGGTTTTTCCAAACTGTCTATTTTTCGTTGGGCGGGATTCTTCAAATCGATTGTTCTTGACCTTTGGTTTGGTCGGTTGACCTATTGTAAAAAGGTTTTGGGGTCCTTTCAAAACCTGCTTTTAATATAATTTTAACCTACCAAAAAAAATATAACATTTTTTTCGAAAAACATGCCCTAGATCTGTAAAAACAACCCCACTTCGCTAAAATTGTTGCTCTAATACCAAATGTTATGAACTTCTCTTCTCATAACAATAAATCATTCAATAATTTACATAAATATCAACATGCATCCACAAATAAATTACACAATAAAATAGAGATTGATTATACCCTTGAGGTAGGGCAACACTCTACAATGTTCCTTATTGGATGGAAACCACTCCACAAGGTCTTCAACTCTATGAGACAAGGCTTCTACAAGAATACTCCATACATATTCTTTTACAATGACAGAACATCTCTCTTTATACAAGAGTGATGGTTCACCTTCCATGAGTTACAAAGTGCATAATAATATGATAATATTCCTTGCATTTACATATGACAATATTCCCTAATGGTTACATATATGATTCTATTACATACCTATTTCTAAATTGACATGTGGCTTTTTTTACTCAATAGTTAATTTATGGCTTATACCATTATACAATACAATATTAAATTATTAAGTATCTATCTTGGGTACCTAACATATTCTCTTACATATGGCTTGTGGTGAATGTTATGCTTCATGTGATTACTAGAAGGTCTTATGAAATCGAACATGATATCAGAGAAAATATAGAATGAATTTATTCAATTACAAGGAGAGATCATTTTTGAAGCAATTTTGAGGAAGATCTTATTTGACAATTTTTAGTGTTTTTCCTTAATAAAAAAGTGGGAACTTAGATTTCAAGGATCTATTGTGTGAAGATAAGGTATTAGATCAAGAGAAATATTCATAAATAGGTTCATCGTGTTTTCCCTCTTTTGATATATAATCTATGTTGATTAGTTACTTTTGGTGGATGATTCCACTAATGCCCTAAAGAAGCAATTTTTGCTAATTTTTATGAATTGAATTTTTGAGGATTTCTCTAAACCCTAGTTATATTTTACAAAATTTTATAAAGAATCTATTTTCTTCTCTAGTTCGGATTTTATTTTCGCATTGATGCAATATAAATGAGAGGGTAATCTACATGCTTTTCGATGTTAGAAAGAATAATTTAAACATTTGACAAAATCAACCCTAGTTACCATATAAGCCTTGGATAGTCTTTAGTGCATGGCAAAGACCTCGAAGCCACTCGACAAGTTGTTTGATTAGCCAAATAAACTTTTATGTTGCTTTGGTAGAAGAGTATTGCTTAAGAAGTTATATTCTATAAAATATTACAAAGGGTAGATCATGGCAAATTGGATGAACCATTACATTTTTTTATTCTTTGCAAAAATTTAGAGCGGGTGCTATTGTCATGTTCGATTATCCCTAGTGGGGCAATCACATCTTCCTAAGAGCATGGGTTTTGGCTCAATCGAGGGCCTCTAGGAGTTTTTAAAAGGTTGACTCCTTGTTATGATGTGATCTTCAAGGCGCACTTGGTCTCAACAAAGGGAAAAGGGGTGCAAGAGATGAAAATAAAAAAACTCAACAAAAGAAAAAAGTGACGATGTGCCAAGAGATTCGTTATGATGTTATTGCAAAAAAAGGCTTGAACACTATGTGCCAATGATGAACACTTCCTCTTCTCGACATAGTGAAGCACATATGAGATCTACCAATTATTTGCAAGCATGATAAGGCTGGTCCCGTAGGAGTTTCAAACAACTGACTAGTCCAAAAATAGATGTAGGCCCCTCACACATACATATACTTAATAAAACCCAAAGAACAAGTAAAATATTACAAACAAATACATACACATAGAAACGGGTCAACAAGAGGCCACATATGGGTATACCAAAAATTTGACACACACACACACACACACACACATATATATATATATATATATATATATATATATATATATATATATATTAATTAATTTATTTATTACAAAGATTGTTCCAGAATTAGGGGTTTGAAATTACCCACAAGCCACTCAAGAACCAACTGTTTTTACAAAAATAAATGAAGGGAAAGCCTACAAAAGAATACAATTGCAAACTTATCGATCCTTTCTACAGTCTAAACTACTACTATTTATAGATTACAATAGGAAAATTTTCCCTCCAAAATTTGTAGGATGATTTAACTTTTTGTCTACCTTTTCCTAGGGATTCTAAATATTGAATGAGGTTGCCTTTGACCATTGTTTTTGTTAGTCTGCAAATGTCATGGTTGCAGGTCCCCATTACTTTGTCTTTAATAGCTCACCTACCTTTACTTGACTTGCAAAGCCAAAGTGTTCCTGGTAGATAGCCCATATTTTCTTAATAATGGTACACTGTATTCTTTTATTTTTTATTTTTGGAAATATGTGTACTTACCTAACTCCCCCTTAGTATTGGTGCACTTACTTTTCCTTCAAATTTGGTTACCTTTTTGAGATTTTTTATTGAATTCCCTATCTGTGACATCGAGAGTTTTATCCATGCAATCGTGACTTTGACTTCCACCCTTTTTTTGAGACTTTTATAAGTTTTGATAAGTTACTCCATTGGACTTCCTTATGGGACCTTCATTTTTCACCAAGTCTTATAAAAAATCTTGATCATTTCTCTTCCATGTCTTCAAGATCTTCCCTTAATTTTGCCTTATAATTTCTTCTTCTCTTGCTCATATCAATATTTTCTTTGTGGCCAAAGGTCCTTTTTCTAATATGTCTCTATGTATGCCACCTTGTCAGTGACTGAATTGATTATTTTGCAGATATAGAGAGACTTTCAACTTTTGTGGCCTTTTGATGAATGAGGGGAAGTATATGTCCCCTGACATCTTATGACAGAGAATTTTCATGAAGATTCATCCTTCCTCTAGTTGTTGGTTCCCTTCCCTTCATATTCCATCATTGAGGGTATCCTTGGATGTCTACTGAAGAGATGTTGCATGGGGTTCTAGAGGTCGTTTACCCAAGCAAATACAAATGATGGTGAGTCCTAACTTTGTTGTAGATAATGTTTGGGTTGATCCTCCTCTTATGGTCAAACTTTTAATTATCATCAAAAAGTCTCATCAATTTTTATCATGAGTGATGCATGGCTCAGATATCACTAAAAAGTATTTGGGTTGCTCATTGTGGGCTATCTCCTTATGAGGGTCATGTGATCATTTTACCTGCATAGTGTAAGGGTTTTCAAACCTGTCCTCATCCTTTGAAGATATCTAGTTGGTAAAAGTTGACATGGAATCTTTTTTGGTTGTGATGGTCTATGGTGCCTTGGTTTCTTCATCATTTTTGGGGGTGCAATCTAACTGTATTGTAGTGATTTATCACTACAGGTGCTAGTTTAGCACTTCTTGTGATTTTGTTTTTTTGATGCCTATATTTGCATCCAAAAAAGTCACATTTCCCTCCAAAATTTTAGCGTGTAAAATTTAGTGCCTTGGACACATCAAGCAATTTTAGTTGGGAGTAGTTTGTATTACAACACAGTTATGTGGTGTAACAACAAAATGCTTTGCTCTTAAGCTAGCGATCCTAAGATCTAACTCGATGACTATATTTCTTTTTTAGGCACCTGTGAATTTGTGGCATGAACCAACATTTCAATGAATAACAAATAGGAGGTCCATTGTGTGTTTAAACAATGACAATGACATAATGGTAATACTTTACTCTGTAAACAAAAGTTATAGGTTCAATTCATGATTATGTATTTTTGGGTCTTTATGACTACATTTTTGGGTCTACATCATAGTCTTGTCATGGGCTACGCAACACAGTGATAATTTATCAAAGCAACCTTTTTCCACATCATTTGTTATGGTGGAACAATGAGACTCCTATTCATATTCATATAGGTCAAGTGTTAGAATCTCATTTCCTATAGTTGCCTTGTAAAATTTTATTACGTATGAGGATTTTTTGGCAGAGTGGTGCATTGTATAAAACCATCAGATAGATGTATACCTTCAAGTTATGTTGTGTGTCACCTTGTGAACATCCCTTTGGCCCTTGTCTTAGGCATAATGTAGAAAGGCTTGGTGTCACCTAATGATCCATCGATCAAACTATTGGCACTTCTCCTTCGTTATTTGCTCGATGAGATGGTGTTTTTGCTTTATAGATTGAACAACGCTATAGGAAAGGTTCTAGAGCACATGTACTCAATTCACCTAGCAAAATTATACCAAATATATCCCTTATTATTACTAACCTCCATGTACCTTATGGTTTGTTTTTTAAAGGATCTTGTGCTATGGTATTGCTCTTGTTGATGGATTTGAGAGCTCTTGTGAGCACATTGAGGTTGAGGATTTTTTGGAGTAGAGCACTTTCAATTCAAAGTGAATGTGTGACCCTTTGGTTATATGGGAATGTGATAAATTTTAGCACTTGAGAGGTCTAGGGTTCGAACCCCTGACCATTCACCCTATAGTTTAGTTTTCATTTGATGGAGAACAATGATATGGTGACAATGGTAGTGCCTAGGTGGTCATCCATTTCACCTTGTTGATTATACCCAATCCAATATTAACAAATGGCATAAAGCCTTTTTGCATACTCGACTAGTGGCAACAGTTGTGGAGAAAAAGTGGCATTATAATCTATGACATGTGGTACTCTCAAATTGGTCATAAGTATATTCAAAATTTTGAATTTGAAATATTTTGGTGGCTTTTGTTAATGCATGGAGGACAAAACTTCTTGAGGTCATAATTGTTGCGCTTTGAGCCTTTTTTTCAAATCACATGATTTTTCGAGCTCTTTGCAATGGTACAATACTGTTGTTTTGTTATGTTAGTATAATTTGACAACTTTGTAAGAGTATTATGGACCACATATACCACATTTGTTAAGGGACATGTTACAAATTTTTAGAGGTTTTTTGGTTGCACAAGGAGTAGGTTTTGGATGATCATTGTAAGGTACAACTTATTCCTATGGACCCCTTTATAACCTTGAGAACTAATTATTTAGAAACTTGTTTATTTGCTTGATGATTTAGTTATAAATTATGGTCATTATATTGCATGTTGAAGATATTCTCATGGGAAACTCAACATCTTGGATTCAAAATGTAGAGTCATGACTTTGTGTTTGAGGAAGGGTGGATCCAATTCATGTGCCTTTGGTAATAGAAGACAATAGGATTCATTTTCTTTAATTAGTAGGAAAATTTGACCCAGATCATGCCTTAAGTTCCTTGAGAGTGAATGTAGGAGCATCTTGGATTTGATAGTATGTTCCTTAAAAGGAATTTTGTAGTCTTCCAAATGGTGATAAAGACTCAATTTTTGACATCTTATGAGTCTTCTAGTTGATGATGGAGGCTCACTACTTGGTGACTTGACAATCTTCTAGATGATGTGGGAGCCTTAGTTGTTCAAACATTTTTCGGCCTAATTGAGCATTTAATATGGGGTGAGATTATAACATCTCTAATGTCTTCTTTACTTGTACCCAAGCTTATATTAGCATCTCTAATGCATTATCTCCACCCCAACATAGGCCCAATGACACTAAAATAAGCCACTCAGACCATGGTTAACATTTAAAATAATAGAAAAGTGAGTTTTCTATGGTTTCAATTTGACAAATTCGTTTATTTAGCTTTTTGGTTATATTTTTTTGTGTGTGTGGAAAACACCCCAATTGGGATGCCACTTTTGGGTAAGTCCCAAGGAGGCAAGGGTATCTATTCCACCAAAAATGCCCAAGGTTTGCACCTGGCTTGCCCCCTTCTGCACACTCAATGAGCATGCCTAAAACAACAAAAACAAGAACAAACAAACACAAAAAACACAACAACAAACAAACAAACAAACAAAAAACACAAAGACAACAAAACAAACATAAAAAGAACAAAAACATTAAAAAAAAAAACACAAAACAAAACAAAAATAATACAAAAAACACACACACCGAAAAACTAAAAAGGAGGAAAAAATAAATAACTTTAGACTTTCTAGGCCAAAATACTTTTTAGGCAATATTCAACAAAGGAAATATAAGAAATATTTATCTAATCTAGGGAACTAAAATACCCTGACCGAACGAAAGAGAAGCAAAAACAAAGCAAAAAGGAATTAGGTACCTCTATTATTGGAGCCATCCAAAGAAAGGATAGAAAGAAGAGCTTCCCTTATTTGTCAATCCCACCATTTGGGAGGGTGGTTGTAGTAAGTAATATCACCATTGTCCAATATCCAAATAGCTAAAGCATCAAGCATCAACACTCCTATGCTTTTTGGTTATGTTTAAACATTATATTAAATGGTATAAATCTTGTGATATATATATATATATATATAGAGAGAGAGAGAGAGAGAGATATTTATGTGGAATTGAAACAAACCCCACCCTTATTACATCATTACCACGTAGTGGCATTGCAATAGCTTGTATATTATTCATGTGTCGCTTGGCAAGTTTCAAATATGGGTCTTTTCCTTGAAAATTTCTCAACCTAATCGGTTGAGCAAATTTCATTTGATATATATATATATATTATTACATAGGAGAGTTGGTTACAACCATTATTTTTAGTAACTTGGATAGGCAGGGTTGATTATATATAGTTTATTAAGATACTATGATAATAATGATCATAATATTATATTTTAATATCATATAACCAATTAAAAATAAATAAATAAATAAATAAAATTAAAATAATTAAATATTAAATTATTTATAATTTATAATATAATTTAATTGATATTTATAATTTTTATTTAATAAAATAGAAATTAAATTGAGTGGAATTAAACACAATATAACTTTTTTAAAAATAGTGTATTTTATTGCTAATGAACTTAACATGGCAAGGTAAAAACATAAAAAATAAACCTTGTAAATACTTTCAACAAATAAAAAAGGATAGTAAACCCTAGGTGTAGTCAAGCGATGGAACAAAGTGATAAATTTTGCTATAGTATTCATGAAAGGGATGCAAACCTTAGGTGCAGTCAAGCGTTGAAGGAAGAGGATTGTTCATAGATCGTCTCTTCAGTTTGTGAGAAAGCCTCTTTAGTCAGAAGAAATGTCTCTTACGGATCTTTGGGTTTGCGTATGGATGAACCTCTGTCCTCTATCAGGATTTTGGAGGATGAATTTGGGTTGGATCTAATTGATCATGAAGCCCAAACAATTATCTGCAAACTCAAGGGCAAAATACCAGGCCTAGAGGAGCTCAAAGGATACATTAAATATTGGTGGACTAGTATAGAATTCCAAGTAACTCTCCTACCCAAAAATTTCTTTTTTATTTCCTTTTCTAATTTAGCGAATAGAGATAGGGTAATGGATTATAGATATAATTGTTTTTTCGGACAAAGAGGTGTTTATATAAGACCTTGGACTCCTAGTTTCAACCCTTTTACAAAATAAGTTAATGGATTCCTAGTCTAGGTGAATCTTTATGCTCTCCCTATAGAGTTTTGGGGAGAATATATACACCAAAATTGATAATGTCATTAATGTATTTCAGTATATGGATGCCCAAATAAAGAAAACAATTTCCAGTAAAATTAATATGAGAAAAGCAAGATTGGTTGTTTAGATGGATTTTTTAGTTCGACCTCAATCCATTACTATCTCCTCAAGTAAAGGGGAATGAATATAAATGATTGAATATGAAAACTTCTCCCTAAGATGTTATGGTTGTCAGCAATATGGCCACCTGAAGAAGAGATACATGATCATCTGATTATGCTTTATTCATTCTTGGTGGAGGAGAAGGCCCTGCGTGTGAATGATTCAAAACCTTCAAATATCCCAATTCAAAAGAAAAATCTCATCCTCTAAAGGCACCAATTTTCTAGCAGGAATCATGCGAGCAACAAAAGACAACCCCAAAAGGAGAATTTGAATTAGATCATTAATAAAAGCTAAACGGTTAGTAAAGACCATCCAGATGGTTCCGTAGAAAATATTAGCACCTCAGATGGTATTCTTGAAGCTAATTATGAAATAATCAATGACGATCAATTTTATAAAAATTAAGATCCTACAAAATGTGTTACAACTAGATATTACATCAGGAGCTTGAAGTGCAAAAAATGCATTCTTAGATCTCGCCACTCTAAAGGAGGAAGAACCTTTGCTAAAAAAAAAAATCAAATTGATTTTCACTTTGATGGATGAATGTTATGTTTTTTTTCCTTCTATATATTGGAGTTATGTTAATGTAAGGGTTGGTCTTGTTGTTAGTTCCTTCAAAAAAAGTTGATTATGGAAACTTAGCAGTTTGAGGAAGATGGAGAATATCTTTGATAGAAATGAAAATATGGGTATGCTTTAATTAACTTGTTATAAATGTAATGAAATTAATGTAATGTTTTATTTTTGTAATAGGAGTGGCTCCCAATAGAAGCCACATATAGCTTATTTAAAAAAAACAAATAAAAAAGGATAGAAGTATATTTTAGGTCACATGTCTATCCTAACATTTTAGGTTTGAAGCATAAGATCTCATGAAAGAATACATCCTTCTTATCTTATTTTACTGCAATACATGATCAAAATTGATGTTCAATCACACTTAACCAGCTTACAATTAAAATTTATTTAAAACTATTTAAAAAGTACGTATAAATAAATGTTAAGACTTATTGAAAAGCATGGCAAATCCAAGTAATTTTTTTCTTCAAATTTAAATAACATAAAATTATAAATTTAGAGTATAAAAAATAAGATTTATAATTTTAATTACTCTTACAAATTCAATTCAATGCAATCAGTCTTGACTTTCAAGTATCATATTATAGACAGGTCATTGGTCAAAATATAACGACTCTGATATAACCATGTCAGATATCTTTATTTTTTTTTGGCTCGGGCATTAGGGTTGGGGTAATGATTGATTTAGCTTATACATAGGAAGAGTTAGGTGGTAGTTGAGATCAACTTTTATATTTGATTCCTAATTGTGTTTGTTGCACATATGAGACTTTACCCTCTCTAAGTGGCTAAGAGACTTTTCCCTCTCTAAGTGGCTAAGGGATTTGTATTGATTTTAATCTAAATTTGATATTTGCATATTATATTTGCTAGCAATTAGATCTTATTTATTGTTATAATTGGGTATACTTAATTTTGAATTATTGGATTTCTATAACTATTGTTGTAATTATTGAAGTTGTTTTATAACAAGTGGTGTCAGAGCTTCGATCTTGGTGACTTATGGGGTGATAATTTGCAATAGAAGGGCATGAGAACCTTTCTAGAACCTCTATAAAACTTCACTATTGCCTATGTTGGTAATTTTTTTGTATTTTTGTGGTCCATATTCTGGTGCAATTATCTTTTAGAATATATAACGCACCTCATATTCCAACAATCTTGAGAGAATTTTTTTTTTAAATACTCATAAGTATAGTCTATGTTCAAGGGTTATTCAATAATGTACTTAATGTAAGTTGTAATGCAACACTTCACTAAGATATAACATGGTCAGTGTCTACCTCTTGTGAATAGGAGTGGCCAATATCCTATAAGACCTACGGGTTTACCTTCATACCTCCATGGTATAAGGACACCTTAAATGGTCACCCTACCTTTCCTACATTCTCCACAAATGGGGAAAGTCTTGACCATAGAATTTAGGGATAGTCATTTCTCTTTTACTAACTTAAGTCTATCTAAGTTAGTCCCAACCTAAGTTCGTCTAGGTTGATGTTAGACATATGCCTTATAGATTAGATATTGCATCACTAAGATGGGGTATCTATCATTTATAGTGCTTTGTTACCCTCATATCCACAATGGGGTAGCTAAGGTGGTTATAATTTTCTAATGATAAACTCATATAGACCATCTATTGTCTAATACCTAACTTACTTGTATAAGACTCTCCTAACCTTCATGATAGGAGATAAGATCTAAACTAGATCTTCCAAAGATTACCTTATTTGGGCCCCACTTGAGTTCCGCACTCCAAGTGTAACTTATGCAAACATTATAGGTATTTTATTTTCATAATTACCTCATGTATAAACTCTATCATCCATTCCTTGAACATCTCTCTCAAATACATAAATAGGATGTTTATTTAAGTCCATCTACTTAAATAATTTAAAATATATCTCTTCATCAAGAAGTCACTTAAATAAGATGTAATCTCTATTTCCATTATTAATCCATAAAACATGATGATTTATACATCATAAATCAGAGTACAAAGCTACATCATACATATTTTGAGCATAATTGGAATTTCCATTACATACATACTTTATAAAGAGTAAAGCAATACATCAATTCCAAATTAGAAATAATATTCATATTAGAAATTTCTTTTTATAAAAGAGCCTATCATCGTGAAAGCCTTAATACAACACATATCAAAGGGATAAATGTTTGAATTGTATAAGTCTTCACTAGTTCATATTACGTCTCCATCGCTTGATTGATGGTGGTAAGGGATCAGGACAACTCATGTTATCATGTAGTTTTATCTTAAATGCACTTTTGCTAAATAGTCTATCATAAAGCAATGTATTTTATCATTTGAATGTAACCATGCAACAAAAATTCACCATAATGTAACCATGCATTATACATTCATTTCAAAAAAGGAAGGAAACCCCATAATTTCCCAAGAAAGAATTCCACATCCATTCTTTTATCACATACCCTTTTTCCATAAAAAGATATTCCTTTGTTAGAACAATTACAATTACAAACACTTCTAGTCCAAGCAAGAGAGAACCCCATAAATTCCCTCAAAGAATAGATTCCCTACCCATTCTTTCTTGTTCATAACTTAGAAGATGCATTTATAATTAAATTTTTAAGATTCCTCATTTCAAGCAATCACTTCTAGTCTATGTTATAATCACAATGACACTGAGAGGGGGGGTGAATCAGTGTGTTCTTTAAAAACTTAAAAGCAATTTAGACTTTTAAATAAACTGCAGCAGATTAAAACAGAAATAATAAAAGTACTAAGAGCATCACACATAACACGGCATTTTAACGAGGTTCACCGATGTGGCTACTCCTCAAAAAGACTGCTTGGACTACCATCCAAATCCAGCAAATGCAAAGCTACAACTTTACATAATCATTCACCAGCACCAACTGGTAAGAGGCACCAACCTCTAAATTTTATCTGCTACAACAGAATGGAGCACCAACTCCAATTTTTCCAGCACCAACTGGAAAGAGGCACCAACCCCTTTTACCAAGCTACAACTTGGAGATAGTAATAAAAATTGCAGAATGTAAACTTTCACCTCAATTATCACGATCTCGCTATTTTTCTTGCGTTCTGCTGCTTGTCGGCATTCGATCGCTGTCGTGAAAAATGATTCGCACTTTTTCAACCACTCCTCTATATCTCTCCGCGTTCTCGGCTGCAACTTCACAGAAATATTACTTCTACAACCAAGACACTCGTCATTTCACACTCGAAACACGACTTCGCATACCGCGTTCTTATCTTCTCTTTGCACCACTCACTCTCTCGCACCTTCCATGAAATCTCACTTCTACCATCTCGCGTATTTTTGCCTCGGACTTTAAACACGCCGTCCGCATATCGCTCTCTTTGTTCTCGATCGGTCGATACGCACTCACTCACTATCTCATCGCTGCGATCTCTTTTCTTTAACTCCAAAGAACTATCACCGACTTACACTCTGCTGCACACGAACTTCATTCGCATATATCGCATCACGCCCACACTTCAACCTTGCAACAGTCCCGCATTTTTATAGAAGAGAATATCCCATCAAAACATTCTCAAACACGTCGGCTGCAACCCTAATTAGGTCAACATGAAACCCTAGAATTTTTCGGTTGCTTAACCTTGCTTTGTCAACAGGAAACCCTAATTGATCCGTTGCAAAACCCTAGCAACGTCGGCTTTGAAAACAAGCCGGTGAATAGCTTTAATTTAATTTTAAAATATTAATTTAAATTTTAAATAAATAAATAAAATTTAAACCGGATATTTAAAATTAAATATCTTCATCATCGGAGCACCTTTTTCAACAAAACGAAGAGCTAACTTGGGTTTTAAGAAAAACCCATTTCAAAACTCGCCGACCATGGATTTAAACAAAACCTATAATTTAGTCTCGCCTTGGTTTTCACAAAAACCCTTCCGCTCTTTGACATCAATGACAACATCAACACTTGAGCAAGGGCAATGTACCCAAGGTACCCAAAATTGCCAACAATCTCCCCCTTTGTCATTGATGGCAACCCTTTACTAAAAACACATCTTCAAGAGCCAAAACCGAAATCAATCTCTTTGAAGTTTTGCTCCCCCTGACTTGAAGCTTTCCTCTTCACTTGAAGCTCTCCCCCTTACTCATATCTCTCCCCCTTTGTCATCAATGGCAAAGGGCCACCTTTGGGGCTCGAAACTAAGAATGAGCCTCTTAGCTTAGTCCCTCCCCCACCTCCCGATGAGGTGATTAATTCTGGGGTGGGAGTAAAACTCCCATTAGGCACTGATCAACATCAACGTCTATAACTTCCTTGCCGGGTCTTCTCTTGAACTCTTTGACCATATTCTTGTTCCCCGTCATTGTTCCGATCCTTGGACCCGATCATGCCACCGTTCCTGCTCCTATATCCCTGAATTTCAACTCGCACTGTCTGACAGTGTGACTTTTATTGTTGCACTTATAACAAGTAATAGTGTTGTTTCTTTTAGGCATACCTGTTCTTTGAATCCACATGTTCTGACTAAGCCAGTTCTGACTAAACCTGTTTTGACCAAGCCTGTTAGTGTGATGTTCTTTTGTTTTAAACGAAACTCTGGTCTGTTTACCCTTCCGACATGAAGCACACATACTATTTGCAGGTTTTTTAATGATTGGAATATCTCTCACCGCTTGTTTAGCGCTAATTCTTACCAGATTATCAAAACTTATGTGTCCAAGCCTCTTATGCCACAACCAGCTTCTCTTCTTCTTGTCCCATGAAGCACATACCTTCCGAAAACTCTGAGAGTGTGTACAGATTGCCGTACGTCCTTGAGCCGGTTGCTATTAATTTCCTGTTGTTTATTTTTCTGACTTCACAACCATGCTTCTTGAAAACTACTTCATGTCCTTTGTCACGGATTTGACTCACACTCAATAGATTATGTTTCAAACCATCCACATATAAAACTTCCTCTGACTTGATCTTTCCTTCACTAATTTTGACCGTTCCTTTACCTATTATTTTGGCTCCGTCATTGTTGCCGAATTTTATAGAACCACCCTCATACTTTTGTAGATTTTCGAATTTCTCGTTTGTCACCCGTCATATGACTTGAGCAACCACTATCAAGAATCCAAGGAACATGTTTATTCCGAGCTCTAAAAGTTGTCCGCACTATTAAAGAATCTTGTTCTTTCCTGAAATCGTTCTTTTTGTTTCCATTCTGTTTTAACCGTGGTATTGGGTTCTAGCCGTGACTTCCCTTTTTTAGAATTTTGCACATATCCTTCAAGATAAATTCTATTTTGTTTTGCTCTATACGGTTGAAATCGCTTTCATGAGGTTGATATGAAACAGACATACTACGACAATTTTTGGCAATATGACCAAAGTTGTGACACTTAAAACACTCTACTGCATAACTCATTAAAGGAGCAAACGCATTTCTACTAGTGAAACTTCTTGGACCTACGTTGTATTTGCAATCAACAATTTTATGCCCATAAACATTACACTTGAAACAAAAACCATAGAAATAATGATTAAACCTGAAAGATGGTCTTGGCCAGGTTGTTGCTGGAGCCTTGGATCTTCTATTCTTTTGATGTGTGACCTTAGTAAAGCCATCATTGTCACCGCTATTTCAGGTCCGGCATTATATCTTTCTTTTGCCCGATTCTTGTCTTTGTTCTTTTCACTTTCAACATTGCTTGCTTTTGGTCCAGCTTGATGATTCTCCTTCGTAAAAGTCGAGACCAAATTTGATACCCGTGGATCTTTGATCGCTCGGAATTTTGTCCAATTTCATCGAGCTTTCTTCACGTTTTACATGACAGCTTGATTTTTCGATCCAGCTCTTGTATCTGTATTCGAAGACTCACATTTTCTTCTTCCAATTTGCTGCAGTGGTCTATCTTCATGGATACCTGTATTTCCAGATCTTCAGACATTTTCTTGTATTCTTCAGTCTGTATTTTTAAACTGGCAATAATGTTGTTTGCATCCTTAAGTTTCCTTGACAATTTTTCATTCTTCTTTTTCTCCGATTCCCATTCCGTAAGGGCAGACACTAGCTCACCCTCTAAATCAACTTCAGACCTCAACTTCTTCAACTTCGGAGTTCATTCCTTCTGCCATTTCTCGGTTCAATTTTCTCAACCATAGGAACTGAAACTGGCTGGGATGCCTTTTTGGATGAGGATCTATTCTTCTTAGCCATTGTGTACTAATCCAAGATCAACCCTGACTGATTTAGCCAAAATTGGGAACCTTGCTCTGATACCAATTGTTATAATCACAATGACACTGAGAGGGGGTTGAATCAGTGTGTTCTTTAAAAACTTAAAAGCAATTTAGACTTTTAAATAAACTGCAACAGATTAAAATAGAAATAATAAAAGTACTAAGAGCATCACACATAACACGGCATTTTAACGAGGTTCACCGATGTGGCTACTCCTCAAAAAGACTGCTTGGAATACCATCCAAATCCAGCAAATGCAAAGCTACAACTTTACATAATCATTCACCAAGACTAACCGGTAAGAGGCACCAACCTCTAAATTTTATCTGCTACAATAGAATGGAGCACCAACTCCAATTTTTCCAGCTCCAACTGGAAAGAGGCACCAACCCCTTTTCCAAGCTACAACTTGAAGATAATAATAAAAATTGCAGAATGTAAACTTTCACCTCAATTATCACGATCTCGCTATTTTTCTTGCGATCTCGTCGCTTGTCGGCATTCGACTCGTCGTCGTGAAAAATGATTCGCACTTTTTCAACCACTCCTCTATATCTCTCCGCGTTCTCTCCTGCAACTTCACAGAAATATTACTTCTACAACCAAGACACTCGTCATTTCACACTCGAAACACGACTTCTGCATACCGCGTTCTTATCTTCTCTTTGCACCACTCACTCGCCGCACCTTCCATGAAATCTCACTTCTACCATCTCACGTATTTTTGCCTCGGACTTTAAACACGCCGTCCGCATATCGCTCTCTTTGTTCTCGATCAGCCGATACGCACTCACTCACTATCTCATCGCCGCGATCTCTTTTCTTTAACTCCAAAGAACTATCACCAACTTACACTCAGCTGCACACGAACTTCATTCGCATATATCGCATCACGCCCACACTTCAACCTTGCAACAGTCCCGCATTTTTATAGAAGAGAATATCCCATCAAAACATTCTCAAACACGTCGGCTGCAACCCTAATTAGGTCAACATGAAACCCTAGAATTTTTTGGTTGCTTAACCTTGCTTTGTCAACAGGAAACCCTAATTGATCCGTTGCAAAACCCTAGCAACGTCGGCTTTGAAAACAAGCCGGTGAACAACTTTAATTTAATTTTAAAATATTAATTTAAATTTTAAATAAATAAATAAAATTTAAACTGGATATTTAAAATTAAATATCTTCATCATCGGAGCACCTTTTTCAACAAAACGAAGAGCTAACTTGGGTTTTAAGAAAAACCCATTTCAAAACCGCCGACCATGGATTTAAACAAAACCTATAATTTAGTCTCGCCTTGGTTTTCACAAAAACCCTTCCGCTCTTTGACATCAATGACAACATCAACACTTGAGCAAGGGCAATGTACCCAAGGTACCCAAAATTGCCAACAATCTCCCCCTTTGTCATTGATGGCAACCCTTTACTAAAAACACATCTTCAAGAGCCAAAACTGAAATCAATCTCTTTGAAGTTTTGCTCCCCCCGACTTGAAGCTTTCCTCTTCACTTGAAGCTCTCCCCCTTACTCATATCTCTCCCCCTTTGTCATCAATGGCAAAGGGCCACCTTTGGGGCTCGAAACTAAGAATGAGCCTCTTAGCTTAGTCCCTCCCCCACCTCCCCGATGAGGTGA
Organism: Wollemia nobilis; assembly: GCA_028583015.1. Taxonomy (NCBI): domain Eukaryota; kingdom Viridiplantae; phylum Streptophyta; class Pinopsida; order Araucariales; family Araucariaceae; genus Wollemia; species Wollemia nobilis. The sequence goes on from JAQPPZ010006010.1 coordinate 1,848,569, forward strand.
TTAATTCTGGGGTGGGAGTAAAACTCCCATTAGGCACTGATCAACATCAACGTCTATAACTTCCTTGCCGGGTCTTCTCTTGAACTCTTTGACCATATTCTTGTTCCTCGTCATTGTTCCGATCCTTGGACCCGATCATGCCACTGTTCCTGTTCCTATATCCCGGAATTTCAACTCGCACCGTCCGACAAAGGTGACTTTTATTGTTGCACTTATAACAAGTAATAGTGTTGTTTCTTTTAGGCATACCTGTTCTTTGAATCCACATGTTCTGACTAAGCCAGTTCTGACTAAACCTGTTTTGACCAAGCCTGTTAGTGTGATGTTCTTTTGTTTTAAACGAAACTCTGGTCTGTTTACCCTTCTGACATGAAGCACACATACTATTTGCAGGTTTTTTAATGATTGGAATATCTCTCACTGCTTGTTTAGCGCTAATTCTTACCAGATTATCAAAACTTATGTGTCCAAGCCTCTTATGCCACAACCAGCTTCTCTTCTTCTTGTCCCATGAAGCACATACCTTCTGAAAACTCTGAGAGTGTGTACAGATTGCCGTACGTCCTTGAGCCGGTTGCTATTAATTTCCTGCTGTTTATTTTTCTGACTTCACAACCATGCTTCTTGAAAACTACTTCATGTCCTTTGTCACAGATTTGACTCACACTCAATAGATTATGTTTCAAACCATCCACATATAAAACTTCCTCTGACTTGATCTTTCCTTCACTAATTTTGACCGTTCCTTTACCTATTATTTTGGCTCCGTCATTGTTGCCGAATTTTATAGAACCACCCTCATACTTTTGTAGATTTTCGAATTTCTGTTTGTCACCCGTCATATGACTTGAGCAACCACTATCAAGAATCCAAGGAACATGTTTATTCTGAGCTCTAAAAGTTGTCTGCACTATTAAAGAATCTTGTTCTTTCCCGAGCTGTTCTTTTTGTTTCCATTCTGTTTTAACTATGGTATTGGGTTCTAGCCGTGACTTCCCCTTTTTAGAATTTTGCACATATCCTTCAAAGATAAATTCTATTTTTTTTTGCTCTATACTTTCATGAGGTTGATATGAAACAGACATACTATGACAATTTCTGGCAATATGACCAAAGTTGTGACACTTAAAACACTCTACTGCATAACTCATTAAAGGAGCAAACGCATTTCTACTAGTGAAACTTCTTGGACCTACGTTGTATTTGCAGTCAACAATTTTATGCCCATAAACATTACACTTGAAACAAAAACCATAGAAATAATGATTAAACCTCGAAAGATGGTCTTGGCCAGGTTGTTGTCGGAGCCTTGGATCTTCTATTCTTTTGATGTGTGACCTTAGTAAAGCCATCATTGTCACCGCTATTTCAGTGTCCGGCATTATATCTTTCTTTTGCCTCGATTCTTGTCTTTGTTCTTTTCACTTTCAACATTGCTTGCTTTTGGTCCAGTTGATGATTCTCCTTCGTAAAAGCCGAGACCAAATTTGATACCTGTGGATCTTTGATCGCTCAGTAATTTTGTCCAATTTCATCGAGCTTTCTTCACGTTTTACATGACAGTTGATTTTTCGATCCAGCTCTTGTATCTGTATTCGAAGACTCACATTTTCTTCTTCCAATTTGCTGCAGTGGTCTATCTTCATGGATACCTGTATTTCCAGATCTTCAGACATTTTCTTGTATTCTTCAATCTGTATTTTTAAACTGGCAATAATGTTGTTTGCATCCTTAAGTTTCCTTGACAATTTTTCATTCTTCTTTTTCTCTGATTCCCATTCCGTAAGGGCAGACACTAGCTCACCCTCTAAATCAACTTCAAGCCTCAACTTCTTCAACTTCGGAGTTCATTCCTTCTCGCCATTTTTGGTTCAATTTTCTCAACCATAGGAACCGAAACTGGTCGGGATGCCTTTTTGGATGAGGATCTATTCTTCTTAGCCATTGTGTACTAATCCAAGATCAACCCTGACTGATTTAGCCAAAATTGGGAACCTTGCTCTGATACCAATTGTTATAATCACAATGACACTGAGAGGGGGGGTGAATCAGTGTGTTCTTTAAAAACTTAAAAGCAATTTAGACTTTTAAATAAACTACAGCAGATTAAAACAGAAATAATAAAAGTACTAAGAGCATCACACATAACACGACATTTTAACGAGGTTCACCGATGTGGCTACTCCTCAAAAAGACTGCTTGGACTACCATCCAAATCCAATCAAATGCAAAGCTACAACTTTACATAATCATTCACCAAAGACTAACCGGTAAGAGGCACCAACCTCTAAATTTTATCTCGCATACAATAGAATGGAGCACCAACTCCAATTTTTCCAAGCTCCAACCGGAAAGAGGCACCAACCCCTTTTATCAAGCTACAACTTGAAGATAATAATAAAAATTGCGGAATGTAAACTTTCACCTCAATTTTCACGATCTCGCTATTTTTCTTGCGATCCGTTGCTTGTCGGCATTCGATCGCTGCTCGTGAAAAATGATTCGCACTTTTTCAACCACTCCTCTATATCTCTCCGCGTTCTCTCGCTGCAACTTCACGTAAATATTACTTCTACAACCAAGACACTCGTCATTTCACACTCGAAACACGACTTCGCATACCGCGTTCTTATCTTCTCTTTGCACCACTCACTCGCCGCACCTTCCATGAAATCTCACTTCTACCATCTCACGTATTTTTGCCTCGGACTTTAAACACGCCGTCCGCATATCGCTCTCTTTGTTCTCGATCGGTCGATACGCACTCACTCACTATCTCATCGCCGCGATCTCTTTTCTTTAACTCCAAAGAACTATCACCGACTTACACTCGTCGCACACGAACTTCATTCGCATATATCGCATCACGCCCACTCTTCAACCTTGCAACAGTCCCGCCTTTTTATAGAAGAGAATATCCCATCAAAACATTCTCAAACACGTCGGCTGCAACCCTAATTAGGTCAACATGAAACCCTAGAATTTTTCGGTTGCTTAACCTTGCTTTGTCAACAGGAAACCCTAATTGATCCGTTGCAAAACCCTAGCAACGTCGGCTTTGAAAACAAGCCGATGAACAACTTTAATTTAATTTTAAAATATTAATTTAAATTTTAAATAAATAAATAAAATTTAAACTGGATATTTAAAATTAAATATCTTCATCATCGGAGCACCTTTTTCAACAAAACGAAGAGCTAACTTGGGTTTTAAGAAAAACCCATTTCAAAACCGCCGACCATGGATTTAAACAAAACCTATAATTTAGTCTACCTTGGTTTTCACAAAAACCCTTCCGCTCTTTGACATCAATGACAACATCAACACTTGAGCAAGGGCAATGTACCCAAGGTACCCAAAATTGCCAACAATCTAGTTCAAACAAAAACAAGAGGGAACCCCATAATTCCCCCAAGAATGAATTCTCAGCCATTATTTCCTAAACATAACTAGAAGGTACTTTTATAAACCAAATTCCCTGAGTTTCCATTCACACAGAAATAACATTTAAACAAAGGAATCATGCATTTGATTTTTCCATAAAATTTGAACTATCAACCATCTAATTTTTCCACAAAATTGTTTGTAAACATAATATCTCAAAACATTATTTGAACTATAATTCAATTTTGTTTTCACAAAATATTCTTTAAACTTCATTTAGGAAAAATGCAAGATACCATGATAGTTAGAAGAAGCTTGTTACGGGTGGTTTTTATTCACTCACTATCGCCTTGACTAAATTTTTCTAAGGTTGGACTTAGGGTTGGTATATTAATGTTGTTTTTCACCACTGCTTAGCATTGTTGCCACCTAGGTAACTTCCAATCTACTCTTGTAGTACATGCATCGTTGCATGGAGTAGATTTCCCTAAGGTTTGATTGTAGGATTTGGTTGTAATATTTAAAGCATCATTACCTTACCATGTAAAGGTTCAACATTTTTGCGCTCGAGAGGTAAAAATGAGGGTGGGTTGTGCAAGCCATCCCACATGGGATGTGTGGTGGCTTGTGCGAACCTTAAAGGGATTTGGATCCCCTTTAAGGTTGACCACCACTTGGTGATCACGGGCACCACCGAGTGGGACCCACATACACCTTTGGAGGGCATGTTTGTTGACCACTTATGATGTATGGCTTGTTTCTACCATTTGACATGTGGTCTATGTTATCCATTGTATGTGATGTTGACTTTGTTTGGCTATGTTGTTGACCGAGTTTGAAACCCTCCTTTTTTATTTAATTAAGTAATGAGGTTTTGTTTAATTAAATTATGGACCATTTGATTAAATAAGAGATTAGATTTCCCTTCTGAAGTTTAGAGGATAAACTTATATCTAAAAGATTTAATTTTATTATTAAGTTTAGAGGATAAACTTATATCTGAAAGATTATATTTAATTTATTAGATTTAAAGGATAAACTTATATCTGAAAGATTAGATTTCAGTTATTAAGTTTAGACGATAAACTTATATTTGAAAGATTTGATTTAATTATTAAGTTTAGATGATAAACTTATATTTGAAAGATTAGATTTAATTATTAAGTTTAGAGGATAAACTTTTATCTGAAAGAATTGATTTAATTTATTAAGTTTAGAGGATAAAGTTATATCTGAAAGATTTGATTTAATTTATTAAGTTTAGAGGATAAACTTATATTTGAAAGATTTGATTTAATTATTAAGTTTACAGGATAAACTTATATCTGAAAGATTTGATTTAATTAATTAAGTTTGGAGGTTAAACTTATATCTGAAAGATTTGATTTAATTATTAAGTTTAGAGGATAAACTTATATCTGAAAGATTTGATTTAACTATTAAGTTTAGAGGATAAACTTATATATGAAAGATTAGATTTCATTTATTAATTTTATAGGATAAACTTATATCTGAAAGATTTGATTTAATTATTAAGTTTAGAGGATAAACTTATATCTGAAAAAATTTGATTTCATTTATTAAGTTTAGAGGTTAAATTTTATATTTGAAAGATTTGATTTAATTTATCAAGTATAGAGGATAAATTTATATCTCAAAGATTAGATTTCATTTATTAAGTTTAAGAGGAAAAACTTATATTTGAAAGATTAGATTTAATTTATTAAGTTTAGAGAATAAACTTATATCTGAAAGAGTAGATTTATGTTAATAAGTTTTGAAGGATAAGCTTATATATAAAAGAGTAGATTTGTTTTAGTGATATTTGAAGTTTAAACTTATATCTGAAATAGTAGAGTGGTTTTGATAAGTATTTGATTGATTGGGAGTATGGACTCTTGATTGTTTAAAGAAAATGGTTTTGATAAGTATTTGATTGATTAGGAGTATGGGATCTTTATTGGTTAAATAAAGTGGTTTGATAAGTATTTGATTGATTATGAGTATGATTTATTGATTGGTTAAATAAAGTGGTTTTGATAAGTATTTGATTGATTAGGAGTATGGGCTCCTAATTGGTTATATAAAGTGATTTTTATAAGTATTTGATTGATTAGGAGTATGGGCTCCTAATTGGTTAAATAAAGTGGTTTTGATAAGTATTTTATTGATTAGGAGTATGGGCTCCTAATTGGTTAAATAAAGTGGTTTTGATAAGTATTTGATTGATTAGGAGTATGGGCTCCTAATTGATTAAAGAAAGTGGTTTTGATAAGTATTTGATTGGTTAGAAGTTTGGGCTTTAACTGATTAAATGAAATGATTCTTATGTATTTATTTTGGTACTGATGTTATGGATACATTGGACCTTTAGAAATATGTTAATCCTTTAAATTATTAGAAGGAAGAAACCATCCTTAGAAGAATGAATGTGGAATTCATTCGAGGGAATTATGGGGTTCCCTCATTGTTCATGTAATGTGGATTAAAAGAACAATTCATGTTTTAGGAAACATAAGAGTTATGGAGTTCTTATGTATTTATATTGGTAATGATGTTGACAAAGGAATTATGGGATTCCTTTGTATAGTTGTATTGGAGACAACTAAACTTATGCAATAAAAGGGATGTTTTGAAGTTGGGTTTTCTCGTAAGGGTTTTTCCCAGGATATATGATGTGTTTTGTGTGTTTTTCAAATATCTTCCTCTTGACCCAGGTGTTGTAGGTGAATTGGAGAGGAGAGGGCAATCCTCCAAGGGAGGTCCCAGGTTCGAATCTCCACCCTACCAAAAAGTTGAATTGGGTAACCAAAATCCAATTGATAATGTTGGTGCGAGTAGGGCCGGGTGCGACCCCGGGTGACTTTGACGGTGTAGAACCCCCTGTTCGTGGTCTCTCAGACCAAGGCAGCCCCACAAGGGGTTTTCGCTTTAAAAAAATATATATATATATATCTTCCTCTTTGATCTTGCATTTAATAAATCTTAGATGAATGGAGCATATCTTTTACCTGTTATTGACAAAGATCTATGATGTTATGATTTGAGTAAATTGTCATGTTAGGATAATGGAACTAAATAGGGATTACATCTTTTATGTGACTTCTTATTGATGAGGTTGTAGATGTTATTTGATGCTTAATTAAATAGATAGACTTATTTGCATCCCTATTTAAGAAAGAAATATCGGGTGGTCTTTATGAATGATCTAATTAATTATAGAAGATTAGAAATTAACATATATTAATGTACATACTTATGAAATAGAAACATGGAGAGTTGGAGAGAGAGTTTTCAAAGGAATTATGGGATCCCTTTTGAGAAGAAAACTATGGGTAACCATGTTTCATAACTTCTCCTTAATTACATAAACTTAGGTAGTTGCAGGAAGGCAACCATTTAGATTTAGAGTTAATAAATCGTCTATCACCAAGAGTGATTGACAAAAACGTTAGCTCATCAGGGAGATGAGATGGATAGCTAAAGTTAGTTCATCATATAGATGGGATGGAGAGCTTAAGTTAGCTCATTATATAGATGGGACAAATAGCTTATTTGCATAATGCTTAGTACACCTACATAAATGAATGTATGTATGGTATAGGTATGGGCGTATTCCTTGATGGATTTAAAGGGATTAAGTTGGATCCTCATAGGGATGAACTAGACAACTTAATCATAAGGATTTAAGACATAGACAACTTCATAAAATGGTATATATGGGGTGGAGATATGTAGATCCCTATCGAGCATATTTAAAAAAAAATCTCTCTCTAAAGTTGGTTAGATTTTCAGGTTGTTAAATTTGGTATCATAGTTGTAGGTACGAGGAGCTAAATGTTTCTATGAAGGAACTATAGGTATAATGGACTAGAGGATTCCTTAGAATATTCTAAGGATTCAAGTATCTTCCTATTCAGACACTTGCTTAGTTGTTAAGCTAAAGTTGGGAAGATCTTGAACTTCCAATTGCTCTGAAATCAGAGTGCATGGTCATAGGACTATAAGCTTCTTTAGTTAAGATCTAGGTATGATGGACTAGAAGATTCCTTGGATAATCTAAATATTGCTTAAGAATTGATCCTAGGAAAGGTAGTTTTACTTTGATTTGATATATTGCATAGAGAAAGTATGACCATCATCATTATCAAGAGATTGATAATGTATAAGCTTACCTAGGAATAGTATCTTACATGAAGCAGGAATAACCTTAGCCATTATCAAATGAATGATAATTGAGTAAGTTAGTTCAGAAGAATAAAGGACTAACTATAAGCAATAATGGCAGTAACTGAGATGACACCTTTTGGGGGTACAAGTGTGACGGTGACCATAACTGATCTAAGTTAATTCATGAGAAGATATAACTAACCTTTGGAAGTACAATTGAAAGCAAATTATTTAACTCCTTTATGTGGCAAAGAGAAATGACACCTAGATAATGAGGAGAAGAGGATCTTCTCAAAAAATCAAGGCGAGCTAGGAAGGATGAATATGAAGCTAGACCTTGAAGAATACTAATAAAGAGGTAAAAGACCCTATCATTGTAGTTTAGTTACTACAAGAACAAATTGAATAATAGAGGGAACATATGAATCAACAAAAGCAATCATTGGAAATTACTAATCAAGTTCCCAGAATAAAGATTCTAAGGGTAGACAGGAGGAAGATCCTACTTCAAAGGATCATGAAGGTGAAAGCTCGTATAGAGGTATAGCTAGTCAAAAACCTGAAGGATAGCAAGGTATCCAAATTGATTGGTAAAATCAGTTGAGATATGGTTGTATGAATTGGAAATGTATTCTTTCCTTGAGGAATTATTCATTAGTAACCCAAATAGTAGGGTTACCCTTCATGTGCATGATATAACTTTTGAATGATGGAATGAATTCAAATCTAGCAATGAAACTTTAGAGGAATGGTTTTGTTCAAGCCTTAAAAAAATGACCAATATGGGCTTCTATACGGTTGTGTAAATTTCCCTTGTTAGCAAGTGGAATTCATTCTTGAGGTTTACTTATAACCACAATGAATGATGGTTCCCTTGGGTAGGCCCTGGAAAGGTCTATGTGATGTATCTTGGGGCTATGATAGATATATCTAGTGGTGTTTTGAACATTAAATTGTGTTCTTTACTTATTATGAACATTAACCATGGATCTTTGTGAACCTGTACTATGAATATGACTTACAGTAGAAACTTTAAAGCTTGGACATACCTTTTGTAAATAAATAATTATATAGAAAATAATAGGTGAGGAATCTATTCTTGAGAGGTTTATGGGATCCTCTAAAAAACAATCTATTCTTGGTTAAGTTTATCATACTTAATGAGAAGGAATAGATGGAAAAACTATTCTTGGTTAAGTTGATCATACTTAATGAGAAGGAATAGATGGAGAAACTATTCTTGGTTAAATTGATTATACTTAATGAGAAGGAATAGATGGAGAAACTATTATTGGTTAAGTTGATCATACTTAATGAGAAGGAATAGATGGAGAAACTATTCTTAGTTAAGTTGATCATACTTAATGAGAAGGAATAGATGGGAGAAAGTATTATTGGTTAAGTTGATCATACTTAATGAGAAGGAATAGATAGAGGAATCTATTCTTAGTTAATATGATCATACTTAATGGGAAGGAATAGATGTGGAGTTCTATTCCTAGAATTTGAACATACTTAGAAAAAAGAGTAGATAGAAAATCTATTCTTGAGAGGAGTATGGGATCCTCTCTCTAAGTTATTAAAGAATGTACCAAATTTTGATTTTAGTAAGCTTTTGAAGGTACTTAAAGCCATCTTAGAAGTAGATCCTAAGATTAAAAATAGAATAATCCTGCTCAAACTCAAGACATTAAAAAAAGTATATAGTTGTTGACCTAAAATCACATGGGTTTAAGGGATCAAGTCAAGGAAATGTGATCTCGAGATGAGATTTGCAGTGTAATTTATGCTAAAAACAAAAGAAATCTTGAAGAGAATAAGATTTTGGCATTAGGAATAAACTCTTATGCTTTAAATATTGGGTAGTTTTACCCAAAATTGGTAATCTAAGGAGATTCATTGTGCAGGTTATGCATAGTTTTCTTATTTCTCCCACCTTGGAGAGACTAAGATGAGGGAAAATATGAAAAAGACCTTCTTCTAGGAAGGTATGAAGAAGGATGTTGTCAATTTTGTTAGTCAATGTTTAGAATTGCATCTCATGTGGGGTGAGTGTGGTATTGATATTATCGAAGGATGGTAATACTTTGTTTAAATTAATGAAGTAGAAGAGACACCTTCCTTGTTTGTTTGAGAATATATTGTAATAACACTTTTGTTGTAAGAAAACAACATGGGACTATGTTTAGTCCAAGGGGTAGTATGTCATGACCTACGTTTTTGTGGGTTAAACACACTTAGTGTTTGAAAGAATAAACATGTATATTTAAACACAATAAAAGAATAAACTTATTAAAGTAGTTTATTTCAAAAAGGGAGAGAACCTTTTAAATATTAAAAGAGGAGATATTCTTGGAAAAGAACCATATTAAATTGTAATATCGTGCCTTGCATAGTTAAGCTTTTAATTTTTGTAGGTAGGCTTGTATTTTTTAGATTAGAAAGAATAGATCCCTTCTTACCTTCTGGGGGACATCAAGATAGGAAGACAATATTATATAAGTTTATTTGCAAAAGTTTTGGGATATGGCTCAATTTGGGGAAGGAGATGGGTTTTGGGGAGGTGGCTTGGAAGGGTGAACAATGTAGGAAGGAGATATTGGTAGAGGAATGAAGGCACTCTAGAAGGTTGGAAATTCTTGTATTAATGTAATAAAAAGCTCGATGATTTTATTCAGATCTTTTCCAATTCCCATTCTTAGTGTCTGGGTATTAGAATTGTGATCTCGCTACTTCCTCTAGCTCTGTTGGGTGTGTAAATAGAACCCTTTCTTGTAGCTAAGTTTTGCTTCTATTGCTAAGAATGATTGAAAATTTCAATCACCCTGAAGCTTCTTTGTTTCCTTTGTTTGAATCTACCGCCTTTGACATTAGGTAGACGTCTTGTTAAAATTAAAACTTCTTGTTCTAGCCCATATTTTGGTAGAGTTTGGTCCAATATAGATCTTGTTATAAACTCGTAAACATCCCTTGTGATGGCGCTCTGTTGAATGCTAACGAGCTTGGATAGAAGAAGCTTGTTGCACTTGTTGGTCATATTATATGTTTAGACTCAAGCTTAATCAACTTAGATCTACATGTCTTACCCCTATGTCTTCTATATATGCTCCACCAAAGATCAATGGTGAGAGAGGTGTGGTAATCCTAAGTTAGTCATCGCCTCGATGGCTTAATTTATCAACTAAGCCTTAGCCTTTGTTTTCATGCTAAACCAATGTCGCTGCCACTCTAGGGTTTATGGGTGGTTTTTATTCACTTGTTGTCACCTTGACTAAATTTCCCTAAGGTTAGACTTAGGGTTGGAATTTCAATGTTGTGTTTCACCATTACTTAGCATTGTTGCGACTCAAGTAACTTCCTATCTATGATCGTAGTACGTCCACCACCGCATGGAGTAGCTTTCCCTAAGGTTCCTAAAGCTTTGTCATCTTGTGACATCATTTAGCGATGTTTTCATGCTCAGGAGGTATGAACAAGGATGGGCCGCATAGGCCATCCCACACATTTATCCCACACGAGATGTGTTGTGGCCTGCACGAACCTTGAAGGGAGTTTGGCTCCCCTTTAAGGTTGACCACCACTCGATGGTCAGGAGTGCCATCGATTGGGGCCACCCTACACCTTTGGAGGGCACGTTTTTTGACTGCTTGTGATGTATGGCTCGTTTCCACCATTTGACATGTGGCATGTATTGTCTGCTATCTGGGATGTTGACTTTGTTTGGCTGCATTGTTGATCAAGTTTGAAACCCCCCTTTTTGATCGAATTAAGTAATGGGGTTTTGTTTGATTAAATGATGACCATTGATTAAATGAAAGATTAAATTTCATTTATGAAGTTTAGAGGATAAACTTATATATGAAAGATTTTATTTAATTATTAAGTTTAGAGGATAAACTTATATATAAAATATTATATTTAATTTATTAAGTTTAGAGGATAAACTTATATCTAAAAGATTAGATTTGATTTATTAAGTTTAGAGGATAAACTTATATCTAAAATATTAGATTTAATTTATTAAGTTTAGAGGATAAAATTATATCTGAAAGATTTGATTTAATTATTAATTTTAGAGGATAAACTTATATCTAAAAGATTTGATTTAATTATTAAGTTTAGAGGATAAACTTATATCTCAAAGATTTGATTTAATTAATTAAATTTAGAGGATAAATTTTTTTTGGTGGATAATAAGGGGTTGTACTCGGGTCCCCCACCCTTGAAAAATTACAACTCTCTTCTTTTGAGCTTGAGAGTTTACAAATAGAAATAGTTATCATCTAAATTGAGATGTTATAGCTAGAAACCTACATCATTTTACATAAAATATCAAAATTCTAGATTTTCATTTTCTGGATCTTTCAATTTTCTGTATGAATACAAATATTCCAAAATTTAGCATCCTTCTTGATATTTTCCTATAGTAGACTTCACAAAACCAAAACTTCATCTCTACTATATATGCCTTGCATCTTAGTAGAGTAATATTTTCAAAACATCGCATTATCATAGTCTACTTTACCAAATAGGGATTGCTAGTTTCCTTCCTAAAACACAAGTGCAACCACAAAAATTATAATAAATAGTCTATATGAAAACACATTACTATTAAAAAATAAAGCAGATATTACCAATGGAAAAAATTAAAGTAAAACTCAATCATTTATTGATTCAGGCAATCAATATTTTCTTGTCAGCTTCAACTAAACTTACTACTTCCTCTAACCATGAAAAGGAGAAATTAACTTCACGATCCTCAATCAAAACCCCTCTATTAGGTAGCCTATCTGCACATTTTTTACCTTCCTTTAATGTATGTCTAGACCTGATTTCTTCAAACTCTTTAGCAAGAGATGATCTATACTCTCCTCTTTTTTACAAAAAATACATTGAGAAGGGGCTATGAAAACCCCTTTTCATAAGGTTATCCTAGGATAAAATTCTTCTATGACCTACTAGTCAAACAAAAATTTTGACTTTAAGAATGCTTGGGCTATCCCAAATATCTCTCCATATTCTAGTGATATTATTATTTTGTTGGTGTTGTACATTATATCCACTTCTTGTTATGTATTATCTTGAGCTATTCAACTCCCAAAACAATTTATCCTTGGATCCCCTCAGAATAATCACAGTTGTAATATTTCTACTCAAATGTCTCCTAGCATCAATGTCTTGTATACTCGTAAAAAAATATTCTTTCCATTTATATCTTCCTTTATGATCTTCGTACAAAATGTTTCAAATCCTATCACCATATTTGTATTGAAGTGATCTCATCCAAGGATTCAAAATTGGATCTAAATTGAATGGTTTTTTATCAAACCAAGTATCCATCCAAATAAAAAAAAATTCTCCAGTTCCCACCACCCATCTTAAACCTGTAATCATAAGATCAATAGATTTTTTAGACCATTCCAAAGAGCAGAATCATTTGGTAGAGAGAAAGCAGTAAATATTAAACTTGGGTCATTGAGATCAACATACTTGGAATAATTCTTGCCCATTGTATTTGACTCTCTTTGTACAATCTCTAGATAATTTTTCTTCTGAGAGCTAAGTTTGCATCTGTAAGAACTATTAAACAAAAATATCTCCTAGTTTTATCATCACACACCTTGCTCCATTTCACCAAAGGAAATTTCCTTTTATCATGTAAACTTGACCATAAAATGGATCGCATAATATAGATTAAACTTTTTTCAACTGATTTTGGCATAGAATACAATGACATATAATATGTTGGGATGGCCTGAAAGACTAACTTAATTAATTGCACTCTTTCTTCTAACGATAACCACCTACCTTTCCAAGCTGCAAGTTTATTTTAAACTTTACTAATAATTGGATTCCATAAGTCTCTCCTCATTCTCCCCTCAAATGAAGACATCCATAGATAAGTTGCAGGAAAATTTGCTTCCTCCATTTGAAGCAACCTGGAAATGTTTACTTTGATATTAGCATAAGTGTTAAGGAAGTAAATTTTGGATTTTGTCCTATTAACTTTTTGCCCCGATGCTCTTTCATATTCCTTTAAAAAGTTATTCAAATCTCTAGCCTCATTAATTTATGCCCTTCCAAAAAGAGTTGTATCATCTAAAAATTGTTGATGGGTGATGTTGTCGATGTTATTACTAACCTTAAGTCTACTTATAAGCCCATATTTGTAAGCCTTCGTTAAGTTCTTACTCAAAAACTTTGCCATAATAATGAACAAATAAGGAGATAGAGGATCTCCTTGTCTAAGGCCTCTCTTGGCTTTAAAAGAATCTGTTACTAACCCATTGACCAACATTGAATAAGAAACTGTAGAGACATAAGCTTTAATCCATCTAACTCATTTCTTCTCGAATCTAAACTTTTCTAAAACTGCAAAAAGAAAATCCCATTTAACCCTATCATAGGCTTTACTCATATCAAGTTTTAAGATCATTGCTTTCTCTTTTCTTGAAGTTGTTGAATGTATAACTTCATGAGCTACTATGATCCCGTCTAGAATTTATCTCCCTTTCATAAATCCTCCTTGCTCTTCTGAAATGATTTTTTCTAACAATGGCCTTAATTGATTTGCCATCACTTTAGAGATAATCTTATATGCCATATTACATAGGCTTATGGATCTAAAATAATCAAAAAATTCACCATCCTTCTTTTTTAGAATTAGGGTAAGATATGTTTCATTTATTTTATAAGGTATGTATTGTTTTACCCTAGATTGTTCCACTACCACCAATAAAGAATCCTTCACTTTATCCCAATTATATTGGTAAAAAGTTGTAGAGAGCCCATCTGGACTTGGGGATTTATCCTTATTAAAGAGAGAAAAGCTAAATGAACTTCTTCTAGACTAATAGGCTTCATCAGTTTCCTATTGTCTTCATTCGTTATAACTGAAGGAACATCTTCAAGAAGTTTATCATTAAGAACTTCAGTATCCTCTAATCTAGAAAATTCTAATAAAAAAAATTAGCCTATTTTCTAATTTCACTCTAGTCTTCAATCCAAACCCCTTCTATTGATTTAATTTTACTAATTCTAGATGTTGATCTCTATACTATAACCATCCTATGAAAAAACTTTGTATTTTTATCTCCTTCTTTTAACCAAGTCTATCTTGATTTTAATCTCCAAAATTTCTCTTTCATACTCATTATGATATTAACTAAGAAACTCCCTTTCCTCTGAGCTTGGATTATTATGTTCACCTTTTTGGAATTTTAAAATTTTATCTTTTATTTCTTTCTTCTCAAAAATATTTCCAAAAGTGTTATTGTTACATTCTTTTAATCTAGATGTCATAGATTTAATTTGATTTGGAAGAGCATACAACCCACCATTACTTGAAGAATTGCACGTTTGAGCTATCATATTAGCAAATTGAGGATGGCCTTCCCACATCTGCTCATATTTAAAATATAATTTTTTTAATTCACTAACCACCATTTTAACTCTTATTGGCCAATGATATGAACCAATCCTTGTTAAGGTATTAATTTGAGCACAAGTTCCTTCATCTAGCCAATGATTAGAGAGAATGCATCTATCTAATTTTTTTGCTATTAGGTTTTGGACTCTATTGTTGTTGGTCTAAGTATAGTTGTCTTTTTCAAACTCAACCTCCCATAGATTATTGTTTTGAATAAAATCTGAGAAATATATCATACTTTGGGTTATCCTCCAAATTTTTCATCCAGCTTGGTTATGGCATTTAAATATCCTATAATCATGAATTAGAGGATAAACTTATATCTAAAAGATTTGATTTAATTATTAAGTTTAGAGTATAAACTTATATCTAAAAGATTAGATTTCATTTATTAAGTTTAGAGTATAAACTTATATCTGAAAGATTAGATTTCATTTATTAAGTTTAGAGGATAAACTTATATCTGAAAGATTTGATTTAATTATTAAGTTTAGAGGATAAACTTATATCGGAAAGATTTGATTTAATTATTTTGTTTAGAGGATAAACTTATATCTGAAAGATTTGATTTAATTATTAAATTTAGAGGATAAACTTATATTTGAAAGATTAGATTTAATTTATAAAGTTTATAAAATAAACTTATATCTGAAAGATTATATTTAATTATTAAGTTTAGAGGATAAACTTATATCTGAAATATTAGATTTGATTTATTAAGTTTAGAGGATAAACTTATATCTGAAATATTAGATTTAATTTATTAAGTTTAGAGGATAAACTTATATCTAAAATATTATATTTCATTTATTAAGTTTAAGAGTATAAGCTTATATCTGAAAGATTTGTTTTCATTTATTAAATTTAGAGGATAAACTTATATCTGAAAGAGTAGATTTGTTTTAATAAGTTTTGAAGGATAAACTTATATCTAAAAGAGTAGATTTGTTTTAGTAAGTTTATAAAGATAAACTTATATCTGAAAGAGTAGAGTGGTTTTTATAAGTATTTTATTAATTAAGAGTATGGACTCTTGGTTGGTTAAATAAAGTGGTTTTTATAAGTATTTGATTGATTGGAGGTATGGGCTCTTGATTGGTTAAAGAAAGTGGTTTTGATAAGTATTTGATTGATTAGGAGTATAGGCTCTTGATTGGTTAAAGAAAGTGGTTTTGATAAGTATTGATTGATTAGGAGTATGAGCTCCTAATTGGTTAAAGAAAGTGGTTTTAATAAGTATTTGATTGATTAGGAGTATGAGCTCCTAATTGATTACATAAAATGGTTCTTATGTATTTATTTTGTTACTGATGTTATGGATATATTGGACCTTTAAAAAGATGTTAATCCTTTAAATGAGATAGGAAGGAACCATCCTTAGAGAAACGAATATGAAATATGTTAGAAGGAATTATAGGGTTCCCTTGTTGTTCATGTAAAGTGGATTAAAAGAACAATTCATGTTTTAGGAAACATAAGAGTTATGGAGTTCTTATGTGTTTATACTGGTAATGATTTTGACAAAGGAATTATGAGACTCCTTTATATAGTTGTATTGGAGACAACTAAATTTATGCAATAAAAGAGATTTTTTGAAGCTAGGTTTTCCTGTAAGGGTTTTTCCTAGGATATATGATGTGTTGTGTGTGTTTTTCAAATATCTTCCTCTTTGATATTGCATTTAATAAATCTTAGATGAATGGAGCATATATTTTACTTGTTGTTGATAAAGATCTATGATGTTATGATTTGAGTAAATTATCATGTTAGGATAATGGAACTAAATAAGGATTATATATTTTATGTGCCTTCTTATTTATGACGTTGTAGATATTTTTTTATGCTTAATTAAATAGATATACTTATTTGCAATCCTATTTAAGAAATAAATATCAGGTGGTATTTATGAATGACCTAATGAATTATAGATGCTTGGAAATTAACATCTATTAATGTACATACTTATGGATTAGAAGCATCGAGAGTTAGAGAGAGAGAGTTGTCAAAGGGATTAATGGGTCCCATTTGAGAAGGAAACTACGAGTAACCATGTTTTATAACTTCTGCTTAATTACCTAAACTCAAGTAGTTGCAGAAAGGCAACTATTTAGGTTTAAAGTCAATAAATCATCTCTCACGAAGAGTGATTGACGAAAAAGTTAGCTTATCAAGGAGATGAGACAGATAACTTAAATTAGCTCATCATAGAGATAGGACGGATAGCTTAAGTTAGCTCATCATAGACATGGGACGGATAGCTTATTTGCATAATGCTTAGTATATCTACATAGACAGACGTATGTATGATGTAGGGATGGATGTATTCCTTGATGGATTTAAAGGGATTAAGTTGGCTCCTCGTAGGGATGAGCCAAATAACTTAATCATAAGGCTTATAACCATAGACAACTGCATAAAATGGCATATGTGGGGTGGGGATATGTAGATCCCTATCGAGCATATTTAAAAAAATATATATTTCCTCTCTCTAAAGTTGGTTATATTTTTGGGTTGTTACAATGAGCAGGAACATAAAGTAAAAAGCAAAGTGTGATCAAGGAATAAGTGCCACTTCTTGTTCCAGATCTTAGGATAATTTAAGGGATTCATTTGAATAAAATCTAGGTAACATGGAAAGAAAGTCATTTATGAAAGTCCTTACTAAAAGTATGAATGACCAAGTTGGAAGTATGGATGCCTTAGCTAGCAATAAAAAGAAGAGCGAATATATGACAAACCTAGTCTATGTAGCAGATTCTACACCATAAGTGATTATCAAAGATGAGATGATTGAGCATGATATAATGGTTCTTAAAACTAGAGGGTTAATATGTAATTTTCATGAATTTCATGTAAGAAAAAAAGATATGGCGAGCAAAAGGGAGGCAGAGGCGAGCGAACATGCGATGATCGAGTCATCGACGAGTGGGAGGCAGAGGGATGGGAGTAAAAGCGAACACTCGAGGGGTGACGTGTCGACGAATGGGAAGCAGAGAGGCGAGAATAAAAACTTTGGGACCGGCTCACGATCGCGAGACGAACCCAACCCCCACCAGGCAGAGGATGAACCAGCAAACGAAACTAATCCAAGTGGGAGGAGACGGGAAAGGAGGACGCAGAGGCAAAGACCCACCAGATAAAAATGAAATAGATGACAAGAAGACCAACCAATATTCTTTCGCAGAAGTGCTTCAAGGAAAACCTAAACCTAGGTCCTCAACAGCGAACGCCTTCATAACCCAAGGCTGTAATGTCCTCTGTCCAGAGCAAGTCATGACGGAATACGCTAATCGAGACTCATTTTCCCTGGTAGGGAAATTTGTTGGAGGGAGACCGGACATGGACTCACTTCGGCGTTGGGCGGCGATCAAGTGGAAAACCAGAGGGTGCCTAGAGCTGTCAGCCATGTCCAGAGGGTTCTTCATGGTCCACCTCAACACACAGGAAGACGCTGACCGTATTTTATCAGGAGGCCCTTGGTTTTTTGGGAGGAGAAGTCTCTTCCTCTGAAAGTGGGGAGAAGACTTTGATCCAGAGTCACAGAGCATAAATTACGCTCCCATTTGGGTGTGGCTCCCGAACTTGCCACCACACTTCTTCTACGAAGATGCACTCCAAGTGATAGCCCGAGCAATAGGGGAATTGGTAGCCATTGATCCAACAACTCGCGCACGGACTCGCCTGACGCAAGCATGCATATGCGTCAATGTCAACTTGGAAACATAGCTCCCTAGCCAGGTTAACCTAATTTATAGAACCTATAGGTGAAGCCAACCATTGGAGTATGAAAACAAACCCACTTTTTGCTCTGAATGTCAACTGCAAGGGCACCTTTCATCCTAGTGCCTAAACCACAAAAACACGCAGATAGAGTCGTAGACTGTGGCCCGCCCAGTCTAGGGGAAAATCAGAAGATGAAGGCTGGAATGGGACAGAACCAGAACCATAAAGGCAAGCAACAGGCTTTACCCCCTCCAAGCGATGACAAGCAAAAGGTAAGTAATATGTTCACCATCTCCAACAAATTTAATTTACTTAGCAATTTTGGTCGTAATGATAAATTCCAATTTGAGGAAATCCCCTGTGAGGAAACCCCTGATCCAAACCCTATCATTCAACCGGATGCTATTGATTCCATCCCTCAGAAAACCCCCTCCCATCCCCACCTCGATGCCCTTCCCCCACTCCCAACAATGGTCATGATTCCTCGAATCCCCCTAGACCCCCCTAGCCCCCCATTCCCCCACCATCATCTTCCCCACCCAGCAAGATTGGGACACCCCGCTCCCTATCCAAATCCCCCGAAGTTGAGGCTGATAGTGATGATTCTTCCCAAGAGTCCTCGAAACCATGGAGCCCAAAATAGACCCAAAGTTTCAGAAAGACCCAGGTTGATGTGGGAGGTGATAGAAAGAAGGGAAGGCCCTCGGGGGTAGATCTGAGAAACAAAGATGCAGCTGAAGATATAGCCAATGGCACCCAAAAAACTCTATTCTAGGAGCTAGGGATAACAAACAAGGAAGAAACTAAGAGATCCAAAACCCTCACGCAGCAAGGCAAAGGGGGCAGAAAACCCTCCAAAAGTTCCAAATGAAAGTCCTCTCCTGGAATGCGAGAGGACTAAATGGGGCAGCCAAACAAAGATTGGTTGCTGCCATGTGGAAGGATACGAATCCTACTATTTTCCTTATCCAAGAAACCAAATTAGGTGAGCACTGGTCACCAAGAGTTGCCAAAACCATCTGGAGGAAGTGTGAGTTTGTCTACACCCCAGCGTAGGGTACCTCAGGTGGACTCCTTTACCTCTGGGATCCAGCAAAAGTTGAAGGATGAGTTATCTCAGGCGATGGGCGCCTGGCCAACATCCTCTTTCATGATTCTAACACCCAACTCTCCTGGGTCTTGACCAACGTGTATGCTCCTAACACCCCATAGGATAGAATAATCCTATGGAACAACCTTTCCCAGATGAGACAAGCATTCAGTGGCATCCCCTAGATCTTAGCAGGGGACTTCAACA
This sequence comes from Wollemia nobilis, assembly GCA_028583015.1. NCBI lineage: Eukaryota > Viridiplantae > Streptophyta > Pinopsida > Araucariales > Araucariaceae > Wollemia > Wollemia nobilis. Next base: position 1,868,572 of record JAQPPZ010006010.1, read on the forward strand.
CTCCCTTGCATCCTTCTGAGAAGAGAGGTGGGAATGCCATTACTTCCAGAGCCACAGATGACTTTGCGCACTTTGTAGACTCAAGCGAACTTATGGATGTCCAGCTGAAAGGGTCCCAGTTCACTTGGAGCAACAGAAGGGTGGGCGGAGACCTTATTCAAGAGAGACTAGACCATTTCCTGTTATCCCAAGAAGCGCTCCCCCTCTTTGGGGATGCCAGTTTATAGGCACTTCCAAAAATTGGGTCTGATCACAGTCCCCTGATGTTCAAAACTGCCAACAGATCCCAGTTCAAAACCCCTTTCCGATTTGAATCTATGTGGACCCAACACCCAGATCTCAAAAATTAGATTGTTGAGTGGTGGGGGGAAAAGTTCCCTGGGACTGTCATAAACCAGGTAATGCAGAAACTCTGATCAATTAAGGGCAAGTTGAGGGTTTGGAACAAAGAGACTTTTGAGAATATCTTTGAAAATAAAAATATCATCAAAAATAGACTCAATCAGATTGAGGACAGGTTCCAACAGGGGCAAGGGGATGACAATCTCAGAGCAGAGGAGAGGATTTTGCTTTCAGAATACCATAATACTCTATGAAAGGAAGAAATGTTTTGGCACCAGAAATCAAGATAGTTGTGGCTTAAGGAAGGAGATTCCAACTCCAAATTTTTCCACATCTCCACCCTTAGGCACAGAGGAGCCAACAGGATAAAGACCCTCACCAAGCAAGATGGTTCCTGCACCTCTGATATCCACCAAATCTGGGATGAAGTTGTTAACCATTTCAAAACCCTCCTCGGTGTCCCCTCCTCCCCCCAGCTAGGCTATGGACACCCTCCTTGAGAACATTCCCAGATCCATCCCTGAGGCCATGAATGCCCACCTTCTCAGCCCTCTTACCCCTAAAGAGATCCACCAGGCCCTCTTCTCCATGCAGCCAGACAAAGCTCCCGGTCCTGATGGGTTTTCTCCTAGGTTCTTCCAAACCTACTGGGACATCATTGGGCCCGACCTCTGCCTAGCCATTTCCGAAATGCAAGCTTCCAGATTCATTCCCAGGGATGTCAACTCCACTTTCCTAGCTCTCATTCCCAAGGGGCCCAATTCCTAGTCCCTATTCGATTACCACCCCATCAGCCTATGCAACGTCATTTACAAAATCCTGTCCAAAGCCATGGCTAATAGACTGACCAACATACTCCCATCCATTATTGATCCCTGCCAAGGTAGTACTATCAAAGGTCAGAATATTGTTGATGGAGTCATCACTATCCATGAACTCATCCATTCGGCCCAAAAGTCCAACAAGTCAGCCTTCTTTCTTAAGCTTGATATGAACAAGGCCTTCGATAGAGTGGACCGAGAGTTTCTGACCAGAATCCTCCTCAAGTTTGGGTTCCATGAGAATTGGGTCAAGCTGATCTCAAATTGCATCTCCTCTTCCTGGTTCTCTATCCTGGTCAATGGTTCAGTAGTAGGGTACTTCCCTAGTTCCAGAGGGTTGAGACAAGGGGATCCCCTTTCCCCCATCCTCTTCATCATCTTGGCTGAAAGCCTGGGAAGAGCTATCAAATTTGCCTGCTCAAGAAGATTGATTTCTGGTATCAAGGTTGCTTCCAACCTTCAACCCTCGACCCATCAACAGTTTGTGGATGACACCCTGCTGGCCACTTCAGCCTCTATCTCTGAAGCCAAGGTCATCAAGTCTATCCTCAATCTGTATGAGGAAGTTGTTGGCCAGAAGGTTAATTACAACAAAAGCAAGCTCTACTTCATCAACACCCCTACAAGGCGGCAAGTAAAAATTGTAGGTATTTTGGGTTGCACAATCGTTGATCTCCCAACCACCTATCTTGGGCTCCCAATGTTTCAAGGGAGGCCAGCCAAGACCATGTGGAACAGTGTCACTGAGAGAATCCATAAGAAGTTGGCAGGGTGGAAAGGGGCTCTCCTCTCACAAGCAGGTAAAGCCACCTTAGTTAAGTCTATTCTCCAAAGTATCCCGGTGTTTTTTCTTTCTATCTTCAAAATCCCAAATGCTATGGGAGAAAGCATAGAAAATATCCAGAAGCACTTTCTATGGGCAGGGATGGATAATCAATGAAAGTTTCACCTGGTGGCCTGGGACAAAGTCTGCACCCCGAAAGACAAAGGTGGGCTCGGCTTGCATAGAATCAGCCTCATGAACCAGGCCCTCCTGGCCAAACAGGCGTGGAAGGTGGCCACCAATGCCAATTTGGACTGGGTCTCTATCATCCAAAGGAAGTACCTCCAACAACACTCTTTCAGGGATGAAGGGACTCCTAGCATTGGGTCCCACTTCTGGCGATCCATATCCCAAACAAAGCACCTCATTCAACAGGGAACAAGGTGGCAGCTTGGGAATGGCATGGACATCAACTTTTGGCATGACCCATGGGCTAGGGATGAGCCTCTCATCAGAGACCCCGACATTGCAGCAATTAAACACCTCACCGATAGCAGATTTGGTCACAGAGTCACTGATTTCATAACAACCACTCAAGACAACCACAGGTGGAAGTTGATCCAGTTAGAGTCAGTAATGTTGTTTTAGACAGAGCCAAGTCTACCCTTCAGTCTATTCTCAGGGTAAATTTCATCCCTCAGACCCAGACGGCTGACAAGCTCTATTGGAAAGGCACCAATGATGGGTAGTTCTCTATGAAGTCAGCCTATCAGCTGGTTGACACCCCTCCCAAGTGATCCAGCTCCATCAACAACCCCACCATTGCTAGGTCCATTTGGCTTAAGCACCTTGTCCCGAAAATCGCTCACTTTTGTTGGCTCATGGTCCACAACAGAATTTTGACCATAGACAACCTGATCAAGAGGGGCATCATCATCCCCAATAGATGCTACCTCTGCACCCAGGCTTGGGAGTCCACTCAACACTTATTCATCGATTGCCCCTTCACCATTGAGGTTTTTTCCTCCCTGACTAGTAGGTTCCAAGTCAGCTGGGCCTGGCCCAAGTCCATCCCTGACTTGGTCACCCAGTGGCCCAACGTCTTTAGAAACCCAAGACTCAGGTTTCTCTGGAAAGCCCTATTGCACCATGTCTTCTGGAAAATTTGGCTAGAGCGGAACAACCGCACCTTCAACGACAAGCACAGGAACCCTGAAGTTGTTGCCAACAAAGCCTTGACTTTTGCTCTGGAAAATGCTAGCATCATCCCGTGCATGGACACCCCTTCTTGCGGAAGGGAGTCCTCAGTGATCAAGAGCCTGGGGATATCCACTGAGTGTTCCAGACCTCAGAATCCCCCCAGTTCCTGGAGTAACGCCAAATGGTTCCCCCCTCCCCCTGGTTGGCTCAAGGCCAATTTTGATGGGTCCTCCAAAGGTAATCCGAGAGATGCAGGGGCCGGAGGAGTCATCAGGGACCATATGGGCAACATCATTTTGGCCTTCGCAAAAAATTTGGGATTCAAACTAACAACTACGCGGAAGCTCGGGCTCTCTGGAGGTGTATTCAGGTAAGCAAACCCATGGCCAATCCAATCATCTTCGAGGGTGATTCACTCATTGTGGTTAACCATATCAACAACAATAACAACGGGGGTTGGAACATCCACAACATAATCCAAGACTGCCAGGCTTCCCTCCGATAGCATCCTCAAAATGTGACCCTTCATATTTTCAGAGAGGCGAATAAGGTGGCAGATCTCTTGGCCAACATAGCGACCAATCAAGCCAACCTGATCATTTGGGAAGATGTCTTCCCCTAGGAAGTCAGCATGACAGCCAATCATGATGCAAGGTGTATTCGTAGGGAGCAGCACTAGCTACCACAATGGTGTTTCATTAACACCTAAGGTGTTTTTTTCAACACTAGAACAAATCTAAGGAATGTCACAAACGGTAGCTCTAGCAGCCACAAAGGCGTTCCTTCAACGCTAGAAAGGTGTTCTCTTAACACCATGATCATCGGGAACTCACTACTCTCCATCACTTCTTGATGTTTTGCCAATATGACCATTCATGTGGATTGCTCAACCCGTGTCAATTTGACTAGTCACCACCCACCGCCTCCTCTCATGTCGTGCCACCATCCCCTCCTCATTTTTCCCCTCCCCATGGTGACCACTCGCCACCCCCATCCTTTTCCACCCACGCCCGCTTCTTGCATCGCCCTCTCTGTTCGCGCCCCCTCTCCCTTCTGGTCTGGTTGTCTCTCCCCCTCGTTCTCTATTAACATTGCTTTTCGTACCCGTTGTTGTCATGTTCTCTTCAGAATATTCAGAGTGATAGTCTGTCATGCTTGTATTAAGTTTAGGCTTTTTAGCCTGAGCCCTATTTTTTCTATGTGCATTCGCTTGAGAACCCTCTCTCTGCTTGGCAGAAGTCATCGTAGCAGTTCATCCTCATGACCACCCTCATTTGCATCAACAGAATCGTGGACCTCCTGAAGTCAATATCCAATATCATCAGGGAGACTGGCTCTAGCCTTTCCAATGCCATCAACAAAGTTCAAGAGCTCCCTGGCATGCTCGAGGCCCTCCTCGGCCCTAACCAAAAAGAGGTTGATCACCAGGATGGGAAAGAGGCATCCCAGTAGCCCTAGGAAGGTAGTTTCAGGTAGGTGGACTACCTTTGACTGTATTAGCATTTGTTTAGCTCTATACTGGTTGACTGCTTTTTTGTTTTACCTTGGATGGAAGGGTTGGACCCTTAGACTTTGTGTTCAGAACTGGTTCGTTTTTGTAATATTGGCACTGTTTATGCCCTATGTAACAGGGACGGGTCCCTTCAACCCGATCAATAAATAATTTTTTTTTTACCTACCAAAAAAAAAATGTAATTTTCATGGATATTGGCTAGAATTTTTTTAGATTCAAAATTGGATCAAGTGGAAGTGGGGATTGAATTCAAATTACTCCATGAATTTTCTTCCAAAAGGATTTTTCTTTATTATTTTATTCAATACATAAATAAGGGATAAAATAATGGATGGAGTCCCATGGTTTAGGGGAAAATATGCATTATATTTAAGACCTTAGAGTGAGAATTATTTTGTGGACACAAAAACTATTAAAAGGCTTTCGGTATGGATTAGATTTTTTGGACTTCCTTATCAACTCATCAATAAGGAGGTTTTGAAGAATATTGATAATACTCTAGGTGAATTCATCTAGGAGGGGCCAACTACTAAGGAGAGAAGGCATGTTGTATACACTCATATATGTGTTGCCAATGATATTTCTAAACCTTTACCATAGTTTATTAGGATTAAATATGAATCAAGAGAATGAGATCAACAAGTGGATTAGGAAAATATTGAATTTCAATGTCGTAAATGTCATGAAGTTGGACACATGGCAAGATATTGCAGAGTGAAAATGGAGGAATAGATAGAAAATTTTGGGCATGAGGGTAGTTTCAATTTGAAACAAGGAGATCATATCATAGGAGAAGCTCGATCAAATCAAGGATTTTCCACTCTTAAGGAAAGTGGCTAGAAAAATTCCTCTACATCATCAGATGGAAAAGGCCATTACAGTTCATTCGAATCAACCATTAGAAGAAAAAATGATATGGAGGATGAGGAAGTACAATGCGCAAGTTCAAATATAGGAGATAAAGGTGCGAAGGAAGAGGGGTAGGCAAATTTTAAAACAAAGGAAGATGGGGAGACAAATTTTAAAGCAAATGAGGTGAAGGAGGTCAGTCTTAATCTAGGTAAATCACCTTTGTTATCCTCAAGTAGCATAAAATCTTCTCCTTACAATAAAAATGAAAGTAGTATAGTGTATTCCTTGTACTTTAGGATTTCAAGAGCAATATAATAAAGAAAATCTTATGGAGGATATCCAAATAAATTTAGGGTTTTTAGGGCAACACAAGAAAGTGATTACTATGGAGGATCATATATGGAGTTTAGAGTTCTTAGGGAAACATAAAGAATAAAATGCTAATGAGGCTATTCCTTGCACTTTCGACTCTTTAGGGCAACATAAATCTTTAGAAGATAAGTCTCATTTTGAACAATATGAAAAATATAAGAGATTTATGAAGATGAGAGTGTTGGTGGGAATGTAAGGAGAGGAAAGCCATTAGTGTAGGAAAAAATAGAACAAAACTCTAAAGGATACTGATCTGGGAAGCTAAATAAAAATATCACAAGTGTTAACAATAAGTGGGGCAAAGCCCACTAATAAAAATAAAAAGTGTTGATGATGAAATCATATGATATCATGGAATATTAGGGGTATGAATAAAACCCCTAAAAAAAGAGTTATTAAGGAATTAATAGGTTGTTATAGCCTTGAGTTTATTTTAATACAAGAAACAAAATTAAGCAATGAGGAATGTAAGGATGCTTTTAAGAAGATTTGGAAGACAAGTGATTGTTTAGCAATTTCTTCTATAGGAGCTTTAGGCGGTATTACAATAATATGGGACAAATGCAAATGAGATGGACAACTATTAGAAGCAAAAAGTAATTGGGTTGTTGGATTATTTTGTAGGAAAGAGGAAAACATCAAAGTTAGGGTTATAAATATATTGCTCCAACTATAGTTACTCCTCACAAAAGATGTTGGAAGGACCTTATCATAATTTTGTCAAATACAATGATGATTCGATGTGATCTATGGATTTTTAGGGGTGATTTTAATACTGGTCTATCTCCTTTGGAAACGAATGGTGGCATTCTAATATGATCTAAATCAATGCAATATTTTGTTTCATTTGTCAATTCAAATGACCTTTGAGATGCTAGTCCCTCAAGTTTTCAATATACATGAGATAATAAACGCATTGAGAAAAATCATATAGCAAAAAGACTGGATATATTATTGTTATTCAATAAATGGTTGCAAACAAAGTATACAATCTCTTTAGATATTTTATTGTGAGCAAGATCAGATCACAAACCCATTCTTTTGACTTGTGAGTTACCTAATAATGGTCATCCAAATCCATTTTGCTTCTAGTCTATGTGGCTCCAAGACCCCGATTTTTTCCAAATGGTTATGTTATGTTGGGATGAATCAAATTTTGAAAGATCGTGTATGTACAAGTTTGTTCAAAAGTTGAAATATATAAAGGAGCAAATGAAGATATGGAATACCAAATATTTTGGTCATATTTTTAGAGAAAAAAAATAAATTGAATCCAAGCTCAAAAATTTACAAGAGATAGTCGAAATTAATGAAACGAATAAGGATTCTTACTTTCTCATTATCATAATGCATTGAAAAAGGAGTCATGTTGGTTCAAAAAATCTAGAGAGAAATGGTTCAAGGAAAGAGATAGAAGTACAAAAAAAAACATGTTACAACAAAAATATTTTTTTTGTTCATCATATCAAAAATATTATAACTCTAGATGGAAGAAATATTGAGGATAAAAATATATAAGGAAGGAAACAATTAATTATTTCAAAAATATAGGGTTTTGACGGCCAAGATGATAGCGGGCGGGAAAGCTTCTGCGGGAGAGCATGGGAACGCCAACAGACTGAACCAAGGGCACAGCAGGGCGAAGGGAGGGCAGTCAGAGATCGAGGGCGCTAAGGAGTCCTCTCCAACCGAAGAGGATGTAGGTCATGACAAGGATCCACCAGAAAAATGGGGAGGTGGACCTCAGAAGTCGTACGCTCGAGCAGCGGCTTCAGAAACCCTTAGCGGTCTGCTCTCCAAGGAGTTGTTTCCTGTCGGGGACGAGTTGGACATCCCGACGGAAATTCTTTCAAGCTTTGTGGAATTCGAAAAATTTACCCTCATCGGTAAGTTTATTGGCGGCCGTCCCGACATGGAGACCATTTGCAAGTGGGTGGCAGGTAAATGGTGAACCTCTGGTCACATGGAGTTGGCGGCCTTATCCCGAGGTTTTTTCGCGATTAGACTGAATAACAAGGAGGACTACTGTAAAATCCTGGCTGGTGGTCCCTGGTTCCTAGGTCGCGAAGTCTCTTTCTAAGGAAGAGGGGTATGGACTTCAACCCCGATACCCAAAATATCAACATTGCTCCAATATGGGTTAGACTCCCGAGTCTCCCCCCTTCTGTTGGCATGAAAATGTAATCAGAGGAATTGCACGTTCCATTGGTGAGTTGGTTACCATTGACCCTCCCACCAAAGCTCGAACCAGATTTGTTCAAGCTTGGTTCTGCATTCTGGAAGATTTGGAGGCTGACCTTCCATCATCCACAACTCTCCGATCTGGAGATATCATTCTTCACAAGCAAGCCATTGTGTATGAGAACAGACCGGCTTTCTGCCCCCTGTGTAGTTCTCAAGGGCACCTCCAGTCCAATTGTCCTCTTCAAAATCTAGGGATGAAGAAACGGGATTCCAGCAACCCCTTGGAACACGGTGAAGGTCAGACAAAGCTTCCTGCTGCAAAAGGGCATGATTCTCCAGGCCCGTCTAGGGACCATCCCAAATCCTCCCACCCGGTGGAAGCAGTCTCCCCCCAAACGGTCTCCGAGGTACGTGTGATGCAAGCCCTCACCTTGGACCACAAGAGGAGAAGGACCAGGTCCCTTCCACCAATCACCGCACGAGAGATTCACCCAAAATCTTGGACCATAACCACCCCGAATCCCAAAATTTTTTGGAAGATTACCTACTAGGAAGAAGGGGTGAGCAGTCTAGTAATATCAGCCCTCGTAATACGAGAAGCCGAAAGCAAGGTGTTGATTTTGGTAGCGAAAGGAAGCAAGGTCGTCCCCCCAACAAATACAGGCAGGACAAGGAGACGGCGACAGATGTTGCAAATGGTACTCAACGAGCTGCTTTTCGGGATGATTCCGATTCCCAGGATGGGTGACTACGTGCAGTCCCAAAACCTCCCCTCCAAGCAAGGAAAGGGAGGTAAGAAGAATATCAAAGTGTTGAGATGAAAGTCCTCTCATGGAATGTGAGAGGGCTTAATGCGAACTGCCAAACGGAGATTGGTGGGCGATCTCAAAAAAAGGACGAATCCGTCCATCCTAATTTTGCAAGAGACTAAGACCGATGCTATCTCTTCTGCCAAAGCTGCTAAGGTCATTTGGGCTAAGTCAAAATTCCTCTCCAGTCCTGCGGTGGGAACGGCAGGCGGTCTCATGATTCTTTGGGATCCAGAGATTTTTGAGGGCAGCCTTCTCTCAACTTCTAGCAGGATTATCAATGTTTTGTTTCATTCTAAAGCCATTAACTTTTCTTGGATCCTGTCTAATGTGTATGCCCCAAACTCTATCTCGGAGAGAGTAGAAATGTGGAAGGCTATTTCCCAGATGAGGGAAATGTTCTGTAATTTCCCTTGGGTTCTAGGGGGAGATTTCAAGCTGTCCTCTTCACCCATCCGAAAAGAAAGGAGGATCGGACCACTCTAGCCACGATGCTGGAAGACTTTCGAGATTTTGTTTCTACCAATAACTTGCTTGACATTGACCTCAAGGGGGCATCCTTCACTTGGAGCAACAGGAGGATTGGGAGCAATTTTATTCAAGTCAAGCTTGACAGATTCTTCATATCCCAAGAGGATATTCCCATACTCGGTGCGGCAACTCTCTCGGCCTTACCGAGGATTGGGTCTGATCATAATCCTATTGTCCTGGAGACGGTTGATGGGCCTATTTTTAAAACCCCCTTCGATTTGAGTCCATGTGGATTTCTCACAAGGACTTTAGAGGGTTGGTTCTGACTGGTGGCGGCAGAAGGTAGCAGGTTCCGCTTCCAAGAGAGTGGCCTTAAAACTCAAGTTAATCAAAAGGAATTTGAAAACATGGAACAAGGAGGTGTTCGACAACATTTTTGAGTCCAAAAGGTCCATTTCTGCGAACCTAAAATTGGTGGAGGAGAGAATGGAGCTCGAAGGTTACACCGATTGCCTCGGGGAGGAGGAAAGGAGGCTCTTGGTGGATTATCATTCTATTCTTGCAAGGGAAGAAACTTTCTGGTGCCAGAAATCTAGGGACCTCTGGTTGAGAAATGGAGACTCCAATACGAAGTTTTTTCACGCGTCAACTTTGCGACACAGAGGGGCTAACAAAATCAGGGAAGTGGTGTGCAAGGATGGACGCGTTACCAAGGATATTGAGGAAATCCGAAGTGAAGCGGTTGACTTCTTCCAGGATCTGCTCGGTGTTCCTCCCGACAATGATCTCCAGGTTCAGAAATCTCTGTTGGATAACTTTCCAGTCAAAGTTCCTCCCGAGGTAAGCTCTAAGATTCTGGAGCCTTTTTCTATGTCTGAGATTAAAGAAGCTTTGTTCTCCATGCAATCAGACAAGGCGCCTGGGCCTGACGGTTTTCCCCCCATTTTTTTCAAGTTATGTGGGATGTTGTGGGTTCGGATGTGTGCGAAGCAATTCAGGAGATTCAAGCCTCCAGATCCATCCATCCAAAACTAAATTCTACCTTTCTTGCTCTCATCCCTAAGTCTTCCGCCTACAAAAGTTTCTCTGATTATCGTCCCATTAGCCTGTGCAATGTTTTTTATAAAATCTTAACCAAGTCCATAGCCAACCGTCTGAGGTCCCTTCTTCCCTCCTTGGTTGGTCCTTCTCAGGGAAGCACCGTGAAAGGCAAAAACATTCTCGATGGTGTCATCACCATCCATGAAACCCTCCATTTTGCTCATCGCTCCAAAAATGTTGCTCTTTTCCTCAAGCTAGACATGAATAAAGCTTTTGACAGAGTTGATAGGAGGTTCTCTGTCTTTGTCCTCTTCAAGTTCGATTTTCACCCTCAATGGATTGACCTTGTCAGTAGTTGCATATCCACTCCCTCATTTTCTGTTCTAATCAATGGATCCCCTGCTGGGTATTTCCAAAGTGCCAGAGGCCTCAGACAAGGTGACCCTCTGTCTCCTATTCTATTCATCCTTCAGGTCGAGGTTCTGAGTTGGTCTTTGAAAGAGGCTCTTCGTCAGAATAAGATCTCTGGCATTTTTCCCACCTCCAGAGTCGATCCTGTCTCTCATCAGCAATTTGTGGATGACACCCTCATCTCCACTAGGGCGTCCGTCACTCAAGCCAAATCCATCAAGCGAATCCTCTCCCGTTATGAAAAGGTCTGTCGGACGGAAAGTCAATTACATCAAAAGAAAAATTTATTTTATTAACACTCCTATGCGAAGGCAGCTCCACATAGCCAGAATTTTGGAATGCACTATTGATTCCCTGCCTGCGTCTTATCTGGGTTTGCCTCTGGCTTGTAATGGCCGGGCCAATGGAAGCTTATGGGACATGATCTTGGAACGTCTTCACAAAAAGCTGAGCACTTGGAAAGGCAAATTCCTATCGCAAGCTGGGAAAGCCACCCTTACCAAAGCTTGTCTCCAAGGAATCCCAACTTACTTCATGTCTGTGTTCATCTTTGCTGTTTCGTCCATTCCAAGATTGAAAAGATTCAGAGGACCTTTCTGTGGTCTGGCAATGAAGAAAAATCTAGAATTCCTCTTGTGGCCTGGGATAAGGTTTTCTTGCGAAAGGACCAAGGTGGCATGGGAATGAGGAGATCAAGACTCATGAACACTGCTTTGATCGCTAAGCATGCTTGGAAGATCCTGACTAATGACCCAGTAGAGTGGGTCAAGCTGGTTAAGAGGAAGTATCTTGGATCGAGTTCTCTTTTTGATGTCGGGATTCCTCCTGAAGCGTCTGCCTTTTGGAAATATGTGCTTCAAGCCCACTCTCTGATCGACTCTGGTGCTCGTTGGATTTTGGGTGATGGCAACTCCATTCTCTTCCGGAAGGACAGGTGGGTTGCGATGGAGCTCTCGAGTTGAGAGCGGACCTTGCCGGCTTCGAAAGCCCGGGTGGATCCAAATTCCCAACTCAAGGTTGCGGACTTCATTGATCGGAGCTCTCTTCCCCCTCGGTGGAATTTGCCAGTCCTGGACGGCTTTAACAATGAAATGACTTTTTTTTCTAATATTCTTCGGTTTGTTTTAATTCCATCTGTTAGAAGAGATGACAGAATCATCTGGCGTGGCACGGAGGATGGTCTGTTCTCTGTCAAGACTGCCTATGACCTTCTTACTTGCGAGATTGCCATGGATCACTGGTGGAAAGTGATTTGGAGGAAGGGTATTATTCCTAAAGTTAATTACTTTGCATGGATTGCCTTTCATAATAAAGCCTTAACCATCGACAACCTCCATAAGAGGGGTTTTGCTATTCCCAACGAGTGCTTCTTGTGCTTTGCTTGATTGTGAGACGACGGGACCACTTATTTTTGCACTTGTCCTTTTTCCCATTACGTCCTCGACAGCGTCTGTCTTCCTTTCAAATCCTTTGGTGCACTCCCCGCTCCCTCAAAGATGCTTTCCACCAATGGCCCAATCCTTTCAAGAATCCTAAACTTCGCTTCCTTCTTGAGGCCTCTTTCCACCACTCCATTTGGCAGATTTGGCTAGAGAGAAATTCCAGAGTCTTCGGCAAGGTCCCTAGAGTACCTCCCTGTGTCGCTCAGAGAGCCTTATCCTTCGCCATTGAGAATTCTAAAGTTGTTCCTAGTTACCGTCCCCGCCTTCCTGGCGAAGCAACGATCTTCCAAAGTTTGGGCCTTTTCCCTATTCTTGATGGTGTTTCTAAGTCTCAGCGTGGGGATGTTATTTGGACCAAGCCCCCAGTGGGGTGGATTAAATTAAACTTTGACGGTGCGGCCAAAGGCAATCCTGGCCCTTCTGGATTCCGGTGGTGTGGTTAGAGATCATAACGGGAATCTCATGCTGGCTTATTGTGAAGATTTGGGTGCCTAGACTAATCACTATGCTGAAGCCAGAAGTGTTTTGAAAGGTATCCAGATCCTCTCCGAGGATCCTCGGCCTTTGATATTCGAAGGTGATTCGCTCAATATAGTCAACTATCTGCTAGGCTCTAAAGACCTGTCTTGGAGGGTCTACAACATCATTCTTGAGGCTAGGATGCTCCTCTCTCAACGTGACAGGTGGAAGGCATGCCATATTTTTAGGGAAGGAAATCGCGTGGCAGACCACATGGCCAACAAAGGGCTTGTGACCACGTGTCCTGTTGTGTGGCGCTCATGCTTCCCGTTTGAGGTGGTGAGTTTGGCCAATGCGGATATCCTCTCATGATGTTCTCCTCGCTTCAGAAGGTCATTCGTTTGGTTTGGCTATTTTTGCTTTCGATGGTCAAATTTCTCCGGCTAGTATTTTTGTTTTCCTTGGTAAAATGTGGTTTGTTTCCAGGATATTCAGACATAAGGGCCCTACTTATAGCCTTCGGACAATTAGCAGTTTTTGGTTTCTGTCATCAAGTTTATTCCTCCAACCACAAGGCATGATGCACATTCCAGCCAGGCTGATTTTGTACATAAGGTTTTGGGATCCTCTATAAAAACCCACTGTTAATCTATTAAAATAATTACCAAAAAAAATTATTTCAAAAATATTTTGTTAGATTCTAGGCACAAGAATTGCTTTTGCAGAATATTCCATCAATTATCACTCAGGGAAAAAATAACAACTTGATGAATAAGATATGATATGGAACTCAAACGTGAAGTTGATTATTCATTAGTGGTAGTAGAATATATAAGCTTACAAAGAACTCACGTAGGTTAAGTGGTTGCAACAATTTTTCAAACATGGCCAACCACTTAACTAACAAATAATAATCTGCTAAATAAGGATGACAACTAACTGCTAGAAGACAAAGGACAACTCTAACAACTAACTAAACATCCAACAACTTAACAACCTATTTCCAACATGGGCATACTATGCCTCACGTGAATACAAAGTGCAAGAAATAGGAAATAATAAAATAATAATAACTTAGGCTTATAATTAAGCCTAAGGTACAATCATATCCTCAACACTCCTCCCAACCATAGAAGCATTGGACCCTAATGCTCTCAAAAAATGTGGAAATTCATAGGCCATCTCATGGTGAGGAATCTAGCGAGCCATGTGTGGAAAGTAACCACAATGGACAACAAGGTAAGAAGTGGAAGAACCTTGTCGAGTGTGATGAGTCTTCATCTCGAAAACTCTATCTATAATGAGTGAAAGTTGACGATCAAGTGCCATTGCTTCTGTAGGGCTGATGTTAGGTTCGGGTACCAAAGGAGGATCCTGATATGGTGTCTCTAGAGAGCGTCACTTATCCAAAAGGAGCCAAACTCTGTCTCCAACCTGAGATGAGTGAGGACTATGATGCTTGTGCATCACTCTCTTTTGCTCCTACGGAGTCTCCTACAAGTCATGTGTTATCTTGCCCTGAAGGCTTTGTTGGTGTTGAATGAAGGAAGTGACCTTAGCTTGCTCCTTCGTGTGTGCAATGGTGGAAGAGGGAAAATCCAAAGGCAACTTCTATGGAGCAAGTGGTTGTGTGTCCATAGGTGTACCCGAAATGATGCCAATAGAATGGTTGGTATCTTTCTCATGAGTGAGAGTGATGGGTTCCTTAACCACGAGCTCTTATGATTGTTCATTTTGTGGAAGTGAAGCTTCTTAAATAAGTACTTGACTTAATGGCTTACGAACTTACCTACAAATTAGCATAAAATTTGATGTGGGTGTAGTGCTTTGTATTAAGTAGGTTTTATCATGCAAATCCAATGTGTATGTGCTTTTTTTAGCATGATATACAACATTCCTATCAAATTGATAGGGTTTACCAATAAATAGTCCACAACAATCCATATCTGTGACATCACATCTTACTTTATCCATAAACTTATCACCAAAAGCAAAATTCAAGGTGCAAGTGTGTGTGATGTTAGATGTGGAGTCTACATCCTTCCACCCAAGTGCATAGGGTTGGTGATGTGGCTTTATGGGAAGCTTCAACTTCTCTACAACAAACTTTGCGATGAGGTTCTTTTACGAGCCGTTATCTATGATACAATCCACATAAAAATCATGTGTAAGGTGGGCTCTAGTGATAAACAAATGGTCACGACCCCCTTGTGCCAAAATATTTGTCATAAGGGTAACTTTGTTTAGTTTACCCTTTAAAGTTGGATATTCTTCTTCTGTCCATGTAGTCACAATGGGACCATCATGTGGTTCCTCATTTGTAGGTTATACAATTAGGGACTTCTTCTTCATTATTTCAAAAGTAAAGCATTTAGATTTTACATGACCATGCTTTTTACAAAAATCACAATACATTGAAGAAGGATCTTTAGAGTGAGAAGAATTAGAATGTGCTTTAGGAGAAGTGGGAGGAGAAGAAGAATGGGGGGAAGAATGAGAAGTGTTCTTCACCTTTTTTTGATGTTGATTCGCTCCTTTGGAACTACTGTCCTATCGATATCTTTGAGAAGCACCAATTTTCTCCTCTACAAGAATGTCATGCTTGAATGTCGCATCCAAAGTGAGGAAATCATAGAACTTGATTTCCCTAAAAATCTAATCTTGCAATCCACACGTGAACTTGTTAATCAAATCTTGTTATGAATATTTCACACTAAGAAGCACCCTTAGCCTATTGAATTGGAAAATGTAGTCAACAACTGACATACTATAGCTTACCTCAATATATACCACTTGGTTGTGAGGTCATTTTGGTAATTTGGTGGAAAAAATATCTTTTTCAAAATTTGGATCAATTTTTTCCAAGTCATGGCAACATTATGGCTTTGTCTTTCTAGAATTAAAACTTTTGCTAAGCCTGTGTGTTTGACTGTGGCAAATGCAACTTGTTCATCTTCAAGAATTTTAGCATAAGTGAACCAAGTTTGTATATCTAAATCCATGTAGATAAGACATCAGGATCCCTTGATTCATCATACAATTTGACCTCACATTTAGCTTTGTTGGCATGATTGTGATGAATTTTGATATCACTAGGAGTCAATTGCACAACAATATATTTTACCTTATCTACCAAAATATCTACTGCAACAGTAAGGTTTTCCATGTTTGTTTTGAGGTCTTGAGCCATGTGATTGCGTGTATATGCTAGACTAGGAGGATTACAAAATGTTTTGCAAGAACTATCTAGGTTTTCGAAACAATTTGCAGTTTTTCTAATGCAAAATTGGCCTAGATTTACAAAAATTTACCTTCCAATGGGCTACTATAGTGCTTTTTACAAAATTAAATCAATTTTGCAATTACAAAAAATAGCACTAAAATTGAGAAAATTAGCCCTTAAAAATGCAAAAATTGACTTTGGAGGTAAAATTATGAATGTTTGCAAAAAAATAAGGCCAAAATTTTGCAAAAATTGCTGAAAAATGAGGCTTAATTTAAAAAAATTGGAAAAAAAATCACCTTATTGTTTTGTTTGGCACCAAAATTTGAGTTTTGAATTTGCAAAATGGCGACAAAAATTGTTTTTTGCAGCAAAAAAATAATTTTAAGGCGTGGTCAACTGTGTTGCATAGGGCCGATCAACTGCTCGCGCAAAATTTGAATTCTTAATTCAAACGGTCATAAACGGTCATAAGGTCCGCTAAGCATAAAATGGCCAAAAAGTCAAACCACAATCCAAAGTCCACACAAGTTCGAGTGTGCCACGTGGCGAGCGATGACAACTCTCACGACGGAGCACGTAAAGGTGCTCGCATATGATTACCATGAGGTAATCAACATTGTATGTGAACACTTTCCTTCATAAAGTGCTAAAACACTCCCACACACCCAATGTGGGACAAATGAAGCAAAAATATTTCAAGTGCGCTTCGCTGTTGGTGATCAAAGAAGGAATGTGTCGTCGGGAAAGAAAAGATGCTGGTAATTTTTTAAAACGAAACCTTATAAAAGGTAAATTATTTTGCTAGAAACTGGTGCGAATCATGCACCGTGATCGAAAAGCTTATAGCTATCGGAGAATTTCAAACTTTGCCTAGAGGTGGTTCTTTCATGCCATAAACTAATTTAGGCTATCGAGAACAAGATTACGACACTGCGATCATCAGGTAGCAGAAAACTTGTCATTTTATTTCTCGACCACCGAAAAACAATTACTGAAAAACGACTGTAACTATCGGTGATCGTCAAACTTCATTGGTATTGCCTGCTTCTGTCGAAATCTTGTAGCTACTAGAAAGTCAATATTTTTGCAATCAAAAATCTGAATCGTGTCGCGAATTAAACAACGTCGAAGACCGTCGATGGGTGTCGGAGAACAATGTTTTACATTGGTCAACAGAAGCTTGACGGTAACACGAAATCCATGTTTGCATTGTCAAATGAAAACCCACCACGTGTCTAACAACAATTGGATAGTGTGTGTAGGTTTTCTTATTGGTTTATCTTTAAACCTTAAAAAATCCAAATTTTTCTAAAAAAATCAATCACGCCTACAAATTCTTCTTCTTTGCAATTTATGTTCTACAGTATCGTCATCGATACGCAACGACTTCCCTACAATCGGTCCTTGGAATCTGACCATTTGGTCGACGATGTCCTAGCCGTAAGGTTTCTGAGAGGGCAATCGATTGTTGTTGTCTTGTCGTCATCTATAGCCTATCTATAAGCGGTTGCATTAGGGGAACTAAGGCAACACTTGAGGAAACAAAGGGATTTGAAATCGTGGAGATATAAGGGAAGGTGGTGGAGGAATGAGGGGGAGTATGAGGGGAGGTGGGAAGGAGTTACCCAAGCCCTATCGATCAACAGGCAACTGATCGATGGGGTGGTCGGTCGGCCAAAGGGGTCGATCTATCAGATACAAGGGAAGGAAAAACAAAACAAAAAAATTCTCCAACCCTCATAATGAACCCTCCTTATTATGGTGATTTAAAGAGCAACCCTTACCCTTCAAAATTTCAAATAATTTGTGCACCTGTTTGGCAAACCTATGAAGCTCTCACAACAAGACTGCCAATGTATCCTCAAATATGTCTTCTTTGATCTTCAAAGCAGACAATTTTTTCCAAACAGGAAAATTTTTTCTTGCCCTCACAAGGTAATTAAGTTGACCCTTTAGTTTTTTTCTAGGGGTATTTGGTGTAGGGGTAAATTCTACCCTTTGCCACATCCTGAGATTCACAAAATGATGTTGTGGTTGACCTCAAGCCAATTTCACACAAGCACCTACCTAGGATCCGTTGCACTAGTTGTAAAACTGAACTAGACACCTAGCAATGAAGTGGTAAACTTACCCTTCTTTTTGCAAAAAAAATTATCCTTCGGCTCTAATTACCATTGATATGAAACTCAAACATGAAGTCGATTATTCATTAGTGGTAGTAGAATATATAACCTTACAAAGAATTCACGTAGGTTAAGTGGTTGCAACAATTTGCCAAACATGGCCAACCACTTAACTAACAGATAACAATATGCTAAACAAGGATGACAACTAACTGCTAGAAGACAAAGGATAACTCTAACAGCTAACTAAACATCCAACAACTTAACAACCTATTTCCAACATGGGCATACTATGCCTCACGTGAATACAAAGTGCAAGAAATAGAAAATAATAAAATAATAGTAACTTAGGCTTATAATTAAGCCTAAGGTACAATCATATCCTCAACAAGATATCTATGGAGAAGCTCCATGAAGTAGTTTTCTCTTCCATCCTAACAAGACACTTAGCCTCGATGGATTCTCTACAATTTTCTTTCAAATTTTTTAGTATTTATTGAAGAGTGATATGTTAGTTGTAGTTCAAGAGGCCCAAAAAAGGAAGGGTATAATAAGTGAGATCAATGCGACACAAAATATTTTGATAATTTTCATTTAATAAGCCTTTGTAGTATGATTTATAAGATCATTTTAAAAATTATGGCAAACAAGTTAAAGGGCATTTTAGGGTGTCTTATCTCAGAGAAACAAGGTGGCTTTGTTTATGGTAAATAAATTCTTGATGGTATAACTATTGCACAATAGGCCATACATTCTTTTCATTCCATGAAAAAACTAGGTATGCTTTTGAAATTCAATATGAACAAAGCATATGATAGGGTTTCTTGGAATTTTCTACATGTTATTCTCAAAAAGTTTAGCTTCGATTATAATTGGTGTGAGTAAATTAGATTTTGTGATAGCACTGCAAATTTTTTTATTTTGATCAATGGTTCTCCTACTAGGTACTTTAAGTCATCTCGTGGACTTCGCCAAGGTGATCCACTTTCTCCTTATCTATTCATTATTATGGTGGACGCATTAGGGAGAGCCCTTTCAAAGGTAAAAATGGAAGGAAAAATCAAGGGTATTCAAGTTGCAAAAAATGGTCCCTTTGAATCTTATTTTCATTTTGTTGATACTTTTCTTTTGGGCCATCAGCGAGGCCATGGAGTTTAAATCAACTATATCATGTTATGAGAAGGCTATTGGACAATTGGTAAATACTACAAAATCTAAGATTTTTCATTAATACTACTCTAGATTTACAACAAATTATTATGAATATTTCATGGTTTAAAATTGAAAAATTTCCATCAACCTACTTAGGTATTCCTTTGTATGATAAAGGAAATAAAAAGGAGCTATGTATCTCTTTTTTGGATAGAATGAAAGCTTGCTTGGCAGGTTGGAAAGATAAGTTCTTAACCATGGCGGGAAGGCTACAACTCATAAAGACTACATTGCAACCCATTCATATTTATATGATGTCACTTTCAAGACTGCCAACAAGTATTGCATTAGAAATTGATAAAATTCAAAGACTTTCTATGGAAAGCTTGTAAAAAAAAATTGTAAGTGGGATAGGATTTGCAAAGGAAAGAATAATGGAGAAGTAGGCTTATGGAATTTCAAACTTATGAAATTATCATTAGGAGCAAAACTTGGGTGGAGATTATTCAGAGATCAAGGAAATAATTGGGCAAAAATATTACTTTAAAAATATATAGGTTCTCTTGATGCAATGAAATTATTTAGGAAAATAACTCTACCTAAAGGATCAACAACATGGAACTATATATCAGAGAGTTTGCAATTGATAAAGAAACATATTAGATGGTCAATCAATGAGGGGAATTATGCAAATATTTGGTCTGATGTTTGGTTGAAGCCTTGTCCTTTTATCTATGACTCCAAATGGAAACCATTGGCTCAAGAGTGCCTAGCATGTAAAGATCCAAACGTCAAAGATTATATTATTATGAGCAAAAACTCCAAATCATGGATTTCATTTAGTGACTTGGTTGAATGAGAGGGACTCAAACAAATTGCAGATGAACTTCAAAAGATGCTTAGAGAGTTTTATTTGTCGATTTTTACACAAAAGGATGAGTTGGTTTGGAATTTATCAAAGGATGGTGGATACTTGGTCAAGTTGGGATATGAGGATTTAGAACAATCAAAATTTCCTTCTCCCAAAGATTTTCCTTGGAAAAACGTTTGGTCATTAGAGGATCTCCCTAAGGCCTCAACATTTCTTTGGTTAGTAGTTCAAAGTAAGATTCTTACAAGAGAGAATCTACAAAGAAGAGGATATTATGAACCCTTCAAATGGGCTTTGTGTGAGAGGGGTTTAAAATCATCAGAAAATTTACTTCTTCATTGTCCTTTTGCTTACACCATTTGGAGTTATTTTTTTTTAAATATGAAATTATATTGGGTAGCTCCATCAACATTGAAAGAGTTAATAAAATGTTGAATAAATTATTTCAAAGCTAAAGCATCATGCATTTTTTTGAGGATTGACCCTACCATTATTTGTTAGAATTTATGGCTTGAAAGGAATAACAATTGTTTTTTAAAACAAATCTCAAAATTATGCCCAAGTTTGGAATCATATATATTGTCTCTTATAAAATGTCTACAAATATGGTGCTCATCATGAGAAGTCTCAATTGCAGAAAAAAAGGTGCTAATAACTTAGCTACAAGATTTGAACATACGTGGAAGAGTCATTTGCGACAACGAAATTAAAACAAAAGATCTACTTTGATCTATGGTAAAATGGAAATGTCCAAAAATTAAGGTTATCAAAATTAATTTTGATGGTGCTTTTAAAGGAAATCCAAAAAAGTTGGTGGAGGTAGTGTTTTTAGAAATAGTAAAGGCAAATTAAGCATATTTGTAGAGAAGAAAATTAAGTAGAGATAAATTAATGAATTATGGTGTTGATCTTCATCTTGCTGAAATTCAAAATTTAGAAGGCTATTGTCCAAGTAAGATTTGATGTTAAAAAAATGTAATAAAAAGATTTGCTGCAACATATATAATATGTTGTTATTTTGATGGAAGAAGCCTCCAATAAAAACCACATATAATTTATATGGTAAAAAAACATATATTATTGTTTTTAAAATACTTCTCTTACAATATATATTTTTTAATTAATTAATGCTAAATATAAGTGGGGTCACCCTCTCAAGAGTCAAAACAAGCGTGATTCAAATTGAGGTAACTTATATAAAAGCCTCCAAGGGCTAGGTGGATTGGTAATTGTCTATCTTACCATACACTTACCCAAAAGAGACCTAGGTTCAAACCTTGGGGTATGCCTGTTTGTAAAGGTGGTAGTCTGATTTAAATCCCTCGGATCGATGACAGATGATGATACCACGAATCCCAAGTGATCGATGGTCCTCTTCATACTGAATTATAAAATTACGAATTTAACAATTACTAAAAATAATGTAACCAACTACCTTATATATATATAAACTTAAATAAAATACCAACAACAATAACGCATGTGGCTAGAAGAATTTCCCTCAGAATTTTTTAGTTAAACAAATTAAAGTCATAATCTCAACTATTAAAATAAAAGAATGAAAAAAGTTTCCAATTTTTTTTAATGGAACGAACTAGAACTCCGTGTAATTTGCATGTGACCGAACTGCTAGGTTAATTCGATTGCGGATCTCACCCTAACCCTAACCCTAATATCCCTCTCGGTCCTCATTTCTACCTACATAAATAAAGACAAACCAGCAGAGGAACCATTTGTGGCTGGCGGATCTTCGGGCGATATGTGTTGTTTCTCCACAGGTGAATCTCTCAGTGGAAGCGAATTTTTTTTTAATTTTTTTTATCCAAATCGGATGGTTTGGAATGATTGAATGAATTAGGGCTGTTTTTTTCTTAAGTTAGTATTTTCAAATCAGCTTGCTTGAAATGGTTGAATGAATTAGGGATAATGTACCGTGCACAATTAAGCCGGCGCGTTGGATGGCTTAGGCAATGAGAATAGCGCGGTTATGTGCACGAAGAGTAACTCTTCTCTTCTCTGCGGTTGTTGTCTGCTTGCTTTGACAGCCCGCGGGCTATGATATTGCAGGCCTGGATTACCGAACATTTCACTTTATTCTATTCTCAATGCATGTATGTATTTTCATTTATTTTTTGAGTATTCCTTCTTCATCTGGCCACAGTCTTTTCATATCAATGGCTTTTGGCCCGTTCCCTTGAAGCTAAATTAACTCTCCTCCCTTTTTCATATGATTAGTGTTGTGCATATTTTCATTTGCATTGCATTAACGTTAGGGGTGGTACAAGCCGTTTCTTTTTTAATGGGCTTTTTGGTATCGTGACAGTTTGTTGGGTGTTAAAGACCCTGGGAATTGTACGCTTTTCAAATTTAAAGCAATGCATGTGTCGCCAAGAATGTCAGGGCTTGATGTTTTAACTGTTTGATTTTTTGATCCATAGATGAGTGTAATGCAGGCTTTCTGAAAGGGAAGTTTTTTGATTTGTGGATTATGCGTAAGTTTTGATCCATAGATGTTTTTTCCTTTGATTTTAAATTTGTTTTTTTTGGTTTAGTCCTTGAAACTTTACTAAACTTTATAAGCACAATGAGCACAACGGTTTAGAAAATCACGAAGTTTTTTCTACGGGTTCTTTCACTACATGCACCTCAGGGGATGGAATGCCCAGCTTGTTCTCGATGTTTGAAAGACATCTGTTGATTTTAACATGTGGCAAGTTTAACTGTGGATTAATCCCTTGCTGAAGTAGATTTGTGGCAGCTTGCTGAATAGTGTTTGTGCTGTTTTTGCCCTTGCTCAAGTAGATTTGTGGCAGCTTGTTGAATAGTTATGCAGGTCTGAATTTCTGACATTCCTCTTTAGGGTTTTTTTAATCCCTGGCGAAATTACTCATTTTCTATCGTAGATATCTGTTTAGTTTCCTAAATTGGAGTGCATGCAACTTTAGAATAGCTTTTGGGGAATTCTTGTCATAGTTCCATAAGCTGGAGTACATAATTGTAAAGAGGTAGTCTTTGAACAGTAGCGCATAATTGTTTCTTTAAAACAATTATTATATCTCATCAATCATGAACGGTTTATCTAAATTATAAATCATGTAAAATTTCGAAATTAAGACCATGTACAACGTCGGCAGGAGCCGAAAAAGAGGCCTAATACGAAGTGTAGCAGTACAGAAACCATAAATTTCTTGCTACACTAAGCATACGACTTTGTAAAACCAGTTATTTTTTTCAAATATGTTCAAGTCAGCCACATATATACATATAAATTTCTTGCTACACTAAGCATACGACTTTGTAAAACCAGTTATTTTTTTCAAATATGTTCAAGTCAGCCACATATATACATTGCTGCTGTAATATTGATCTCAGTAGCCATATAACACTTGAATGGAAGCTTTTGAGGCAAATTTGGTCTTCCAATTCTACAAGGTTGATCTTCCAATTACAACTGAGGGGCTTTACATATGGTATGCCAAAATTTTAAGGAAGACTAACAGACAGGTTTAAGTCATTAATAGGTGACATTTTTTTACTGAAACATGGACCTATTTTTTGAGTTATGACCTGTAAGGTTTAAGTCATTAATAACTGACATTTTTTGACTGAAACATGGACCTATTTTTTGAGTTATGACCTATTAAGATACTTTTATGATAAAGCAGTTATGTTATAGTCATCACATTGTGTATTAAGCAAAAGCAATATCAGTTGTAGGTTGTCCCATATTAACAATTGTAATAGGGAAAAACCAGTTATTTTTTCATATATAGTCAGCCACATATGTTAGATTATTTTCCACACTATTGATCTTAGCCATATGACACTTAAATGGAAGCTTTCGAGGCAAATTTGAGGGGCTTTTCATCTGGTATGCCAAAATGGCAAGGAAGACTAACGGACAGTTTTAAGTCATTAATAACCGACAGTTTTTCCTTTAAACATGAAACTATTCTTCGAGTTATGACCTATTAAGATACTTTTATGATAATGCAGTTATGTTAGTTCGTGGGTCTAGGTGGATTGGTAAGTTGGGGCGTTTACTGATAGGAGACCTAGGTTCCAATCCCACGGGCTTGCCCATGCACAGACAGTAGCCCAGATCTGATTCTTTTGAGTGGTGCGCCATATTGATGACGATGGTGCAACCCCTGTGCGTTCGGCGAACCCCATCTCACGCCGGGTTACCATGTACCGAGACGGTGGAAGTCCTGGGAGCCTTTGCAGATAGTTTGAACCCTACCAGCTGTGTTGGTAGTTACTAAAAATCGTGATTGTAACCATTGCTTCTATATCAAAAAAAAAAGAAAAGAAAGAAAGAAAAAAAGATGATAATGCAGTTATGTTACGGTCACCACATTGTTAAATATATAGGGTGATAAAGATAATATTTCTATACTAAGGGGAAAAACCAATATCAGTTGTAGATTGTCCCATAATAATAATTGTAATAGGAAAAACCCTAGTTTATCCGCGGTAGGATTACTACTGTCTTTGATTATGGACACTTTGTATTCAAGATATGGTATTATTTGGACACTTAATTCTTTAAGAACATGATCCAAAAAAATACGGATTGCATGCTCTTTTAAATATATATATTTTTTCAATTTTTTGTTAGAGCTGTTTCAATTCACTTGTAACAGGAAATAACTAGATCTAAAAGTGAATTGCTTGGGGGTACCTTAAGGGGTTTGCAGCAATTGACTGTTTGAAACAGTGGCAAGAGAGGGTGGACCTGGTGCGACTTCATCTTTTGAAAGTGGCAAAGAAGATGAAGGGAAGGGATATGTAGATGTGAGTCCGCGATTTGGTGTGATAATCTCTTGAAAGTAGCAAAGAAGATGAATGGAAGGGATATGCAGATGTAAGTCTGCGATATGTGGAGTTCAATGTTGGGATAAAGTCTTCTTGAGAATGGAACCTGAAGTCTTCAAATCCAAGAAGGCCAAGTCTAAGGCCTTGATTTGTTGATGGACACTATAAGATAGTGGTTAAAATGGATAAAGTTGCCTATTGTTTAGAGTTACCATTGCCGTTTTGATGGATACTTTAAGATAGTGGTGAAAGTGGATAAAGTTGCTTATTGTTTAAAGTTACCACCATACATGAAAGTTCATTCCACCTTACATGTAAGTCAACTTAGATCGTTTAATGTTGATGAAGTTGAACTTGAGAGGGGTGAGCCGAGTTGACCTTTTGCGAATGTGATTGATAAACATGAATGAGAGGTGAATCGGGTTTGGGATGTTAAGACAATTGGTTGTGGTAACTGATGCCATAGAAAATTTTTGTTCAGGTGGAAGGGTGAAGTTCGACAGGTAGGAAAGAGAAGAAGCTTTGTGGAGTGTTAGAAAGAAACTGCATGCCTTCCTTGAGAAGATGGCTGCCTGATTGTGAGACCTGATGTTCAAAGGGTTGTAGATCTAATGTGCAGAGGGACTTGTTATTGGGGGGTGCTTGATTGATGATTGTGGGACATGATGTTTAGAGGGTTGCAGACTTGTTGCGCAGAGTGATTTGTTATTGGCGACGATGGTGTCGTTTGCTTAAGTGGGGGGAGAATATGGGTGAACTTGAATCTCCTGTTAAGTAAGCCCCACGTCCAAATATTTTTTGCTAAGCTCATTGCTATGGTAGGGTTTAAATAGATTTAATGTAGGGCTTTGCTATGGTTTCTCGTTTGAGTGGAGTTAGGGTTTTTGTATTTTTTTTTGTAGTTTTCCATGAACATTAACCCTAATGGTTGGATGGCTTGAGTTGGTGTTTTTAGGGGAGACAAATTCTATCAATGGCACCTTTGGGGTGTCCTTGAAACGGTCATCCCTAATGTTGTTCATTGTTTGTTGAATTTGCATGTAGTTGGTTAGAGTCGCACACCTTGGTCAGGTATTTTGCCAAGCGTAATCCTATTGAGTCGATATTGATGGGTTGGGTCACTTTGACATGGCTCCTCATGGCGTTAATGTTAAATTCGTACAAAATCTTATTGAAGGTATTTTCCTTTTTTGTTTTGCTGACCTAGCTCATGTCAAAGCTCTTTATCAATATGGTTTGTGTCCCTTGTGGATTTCTTTGCTAGATCTCTCTTTATGGATTCGTGTTTTAATTATCTTGGATGGAGTTTCTCAGTCTTCTCCTTCCTTTGTGGGTTGGTTTGGACCCAATCATAGGTGTGCTTGGGCATGTTGTTCCCATTGAACTTGAAAAATATTTTAACGCTCGCCCAACGAGGTGGGTATGTGTAGAGGTAGATTTGTTAAAGGATCTTCAAGAATCCATCACCATTCAAGCGGGGGAGGCATCTCTTAGAGGGTGGTTTACATTAATCTCTTGAATACCTGTTTTCGTTGCCAAGCACTCATTCACAAGGTGAAAGACTGTTTGCGTACTTTCATCCTAAGCCAAAGCCAACTTCAGTGCCCACCTTGGGGTAACCACTCATCGTAAGGAGGAGGGTTGGACCATTGCAGACTATCACAATTTCTAGTGGCCATTCCAACTCCATAGAAAATTTTTTCTGCTTCATAGTTGGCGGTTGTTGCAAGTCGTCGCAAGCTCACAACAATCAGCACCACAATTGGAGGTATTTTTCGCTCCACAGTTGACGGTTGTTACAAGCTCGTAGCCTTTGGCTCCATAGAAGATTGTTTTTTTTTTGCCTAAGAAAATGGTGGTCCCTATGGAGGAAGAGAAATTTGAGGTTGCTTTGTCTCGCTCTCTCACAAGTTCTCTTCCCCCTTCTTCATTTATGTGATTTTGGTGTTTTTATAGTCCTCGACAAGGGAAAGTAGAGGGGGACAATTTACCCAAAAAATGGGTTTATCCATCTAGACCAAGCATTAACAATACCTTTGATGCATTGGAGTTGCTTGAACAAAAGTAGGATGACATGGATTTAGTGGAACAACTCATTACCCACATTCAATCGGGGAGTTTCAACAATGATTGGGAAGGCTCCAACAATTACAATTTTTTGATGTCCTTTGTTGGTGTGTAGTGTCTTGTTTTCGAACAAGCAATAGTAGGATTTGTAGATTTCTTCTTTGTTCTTTGTAGTATTTTAGTTGCTTGAACAAAAGTAGGACAACGAGGAATCAATCTTTTCATTTGCTCTTAGGTGTTCCCTAGCAAATCAATCTTTTCATTTGTTCTACTTGGGATGATTTTAGAAGTGCACAGACGACACATGGTAGTGTCAACACTTTTCAAAACTAGGCCTCATTCATTTGTCGGATCTGCGAAGTTTTTTTTGCTCTTTGCAATGTTTAAGTTTAATAGTTTAGGGTTTCAAGTTGTTTGCTATGTTTTAGTACTATGTAATAGTGTAAGTCCCTATATATCTATTTTTGATTTTGGGTGGAATTTTTGTTTGACATTATGTAATAGTGTAAGTCCCTATATCTCTATTTTGATTTTGGGTGGAATATTTGTTTGACATTTTGGGGTGCGTGCTTCCATACCACTTGTTTTTAGTAATACAGACACTTAAAAAAAATTCTTATTAAGATAATGGCTAGACACCCGTTCTCCACAGGAGCATCTATACAATTTTTGGTTAGATTAATATTAGATTAATAATGGTCATTTAGCTTTTAGACTTGGGCATTAATAAAGTGAGTGACTTTAGGTAATTTTATGCTTTTAAGTATTTCACTTTAATGCGTATCTCCATCTATCCATCTATAAAATGGATTGACTTGACTTGTAGTAATTTTTTATAAGGAAGCTTTCGCTCCTCACTTGGAATATGATACTCATTAGTAATCTTGGTTTTATCTTCATCTATCCATCTATAAAGTGGATTGACTTGACTTATAGTAATTCTTTATAAGGAAGCTTTTGCTCCTCACTTTGAATATGATATCATTAGTAATCTTGGTTTTCTTTTATGTGTTTTGTGTTATGGCGATATGGTATCAAAGCCACGAAGTGCGAGTGTGAAGACCTAGGGATGATTGTCGGTAGAGATCAGAGATCGACAATGTGACACATCACAAAGCTAAAAGAATTTCAGATCACTTGAAGCTAGGATTGATTTGATCTTTGGGATTGCGGTTTTAAAGCGAAGATTTTGTTTTAAGAGGAAGTCGCTTGAAAAAAGAAGATAAAAAAAGAGGATTGTGTGACCTCCATTTAGTTGACACAACTCAAATCGAGTCGTCAGCCACTAAATCGATTGACGCCAAAGAGTTTTTAGCCTACTTGTGAGCTGCCAAGGAGATCTGTACGATTGTACGAGATCGTAGTGGTATTAGGAGTGGGATGATCAGGGTTTTAATGAAGTGCTCATAAGCACGTGGTAAACTTTTCAATGTTATTACTATCATGTCCTCTTCAAATTTTTGACCAATGGCTCACAACTGTAATTTGATATCCTTGATCTTGAGTAAATGCTCTTGCAATAATGCCAACTCTCTCAAACGCTTCCAACCCTCTTTGAACTTTAGGAAGCATCTCATTTGCTACGGTTAACTTAAGCAACATTACTATTTCTGTCTCTTTCATAAAACTTGTCTTGGTCTTTACCAACACTTGTGGGTTTGGTGTCTTTGCCTAGGATGATATTTATCCAAGCATCCGTACTCAAATATGACCAACATACATTGCTTCCACGTATTGTAGTTCTTCCTAAAGAATTTTGGTTGCCTTCCAACATAATATTGGGTAAATAGGCTATAGCTATAGGTCAAATGTGCAAAAACATATATTGAATAAGAGGAAAATGTTGGAAATACCTGTTTTTCCTTCCCTTAATCTGCAATATTGGACTAAGAGCACACCTGGATACTTGCTCTAAACACATGTGGCAACCACGTATTGTTGAGAAAATAAAATTTTTAAAATAAATCTCCTCAAAAATAGCTCAAGTAACACCACATATTTTCGAAAAATATGTCCAAAATCAGCAGCAAAACACTTTGAACATTGTTAGTTTATCCCTGCATCTGCTTGAAATCACCAAATCAACAACCAATTCTTCTAGATCTGCAAATTTGGGCAGCAATACAAGCATAACAACTTCAATTTAGTTCCAACTCTTTTGTACTGTCAATAAAACTCAAAATTTCTTTTGATTGCTTGTCTAAACAAGCGGTTTATAGGCTATAGTTGTACGAATCTCCTTGGTGGCTCACGTGTAGGCTAAAAACTCTTTGGCGATAGTTGATTTAGTAGTTGGCGACTTGATTTGAGCTATGGCAACTCGATGGGGGTCGTACGGGGGGGGGGGACATTACATCTTGTTTTTTTCTTTTCCCAAAGTGACTTCCTCTTAAAAAAGAATCCAAGCTTTAAAACCGCAAACCCAAAAATCAAATCGATCCTGGCTTCAGCTGATCCAAAACCCTTTTGGCTCTTTGATGTGTCACGTTGGCGATCCCTCAATGTGTCATTGAAAGTGAGGAGCAAAAGTTTTTTTGTAAAGGGTTATTATAAGTTGAATCAATCCACTTTATGAATGTGGGATAGACCGAGATACACACTAAAGTGAAATACAACTTAAAAGCATAAAAATAACCTAAAGTTACAATAAATTTATTAATGTCTAATTCTAAAAGCTAATTGGCCATTATTAATTTGATATTAATCTAATAATTTTAAAATTTAACGTTTCTTTTAGAACAATATGCATTAGGAATATAGGATATCAATTTAACCCTTATTTCCACAAGGGGTTCCAAACAATCTGCATTTGGAATGCAAGATATCTGTTGAGAATGAGGACCAAGGCCTATAGATCATAGTCTTGGTCATATAACTAGAGGCATTTGGATTGCTTTGTGGAACACCAACAAATTCATTCTTTTTATGAGAATGAAAATGCAATGTTGAATTAAGACATAAGGCTAGGGAATCCTTGGCCTTTAAGAGACTAGGTTTGGGAGTCTAAGTGGTCTATATCTATCCTTGGTATGTGTGTTCCGAAATATAGGGTGTTTAGAAGTAGTGTGTGAAGAATTTACAATAATACAATAAAACAAAATTGGAGCAAATATTATCTTCTTATTATCTGGAATAATTTTGGTAAGAGTTTCAGTTACAATCTCCTCACAGGCTCTGGAAGAGCTCACACACATGCTACAATGCAAAATTCTTCTTCATAAAAGAAAACCCTAAAACTGCCTTAAGTAAGAAAAAACAAAGCAAACCCTAACCCTAGCAAATCACATCCGTCGGATCTACATCGACGGTGTTTATTACATGTCTTAGTATTTCGGCCATAACTTTTGACTCGGGTGTCCGTTTGAGCCCGTTTTTTTGCAGATTGCACAGATTTCGAAGCTCTACGATTTCATTTTGTCTCCTCTAAGAGGAGACGCTTTCCAAGGCTGAAAACGTCATCTAACGGCCCGAATTTTCGTTTTAATGTATGGCTGGCCAGATTTCCAACATTCTCCCCCTTGTTGGTAAGGGGACTGACTATCAAGTCCCTTAGCAACAAAAACTGAGGTTTTACTACTCCCTTAGTAAAAATATCTGCTACTTGATCGTGTGTGGAGCAATACCTCAATTTAACTTGTTCCTTCTCTACCATGTCCCGAATGAAGTGGTACTTGATGTCGAAATGCTTGGACCTGGTATGGTGGATAGGATTATGTGCCAACTTAATGGCACTTTGATTATCACAGAATAAAGTAGTTGGAGTCCCTTGCTTCTCCCCAATCTCTCCTAGCACCTTTCGAAGCCACAATGCTTGTGCACTTGCCGATGTAAGTGCAATATACTCTGCTTCAGTAGAAGACAACGCCACTGTAGCTTGTTTCTTGGAACTCCATGTCACCAAACCTGAACCAAGAGAAAAGCAGTGCCCACTCGTGGATTTCCTGTCATCAATATTACTGCCCCAATCACTATCACTGAATCCCACTAACTTCAAATTCTTTGCCTGTGAGTAGTGGATCCCATAATCAATTGTTCCACGAACATACCTCAAAATCCTCTTCGTTGCCTTCAAATGTAACTGTGATGGATTAGCCATATACCTGGAACACTGTGAAACAACAAAGCATATATCCGGCCTAGTGTTACAAAGGAACATAAGGCTACCAACAATACTCTTGTACTCTATTTTGTTTGCCCTTTCAGCTCCATCCTCCAAACTCAAGATCTCCCCATGTGCAATGGGTGTTGCTACTAGTTTACATTCACTCAAACCAAATCTCTTCAGCATATCCCTTACATATTTGGATTGACAAACAAAAATCTCATTGCTAGTTTGATGTACTTCCATCCCAAGAAAGTAACTCATCAAACCCAAATCAGACATCTCAAACTCCTTCTTCATATCATGTTTAAAAGAATCATTCAAAGAAGAACTACTCCCCATAAATAACATATCATCAACATAAAGGCATACAATAAGAATATCATTACCTTCCCTTTTGTAGTACAAAGTGGGCTCACTCTTACTCCTTTCAAAATTACACTGTAGGAAGTAGTCATGGATTCTAGCATACCAAGCTCTTGGAGCTTGCTTCAGCCCATATAGAGCCTTCTTCAACCTGTAGACTTGATCTTCTTTTCCTTGGACAACAAAACCTTGTGGCTGTTCCACATATACTTCTTCATCTAAATACCCATTGAGAAATGCACTTTTGACATCCATATGATGCACCCTCCACCTTTTATGAGCTGCCAATGATAGCAACATCCTTACTGTTTCTTGCCTTGCCACTGGAGCAAATGTTTCCTCATAGTCCAAACCATATTTTTGAGTGAAACCCTTTGCTACCAACCGTGCCTTGTACCTCTCAATGGATCCATCACTGTTCTTCTTGATCTTGTAGACCCACTTGCATCCTACACATTTCCTATCCTTGGGCAAATCACACAACTCCCAAGTATCATTCTTTTCAATAGAATGCATTTCTTCTTGCATAGCCTTCATCCACACTTTGTTAGTACTAGCATGCTCAAAACATGAAGGCTCAAAATCATCAACAACAACTTTTTGAAACTTTAGAAACTTGTGAAACAAGTGCATAGTTTACAACATCACCTTTGGGATCTCCACTGTCATCATCTCCATAAAGATGCAGGTTCTCTAACCTCTCTATTACTGCATTCATCTCTGTATGTTGACTCCTTGTCACCCTCTTATGGAAATTCTTATCAAGAATTTGAGATTTTGGGTGATCCTTCAACAATATTTTACCTTTTCCTTTGGCCGGTGGTGATGGAGGTGGAGAACTACTGGAAGAACCTTCTCTTGGACTTGAAGGTGCACTTGCAGAAGATGAACTGGAAACTTTTTCATGGCTGGGCTGAACTGAAACATGGCTTGGTTCCACCTTCTCTTCACCAAAAACATCCTCAACAAACAATTTTTGTGATCCCCAACTTCCCCCTTCATCAAAAATTGCATCTCTAGATACAATTATTTTATGTGAAATAGGATTAAAGAACCTGTAAGCCTTAGATTGCTCACTGTACCCAATAAAAATACATTTTTCACTCTTTGCATCCAACTTCTTCCTATTCTCACCATTAACATGCACAAAAGCCACACATCCAAAAACTCTAAAATGATTTACATTTGGCTTCTTGTTGTACCAACATTCATAAGGGGTAATATTCTCAAGACTCTTAGTAGGACTTCTATTTAAAATGTAATTAGCAGTCCTAATTGCTTCAGCCCAATAAAACTTACTCATACCTTTTTCTTGCATCATGCACCGTGCCATCTCCACCAAAGTCCTGTTCTTTCTTTCAGCCACCCCATTCTGTTGAGGTGTGTAAGGACTTGTTTTCTGCCTTTTAATCCCAAACTCACTACAGAAATCATCAAATTCATGAGAACAGAACTCACCTCCTCTATCTGTCCTCAAACATTTGATATAATGACCACTCTCATTTTCAACTAGAGCCTTAAAATTCTTGAAGCAATTGAATGCCTCATCCTTATGCTTAATAAAATAAACCCAACAATATCTGGAGAAATCATCAATAAAAGTCAGAAAGTAAGAAGCTTTACCCATACTACGTGTCTGCATTGGTCCACAAATGTCACTATGAACCAACTGCAATGGATGTTGGGCCCTCCATGCTTCACCATGCGGAAACTTCCCCCTTGCATGTTTGCCAAGTGCACAACCTTCACAAACCTCCTTGGAGTCTTCAACTTTTGGCAACCCATAGACAAGTGGTGAAAGCATCTTCAAACTCTTATAATTTAAATGCCCAAACCGTAAATGCCATAGCCTCTCCTTACCTTCTACACCAACAAATGCTAGAGCTCCCCCTTGATCTAAAAACTGTAATGGGAAGAGCCTGTTCTTGGTCATCTTTACAGTGGTAATCAATTTTCTCCTCTGATCATAAATTTTGCACATTCTATCCTCAAACACTAACTTATAATCCTTTTCCAACATTTGACCAATACTCATTAATGAATGCTTCAAACGGGGTGCATAGTAAATATCTTTTACCTTCATTATTTTTCCTCTCCTGGTAGGAACCTCCATTTCTCCTTTCGCAACCACCTCCAAGCTCTTCTCATCCCCAAGCCTGATATCGGATTGATAAGAAGAATCAAGAGATGAAAATACATCCCTCTTGCCGGTCATATGGTTTGTGCACCCACTGTCCAGGATCCATGTCTCCTTTGTGCTATTATGTGTAGAGAGGAAAGTTGCTTGCTCCACTTTTTCTTCAATCATACAGAACAAAGTATCATCCTCATAGGAATCCTCTTCTCCATAATGTGCTGATTTTTTCAGCTTGCAATCCCTCTCATAATGGCCATATTTGTTACAATTGTAACACTCGCACATTTCTCATATCTCGGCCTCTACCTCTTCCTCTTGCACTGGATCCTCCTCTTGCAAGATGAGCCTGGTCATTGTCTGAATCTTGAGATCTTCCTCGACCTCTACCACCGTAGGAGCCTCTTCTACCTCCTCTTCCATTTCTTCCTCTTCCTCTGGAACCCCTACCGTGACCTCTTCCTCCATCATTCTCTTTTGCCGAAAAAGCTTGTTCCTCTGTAGAACCTCCTTCTTTATCCTTCTTCCTCTTGGCAATTCTCTCTTCATGAGATGTGAGAGAGCCAATTAATGAATCTATATCCATTTTCGAGAGGTCTTTCGTTTCTTCTATGATAAGGGCTGCATTGTCAAACTTCTCTGTCAAGGTTCTTAAAACCTTTTTAATTACTACATTTTGCTCTATGATCTCTCCAAGTGTGGCCATTTTATTTACTACTGTTTTTACCCGAACACAGTAATCTCCTGCAGTTTCATTCTCCTCCTGTTTGAGATTTTCAAAATCTCTCCGCAAGGTCTGCAACTTCACCTCCTTAACTTGGGCACTCCCCTGGTAATTCTCCTTCAACGCCTTCCAAGCTTCTTGAGCCGAAACGCAGGCAAAAATCCGGGGAAAGAGACTCTTGTCTAGAGCCGACTGGATGAAAGCCAAAGCCAAATTATTTTCTTTCTCTTTCTCCTGCATCTCCTTCTTTTGATCTGCAGTCAATGCACTCCAGTATTTTGGTTCGGTGAACCCAGCTTCAACGATGGCCCAAGCTCCTTTTGCCTTCAGAATCGTCCTCATCCGGATGCTCCAATATTCGTAGTCGGAACCGTCAAATTCTGGGATCGGAATTGAATTGGTGTTGTTGGCCATAATAGCTCCCTTCAACACGAACTGAGATCTCCGAGAAGCTTCTGTAAAACTTGCAGCAGAAATTCCACAGTTACTCGAACCCAATTTCTCGATCGCCTCGCTCTGATACCAAATGAAGAATTTACAATAATACAATAAAACAAAATTGGAGCAAATATTATCTTCTTATTATCTGGAATAATTCTGGCAGAGTTTCAATACTATGTTACAATCTCCTCACAGGCTCTGGAAGAGCTCACACACTTGCTACAATGCAAAATTCTTCTTCATAAAAGAAAACCCTAAAACTGCCTTAAGTAAGAAAAAACAAAGCAAACCCTAACCCTAGCAAATCACATCCGTCGGATCTACATCGACGGTGTTTATTACATGTCTTAGTATTTCGGCCATAACTTTTGACTCGGGTGTCCGTTTGAGCCCATTTTTTTTGCAGATTGCACAGATTTTGAAGCTCTACGATTTCGTTTTGTCTCCTCTAAGAGGAGACGCTTTCCAAGGCTGAAAACGTCATCTAACGGCCCGAATTTTCGTTTTAATGTATGGCTGGCCAGATTTCCAACAGGTGTGGCTTTGGTAGTGAACTAAACAAGAAGTTCCCTTTCTTTCAAGTGGGACTAGTTACTTCATACCAAGTGTGGATGCAAGTGTCTCAAGAGAACCAGAGAACGAGGCTTGGATTTTTTGCATTCTATATATACCATAGAGAGAATATGTGCATGTGAAGAGGGAAGTGTTTAGGAGGGTAAACAAGATGGTTCACAATCTCAAACACAATAATAGTAATACCCCACTTTTCATGTTAGGTGATCTTTAAATAATTGGCAGGTGGTCTCGAGAGATTTATTTATCAATGCTCCCAACAATTGGTGATTGAACCACCTTTCACTTTTGTGTAGGAAAGGGCATTAGTGTTGTGGATTACATTATTGTGAACTAGAGTATAGTTGAGCTCTTAAGAAATGAGAGGGTGAGGCACATTAACTTTGACCATTAGCATTTTAAATGATGTTTATGGACCTTAAATTTCTAAAAGGTGGGGTTGTATTACAAAGTGTAGTGATTTGTTTGTTCTATTGTAGATTTAGAGTGAAGCCTAGGATTAAACCTCTTATTA
Organism: Wollemia nobilis; assembly: GCA_028583015.1. Taxonomy (NCBI): domain Eukaryota; kingdom Viridiplantae; phylum Streptophyta; class Pinopsida; order Araucariales; family Araucariaceae; genus Wollemia; species Wollemia nobilis. The sequence continues at coordinate 1,904,363 of JAQPPZ010006010.1, forward strand.
AAAAGAGGAGGAAATTTTTTAAAAAGATGTTAGAATCTCGTAATGGATCTTTAGAACAAGTAAGAGAAGTCAGGGAATGAAAGGACTCAGCCTCAACAATTAAGGAGTATGCTCATGAGAGTTGGCTAGCCTTTTAGAGAAATCTTAAGAAGGGAAGAAGGTTGATGTTAGAGGACATACAAAAGTACTATTGGACTTGGCTAAAGAGTTTTGCTAGGAAAAAAAGAGATAGTGAATGTAAGCTCATCAAAAACTCAACTGAGGTATTGGAGAGTTGGAATATGCACTATATAATTTTTTTGGATGACCCACAAACAATAAAGAAAGAAAGGACTAGAGTTGGAAGATGCACTATATAAATTTTTTGGATGACCCACAAACAATAAAGAAAGAAAGGACTTTTGTGGTTTATTGTCCTTGGAAGTGTGGTTGAAGTTAAAAAATATTAATGGACCTATAAAGTGGAAGGAAATGAAGAAGGTTCTCAAGGCCCTAGAGTATCATAAAGCGCTTGCCCCTTGAGTGGTTCATGATCCTACTTGGGGCATGCAAACAATAAAGAAAGATGAGAAAAAAAGGGAGGGCTTTGAAGATTTTTTCCATGGAAATTACATCTTAGGAGTAATTAATAACATTTGGATAGGAAGGATCATCCCAAAAGAGCTAAATGTAACTATGGTAGTCTCAATGCCAAAGAAAGGGTACTAAATTTTGCATGACAACTATAAAGGGATCTCATTGATCAAAGTGCTTTTGAAAGTATTAACAAATGTTGCTATGGAGAGGACCAAGGTAGAATTGGCAGAAAGAAACTCTTTAGCCCATAGTATTAACAAATGTTGTTACATGGACTATATCATTGTCTAGCATGTCGATGGGTCTCTAATTGGTCTAAGGTTTTGACTTGCTTTGATATTCCTTGTATTGATCACTGGAGAAGTGTGTTACATGCCCAACACTTGTAATACATTTGGATATATGTTATTGTAATAAGGTGGACCATGTATTTAGTTAAATGAGCCATGTGTTAAGTTAGGAGAGTGTGTTGTCATAGAATCTTGTATATAACTACTTTGTCATAGGATCTTGTATATAACTACTTTGTCATAGAATCTTTTTGTTGTTATAGATTTATGAATGTAACCGTTAGTATTATGAATTTAATTGTGATAGCAAAATATCATAGAATATTGTCATAGGATTATAGGAAATATTTTTGTAAATGTTATAAAACAAGAAGGATGTAACTCTCACAGGTTAGAGAAGAATTTGCATATTTTGTAAGGAGGTTGCCCTCTCGAAGAGGCTTGTGATAGTAACTTTTCTCATTTCGAATTCTTGCAATTATTGTTCTTATGTTTTCATGCATGTATGCTTTTGCTATCGCAATGAATGTTGCTTTCATTAATATTTTGTGAATCATGGTTATATTATTCTTGGCATTGAATTTCTTCTTTGTTCAACTCTATGCTAAGGATTTGAGGTGAAATATTGGCAGGAGCAGAAGAGGTGCATTGCAACTTGTTTCTTCGAGTATCTTGGGAGACCCCTATAGGAACCTTTAGCCAAACCTTCATTTATAAGAAAATAGTTGACCGTGTAAAATTCATAGTGCATCAAGCACAACACTTGTCAAGATTACCTCCTCATATTGTCAGAGAGGGGTTGTGCACTTAAGGGTATGTGTGGAATCCTCTTTGGGTAGTGGCATAAAATATTGGTCCAAGCACGATCGCTCGTTGTTGCGGTACAATAGAGGGCTATGGGATTACACAAACCCTAACCTAGAATCAATCCCTTCCCTTGCATCAAGCACAACACTCGACAAGATTACCTCCTCATATTGTCAGAGAGGGGTTGTGCGCTTAATGGTATGTGTGGAATCCTCCTTGGGTAGTGACATAAAATATTGGTCTAAGCATTATCATTCCTTGTTGCGATACAATAGAGGGCTATGGATATTACACAAACCGTAACCTAGAATCCATCCCCTCCCTACTCACCATATCAGTAGCAGAGCTTATGAGACAAAAATAGTGAAATTCAAAAAGTTTGGGAGCAAAAACACAACAAAAATAGTGAAATCCAGAAAGTTTGGGAGCAAATATGCAACCTGGAAACCTTTAAAAAAGAAAAAAATTGAGTTATCCTCTCGTACTGTCAGAGAGGTGGGTAGTGCACTCAAGGGTATGTGTGGAATCCTTATTGGGTAGTGGTTTGAAATATTGGTCACTATTGTTTGTTACTATGGTATAACAAAGGGCTATGGAGATTACACAAACCCTAACCTAGAATCCATCCCTTCCCTACTCACCATATCCGTAGCATAACTTATGAGACAAAAAAATGAAATTCAAAAAGTTTGGAAGCATATACGCAACCAGAAAACCCCTAAAAAAAGAAAAAAATTATCATTTTGGGATATAGCTCATTGTGATTCTATCAATGAGTTGATCATTTTGATATATAGCACCAAAATACTTTTTCAAACCCTTACTAAAAATAAGAGTCTAGGTTGCCAAAATAATTATCCTCTTGGGATATAGCCCATTACAATCATCCCATTAAGTTGATTGTATTGGTATACAAAACCCATACACTTTTTTGGGACCCTTGCTAAAAATAACATTTCTAATTTTAGTAAATACCCTCAGAGATCCATTATCAAGCAATGGAGTCTCGAATGAACAAGATGGAGGAGCAAATTTCCAAACTAGATGACATCCTAGATCTTAAGGGTCAATTATCTTCTCTTGTCACTCTGCTAGCAGGCTACCAACATTAGCAAGATCAGAAGATTAAAAATCCAAATTTAATGGGTCTGTTGAGAATAGTCTAGATGCTTAGAGGAGAAAAACTATTGACCGCCTAACTATTCTAGAGTCTTTAATGAAGAGAACACTCAATGGTATCCAAACAATAGAGACATGACTTCATGACTCCATAAAATAGATTTTTCAAGGTTTGATGGAACAAATCCTCAAAGTTGGTTGATTAAGGTTGAGCAATGGTATGAGCTACATGAAACTCCCTTTGACCAAAGGATTTTTATAGCTGCATTTCATTTTGATTTGGAAGCACTACATTGGTACCAATGGTTGAGAAAACAAATGCGTAATATTGGTTGGACACATTTTAAGAAAACTCCTTAGTCGATTTGAGGCATCTCAGTTTGAAGACTTTATTGGAGCGATCACTAAGTTGAGACAAAGAAGCACGATGCTCAAGTATATCATTGCTTTTGAGAAGTTGGCCAATAGAACTAAAGCCCTTCTCGATGAATTTTTCAAGAGTTGTTTATAAGTGGCTAAAAGGAAAAGATAAGGACTGAGGTGCAAATGCTTAAACCAACCACTTATATGACGATCACAAGGCTATCCAAACTTGCAGAGAACAAATGGAATTCTCAAAGGAAGATCTATTGACATCATACATTTCAAAATAGAATTTTTGCGTCCACCAATAACAATGCTCCAAAATATCCAGTGGTTAAGAGGTTAACATCAGAGGAGATGGCCAATCGTAGAGCCAAGGGACTTTGTTATAATCGTGATACAAAATGGGCCATAGGACACAAATGCAAAACCCAACACCTCTACTTCTTGGATATGATAAATCCCTCATATTATTCTATAGACACAAGGGATGACATTGTGGATTTAGTGGAAGAACACCTAGATTCAGTGGATGTAGAACCTCTAATGGATAGTTAGGAAGAAGAGATGCCCACAATTTCTCTTAATGCCATCGTCGGAATATTTGCCCCACAATGTATGATAGTCCAAGAATTTATTAGAGGGCATAAGGTTTTGATCCTATTGGACTCTCGTAGCACTGATAATTTTATTGATCCAACTATGGCTCTTGTAGCACTGATAATTTTGTTGATCCAACTATGGAAAAACAGGTAGATTGCTTCATTTATGGTTGTGAGCAAGTCCAAGTGAAAATTGCCAAGGGGGACATCATGAATTGTACTAGGAAGTATCAAAATTCTCACCTATCCATTGGGGACTATCACTGTCAGATTGATATTTATGCAGTTCCATTGGGTGGAGTTGATACGGTATTGGGGTGCCCTTGGTTACGAACATTGGCAACAATGTTATGAAATTTTTCAGAACTTTGGATGTAGTTCACTGTCAACAATAGAACCCATACCATTTAGGTTGTGAAAAATCACAATCCCAAGCTCATAACATCCCACTAGATGCAACAACTAATTAAGAATGGCTATTGGCTAGTTATGGGAATATTTTGTCATATACAATTGTGTGTTATTCAAGATGAGCAGGTGCCCTCAAAATTGTTAGCGGTCTTACTTAAGAATCAACAAGTATTCTTTGAACCCAAATAGCTATTGCACAGTCAGTAGGAAGATCACATAATCAATTTAATTCCAAGGATTCAACCTCCAAACATTCGACTATATAGGTACTCCTATCACCAAAAGAATGAGATTGAGCAATTGGTTAAGGAATTATTGGATGCAGGATTCATTCGTCCAAGCACAAGCCCATTTTTAGCTCTAGTTTTATTGGTTAGGAAGGATGGGTCATGGAAAATGTGTGTAGACTTTCGTGAACTCAATCATGTCACCATCAAGGATAAGTTTCCCATTCTAGTGATTGATGACTTGTTGGATGAGTTGCATGGCGCTTAGTATTTCACCAAGTTGGACCTCATATCGGGATATCACCAAATTTAGGTTCACAAGGATGACATCCCTAAAACAACTTTTAGAACTCATGAGGGGCATTATGAGTTCTTGGTCATGCATTTTGGCCTCACCAATACACCATCAACTTTCCAAAGCTTGATGAATTGAGTTTTAAAATCCTACCTGCAAAAAATTTCATTGGTTTTTTTTGATGACATATTGATCTACAACAAAACATGGGAAGAGAACCTACAACATGTCGATCAGGTTATGAAGCTTTCACAGTAGAATAAGTTGTATTTCAAGCAATCTAAATACACCTTTGGGGCAACTAAAGTAGAATATTTGGGGTATTTCATGTCCAAATATGGTGTTCAAATAGATCTAACAAAATTGAAGCAACGAAGGAGTGGCCCAAGCCCAAAACATTGAAGAGCCTTCGGGGATTTCTCGATCTTACTGGATTTTAAGGCAAGTTTGTCAAGAACTATGGGAAGATAACAACTCATTTAACAACCATGCTTAAAAATGATACATTCACATGAACAATGTTGTTGAGAAAACTTTTTTGACTTTGAAGGATGCCATGTGTCATTCGCCAGTCATAACTATACTAGATTTTTCTAAAACATGTCATTGAAAGTGATGCCTCAGGAGTTGGATTAGGGGAAATACTTATGCAAAAGGTCGACCACTTGCTTTCATAAGCAAGGCCCTTTCAGGGTGAAACCTTGCCTCAACTTATGAGGAGATGATGGCCATTGTCTTCGATGCCCTCCATTGGTGACCATACATATTGGGTCGACACTTCATCATCAATATCAATCATCGCAACCCTTATCTCTTGGAGCATAAAATTTCTTCTCTAGAGTAGAAAAAATGGATCACTAAGCTCTGTTAGAATATATTACATCATTTGGTTATATTAGATTACTTTAGGGGGAAGTTATCTAGTTACTTCATGCAACATAATAAATGCACAAGTGTCAATGTGCAAGTTGTATATGTGCAAGTTGTCCTTTGGACAATTAGGTAGAGTGCTAGCCAAGGAACCTATCTTCCTATATAAAGGGTCTCATACCCTTACTCAAATGTATTAGTTTTTCATTATCAATAATACCTATTTTATTTCTCTTTGTGATGGAATGGTGCTAAAGCTATCAAGCTCTTGGGATATGACTATGAGAGTCTACTGCAAAAAGAAGGAAAATGTTGTTGCTGATGCTCTTTCTAGATTGCTTGAAACACATGATAGCCTTTATGTAGTATCCATAACTAAGGCTGATTGGTTAGATACACTCAAGTTTAAATGATAGACAAACCCCACACTTGCAAATATTAAAGGATTTATAGACAATAGGGACCATCCCAATTATTCCTTGAAATAAGGGGAACTATGCTATAAGAATCAGATTGTTGTTCCACCTTACCAACTAAAAAATCAGATTCTCCAAGTGCTGCATTCCTCTTTGATAGGGGGACACAGGTTTCTTACGAATCTATAAACGAGTAAAACATAGTTTCTATTGGCCATGGTTGAAATCGAAGATCAAGCAATTTGTGGGTAGTTGTGACACTTGTTAGTGCTAAAAGGGGGAAATAGTTAGTACACTAGGATTACTTCAACATTTACCCATTTCGGAGTCCTCATGGACAAATATCTCCATGGACTTCATTGAAGGTCTTCCTCTATCAGTAGTAGGTAAATTAGTCATAATAGTAACCATGGATCAATTGACCAAATATGCTCTTTTTTTGTCCCTTAGTCATCCCTATACTTCCAAGACAACAACACATTTTTATGGATCAAATATTTCACCTTCATGGGAGCCCACATTCCATCAATGACCGTGATAAGATATTCATTAGTAATTTTTGGGAGAAGCTACATCACATTCAAGGGACTCCGTTGAAAATAAGCACATCATATCACCCCCAAACAGATGGCAAGATAGAGATGGTGAATAAATGTCTTGAGACCTATCTTTGTTGTTTTGTTTTAGATAATCAATCCAAGTGGAGTTAATGGCTTCCCTTAGCCGAATGGTGGTATAATACCACTTTCATATTGCCACAAGAATGACACCATATGAAGTTGTGTATGGTCAACCACCTCCAACACTCACCTCTTATTTACCAGGCATTTCAAAGGTATATGTAGTGGATACAATCTTCAGTCGTAGGCAAGAAGTCTTACCACCCCTTAAGTAGAATTTGACCATCGTCTAGAACCACATGAAATAATGAGACAAACACTAAACTGAGTGGGAGTTTGTAGAGGACGACATGATTTTCCTTCGTCTTCAACTTTATAAAAGTTTATCCCTCAAACAAAAGGGTTGGCATAAGCTAACACCCAATTTGTATGGGCCCTACAAAATATTGTGTCAGATAGGGGAAGTTGATTATAAGTTGGAACTGCCAACTACATCCAAGATTCACCCAATTTTTTATGTATCTTGCTTGAAGAAGCTGGTAGGCACATATATTCAAGTACATATTGTCCTTTCTAAATTTTTTGGAGAGGGATCCATTATTTTGTAACCTGCAACAATATTGGATTATCAAACCCAACATCTTCGTTCATGAGATATCACTGAGGTGTTGGTGTAGTAGCAAGGGTTACCACTAGAATATGCCACATAGGAGCCATTGCAAGACTTTCAACAATAATTTCCCACCTTTTAGCTTTGAGGACATAGCTTCTTTAAGGGGGTGGCATGTTACATACCCGACACTTGTAATACATTTTTGTATGTTATTGTAATAAGGTGGACCATGTATTTAGTTAGAAATAGGCCACATGTTAAGTTAGAAGAGTGCGTTATTTAATCTTGTATATAACTGCTTTGTCATAGAATCTCCCTGTTGTCATAGAATTATGAATGTAACCGTTGGTATTATGAATGTAACTATCAATTATGAATGTAATTGCTGGCATTATGAATGTAACAGTCATAGAAGGATGTCATAGAATATTGTCATAGGATGTTAGGAAATATTTTTGTAAATGCTATAAAATGACAAGGATGTAACTCTCACGAATTATAGAAGAATTTGCATATTTTGTAAGGAGGTTGCCCCCTCAAAGAGGCCCATGATAGTAGCATCTCTCATTTTGAATTCCTGCAATTATTGTTATTATGTTTTCATGTATGTATGCTTTTGCTTTCCAAATGAATGTTGCTTTCATTAATATATTGTGAATCATGGTTATATTGTTCTTGGCATTGAATTTCTTATCTCAATTTAGCTATGTGCTAAGTATTTTAGATGATAATTTGGCACGAGCTGAAGAGGTTCATTGCAAAGTGGTTGGAATGCACGATCCTAATCTTCAAATAATTTTGGAGAGGGTGACAATTGAAAGAATACAATGGATGTGTGTCAATAGTGCTTAGGTCCTAATTTTATGAGGTGATGTTCTACATATGGAGTTTAACATATACCCAATCTTAATTTACAATGTTAGGTAAATGACCAAAGCATTTTCAAAATACATAACTCTAAAAACTTGGATTGTAGACTTGATGAATAAGAATCCCCACATCAGGTGGGGAAAAGATAGACTTGGGTATGTACAAGTATGAGTTGGTTCCAAAGGCATACATCAAGAGGAGGGTTGACCATCTCAAAGTTAGGATAGAAGTTTAGGTATAGTGGGACAACAATGCTACTTTACCTACAATAAAATTTTATAGAATGGAAGGCATTAGAGATTTTATTAAGAGAGCAAAAAATAGTAGTCTTATCTCAAGTAATATGCTTGTTATTCAATGTTAGAGTGGGAAGGTGTGTGATGGTAAGCAATGATAGTAGGTTATATTTGATTGACTTGTTCACATGTGATAGATGTTCCATTTGAGGAACCACAGGGGAAGAGAATTTCCCCTTGCATCTTATGTTTTGGTGCCTTGATCTATGTCTTTTTGACATTCAATATCATTGGAACTTCAATTGGATGCCAAGGGAATTTGAGAGGAATATTACCTCAATTAGGGAAAAAATACAAGGCGGGCCATCAACGACTCTAGAGGATGATTAATATCTCAACCTAGTAATGTCACATTTGTTGTGCCACCATCCTCTAGTGTACACAAAAATTAAAATATTGACATGACTTAGTTTACTTACTTTGATATGAGGATCTTGTTTGCACCACTTCTCATTGGAGAGTTTTGTGGACATTGCCTTCCTAATTGGTTAGGAGATTGTTTGCACGGGAGGGGAGGGGGTAATGCATTATAGCAACCTCTAGGGTTAGGGACCTTGATGATGTCAATTGCCATGAGGCTAATGTCTATATGGGGAGGGAAAATCATTATGTTGGGAATGCAACTAGTATTGATTGTCCAAAACTCTTAAGACTACGATAATGCAACAAAGGTAGTGGTTCATTCCTTCAATGGAACTGAATAAGGTTGAAGGGAACCAACTCTAGTGTATGGATCTAGGTGATTTCTCCTATGCTAGGGTGTGATGGGGACTATCATATATGTTTTTCATCGAGTTTCAATCCTTGGATACCTAACCAGAGGTGGTTTGGACATTGGCAAGCCCCATGACCTCTTGTATCTACATAAGAAAATTTATTTGTGTAACTTGTTGTGGAAAGTGTGATGGAATGTTAAGTAAAACTACAACAAGAATCAAGTATAGAATTTTTTTTTGTGTTGATTTAAGGGACTAATCACGCTGAATATATGACATGTAGTGTGATTTTTGAAAGGTTATAATAGACCCCTTTTCTATTGAAACTCAATACCAGCTTTAGGAATTTTATGGAATTTCTTAACAGGTATTCCCCTTAAGAAAAACAAAATTACATATCTATGTTGACAGTCTTCAATAGGACCTAATACAAAATTATCTAAGAGAGAAGTTGAGGCTTTGCCTTCTCTGGTTTCTTCTTCATGACATAGTCTCTTGTTAGGTGTGCATGTTGGTTGAATTTTGCTTGGTCATCTTTCCTCTTGATGTTGAAGCATCTAGCTTATGTGTATCATTGACTGCTATGTGAGGATGGGGATATGGAAAAGGAGTTCAATTGGCTACTTAGGGTGATGGAAGTGGAATGAGTCAAGGTGGATGTCCCCAAGGGTATAGTAGCCATGTAGGATGAGTGGGCTCCATGCGAGAAGAACAGGTGGGCTCCAAGCAATAAGAACAAGAAGGGTCATCTATAAACAAAAAAATAAGGAAATAATTCAATCCAAAAATTACAAAAAACAAGGGGATTCATGTTATCATTCACATCTCCTTTAAGATGTATAACTATTTGAATATGCATACTCCTTTGATAATCTCTATGTTTTCCAAGTATATCTATATAAATAACCATACCTCCTTTTTAAAATGAAGAATATTGTTGATAAAAACAAAGTCATGAACATACATGAAAGAAAATTATGGGCAACCAAATCCATGCTATTATGTCAATATTTGGATCAAGAGAAGAAACAATATATTATTCATGTTTTCCAAGTCTATCTATCCAAACAAAATTTATAAAACTTAAAACCAATTTCATATGGCTGTTTCTTAATATAAACAATAATGAGATAATATCACACATTATCATAATGGATAACATCATAAGAAGCATTAGAACCAACATTATTAGCCTCACAACAACTATTAAATGTACAAAAATAATCAAATAAGAGAATATACTATTATAATGGATAGTATCATCCTGAGAAGCATTATAATCGACATTATTATCCTCATACTAATCATTAAAACTATCAATATTAAAATAAGGAAGAGAAATCTCATTACCATTATGATGTACATCAATGCCATCATAAGGGTGTGATCATGATTATGAGAAGTATCATCAATAGGAGGAGAGAGATCACTAGAAGAAATAGAACTCACTTCTATTTTTCCATCTAAGGCATGCTTAATAGTATCTTGATCATTAAATAAAACATGATCTACCATTGTGATCATCTTATTGCTATGATACTTTTCTTAAATCAACAACAATATTTTTAAAGTTATTTTAACTTTCATTTTATTTCTCCATTCTAAGCAAATTAAGTTCATTTTCCTTTATCAAAAATCCATAAAATCACTAGAAGAAATGGAGTTCGGATCTATTTTTCCATCTAAGACATGCTTAATAGTATCTTGATTATAAAATAGAACATGATCTACCATTGTGATCATCCTCTTGCTATGATACTTTTCTTAAAACAACTTTTTAAAGATATTTTAACTTTCAATTTATTTCTCCATTCTAAGCAAACTAAGTTCATTTTCCTTTATGAAAAGTCCATCAAATCACTAGGAGACATGGAGTTCATATCTATATTTCCATCTAAGACATGCTTAATAGTATCTCTATTATTAAATAGAACATGGTCTACCATTGTGACCATCCGTTTGCTTTGATACTTTTCTTAAATTAAGAGTAAACAAAATTTTCAAGATATTTTAACTTCCATTTTATTTCTCCATTCTAAACAAATTAAGTCCATTTTCCCTTATGAAAAGTCCATCATTATTGATTTGTCATCCTCATTAGAGGAGTCATTATCCTTATATCATGAAATGACATCTCATTATTAAATGGAGTAGATTCAACACCATTAGGCTTGTCAAATATCTTACATCATGAAATGATACTCTCGTTATTAACTCTAGTAGATTCAACACCATTACGCTTGTCAAATATCTTCGACATTTTGTTTTTTAAATTTGCTTTGCATCCTTCACCATTAGGCTTGTCAAATATATTCTACATTTCTTTTCAAATTTGCTTTGCATCCTTCTTCTTATAGACATATATTACTTAAAGAGTTGTTCATGCTTTATGATGAAGGAGTATATGACTTATATATTATTTTCTTCTTAAACATAATTAGGTGAGTCCCTAATCAATACTTTTCTCATCCATAATATCAATGTAATAAACATGATTGAGGATGTTCCAAATCAAAATATAAAATTCCATATAATAGATGGTTGATAATTTACTACATCACATGGAATGATTGCTCTATTCTTCAAAAAGTCTTTTATTTGTGAGTAGGTGACACTCCTTGTGATGAAGTCAAGGGTTCAACCATCTAGGTCTTAGGTCCTCGTATGTGCGCAATGTATCTAATAATAATAATCATAATAAAATAAAGTGCAATTTCGATCCTACTTAGGATGATAAATTTGACCAAAATTTGATCATAATTCTTGAGGGGTACAATGGACAACCTAAAAAATGACTTGAATATTGAGATATTTGGATTTTTAAAATTACAAAATTTATAATTTCTAATAAATTATGAGGAGTTAGAGTCCATTATTGAAATTGTAGACTCCCTTGGTCTTTAACAATTGTTGTATGCAACAATTTTTTAAATACATAGAAAACTTAATTTTATCACTTTCATGTGTTGATTTTTTGTTGTGTTTGTTCTTAGAGAAAACATTTGAAAAAAAGTGAGATACTTGAAAAATAATAAATAGGAACGAATTACCAAACTATCTAATACATGATTTCATGAGTGAATGAACAACCTTTATATAGGTGTAAGTGATGAGGTTTGATAATGGACCTCAACCAAAATTTACAAAATAATAATTAAATATTTAGAAAGAGGGGCTTGAATCAAGAAATCATTTACAAAGTTGATATAAATTCTCACAAGCAACTTTACATATTTCGAAATATTGATTTTTAATGATGAGATATTCAACCTTGTAGGACTAAATGGAAAATCATATGCCATTGAAATGATTATACAATATTATTTATTCCTTAATTTGAAAGGAAGTAATGTACTACCCTTGTTGGACCACAAGACCTCTAGATATAGTGATTAGTCTATGGGCCATCATTCCTAGTTCTTTTATCTCATTGGTTTACTAATCACTATCCTTACCATTTGTGTCTCTTTGATCACTACTCCTAGATCAATATTTAATCAATGAAACTTTCCTTTAGGAGATGTATTTTTATTGCTCCTCTATCTTGGTCAATACCACATCAAATTCATAAAATATCTAGATATTCATAAAATCAAGCTAATTATCATCAAAAGTTGATAGAAAAAGTTGACTTGATCAAGGGACCCACTTGACCAAGGATGTTAGAGTAGGTCACTTGCTTTGGGGCTTTGGTTAGAAAGATGTCAAAATATGGGAAAAAACATAGTTTGATGAGTCCAAGTAGTTCAACTTAGGTATGTGGTTAGGTCAAGGTTTGCTAAGTCAATTATGGATTAGGACGACATACAACTCATAAAAAATGATGGCTACCTAACTTGTTGAACTCATCCTATTCTTTATTAAGGAAATAAACACAATTTCAATATGGATGGTCTGATCAAGCTACTCATTTATGTGTTACATGCTTGTGAAAAAATATCAAAGTAAAATAATTATGATTATTAAGCATTTAATTAGTTATCTAAATCATCTTCTTGCAATGTCATCAAATAGCCAAATTATATACCTAATCTCTATAACTGGTTTGTTGCATTAAATCAATTCATCAGAAAATATAAAGTTTAGGGCTTAATAATGACACTCGATTAAAACAATAGAGGTGTTGTCTAGAATCATTGGGCTTGGAGGAATTTTAGAGTTAGTTGTCATAGTCTTTAATGCACCAATTGTAAGCAACATCAGCCTCTTGATTTCTCAATTATCTATCTTAATATGGAAAATGGGTTATTAGTAGAGGAGTTTGGGTTATATCTTTAAGCCAACAAGGAGATAAGAAGCTCAACTTATGAATTGTTAATAGGAAACTCAACTTATGAATTGTTAATAGGAAACTCAACTTATTTTTTTAATTGATTATATGGGATTGAAATGGACCCCACTTGTAGTACATCATGATCACATAGTGGTATTACAACTTGGTAGTTATACATGTATTGCTTGGCAAGATTTGAACTAAGTCTCCGCTTTGAAAGTTGAATTTAACTGGTTGAGCTAATGCCACTTGATGAGAAAAATCAACTTATTACATAGGCTTTTAGTTAACATAAGTCGCAAGTATTGTACTGATATATAGATCACTTAGCGTTTCCGACATAAGTCAAGAGAGAGAATAAACCTTTCATAAAGTAATATTATTTTTTTACTCATTTTCAAACTTAAATAGCTACCATGATAGGTCTAATACTTAATTGTCTCATATCCACTTACTTTACAATTAGATAAGGAATGGCTAGAGTAGAATAACTAATAAATAAAGTTGTTTTTATCATCTTGATCCAATTACCACTTCATTTTATATTAGCACATCCTTTATCCCTTGCAATAATAATACTTCCATTTTTTTAACCTTGAATATGTAAGAATAGGGAGAAAATGTCTTTTAAGAAAAAATAAAAAGAGTGAGAGAGACACCTTAATCCCTTTGTTTGAATCCATCTTATTATTTTCTCACATGGATTTTCAAATATTTTAAAAATAGAACATAAGTATGGATATCACATAACACGACTTTGAACATAGATATACTTAATGGGACTTGACTTTCCATAGAAGGTTGAAATTGATCTTTTCTTAATTCTTACATAACTAGATTGCACATTTCTTCCTAAGAACAACATTAGAATTAAAAATGCTCATTCATTCATTCAATTATAATTGTAGGTCAAATTTAGTACTAAGAAATGATAATATTAACTTTATTAATATTTGTGTCTGATAGGGCCTTCTCCAAACCTCTACGCGCTACTATAGAAATGCATTGCAGGGGTAACTTGTAATAATCGCCCTTTCCTCTTCCTGCAAAAAATTTATTATCTACAAAATCCTTTATTAGGGAGAGGCCTCATACATTTCATGTCAAAGATATGATCTATGATGTATGAAGGGAAGAGCCTCTTTTTCTAAAGGTCATTCAATTCAAAATTTTTCTCTCTCAATTTTGATGTAAGAAAGAGCCTTTCATTTTTCTAAATGGCATTCAAGCCAAAATTCTTATTTACTAGAGAAACAATTGTTGACATGCATCATTCTTCATATTTATTATTGATAGTGACACTTTGAACATGATGCCTACCTATATTGGCTATATCTCACTCTTTTTTTGATTTGGTTAGCATTGTTTAAAACCATTCAAAAAAGAGAACCATGTGAAATCATGATCATCTAATAACCAATGCTCACAAATATTTTGTATGTATTCAATTCAAATACCTAATTTGAATTGGTCCATAATAAGTATATGTGGATCTTGGATGGGTTACCAAATAAATATGCCTTTGATTTGCTAGATTCACAAAACTATATCTCATAAATAGATTTGAACAAATGTTCTTGAGGGTTGGGTAGTTAGTGTTTAAGAGAAATGATTCAACAACCATAATTGACATGAAAGTTGTAGTTTATTAATTTTAGTTGGTGGTTTGAGCAAGCCTAATTAATTAATCCAATGATATTTTATTTGTACTTTATTCATTCTAGTTGGTAGTTTGTGCAAGCTTAATGAAATAATCCAATGATATTTTCTTTATAACTTTTCTCAAATTCTATATTACTATTCTTTGTAATCCCACCCAATTCCACCCTTAGATTGACTAATGTAGACCAAAATCCATATTTCATATTTATTGTTGCTATCACCATATATGTTGTATCAAGATAACCCTCATCTAAACACTTAAGATTTTAATTTTAAATATTTAGAGTGAGATTCAACTTAGATAGGAGAGGGATTATATGATGGGGAGAGGATTGTATGACCTAATTCCATTTCGACATCAATGTGTGAAAGTAGGAGATATGGCCTACTCATATTTTCTTCTCTTAAACAATGATAATATCTAGTATAGAAAAATGAGAAATATGCTTCTTTAGGCAAGGTTCCACATTTAAGAAATATCTTCCACTCATAAAATTTGATTTTAAATTAAAAGAATTCATATTAAAAATGGAGCATCTAGACATAACACAACTCTTATGTTTTTGGATGATCAATCACATAGTAAAGAGTGGAAAAAGCCATAGTGAGCTAACTACTTTAACCTATATTTAATCTAAATTTTTACATGTCTAATTCAAAATTCTTATTAAGTCTAATGTCATCATTTTGCTTTGCACTTCCATGAAAATATTTTGTGCCAAGTTCAATTGAATTATTATTGTAGAAACCAAAATCTAGCCACTTGTCATCCATCCATAGTTTCCTGCCACATTATCCATTATTTATATATATTTATATATATTTGTTTAATATATATTTAAATAATAATATTATATATATATATATATATATGAATTAATCCCAACCATCCGTCATGTTTTAATCCTAGCCATCCATCCGCCTTAATCCATGCCACTTGCCCAAATTTAATCTCCACCCTTCGTCATGTTCTAATCTTGATCGCACAAATTGTGTCGTTGAAACCCTAACATGACTAAGGAAATATTATAAAGAGGAGTCATTGTGACAAATCAATCCCTAAGTTTTTGAATTCCCTAAGTCCTCTAAGTTCTTGAGGTCCTAAGAATTCTCAAGCATCCTCGCCACTTCCATCCTCCATCGCTCCCTCTCGCATCCTTCACATCCATCGTCATCCACCTCACGAACCAGATATGCTCTACAACTTCTGCTTCATACCCCGAATGCCCTATAGAGAATCACAAGTACCTCTAAGCATTTTAGACCATCATCAAGCACCCTCCCAAGTCTGTTGAGTGCCCTCACAAGTCCATCGAGCACCTGCAGACATTTCTCATCCTAGTTCTATAGCCCTATGATCCTTGGGTGCTGCTAGGGAACATCTGTGTAACCATCCTCTACAACAACAACAAAGATAGAAATGACAAGTCAATGAAGACAAGGTAAAAGTTTATTTGCAAGCATTTTTATTATTCTTAGATCTGTTTTACAATTTTATTTATGCAACTAGGGTTTTAGTGATTTCTTTTATGAGGGTCTCATGTAGTGGAGCCCTCACAGATTAATCCTTGTTTGTTTGTTGTGTGTAGGTCTTAGGATCACATTCATTGGTAGTTGCTGAAGCTCGAGTTGCCCTGCATAGTAAACCAAAGCCTACTCATCACTCTATTGGGATCAAAGACGAGCAAGAAGACACAATCGTTCATTGTTTTAGGGCCTCAAAAACCCTAACATTATAGCAATTATATCAAGGGAATTTTAAATACCCCACATTGGGGCACATTATTTGTACAATTGGGAGATCTACCCCATTCAATAAAAGAATATCTGTTCTGTGCAATTTTGTGTCATTTACTTGTACTTTTGTTACTTTTATATATTGCATTGGTGTTTC
Organism: Wollemia nobilis; assembly: GCA_028583015.1. NCBI lineage: Eukaryota > Viridiplantae > Streptophyta > Pinopsida > Araucariales > Araucariaceae > Wollemia > Wollemia nobilis. Next base: position 1,921,283 of record JAQPPZ010006010.1, read on the forward strand.
ATTTTTGCATTCAAATGATGATCACGATGGGACCCACAAAGGGTTCTATATTTTAAATTATCTTATCATTAACTTGTTTTTGTTTTCTATCTTGCAGGTTTTCAAAAATCAAATCACACGAATTTCATAGAGTTAGGATTTTTAAAGAGTTGCAAAAGTTGCACAGACACCCTGCGACGCTCGAGGGACACCCTCCAGTGTTCAAAAAATGCCCAGGTGCATTTTAGAGGCACTGAGAGGTGTTTTATAGAGAGGGAATAAGAATACGTAGGCTTATCTATAAGCCTACTTCAAAATCCTAACCCTGTTAGGAGGGAAAAACGAAGGGAATTATTTTATTGATAAATAATGGTTACATATATAGGCATAAGCCTATATGATGAACATGAAACTTGTCAATGAAATTGACAAGTGTCAAACTGAAGGCATAGTGCACTTTAACTCTAACATTCCCCCTTAAAGTGCACTATCCTAACTAAAGAAAAAAACAAAGCAAGTCAAAATTAGGTAACATTCCCCCTTAATGTTGACTTCTCAAAAACAACCTATCATCCTCCTTGGTCTAGGCTCGTGCTCTTTACGCTTGGCTCTCTAACTGTGAATAATGCTAGATCCACTGTGTATACATCTCAGTCTGTTGCATCAAGGTCAGCCACTCCAATGGGTCTGTTGCCACTGGGTCAGCTGTCTAAGTGCCTCGGGGTCATCATGGGTGCCTCAGGGTCAGCCACATCTGGGTCTGTTGCCTCTGTAGGTCATCCTCAGAGGATGTTGCCTCTCGTAGGTCACTGACTAGATTCACCATGAGTATGAAATCCCTCCTCATGGTGAACTCAATCTAGAAGGTGTCGGTCTCTACCGAAAATGCACCTAATGAAAGGAAAAACAAGCCATATAAGAGTGTCGGTCTTTGTCGAAAATGCACTCAATACAATAAAATGAGCCATAGATCAAAATAGGAGGAGAGAAGAAGAAAAGAAGAGAATCTTCTGAAGTGTCTTCGTCTGTAGTCTTCAGAAGTAGATAAAAAAAAAACCTCGGATAGAGTCTAGGGTGTCTTTGTCTGTAGTCCCTAGTATAAGTGTCCTTATGGTGACCATGTCATCCCACCGAAATGCATGGGTAACTAGCCGCTGCATTCGCCAAGTGTATAGAAAAGGTCACTAGGTACAAGGATCACAAATAAAATTACCTTGGGAGTGTCGGGTACAATCGAGAGTGCACTCCAAGGGAGAAAAACTTTGAGGCTTAAAAATTGAATTGAAACAACCTCAAAATTACAATTTGACACCACCATTATGTCCGTCGCGAAAAACCGTTTCCAACGACTATAAATACCCCTATATTCCACCATCAAAGGGGCCTTCATCTTGTGGAAAAAACTATCATGCCTATCTAAGGCAGCAAAAATAAACCTCAGGAATATCATATTCCTGGCATCGCACTCTGGCGAAATAAAAAGACAGACTGAATTTTCGAGTAGGCCCTCAATCTTTGGGAAAAATAGTTGTTGATAAAAAAAACAATCAATTGCATGTCTTTATCTGGTTCCTTCAACTAATAGAAGACATTTGTGATCTACAACATGAAAAATATTTTAGCATCAATTACGCACAAAAGCGAGCGCTAAATAAGTCACTGTTTGTCTCGATGCATAGGTCACACCTTACTTTCGGCTTGACAGCCAAGCTAGGGATAAGACAGTGACTTAAAATTGGGACGAGAAAATAAAAAATGGCACCTGTTAAAAATTTGGACGAGAAAATTGTTAATTTGCAAACAACAACAAAAGGGCGTGGGTCCTATCTTGTCCTTCGGGTGTCCACGTGCTCGAGCTGGCGTCCATGTGTTATGACAACATTGATTTCCGCTCTGTCAGCCTAGCATCTAAGACAAGCTTGAATCAGGAAAATAATAATTATTTGCAAATTACTCAAGGTGCAACAACAACTACAACAATCCAGCTACCACCACAATCTCACTAGATCCAATCATAGCAAGCAAAACTGATGTCTCCACATAGTGTTTGAGGTATGGATCACCACTAAGTCGTACTTGGCCTCGGTGTGCTTTCTCGGCGTGATGAAAGGCTTTAACGACAGAATCCACCTTAAAATATGGTGCTGCCCCTGCGCATCTCTGAGCAATTCCTCCGCATAAGGCTCCAGAGCATCTGCCGTAAAAATACCCTCCAACGGAAAAGTGAATTCATCATCCGAGGCGGGATTAACGCACAGGCCCAAAGCGCTACGAAGGAAAATGTCCCTGCTAAGAAACCTGAAACCATCCAATTTGTTAGGATTTTCGAATTCGACCGTATGATATTGGGGGCAATGATAATTGTGGTTCGAACAGACTATCTTCGATCTGTACGATCTCCCCGACAGTGTGCTGAGAGGTGACTTAAGGACGGATACGGGACTTTGCTGGTGCCTAAGTTTCCAGTCGGTGCCAAAGTTGAGATCAACATGGTGACAGTGAGAATCGAACCCCAGCCCTTGGGGTTTCATTAACGAGTTTCGAACCCCGCCTCCGCTTTCGAACAAACAGGAGAGCCCCCCAATGAACTACACCTTCTGGAGATGGTGCAAATCCTCCGAAGGGTTTGCGTGGATTGCGTTTGGCGACGCGGAGTACAGGGCACCCGCAGCCACCATGGAGGCCGCCCCCATCACCTTTGAGAAAAAAAATAAACACCTCCGCAAAGCTGACAGATCGCCAAAAATAGAAGACGGACGCACCAACGACATGACAGTCTAGTCACCGTAGATATATTGATATTTTCCACTGTAGCACCGTCATAGGCGCCATTGATGAAAAACACCCACGTTTGTTTTACAAACGACTAGTTCTGCTCCAATAATCTTTAAAATATCAACCTGAAGCAAGAGTGGAAGTATATGGGCAAGAACAAGTTAAAGCTCACATGGGACCCTGAAAAACCCATGCGCTTAATTTATTGGACGGCCAGCAGCTCCGCGCCTTCCCCCAATCGAACAAGGTAGATAAACAGACATCATCGAAGAGATAACAGCAATCCATGAACCCCATCAAGATCTGCAAACCCTAAAAAACTAAACTTTAATTTTCTACCATCTGGTTTCTGATCCATCAAATGATGGAGAGCATACTCCCTCGGTAAAAAATTAAAAAGAAAAAAAAATCAGGGGAGGGAGGATTTCCATGAGGGAAATCCCCCCTCAAGGGTTTCACAGGTAGGAGAGCGAACCTGCTCTGATACCAAATGTTAGGAGGGAAAACTGAAGGGGATTATTTTATTGATAAATAATGGTTACATATATAGGCATAAGCCTATATGATGAACATGACACTTGTCAATGAAACTGACAAGTGTCAAACTGAAGGCATAGTGCACTTTAACTCTAACAAACCCATCTATTTTTTGTATTTTTACATTTTTTAGATATAATGCTAAAAATAACATCATTAAATGTTTGTTAAAAACAAGCAAATTAAATCTGCATCTTAGGCATTTAGAATAATTTTTGCATCTATATTCAATCACAAATTTCACATTTCCAATTAAAATTTCATTATTTTCTGGTGTGGTGCACTTAAAATCCTGCATTTTGTTTTCATATGAATTGTTAATTGCATGAAATAGTTTGCATTATAGGGTTAGGAATCTCTCTTTTTACTTGTCTAAGTAGGAACAATATCAGGATATCAAAAGTATTCCCGCATTTGGTGATTCAAGGCGGAAGAGTAGACGAACCCTCCTCTATTTAGAGAGCGGTCTTAAGCGGTGTACTCTACATCTTTTGAAGAAATTGATATCTCTGTTGTTGGCTTCTGATTTAGACTTGGAAAATTAGTTATTTTTGACATTGTATGTACACCATAAAAAACTTGAAATTTTAAAAGGAATCACACACAACACGTATCACATTAAACAGTAATGCATTGGATTTCATCACCAACCATTGCTTGAGATTTGGTGATGGTGGGCTTCATCTCCATCCACCAATATCTGCCCTTAGCCACCTTAGGATACCCTTGAGCAAACTTTCTAGACTTCATCACCAGGAAGAATCTCATTGCCCATCCAAGCCATATCACCTTTAATTCAGATTAGTACATCAAAACACACCAAAAAAAAAAAGGAAAAAACATTAAAATGAGATAAAAAAAATAGAAGGTAAGACACATTTGTTGCAAAAACTTAGAAGTGAGTTGTTTTACTTGATTTATGTGAAGTTTTTATTTACATTACTGTATTGCACATTGCATATATTTGATTCATTTAGCTTATGGTCTTAACTAGAAATAAAAAAAAGAAAGAAGCACTGAATCAAATTTTCATCCCACAACACATTGCATCCATGGATAATTCATCATCCCTCCCTACCACTTCTGTGGTCAATCCCACTAGTGTGATACAGGTAAGTCATTCAGATTTGTTTGTGGGTCCCTCACACACTGTGTCATCCACACAATCATTCCACATGGCCATTCCACAAATTGAATCATCTTCACCTACCATTGGTCACCACATCACCCATATAGACATGGCCCAAGTAGAAGCTCTTCAGAGATCTTCTAACTATGTCTTAGAATCAATCCATAACTCACCTAGGCATGATCCTTCTTTCCAGTAGGAACTTATCTCCTTCCAACCTTCAAGCCTTACCCAGGTGTATAATAATCCTCTTTTTGAGGCATCAACTACACCTTCCCAACATTGGTCCATCCCCCAATCATCATGTACTCCAAGCACATCCATCCCATCATCTTACACATCTACCTATGTCAATCCTTTGTATGAAGCACATGTCAATGTTGCTTCACAGATGCCAACATCCACCTCATCCAATGTCACCAATACAGTTGTAATTCTTGTTGCAACTTGTCATCCACCCACCTCATCAGTTCCATCCACATCCATGCCTTCCACTTCAGATATGGAAATACATGAAGCATGGGAACACCTTAACAAATTGCTTAAGAAGCGACAAAACACTCAATAACAAGTTCAGGTGGTCAATCCTAAGCCTCAACCTATTTCCACTCAACCCACCTTTATCACCCAGAGTCCATCATGGGTACCACAATCTTCTGTGGTTTCCATCCCCACACCACCATCAACCCATACCCATACCATTCCCATCAATAATCATTACAATCATAGTCCTCATACATCATCTCCATTTCAACATTCACCATCATTTCTTCACCAACCTCATTATCATCAATTTCAATCCACTTCACCACATCATCATAATCTTATTACACCTCAACATCTTTCCACCCCACCTTCATAGAATCATCAAGTGATTCAAGGTTTTTGCATTCCAAGGGAAGACCCTAGGATCCAAACTATGCAACAACAGATTGATAGTATGATGCAACACACTCCTGGTTTGATGAACCAGAAGCCCACTTTACGTCAACTGATCAATCAACCAATTCATCCTTCGATACCATCACCACCATATCCAATAGACTTCACAGTACCGAAGTTTGATAAATTTAAAGGGACTGAGGACCCTAAAGAACATGTGAGCACATTCATCCATTCATGCTTCAGAATCCAAAACAATGATGCTCTAATGCTTAGAATATTTCCTCAGACATTGGGGGGAGACGCTGTAGAGTGGTATAACCATTTGCCTCACCATAGTATTTATACTTTTGAGCAATTGGTTGACCAATTTCTTGAAATATTTTCCCTTAATGTTAGAAAGAAAGTCTCATTATCTGATATATATGGTCTAAAACAATATGATGATGAGTCTATCTATGACTTTGGAAATCGTTGGAGGGCCGTTATTACCAAATTGCCATTTTCCCTACCAATAGAAGAGCTTACTAGATTGTTCACTAAGAGTTGCTTAAAACCCATCTCTTGGTTGTTACAATTGCAACAATATCGATCATTTGAGGAAGCTCTTGCCCAGGCTAGCATCATTGAGGAAATAAAAATCCAAGAAGGTGTAATTAAGCCTAAAAATAAAGAATGGCAAAGTAAGGGCCAATATAAAAGTAACTATTATGGCTAGTCAAAATCAAACCAAGCCAATCCGACCAACCAAGCTAACCAAGTTAATCAAGTGGTGATGAGCCAACTGGTAATGGCTCAACAACAAACTGTGCAACAACAACCATGACAAATTGAATATCATGTGGTTCCCTCAACAACTCAATCAAGTCAAAACATGGTGCCAGTTGTGGAAAATCGACCACGTCGACAATCTGTTTGACAACCTCGTCAGTACACCCCATTAGCCAAATCTTATGCTTCCATCTTTCGTAGGTTATATGACACTAACCAACTTGCTTTGCCTGAGGTTAAACTAGATGATCCCACTAAACATGGTAAACATTACCGAGAGCATTTATTTTACCCTTATCATAGGCAAAATGGACATGATATTAACAGCTACCATGTATTTAAAGATAGAGTGCAAGATCTCATTGAATTGGGGGCCATCAAGCTTGATAACCCCTTAGCTCAACAAAACCAAAACCTTGGTATCTTTCAAACACCACTTCCTCATCATGAGGAAGTGCAACCAACAACAGGAGGGTCTAACACCAAGACTCCCCCAAATCAAGTTAATCATGTGCAACAATACCAAGGTTTTGTGGGTGCTATTCATGTAGTAACCCGAGGTCAACAACAACACACAAATCAACAAAATGCACAACAACAACCTATTCAACCGCCCATAGCACCACAAGCAAGTGTGTCTCAACCTACCACATCATCATCACCAATCCAAATTTCCACCAATCCTTCACCACCAATCCATATTCTGAGCCATCCAAATCCACCCATTCATCCCATCAATCGCCCCCCAAGGCCAATCATCTCCTTGAGTAGCCGATTAACTACTAGCCTAAAAATGGCTTCAACAAAACTATCTATATACGAGCTCATTCAACAATCTCCTCCACATCACGAGGCATTAATGGATATTTTAAAGTCCATTGAACTTCAATCCCAAGATCCTAATGCCTTTAGCAATTTTGTGGGGAGCATCCAAACATGTATGGAACCTTCCATCTCTTTCTATGATTTTGAGATAAAACCAATATCATCGGAATCGGTGGATCCTCCATTACATATTATGGCTCAAATTGACAGGAAGCCTTTCAAAAGAGTTTTAATTGACATCGGCTCCTCCATCAACATCATCACCACATATACCCTTCAACATCTCAAGCTTCCACCAAATCACATTACCAAATCCACTTTCACCTTGAAAGCATTTAACGATGCTCTCTGCTCTACAGTTGGCATTGTTGTTTTACCCATTGAAGTGGGGGTCAAAACATTGCATACTATGTTCCACATCTTGGAAGGGTCCATGGCGTATAATGTACTCCTTGGATGACCTTGGATGAGAGAAATGAGATGTGTCCCTTCTATACTACATCAATGCTTGAAATACGTACATGAGGGACAAGTACATTGCATACCGATGGATGTTGAACCATTCAAGTATTACAATTTTATCTTAAACCCCTATGAGTCCATGTTACCTTCCACTCATCTATTCCTCACTTCATCAACCACCTCATCAACCATCCCATAAATCTCTTCATCTAAAGCCCCTATTCTAAAGGAGCTTCCCATCACCACTTCACATCAAGCATCCACTTCCATACCCCCATCTTCATCACCATTGACTACATGCACATGTGGTCAAACTCAATCTACATTAGCCACATCATCAACATCATCACCTTCCATAATTATTCCTTCCAAATCATCATTATCCACCCAACCAAATCCATCTCCATCCCCATCAGCCAATGTCTCACAAGTCGAAATGATGGATTGTGAGATACCATCCTAGTCAACACATAGTCCATACCCTAAGCCATCAACCAACCATGATTCATCCACATCTAATCCATCCACATCATCCCAAGTCGAGGTCCACCTCACTAATCCTGGTATTGGTGAATATGTGGTCCAAGACATCATAGTTACACCACTCAACATTCAAATTGCTAAGGACTACGGTCACCCACGTGACCCACCCTTATCTATAGGAGTGGTATATAACATGGGTTCAATGCCTAATAGCATTAATTTTGTATATGGGGGGCTTGATTCATCATCCAATCTAGTTACCCTAGATGAACCCAAACCACCAACACCTGCTAATATACAACATATGTCGATTTTTCCATCCTGATATTTTCACATTGTTAATTGGCAAGGACATGGCCTAGGATGACATGAATAGGGAATGCACGAAATTATCGATGTTTCATATCGAGAAATGCATGATCGTTCGAGTTTAGGCTATCATCCACTTTCATCCACTTCTCTTGAACAAGCTTTCCAAAGCTTAAATTTAAATTTAGGAGAAGATATCCATCACATCGATGACTCCAAAGATGAAATCTATGAAGAATTTGACCTTATGTCGATAGATTCTGATGAATTTTAAGAGGAGTCAAACCCCATCATCCCACACATTGAACAAGATGAGTTTTACCTCAAAATGTTCCCCATCCATCAGCCCATCATTCGCTTGCTTCTTCCACAAGAGTGAGCTGACCCAACCGGTGAACCACCACCTCCATTCCATTGATCCACATCACCGACCATTTTGCTTGTAATATATGTACATAACTCAAATTTCAAAAAAAATAAAAAAAAATTTCAAATTTCAAAAAAAAAATTAAAAATCAAAATTAAAAACAAAAAACATTTTGCATTACATGTACATTGCATTTATTTGTATTGCTTGTTGCTGTTCAGGTTTACCAGAGTTCTAGCATTGGTTCTACCAAATAGGATCCACCCATCCATTCACCTTTTCCAACCATCCATTTTTCCCTTAAGTCAACATGAATCTTGTTGACTTATTCACCCCACTCCATAATCCATACGATTTGGCAAAGCCAATTCCTATTGACATGAGCCTTATTGATATGGATCATATTTCCTTGCCTCCATATTTTTCCGAGTTTGTCCTTTCTGAGGAATTGTTAAGGGCTTCAACCAACTACATTCCTCCATCACCCCCACCTTCACCTTCACCTTCACATTCAGATCCTGAGGTTTTCTAGGTAGACATAGACAAGGTTGAGTCAGAAGAGTTTGATGACATCATAGATGACATTCATCTAATCCCAAATCCCCATCAACTTGAGGAAGGTTCTCACATGTCTATTGAAGATACTATCGATGTGAACCTTAGTTCAAACGCAGACAATCCCCAAATTGTCAAACTTGGCAAAATTTTATCCATAGATGAACAAGAGCAATTAATTGCTCTCCTCAAGAAGAAGAAGGGCATTTTTGCATGGTCCTACAAAGACATGCCCGGTCTTAACTCCTTCTCGTCCGAGGGTTCCCTTCCATCTTTATGTTTTAGCAATGGACTTTGCATTAGGGACAATGCTTGCACAAAAGAATGAAAATAATCGAGAGCAAGCTATCTATTACATTAGTCAAACATTGGTAAGCTATGAAACCAGATATGCTTACATGGAAAAATTGTGCTTAGCAGTGGTTTTTACCACTAAGAAACTCAGACATTACATGCTTAGTCACACCATATATGTCATAGTTAGAGAAAATCCTCTGCGTTATATGATGTCTCGCACTTATAATAACACCTGCACCGCTAAATGGATTATTCTTCTCACTGAATTCGATCTTGAGTTCATAAGCCAAAAATCCATTAAGGGTTAGGTCATAGCCGATCAGATTGTGGAAGCTCCACTACCTAGTGATCAACCTTTTATTATTGAGCTCCTAGATGATTCGGTATTCGATGTTACCAAACAAGAAGAAGATGTCATTCCCAAGGAAGACGTCTATATCACACTATTCTTTGATGGTTCTAAGTGCAAAAAAGGTCAAGGTGCTAGAGTCGTGTTTCATACACCCTAGGGGGTGCCTATACCCTTATCATTCAAACTAGACTTCCAATGCACAAACAATAATGCAAAGTATGAAGCCTTAATCTTAGGTCTTCAAGCAACTATAGCTATGGGCATAAAGCGTATCAGGATATTTGGTGATTCTCAACTTGTTTCAAACAAATCAATGGAAAATACCAATGCAAAGAGCCTACCATAAAATTATACCATGAAGTAGCAATGTCATTGCTCTCTAAGTTTGATTGGTATGAAATCGATAGTTTTCCATGTTCGACTAATATATTTGTAGATGTGATGGCCTCTCTTGGATCATTGATTCCAAAGGATTCCTTAGGAGAGGTACAACCACTCATTATCACAATGATCTCTAAATATATAATTGTCCTTGTTGAATCTAAGGATGAAAAGTATGTTTGCTTTATCCATTCGGAGCCATATGAGCCTTGGTCAAACCAACTAACAACATTTCTCAAGTTTAGAACACTCTCATAAGATATATAATGAGCTTCTAAATGCACTTTCAAGCAAAAGGTAACTTGTTTTACTCTCTTGGAGGACATGTTATATAGACGTGGTTCTGATAGAATCTTCCTTCGTTGTCTCGAGTCTCTTAAGCCACAAAAACCCATAGTTGAAGCTCATGATGGTACTTGTGGTGGTCATTTTAGTGGAATGACCATTGGAAAGCATATTTTATGCATGGTTTACTATTGGCCCACAATGGAACGAGATTTTTGCACATATGTCAAACATTGTAAGCAATGTTAAAAACATGCTAATTTAACTCATGTGCCATCACAAGCATTATAGCCTATTCAAAGCCTTTGGTCCTTTTCACAATGGGGTCTAGATTTAATTGGAAAAATCTCACCTTCTTCCTCGGGACAACATACATTCATCATCACAACCATTGAATACTTCACAAAGTGGGTTGAGGTAATTCCTCTAACCAGTATGATAGGGCTAAGAATTGTGGAGTTTATACTTCATCATATCATTTATCGTTTTGGTATTCCCTCAAAAATCATCTCTAACAATGGCAAGTCTTTCAAGAACAAGGATGTTTGAGCACTTTGCGAGAAATATAATATCCAATATAGTTTCTCGACTCCTTATTACCCACAAGCAAATGGACAAGTTGAGGCTACCAACAAGACCTTAATTGCTATTCTCAAGAAAATTGTTAAAGAAAATCATAGAGATTGGCATACACAAATTCCCTTGGCATTATGGGCTTATCGAATAAGCATCCGCATGCCTACTGGGGCAACACCATTTTCATTTGTCTATGGAGCCGAAGAAATCACACCTCTTGAGCTTGAGATCCCCTCCTTGAAAATTTCATTACAAGAATTCATAGATGACGACATTGCTAGACAAGCATGTCTTGACCAACTCACACTCCTTGATGAGAGGTGAGTCAATACTTTAGAGCATTTATGAGTATATCAAGACCACATAAAGTGTGCTTATAATACCAAAGTTCATCTATGTAAATTCCAATTAGGAGATCTCGTTCTTAAAGAGAATCAACAAAACACCAATGCTTTGCCGCATATTCATGATAAATTCATGGCTAATTGGTTAGGTCCATACATTATTACTCAAAAAGTGGGTAAAGGAACTTATAGGCTTTCCAATCTAGAGGGAGTTGAAGAGCCCAAACCACTTAATATTATACACTTAAGAGCATTATATGCATAATGTGATTTATATATATGTATATATACATGGCTATTACACAAAAGCAACATTGCATTTAACACATTGCATTACATATTGCATCCCATACATTGCATCTTGCACACATTTCATTTCACATATTGCATTCCATACATGGCATTTTACACCTTACATTTCATACATTCACATAAAACACATTTTATTTCATTGAATACATTACATTCATAACCTCATTTCACATTGCATATTAGGGATCATTTATTCAATTTCAGATATTAATTGGTCCAACAAAATCATGTTGCCTTAATCAGGGGCACCCTTAAAAATATCATCCATTTCATTGCATCATATTATTGAGTCAATATTATCATTTGCAACCACATGTTCATAATTCCTAGGTGTTTTTGGTCACTCAGCCACTCCTAGTGTTTTAAGAAACCTCCAAATACATGTCGAGTTTTCTTTAGGACCAAGACACATTTTCACTAAGAAAATCTTGAGTTATGGGAATTGACTCCAAAACATTCTTGAACCAAACACAATTTCACATCTTAAAAATATCTTGTGCCAAAGAGGGATAACACCATACTTGGTTGAACCTCAAAGTGAATAGGGTAATCCTTGCTTGTCCCATCATGCAACATAGTCCACAAAAATAGTGGTTTTCACCACTATTGCAAATTTCAAAACAAAAGACAGAGTAGAGGGGTAAACCCCTAACAAACCAGGTTGAGAATATGATTCCCAACTACAAATCACACATCACTGACCCTCAAGTTGTAAATATAGTACTACACTTCCAGTCAAAAGGTTAGGTAGTCATCCCCAAAAATTAGAGATCAAATTCTTGGACTATAGAGCTAATCTCCACTAGGGATATAGATGCTTGATTGGTAGTGAAGTACACTCATGCATGGCGATATATCTCTTTTAAAGAGACCTCTAATCGCACATAAGGATAAGCTAGCTTCTTGGTTTCATCCATAACAGGTTCACCCAATTTACTCAAGATGGGTTAATGAACTCACTTGCACACACATTGGTTCTTGATTACCTCGAGTCATTACCATGCTCATTATTCGGTAAATGAATTCACTACACACATTTGGTCTTAGAGGAATTAGGCAGTATTTAGTGAATTTGTTTGATGCCACTAGTATGTCTGAGTCTCTCCAAAAGAGTCAGTTTTCCATATAAACATCCATATCTTCTTCCACATCAACTTCCATATCTTCTTCAATATCAACATCCATGTCTTCTTCCATGAGTCTTCCATTTCACATGTCATCAGTTTGGTGCCCTTGATTAAACAGTAATGTTAAAACATGGCCAAGAAAAATTAAAACTATGAATGATTATTAGAACATCTGCATTTATACACATTATCACTTGCATTAATCATCAATATATATTTGCATTATCACTTGCATTAATCATCCATATACACATGCATCCACACAAAAGCATTCACACAAAAGAATTCACACAAAAGAATAACATAAATATAAAATCCATATATATATGTATGTATAAATATCACATGTACAATGAATGCCCAAAGGCTATATACAATGGAGCACCAAGGCTCATATATAAAAAGTGCATCTAAGCACTAGATAATGCCTATAAGAGGACCCCTATGACCTAGATGGAGCCCTAGATCTAGAGCTATGCCTAGAATCACTAGGCCTAATAGACCTAGATATAGATGAGGAGGGTGGATCCAGAAGCCCAATATCGTGCTCCATCATTGATCCTCCAACAATCGGATGTATCCATCCCGAGCTCAAAGGTGGTGTACATCATGTCTCTATTGGCGAATCTTCTCTAGCAGCTCTTCTTGGAGCCTCACGATCCTATCCTCACCTCTATTTGTAGTTTATTATACCTCTAGCTCTACCTGTAACTGAGCTATCTTTGCATCCCAAGCCGCTATCTCCATATCCCACAACCGATATATCTTTGTGTCTTGAGACACTACCATAACATCCGACTTTGCCAAAAACTGCTCTAACCTCACCCAATTCTTCTCACTCCAACTAGGAGACCCATCCAGAATCTCCTCCCTATCCTCCATGCCACCTCCATCACCTTCAAAATTTAGAGCTTGCTCTGCTATACCCCTAGCCCATCTACTTCAACTTCTATATTGAAGGTGTCTTCGATGATTAGGAGCCTCATAGACATCCTCAGCCTTTGCCTCAACCCCATCCCCATTCCCCCCAACTACTTTTGGACTCGATATCCATGACGACTATGTAGAGAACCATGCATCGTACTCTGTAGTAGTCCCTACATCATCCAAATCAAGGAGATCCATATCCTCATCATCCTCATAAGTGGTCCTCCATGCCTTAGTACATGGTAGACCCATCTCATCCTGATGATGCTTGTAGAGCACTGGTGCCTCAGGAACTCCCTACATCAATCTGAACTACTGCAGTACCTATGAGAACTGAATCAACTTCACCTAACTTATGTACCTCCCAATCACCCACCTAGTCTACCACACCCACCATAGATACTCCACATCACTTGTCCACATGGCACCTCACCATGATATCCATATCAACTAAGGTGTGTTGATCATGTCACACACCAACCTGATAAGGTTCCTTGGGAACTGATAACCAGTGCTGTTCGGGGCCACTATGTTGGCCAAAATGAACATCACCAATATGGGCAGGGCATCCAACTTCTTGTCCACATACATGGACAAGTATGTAATCCATCCACCCTTCACCTCCACATCCTCTAGCCCATCTTAGAATAAGCAGATCAGAAACAATATTTATCACCTACAAGAGGAAGCACAATAACAAAAATATAGAACACAAAAACAGTGTCACAAGTGACACAGAGATTTACATGGAAACCTGCAATGTGCAGGAAAAACCATGGGGCAATGACAACTTCTCCTTTTATTATTTTTAGCAAAGTTTACATTCATGTTTCTCAACATTTTCAACAACCATTCTATATGCAAGGGGTCAAGTCCCTTTTATAGAGTAGAAGGAAGACTCCAAACTGTTTGTTTCCTCTTCCAACAGAAGCCTCCAAAAGACTGTTCATTTTTGTTCCTAAGACTGTTCGTCTTTCGTATTTTTGTCGTCTACCTAGATGTGCACTCCTATGACATCTACTTGGCTTGGCATCAGGTTGGACATCTACCAGCCTAGACATCTACCTGCCTAGACGTCAGGCCCAGACGTCTGCCAGCCTAGATGTTTGGCATCCCAGATGTCAGGCCCAGATGTCTACTAGCCTAGACATTAGGCAACCCAGATGTCTACCAGCCTAGATGTCTAGCATCCCAGACGTCAGGCCCAGATGTCTACTAGCCTAGACATCAGGCAGCCCAGACGTCTTCTAGCCTAGACGTCTGCCAGCCTAGATGTCTGACAGCATAGAATTTAGGCCCAGACATCTGCTGCCTATAGTGGATTTTATCCCATATTTATCTCCACCATAATCAAAATCCACAAAATTTGTAACTTGAAAATCTATTGATCCAAAGTAAATGGCAAAATTTGAAGTGGCTCTTAAATATATGAATATCCACTTCACCACATTCCAATGCTCCTTACCATGATTTTCCATGTACTGACTAACTACTCCCACTGCTTGGGCAATATCCAGTCTAGTGCTCACCATGGCATACATGAGGCTTCCTACTACTGATGAATACAGTACACGAGACATGCTTGTCTTCTCTACTTCTGTTCTAGGACACTGGTTGGAAGACAAATTTAAGTGTGGAAGAAGTGAGGTACTAACTGGTTTTGCATTTTGCATATTGAAGCATTGTAGAATCTTCTCCACATATGACTCTTGAATTAACCGAATCTTTCTTCCTTTTATGTCCCTGTGTATCTTCATCCCTAAAATTTGGTTTGCTGCTCCTAAATCCTTCATTTTAAATTTCCTAGTCAACTGAGCCTTAAGATCAATGATTTTCTTCATGCTGGGTCCTGTAACCAGCATATCATCAACAGACAATATAAAAATAATAAAACTACCATTGTCAAACCTCTTATAGTATGCACAATGGTCAACTTCACTCTTTCTAAAACCTTGGCTCTTCATGAAGGTGTCAAATTTTTTGTACCACATCCTTGGTGCCTATTTCAACCCATATAGTGATTTCTTCAGTATACAAACCAAATGCTCTTTGCCTCTTTCTTCATAGCCCTCAGGCTGATCCATATATCTCTTCCTTGAGATCACCATGCAAGAAAGCAGTCTTTACATCAAGCTGCTCTAGTTCCAAATCCTGTGCAACTACAAGTTCAAGTAGAACTTAATAGTAGTCATCTTCACAACTTGAGAGAAAATTTCATTAAAGTCAACACCTGACTTCTGCACATAGCCCTTTGCCACCAAGTAAGCTCTATAGCATTTCAGTAGCCCATCACTATTCTTCTTCACTTTGTACACCCACTTGTTTCCAACAGTCTTTCTTCCAAGTGGGAGATCCACAAGTTCCCAAGTTTTATTCTTGTGAAGTACCTTGATTTCCTCCATGGATTTCCTCCACTTTCCTGCTTTTTCAAACTCTCTAGCTTCTTGAAATGAACTAGGTTCACCATCATTAGTTAACAAAGCAAAATAGTACTAATACACATGATAATACCTTTTCAAAAACTTTTGTGGACGTGTTGATCTTCTAACCCAATGATCTATCAGTTATGGCTCTTGGTCTTGTGATCGTTGTTGCTGCTCTACTTGTTGTTCTACTTATTGTTCTGCATGCTGATCAAAAACTTTAGCATGCTGATTTTCATAGTCATCTTCCCTTAATTCTACTTCAACAAGTACAACATAGGATTTTTTTGTACCTCCTTCCTTTGCATGGATTTTTCATCAAAAATTACATCCCGACTAATAATTACCTTGTGGGTAGTAGGATCCCACAGTATATATCCCTTCACTATATCTCCATAGTCGAGAAAAACACATTTGCTTGACTTCGGGTCAAACTTGGACCTTTTTTCTTTGGGTACATGGGCAAACATATCACAGTGAAAGGTGCGCAAATGAGAGTAATAAACAGGCTTACAACACCAAACCTCCTCCAAAATCTGTCCATCCAATGTAGTTGTAGGTGACCTGTTAATAAGATAAACAACTGTATTAATAACCTCTGCCCAAAATTTTTTCTCCAACATGGCTGCGCTAAGCATGCTTCTTGCACATTCCATGATTGTGTGATTCATCCGCTCAACCACACCATTTTGTTGTGGAGTGTATTGTACAATCTTCTGGTGCTTAATACATTCCTGCATACAAAATTTATCAAATTTCTTGGAGCAATATTCACCCCCATTATTTGACCTGAGACACAAAATTGACTTGCCCAAACTCTTTTCTACCCATGCTTTGAACTCCTTAAATTTTTGAAAAGCTTTTGACTTCTTCTTCAGAAAGTAAACCCACACTATCCTAGAATAATCATATATAAAAGTCAGAAAATAGATGGCACCATTCAAGAACTAAGTGGGGAAAGGTCCAAATATATCCGAATGTATAAGTTGCAAAAAATTAGAACTCTTACCAAGACTTGCAGTAAATCAAACTCTCTTCTGTTTACCAAAAATATAGTGCTCACATAAGTCTAAATTGTAAGACTTAATCCTAGAAAGCATACCTCTGTCATGCAAAATTTTTAGACCTTTTAAACTCATATGGCCTAGGTGTTGATGCCATAACATTACTACATCCTGAACAGAAGTTGCTGCTGCATGGTTTGTCACCATATCACCACATAAACGGTATAAAGTCCCATAAGATTCTCCCTTTGCTACTACAAGAGATCCTTTGGTAATATTACAATAGTTGTTACAGAAGGTGATAGAATACCCTAGCTTATCCATCATTTTGATCGAGAGAAAATTCTTCCTCAAATAGGGCACATGTTGCACATCACATAACATTATTTCTCTACCATCGCCCAACCTGATCCTTATATCCCCTCTTCCTAAAATTTTTAAAGGATGATAATCACCCAAATAGACCTTTCCACCGTAGTATGGATGATATTTGTCAAACTAGTCTCTGTGGGGAGACATGTGGAAGGATGCACCTGAGTCCAAAACATAGGTATATAAAACTGATATGCTTTTATTGATACAGAAAGCTTCACATGTTTTCGTCTCTCCTGAATCTACTGCACTAGCTTCAATTGATGGCTGATTTTGCTTTTCACCAGTTTTCATTGCCAACAGTCCTTCTTGGAGTATCCTAGCTTCCCATAATGCCAGGACTTCCCTTTCTGCTTTCATCCTTTGGACTTGGATTTGGATTTTTTTCTACCTTGTTTACTCCCCTTGAACGATTGACCTCTCATAGATAGGGCTTCATTGGTTGAGGGTTCCAGAGACATTTTTCACCTCAAATATTCTACCAAAAAAGCAGCTATCACATCATCAAAATTGAGAGTTTCTAATGATGAATTACTGATGGTCATCACCATATGATCCCAAGTGTTTAGGAGGGAAAAAGTAGGTTGATAGCTCTATATTCATCCTCCATATTCACATTAATTGAAACCAATTTACTAATTAGAGTATTAAACTCATTCAAATGATCTACTATGGATGAAATTTCCTTCATCCTCAAGATATAAAGTTGTTTTTTCAAAAAAACCTTATTTGTTGCTGATTTTGTTTCATACAACTTTTCAAGATTTTTCCAAAGAGCTTTCGTGGTCTTCTCTTCAGCTACATTGAACAAGATGGAGTCTGCTAGGCAGATACAAATTGTAGAAACTACCTTCTTGTCAAGCATTGTCCACTCCTCAGAGTTCATGTTGCTCGATTTATTTACGATCCCTTTCCAGGCTTGCGCTTGGTCATTCTGAACCAAAAAATCCTCCACCTTCATCTTCCATAGAGTGAAGTTCCTGCCATCAAATTTCTCAATCTCAAACTTGGTTATACCTTTTTTCATTGTTGCAGATCCCACTCGTACACAAAATTAGCTATGATACCAGATGTTAGGAAAAAATTCAAGATTTATCACCTGCAAGAGGAAGCACAATAACAAAAATATAGAACATGAAAACAATAACACAAGTGACACAAATATTTACATGGAAACCTGCAATATACAGGAAAAACCACGGGGCAATGGCAACTTCTCCTTTTATTATTTTCAACAAAGTTTACATTCACGTTTCTCAATATTTTCAATACCCATTCTATATGCAAGGGGTCAAGTCCCTTTTATAGAGCAGAAGGAAGACTCCAAACTATTCATTTCCTCTTCCAATGGAAGCCTCCAAAAGACTATTCTTTTCTACTCCCAATATTGTTCATCTTCCTCATTTCTATCGTATACCTAGACGTCCGCTCCTATGAAATCTACTTGGCTTTACGTCAAGCTGGAAATCTACCAGCCTAGATGTCTGCCTGCCCAAACATTAGGCTAGATGTATGCCAACCTTGATGTCTGGCAGCCCAAATTTCAGGCCCAAACATCTACTAGCCTAGATGTTAGGCCCAAATGTTTTCCAGCCTAGATGTTTGGTAGCCCAGACGTCTAGCAGTCTAGACATTTAGCCTACTTGAACCTACTAGAATCTTATTTCTTGGCTGCCTGTACTGCACAATGACTTCACTTTATAACATGTATTTTATCGTGTCCAACCTCAACATATAAGCCCTGCACTGGCAACTTGAGGATACAATATACATCCTCAAGTGTCAAGGTCATCTCTCCAGTAGGGAGCAAAAATGTCCTCCTATCTGGATCCCATATCTTTGCCAAGGCAGAGAGATATCCCTCATCTACCCTCACCACATATATTCGGACTACCCCAACCAACCCCACAGCCTCTAGCCACTCCCACCTAGTCCTCCCGTATTGCCTTCCTCATCCTAGGGATGAGAGGTGAGAACCGATGTCGGGCCTCCAAAATCCTCAACTACATCACAATACATAAAGGTAAAACAATAATGTTACATTCATTGCAAAAAATAAAAATAAACAACAATTTTTTTTCACAAAAATAAAGAGCTTCAAATGCCCTTACCTTAGCAACGTGCACATCTGCTCCTGTCACTACATCCACACCCTCCATAAACATAAATTCTACACCACTTCACTTACCCACTCCACTTCCCTCACTCCCTCAGACACAACTTCTAGAATTTGCAAACACACAAATGAATCTAATTTTTCCTCTACAAGCCTATTATAGCTATTTCAGGTGCACTAAAATGCCCATGGGTGATCCTAGGCACATTGAAACACCTCCCTACGTTTGGAAAGCACCAATTTCTGGAGGGTGTTTGTGCAAGGTATAAGCACCCATCGACGTTTGATGTCAACATCGTCAAAAGACCAAAAATGATCAAAAAAAGGTAGCTTACCTACACAAAATATTTCCAAATTACATCCATACATCAATTTCATCATAATACCATGTTTTGTGAAAACCAAAATCGATTTGGATTTATAATTTTTGCTTGCAGCCAAAAGGCGTAAATTTACATTAAAAGTTTCAAAATGCTTCAAAACAATTTAAATTTGCACAAAATTACCATATTCATAATTCTCACCATCAATGCATTCATCATTATAATTTCATCATCATTTTCATCAATAAATCATGACATTTGCACATTTGCCAAGTTCACATAAAAATTCAAGTGAACCTCGTATCTAGTGGTATATTCTATCTCCTTGGCGATTGCAACGATTTGCATCCATGCAATTTAGTAAGATGAATAAATCACCATAAGGACATTTTGTCATCCTCATAATCACATATCTCATTGTTCAAAAGCAAAATCATCTTTTGGTCCCTCATATTTTTGAGTGAGACTATGTCAAGACCAATTTGCTCAACAATTGTCATTGATGGCCTTGTCCATGGGGCTTGAAACATGGATAAATTACAATACATCATTCTCCTCAACAATAAGGAATTGTATAGAGTCATCTCGAAGCAGTATCCTAGCAATAATCCGATCCGAGGGTGATTGGTTCCTAATATTTTGCTTTTTTTATCACTTTGCATTTCAATGACACCATACAACAATTTCTTCAACAACATGGAATCACCCCAAACTTGGGGTAACAAAAATTGATTTTAATCTCCCACAACGGGATATATCTTACATGATAATGGCATCAAAACTTGGCAAAAACCCCCTTTTTTTACTAGGGCAAAAACAAAATCAATCACTTGCATTCTACAACAATCCCCTTCCACCATTGTGGCAAAAATGACATCACATGTACATCATTCATATCATACACAATTGCACCATACATTTTACACAATCATTTGCACAAATTTTTGTCAATTGGCTCGTGAGATTCATTCTTCACTCATTCACCAATTGAGGGGGTAAGCTACACACTCCAAATTCTTTTGTCTTCACAATCATCTTTGCATCCCAATGAAAGAAAGTTGCATCTTCATCAGGCCAAACCAAGTGTCTCGTATTTTTGCACCACATTGTGTTTCACGCAACGTGGTACAAAAAGAGGTATCTATAGACACCAAAATATAGCCACTTGTCATCCATCCATAGTTTCCCACCATATTATCCATTATTTATATATATTTGTTTAATATATATTTAAATAATAATATATTATATATTATATTTATATATATTTAATAAATATATATTTATATGAATTAATCCCAACCATATGTCATGCTTTTAATATTAGTCATCCATCCACCTTAATCCATGCCACCTACCCAAATTTAATCTCCACCCTTTGTCATGTTCTAATCTTGACCGCACAAATTGTGTCGTTGAAACCCTAACGTGACTAAGAAAATATTATAAAGAGGAGTCATTGTGACAACTCAACCCCTAAGGTTTTTGAATTCCCTAAGTCCTCTAAGTTCTTGAGGTCCTAAGCATTCTCAAGCATCCTCACCACTTCCATCCTCCATCACTCCCTCTCACATCCTCTCGCATCTACCGTCATCCAACTCATAAACCAGATATGCTCTGCAGCTTATGCTTTACATCGTTGAACGCACCATAGAGTCTTGCAATCACCTCTAGGTATTTCAAATCATCATCGAGCCCCCTATTGAGTTTTTTAAGCACCCTGCAAAGTTCATTGAGCACCCATAGGCATTTCCCGTCCTAGTTCTACAACCCTACGACCCTTGGGTGCTGCTAGGGCACATCTATGTAACCATCCTATGCAACAACAACGAATACAGAAACAACAAGTCATCGAAGACAAGGTAAAATTTCATTTGTAAGCATTTTTATTATTCTTAGATCTATTTTACAACTTTATTTATGCAACTAGGGTTTAGTGATTTCTTTTCTAAGGGTCTCACGTAGTGGAGCCCTCACAGATATTATTAATCCTTGTTTATTTGTTGTGTGCAGGTTTGAGGATCACATTCATTGGTAGTTGTTGAAGCTCGAGTGGCCTTGCATAGGATACCAAAGCCCACTCACCACTCTGTTGGGATCAAAGACGAGCAAGAAGACACCACCGTTCATTGGATTAGGGCCTTGAAAACCCTAACATTGTAACAATTATATCAAGGGCATTGTAAAGACCCCATATTGGGGCACATTATTTGTACAATTGGGAGATCTACCCCATTCAATAAAAGAATATATGTTCTATGCAATTTTGTGTCATTTACTTGTGCTTTTGTTACTTTTATATATTGCATTGGTATTTTGTTTTTACATTCACAATTATTATTATTTTTTAAAGTTCCATGTTTAAGGAAAAGATAATGAAAGTATAAAAAATAGTAATTGTAAAAAATGTTTAAAATTAGAATTTAATATTGAAGTAAAATAAAGTATTATTTTCAAATGGCATCAACTTAACAGATTATATTCCTCAACTTTCAAAGAAGAGACCCAGGTTTAAATCTTACAAGGTGATACAAGCAAAATTGTCAAATTGTTGTAGTATGCGTAGGGCCCATTTTAATTCCATAAAATCAATTACTTAAAAAAATTACATGTAATATGAAATCAAATTTACAAGAAATATCAAGTAACCATAATGACAAAAATATAGAGAAATTATAGAGAAAATATCAAAAGGTTACAACATATCCCTCTTAGGGATTATACCAATTGATACAAATTACAAAATGAGACCCAAAAGGGTAGGTGTAATTCGTAGAGTTTTTGTGCTCTCAAAACTAATTATGGAGGGTTTCTTTGCAACCTTTGCTTGATGATGTAAAGATTGAAGGATCTTTATGATGATTAGCTCTTGTGGAAACCTGAGATTTGCACACAAAAGTACTTACAAGAAATTAGTAGCAAATGTGGAACCTCTCAAGATGAGGTCCATTTCATGATAAACCATTGAAAGGAAAATGCATAAAACAGTAAAGAAATGCATGCAAAACTGAATGAAAATATGCTAAATTGCATTAGAAACCAAATTGAATGCTACTAAAACTGATCTAATCTAAGAAAAGATAACAAATCAAATGTCATCAAGAGGCCATCTTGGGGTAGAGTGGCTAGCTCTATTAACCATTAGAGGATCCAACGACTAGCTCTGTTAGACGTTAGAGGTTCCAACAGCTGTGCCTACGGGCCACTTCGGGGTGAAGCAACCGCTGAACAGAGAACCTGTTCTTCATGCTCAATGCGGGTTGATGTTCTTGGTGTATTCATGAGGAATGAATTAAAGGTGGAAATTAGCTCAAATCCAGGATGATTGATGATGCACAATGGTTGAATTCAAGATTCAAACTTCAAAGGACTCCATGGATGTGCATGCAAGATTCATGACAAAATGTGGGCAACACCTTGATGCTTATGAGAGAATAATCTCTCTAATCAATAAAACGATAAAAATTCATTGTAGACAATTCATCATATCATAGTATATTTTGGTAGCACTTCATTATGGAATACAACCAGGGTTTGGATGAAGGAAAAGGCTCCATTTTATCTATTTCCATCAATTTCCATATTAGCTTGCAAGGAAATCCAAGATCAAGATTTGGTTAGGATCAGACATCCCAAGCATTGCTTCTAAAATCTTCTCAAAGTTAGTTGTTATGTGCAACTTGCTTTGCAACTAATTTGGATTAGCTCGGGGAGCCTAAGTTTGTACAAGCGAGGTCATCCTAGGGTAGAGTGGCTAGATTTGAGGGCCATCACATGATCCACTGGCCACTAGAGGCCACTCCTAGGTATGATGGTCTAGGCTGAAAAGGAGTAATCCTTCCTTCTAAAGTGATAAAAATAACTATTATACCTTGAGGTTGCCCCAAGGGGGTCATATGGCCTGAAAAGTGTCCATATAGGTAGTCTTCTCAAAATGATATGTTTTAGGTGTCTACAGATGCCCCTTTTTGGGATGCATTGTGTGAATGCACAACCCTAAGCAAAAATTTATAACCTAAAATCAAATTGGAAATTGATGTTGATCATTGATTTAGTCAATATAAAATACCCTACTCATGAAAGAGCATACATCTTCAAATCATTACCTCCAACAAAATGATAGGCTTAATTTGTGTAAAACTTTGACAAATCTGAAATCAGGTAGTGTTGTAAAACTACATGTTCCGCTAGGTTAGACTGACAAAGATTTAGTTTATCATTTTTTATTTTTTCCCTAGAAAATAGGGAAGCTTATAATAGTTTTTAGCAATGATTATTGGATGAACGCAATTAACATGATTAAGTGTTCAATTATTGACTTCAATTATGAAATGTTGTGATTATGACTACCCCCTCAAGTAATGCATTGATGAGGAGATGTAAAATAATGAAAGCAATGAGTTGCTTGACCAATATGGCTTGATGAGTTGACCAAAGGTATAGGATTATTTGGAGCTTTTTGAAATTGAACAAAGAAAACTAGGCATCTATGGAGCCTTTTGAAATGAACCAAAGGAACCTAGGCATCTTTGAAGCCTTTTGACATTGACCAAAGGAAACTAGGCATCTTTGGAACCTTTTGAAATTTAACCAAAGGAAACTAGGCATCTTTGGGGCCGCTTGAAATTTGACCAAAGGAAACTAGGCATCTTTGGGGCCTTTTGAAAATTGACCAAAGGAAACTAGGCATATTTGGGGCCTTTTGAAATTGAGATAGCAAGGCAAAATGGCATAATATTTTAGAAACCTAGCAGCTAAAATATTGTGATTGATTGAATGTAAGGCAAAGGGTGCAACCTTTTGGAAACCTAGCAGCTGAAATATTGTGATTGATTGAATGTAAGGCAAAGGGTGCAACCTTTTGGAAACATAGCAATTGATTTGATTAGGTGCAAGGCAAAGGGCCCAAATTTTTAACCAAGCAATTGATTTGTTATGATTAGATGTGAGGCAAAGGGCACAATATTTTGGAAACCTAGCAATTGAAATGTTGTGATCAATTGAATGTAAGGCAAAGGACACAACCTTTTGGAAACCTAACAACTGATTGGTTGATTATATTGAATTATACCCTTGATCAGGAAGGTGCGCTACCTTGATTTATCATGCATTGCTTGATTTATTAATTATTGATTTGGGGGAAGTATGATACTGAAAATGCCCCAGTTGATGTGTAAAAATGTTTGTTTGATTTACAATTTGAGATTTTGGACCATTAGATGTGATTAAATGTGTAATTTAAAGCTTATGATACTGACAATATGATTGCATTTATTGCAATTTGGAGGTCATACTGGGGTACAGTAGCGGTGACCTACAAATTTTAGAAAATATAAAAGTAAATTTCCTAATATTAAAAGACATTATGACTGTTGGTAGTGAGAGAAAAGTGAGTTGTGAGGTGGAGGAGAGATATATTGATGTGGAATGCTACTGAACTTGCACTAGAGGACCATGACGGACTAGGCAGAGGCTTCGACGAGTGGCGGAGCCGAAGCTTCTAAGGTAGATATCTCAATCCTTCGCTTGTAAATTATGGAATTTAAAATGAACCTCACTAAGTAATGAGATAAAGGAACCCCATTAAATTGTAAGTAATGAACCTCACCCTAGCTTAGGATGTATATTAGGCTATATTAAGGGTAGGTTATCATTAATTTTTGGCATTTTTAGAAGGGTAAAGCACCCCACATAGATGACACTACGAGGCTATCCTGGGTGGGAGTGGCTCCCCTTTTGCAGGAAGAGGGTTGTCAGGGGTACGATGACAAAATTAAAAATCCAACAGTCAAAATTTTGACCATTGGGGTGGCCATCGTAGGGTCCAACGATTGTGCCTGGCGATCGTCAGGACCCAGAGCGGCCTCCCAACATTAGCAAATTTTTTTGAATTTTTTAAAATTTTGATGATCTTTTTGGTTTTTTTAATTTTTTATTGCATTATTGATTTTTGTATTTTTGGATGTCAAAATTTGATAGCTCAAGCTAGGGAGCCCACTTTGTTGATGGATTTATGAGGGGAGCTCGATAGAGATGATTAGGTATGGTTTGGAGTGATCGACCTCAGACAGGTAGTGCACTTGCTGATAGTGATGTCGAATCAAGATTATCTTACAGTCTTGGCTCATCGTTGGGATAGTAGGACCAACACATTCCATATCATGACTAGAGAGATGACTGTCACATTGAATGATATGTATAGGATTTACAGGATCCCTATTTAGGGACTAGCCTTCACTTCCCATATTTAGGATTGATTAAGGGTTTTGTAGTGGATTTTTGGTGCCAGGGTAGATGAGGCATTGATAGATATAGACCATTGTGGGGTCTTGGTTAATGGGTGGTACAAGGAGCATTTATTCTCTAGGTGGAAGGTTGTGGCCATGTACATTATCTCTAATGTACTATTTCCAGACTCCTCAGGAGCAAGGTTCCCTTGGGACCTCCTGGATATGCTACAAGATTTATTGGAGTATGACCAATAATAGCCGATCATTATGGCATGGGGGAGAACACTAATGACACATATATATGGCGAGTTGTATGAGATACATCATTGGTGATGGACGCGATTGGGATGTATTCTACTATTCTAGATCTGGAGATGGGAGCACATTAGGGTAGATCGGCCCATTAGATTACCAGTGCCATGAGTAGATTTAGAATACATTAATATAGGATATGCAACTCGATGGCCACAGGATCAGAAGGTTGTCTAGAGTTACCCACATGGAAGTCAATTGGCACTTGATACTAAGTCGTTGAAGCAACTACAATGGAAGCAGGTGATTTGAAGGTCATATTTGGATTATCCCAACTGGAATGAGATGACAAGATATCTAGCTAGATTCAGATGCAAGAGATGTCTCATTGGGTGCCATGGGATGGAGAGAGAGTACTTCCATTATTCTTGGGTGACTTAGTAGTTTGGGATTGCTTAGGATGTACCAGAGGACCCAGTTCGCTATCGTCATCACAACTACAAGACGAAGAACACAAGCTTATACTAAGAGGGAGGGTGAATAGTATAAGACCATTTTTTACTTTTCTTTCCCAAACAATATTATGCAATATATCAATGGCAATATCAATAATAATAATCAAAGCAATGCATAAATTACCACACACAATTGAGACACCAATTTAACATGGTTCACCCAATGTGAGCTACTCCATGGAGAAACTCTTTCACTAAAATTTTCTCAACAAATCTCTTGGGACTCCTTTCCCTATTACAATGTTTATGGACCTCTATCAAAAAGAGACACCAATACCCTAATAAAGTTCATGGATATCTATACACAGGAGACACCAATATACTTAGCTAATTTGTGGATCTCTATCCATAGGAGAACTTCTTTCTCCTTTGCTTTAGCTGGTGATTTTATAGAAGAATTGTTGCCTCCACTACACTGGCTAATGGATCTCTATCCATTGAAGACTCCTGTCCTCACTCAGAAGACCTGTCCTCACTACCCTGGCTAATGGAACTCTATCCACTGGATATTGTCATCCTCTATACTCTGTCATATCCAAAGCTTGCTCTCAGATCTATCTCAAATTTGCACTAAACACGGTCCTCCGCTCTAGCAAAAATCTACTCAATATCTATCCTCAAATATGCACTAAACACAATCCTTCGATCTAGCATAAATCTTCTCAATATATGTCATCAAATATACACTAAACACATTCCTTTGGTCTAGCAAAAATATGCTCAATCTCTATCCTCAAATCTGCACTAAACACAGTCCTTCGATCTAGCACAAATCTGCTCAATCTATGTCCTCAAGCCTTAACATAAAGTTTGAATCAATCACAAATCAACTCTACTAGATCTACCCCAAACCTTAACCCAAGTTTTGAAAAAATAAATCAATCAACTCTACTATCAAGTCTTCTCAAAGACTTATCTCAAATATGCATTGTAAGCTTCCACAAAAGCTCACACTAATCTATCCACAAGTTCTCTCTAGAACTTGTCCAATCTGCTCAACAAGTCTTCACCAAGACTTACCTTAAATTTACTCAATAAGTCCTCACTAGAACTTGTTCAATATGATCAACAAGTCTTCACCAAGACTTACCTCAAATATGCTCAACAAGTCCTCACTATAACTTGTTCAATCTGCTCAATAAGTCTTCACAAAAACTTGTCCAATATGCTCAACAAGTCTTCACCAAGACTTACCTCAAATTTGCTCAACAAGTCCTCACTAGAACTTGTCCAATTTTCTCAACAAGTCTTCACAAAGACTTACCTCAAATCTACTCAACAAGTCCTCACTATAACTTGTCCAATATGCTCAACAAGTCTTCACCAAGACTTACCTCAAATCTGCTCAACAAGTACTCACTAGAACTTGTCCAATCTGCTCAACAAGTCTTCGCCAAAAATTATCCAATCTGCTCTTCACCAAGACTTACCTCAAATCTTCTCAACAAGTCCTCACTATAACTTGTCCAATTTTATCAATAAGTATTCACAAAGACTTACCTCAATTCTGCTCAAAAAGTCCTCACTAGAACTTATCCAATATCACAGAAACATATAGAGAATTGTTAGACTCAATATGCTTCTTACTCACAATAATGCTTAAACACTTTCAATATCTCTTTTTTACCACAGAAACATATAGAGAATTGTTAGAGACTCAATATGATTCACTCACAAACACTCAATCACTTCCAAACTCTTTCTCAAATCAATTCAGAATATAGAACAATTTGTTTTATAGAACTTGAACTTCCACCCAGCCAAGCTCTTCTCTCAACCAAACACTCAATGAATGCTTATTCAACAATGCTTATCAAAAAAACCTCACATAACAATGATACTCATGATATTTCACAAACCCTAATCATGCACATGAAGGCTTACTCAATATTTCCAACAATGCTTATCAAACAAGGTTTCTATCATCAACCTTTATTCCAGAAAAACCTTCATCAATCAATATTGGATATCTCAATACCAAACTCAATAATGCTTATCAAACAATCATTTTCACTCCAACTTAGCATTCACTACATCCAATCCAATAATATTTTGCTCACAAGGAAGATGTACCCATACCTTTTATTTTGATGGAGATATGTCTTCAAAACCTGTCTTAACCACAATCAAAATTTTCTTTACCAATACTAGGGTTAGGTTACCACAACCTCTCTCAAGATCCCCACAAAATAATTTTCTCAAAGATTATTTTTCATACAAAATAATAAATCCTTTTGTACACCTTATAATCTCCAAACTCACAATATTCAACTTAATAATTTCACCATAACACTACACTTAACAACATGTATAACAAAGTCCTTATACACATTATAATCTTCGAACTCACAATTTTAATTCAACAATTTCATCATAACACAAAACTTAACAATATGCATAGCAAAGTCCTTATACACCTTATAATATTCAATCACCCAAAAATCAAAATAAAAATATTTTTATTTTTTCTTTACCTTATAACTCCCCTAAGCACTTAACATCCACTATAATCTCAAAGCGCTCAAATTTCAACACCAAAAATCGAATGACATACCTCTTGTTTGTTTTGCCCACAAAAAGAGCTTTGGTGGATTTGACCATGTGACTTATGCTCACCCAACACCTTAGCTCCAAGTTAGGCCACCAAGTGGGTTGCGTGCCCACGTGAAACTTAATGTGCACGCTGTCCAACTTAACCTGCACCTCATAAAATGCCAAGCAAAATGAATGATGGCTCTTCTTCCAAAATGTTGATGAGGTGGATTGAACCGCGATCTCCTCCATGTAAACCTTAACACATTCCCAACTACCATCTACGCTACCGCCATCGGTGGGAAGTCAAACCACCATGCGAGCTTTGTTGTTTGGTTTTCCCTCCAAGCACTTTGAAATTTGAATTGTCCTCTTCTCAAACACAACACTCGATATTCACATTTGAAGGTATGATAAGGGACTTAGGAAATAGAAAAAATTTCCTATATAAATACTTTAATCACCTTTTGATTTCTCACGTTGGCCCTTTTTCCGAATTTAAAAATTTGAATTTAATTTATTTAAATATTAAATTAAAACCTTTGCCTTCTTTATTAATTTAAATTAAAATTTTAATTTAAATTAAACCTTTGAAAATTGCTCATGGGTCTTTTCAATTTGGACTTCATTTTTCTTCACCTTGTTATTTGGCCCAAAATATTATAATAATAAAATATTATTATTTAATTCAAGCTTGCTTCTCCTTTCTTGGGTTTTCAACCTTTGGGCCCTTTTTAGGCATATAATATTAAAAATAAATATTATATCCTATTCATTTCCAAGACCTTCTTGCTTTTGGAAAAACACTTGATGTCCTTAATGATGACGACATTAAACCAATATTCTTTTGACATCAATGACAACAAAACTTACTCAAAATTTCCAACACAAAACACAGTTTAAGTTGCCTCGAGTGGAGGCACTATTAGAGGAGGTAAACCTTGTAGTGGCAGATATTGGTTTAGCGAACCCAAGTACCAACGTAGAGTACGATACCTGGTGGGTTACTCGGCTATGGAAGGGTGGTGGTATTATGGGAAGACATGTAGCAGCAGCAGTGGAGGAGGGGGGTGATGTTGATGAGCGATGAGTGCATCGTAGGATAAAGGGTGAGTGGGGGTAGGCTGCAAGACAAACAAATGAGTCCTAGGCTGAGGATGAGGGCAAGAAGGATGTCTCAAGTGATGGGGTGACATAGTTACGAGCACAGTTCCAGGTTGCACAGACACAACTACAGGCTTCACAGGGGTGGTTGGTGAAGGAAGATACATCTCTCGCTATTTATCAAAGTTAACTAAGTATTGGATAATGGTAAGGGTATGCTGAGTAGAGAGATCTCCTCAAGATCCAGGTGGTGATAATAGAATAAATATGGATAGGGTTATGGTGGAGAGGGACACTCTACGCACTCATATGAAAACCATGATAATCGAGAGGGATGCTAGAAAAGCAGAGCAGGATGCTATTCAGGTTTAGCTAGCAACTGTAACTACAAAGTATGGTGCACATTCTACTCCAACCACTCAGGAAACAATAGCATCAGGTGGAAATGTAGAGATCAGGAGAATACGAAGCCTCATAGAGGAGACTATGGCCCAACATAGAGTAGACGCAACATACTTTATTGATATGGAGACTCAGGTAAAGCTATGTGAGGGTAGTATTCTAAATAGGTCTATAGTAGGGGGATCCCAATGGAGTAGATGAAGTGAGTCTGGGCAGTCATCAGTACAACCCAATCATAGGTCAACTTATCGATCAAAGAGATCGATAGGTAGTGGCTCTAGGAAACCTCACAAATATGGGGTTGGGGGTGGAGGTGACTCTGGGGGTGTAGGCCCCACTTGATGTACCATCATGTATTTATCATTTTGAGTGTAAGGTCTGAGGACCTACATAGTTGTAGCCTATGGGCAATTTTTGTACCATGATGTACTTTATTATTTTCACACACATATATATGATATCCTTTTATGGCTCATTATGTGTCTTATGGTTTTGATTTATGTTATGGATGCATTGATAGATGTAATGCTTATATGATGATGTATTATTCTATATATGCGATGTACTAATGACATGCAATAGTTAGATGATTGATGTATGATTAGATTATGTGATCTAGATGTGTGGATGTACTACTATGTATGCTTATATGGATGCAGTAGTTAATGTTAAATGCATGTTTAGATTTGTTTCATTGATTATGCATTTAATTTTTGTTATATGATATGGTGGATATAATGTGTATGTAATGCATTAATTTCATGTGGATGGTCTAATGCAAATGTACTTGTATGCTTTAATCACTTAAAACATAATGAATGAATCTAATTTGTGTTTAACAAACTAATGGCAGACACCACAAAATGTATAAAAATCATGAATGAAAATGTTAACCCTTATCATAAGAATTAATCATTTATACATGCATATGTGAGATGAAATGATGTGAGATGTAGGGGCTTTCCCTATAAGCTTTTGCAAACTAAAAGATATGCATAAAATAGTTAGTGGTCATCTAAATATCATTGTTGATATCCATCCGGTATCTATCCTATTTTATGAACACCCCTTAATAAACAAAATTTCATAAGGAAAACTATGATTGTTTTATGAGATGATTTGTTGCTATGAGGGGATTTTTGAGGTTTTCCATGAGACTCAAACACCCTAGTTGATTGATCAAAAGTTGTATAATGACTACACAAGACTCCTGAAATATATAAGCCTATTAAGAAGACCCAGATATTCACTATCCCTGTGTGTGCAAAGTGAATATATTAGATGAGGCATAAGACTACCTCATTGCCAGATGGGTTTCATTCAATCCATTGTTATAATGAGGATCACCCTATGGTCATCATGATCCTGAGTTTGGACACAGTTAGACTAGACTACTAGGCAATACAAGCCACCTAAAGCTAGCTCATCCATAAGCTGACATTGGTTTGTACAAAAGAAGGTCACTAATGTGACAGACATATCACCATGCATAAGGCTACTCCATTGCCAGGTGGGTTTCATTCAACCCATTGCTATAATGGAGATCACCCCATGGCTTTTGAATACTAAATATTCCAGGGATTCAAGCTCATTACCCCCTTCTTTTATTTTGATTGCTTGGGATACTTGCTCATGCTTAGTGGTGAAAACCATTGTTTATTTTGCATTTTTGTTTTGTTTTTGAGCAAGGAATTTGCTTAGTGATGAAAATCATTGTTTATTTTGCATTATTTTTGGAATTTTGCTCATTTTGTATAAGAGCAAGGGATTGTTTGGGTAGGGGGAGCTTGTCCTTTTGTCAATTCTCAGCATCCTAGACCATGCACATAATAATATGAGCAAGGAAAACCTTTCGCTTAAGGTGACAAGGACCACTTTGTAGTGTCATCCTTCCTTGTTCAGACTCGGATTGTTAATGTGTATAATTGTGTTGGGATTTTGACATATGCAAGGTACTATCAAAACTAGACCTTACCTTCTAAAAGCCAAGATAGCTTTCTAAAAAATCTGAAAAGATAACTAGGGATGGCTGAATGACCGGAAAACCCTAGTATACACCCTATAGCAACTCATAAGTTGTGTTGAAAAACACAGTTACTCACAAGGAAAATATGAATGATAAGGATATGTGGATTCATGATTGACATACAAACATGGTGTCATTCGTAAGAATGTAAACACAACTTATCCTAATGCAAGTGCAATGGATGAAGATGCCTAATGCAATGCAACTAATGAGTGCATATAATGAAAATGCATGATAACATAATGCAAATATTTTTGTATTTTTGATGTTTTGTATTATTTTTGTGTTTTTATGTTTTCTGATTTGTTTGGAAATTTTTGATGATTTTGTTGTTTTTTTGTATATTTTTATTGTTTTATGATTTTAGGGGGAAGGTGTGATACCTTATGTACCCCTAGTATGTGTGATGATTGATGAAAGTGGGGAAGGTGTGATACCTTCAGAATCCCCAATTTGCTTCATCGATTGTGATGTGGATGGTGGGGAAGGTGTGACACCTTGAAGACCCCCAATGTGCATTTTATTTGTTGCAATGTGATTGGCTTGTCTAGGAGGAGTGGTAGAAACCGACTCCCCTATTGTAGCATGGAATTTTGTGAAATGCCAATGTCTTGATGGGGTAAAACAAGTGAACCATCTATGTGGAGCTCAT
Organism: Wollemia nobilis; assembly: GCA_028583015.1. Classification (NCBI taxonomy): domain Eukaryota; kingdom Viridiplantae; phylum Streptophyta; class Pinopsida; order Araucariales; family Araucariaceae; genus Wollemia; species Wollemia nobilis. The sequence continues at coordinate 1,954,909 of JAQPPZ010006010.1, forward strand.
TTCATTCTATCATCTCTTCGACCATATTCTTGAATGAATAACAGTTACGGATGTCATACCCATTCATACGATGATAGGTACAATAGAGGCTTTCATTATGTGACCTAGGTTTAGGTGTTCTTGGTTTGATTTTTGATAATGTGATTGCATGTGCCTCATATAGTTTTTGAAATAGGGCCAAAGTAGTCATCAAAAATCTGATGTACCTATTGAGGCATCTTGTTAGGCTTACGAGGATGTGGCTGACCTTGGGGTCGTAGATGGGATGATGTGGCCTGAACTATGGTAGGCTAAGGTGAAGTAGGTGAACTATCTATGGGAGAGGCCTCCTTGTCAATAAGATATTGGACCACATTTTTGAATATGATGCAATCATTAATGTCATGGCCCTCTATTCTATGATAAAGACAAAAGTGATCCTCCCTATAACCCTTAGGCTTAGTCCTATTTGGATCTAAAGGGCGTATGTTAGGTAGAATAATCGCCTTAGCTTCTTGTAACTTTTGAAAAACAATCGACATGGGCTCAGATAATGGAGTCTGAGTGTGATGTTGGTATTTTAAGCAAGGTGAACTAGGTAAACCAGTTTGATAAGGTGGTTGAGCTACATGTATCTTAGTCACCTGATTAGGTTGCTCTACCTATTTTTTTGGTGTAGGTAATGAGTCATCCCCTATGCCTACTTGTTGATCCTCAGTAGTGAGAGGATTACCTATTTGAAGTTGATTCTGATCGATCATATCTTGTATTTTGTTCTTGAAGCCGTAGCATGATTGAATATCATGATCATTTTATCTATGATATAAATAATATAACTCCTCTTTATATCCCTTGGGTTTTGGATGGTTTGGATCTAAGGGGTGACCCTCAGGAAAAGTAATGGTCTTTGTCTTGCATAATCGATTAAAAATCGATGCCAAATATTTGGACAATGGCGTGTAAATGTGAGGTGAACGACGTTGTTGCTTTTTCCCCTGATTTTGCAAGGATGCATTTTGCATTTGTGGTTGAGGTGGTTTAGCAGTGGATGTGATTTGTTATTGGAGCTCCATGTTTGTGAGCTGATGCATGATTTGTTGCAAAGCATCATTTTGGTGACCCATTTATGTCTCAACTTTGGCTAGGCGATCTAGAATGTGTTGTAAGACTAATGGGGATGATGATTGCATAGTTGTTGATGGATTTGGATGATAATTGATAGATGATGTAGGTGCATTGAGTGTGGGTGCCAGAGGACCCTTAGGTAGATGTGAATCACAAGTCTCCATTATCTAAGAAGATGTGGATGCTTTCTAATGATCCTGTTTAGTGAGTGCATCCACATGCTCTTATTTTTTACTTAATTCATGCTCTTGTTCCACTTTGGAGTGCTCAGCTATGATAGCTTGAGTACCCCCATTTTGGTGTAGGGGACACACTTATTCTTGTTCTTGTGAAGATTTTGTGTGAAATGAACTAGGTGTGACTAGTTTCGGTGGTGGTAGCACTTTTGATGTAGAAGCAATTTTTAATGGAGCTACCAATTGTGTGGATTGATTTAGAGAAACTTGGTTCTCTATCATAATATTGACCACTCCCACAAACTCATGGGAAGATGTATTGGCATTTGGATAAGTCATGGATGTCTCATCAACTTGTCTAGGATGATCTACTTGTCCCCCATGTTTAGGTGAAGAATCGAGGATGGGATCAATGGGTGGCGACTTGACAAGAGGTCGACCTAAATCCTTGATGGACTCAATGATAGGCATAAACGTAATATTTTCCGCTATGTACTCTCCAAGTTCAATATTGGTCGAGTGAACTATGACCTACGATGTGGTGGATGAAGATGGTATGATATGATCTGATTCATCCGTAACCACCATGGGTTCTTCCTTTTTGGTAGGAGTGAGAAGGTCCTCTATTGACATGTTTGAGATGTCTATGGGCATCTCAATATGGTTGGCTTTGTTAACTTATCCTTGCTTGGAGAAATCAAAGATGAAGGAGGAATGGTAGGAGAAACTGATGGTAATGATGGTGGTGGAGGTAGTTCCATGATGAACCATGGGGTTGCATCTAGAATCTAGATAAAATCATTAGGTTTAGTGTCTAGATGCATGGGTGACACAGTAGGCTCTTGAAGATGATCCACCTATTTGTAATACTTAAAGGGATCTAGGTCAACATGAACCACATGGACCTTACCTTCATGAATGTATTTAATGTATTGATGTACTATGGATGGTATGCACTCCATGGCTCTCATCCATGGCCTTCCAAGTAGTATGTTGTACTATCTTGAACCCTCTAAGACATAGCACAATGTAGGTATAGTATTTTGTCCAACCTAAATGGGGAGGACTATTGTGCCAACTATGGGAGATACAACATTGTTAAATACTTGCAAGGTGAATGTGGATGTTGCAATGTGTGAAGGTAGGATGTTAAGATGCTTCAATGTGGTTGTGGTGATAATATTTATCATGGAGTCCATATCGATAAAAACCTATTTATAAGGAATCCTGTTGATGCACGCGAGGATGTGCAAAGGAGGATTCGATGTATTTGCGAACACAAGTTTGTATTTGCGGACACTAGGCATTTGAGAGCACCTAAAAATTAGGGTTAGATCTATAAAAGTAGATCGAGAGGTTGTGAAGGGTTTGACAAATGGAAGATAGTGACAATGGTGGAAATGAGCTACGAAGATGGCAAGAATGAGGAAATCCTAGGGAAAACTAGGGTTTTTGGGGAAGGCTAGGCTAGGGCACAATCTACTCACAAGAAACTAGCTCTAGGTAAGGTTAGATCTCACAAGTAAGTTTGAATAGCTAAAGCTTCAGAATGTCGGGGTTCAAGGGTTGAGCATTGAGAATGCTCCTATTTATTATCAAGCCTAGGGTTTTCTTAGGGTTTTAGCTTAACACTTTTGATTATGTGGCTAATATTAAAGCAGATCCAAAGGCTAATATTAAACTTTAGGTGTGACATAGATTAAGGGATATGGATGACTAATATTAGATCGGATTGGATGGTTGAGGTTAATTTGGCTTATAAATAATACCCCATGAATTTTGTGAAATCATCATGGTCATGGGGTTGTAATTCAATTGAACCCAAAATCTTCATGAGAGCTTCCCGATATTTGGAGGACTATTGTAGTAACTCACTCATGGTCATGTTGGATGATGGCATATGTGAACTTTGCATAGGCCTACTTTTGATTATGACCATCAATTGAAGTGATGGGTTTTGGATGAAAGTTCAAGATGGTGAAGACTGTGACATAGAGGTAATGTGAATTTCCCTACTAGACCTCTCGATAGATTGGCCATGAATGGTAGTAATATGAGGTCAAAATTGACTGAAAAAATTATGCACTTGATCACGTGAATAACCCATTTGTGTTTTGGTGGTGGAAGTATTTTAGTGTTCTGATCCCCTATGCGAGGTGTTAGCTTTGCGATGACTATCAGGGCATCATGCAGGAATGATATGATCCTTAGGAGAATAGCAGATGTGATGACTATCAGGGCATTGTATGATAATGATGAGATCTTTAGGAGGATTAGCTTCATGATGACTGTCAGGGCATCGTGTGGGAATGATGAGATCTTTAGGAGAATAGTGGAGGCATTCAGGGACTCTTCATAAATTTTCTACTTTGTCGACTCTTGAATGCATATTTATCATGATGTGTTGATTAAAAAAATCAAAAAGGAAATAGATAAAGTATACAAATTATTATCTCTTTTAAAGCTTCTTTGTGTTTCCTAAAACTGGCTTGTGTATTTTGATTCATTGTTTTATTACCTTTCTCTTGTTCGAGTTTTTGATATTATTGATGTAATACTCAATGTTGAAAGGATTTCACCTGTATACTCTCACACACAGGCCTGGTGATGAAGTCTAGGTCATGAAACCCACCAATATTTGGTGATGAAGTCCAAATCCGGTGAGGGAGCACAGGTCCTACCAGTCCTCACCCAATTTACCATGGTCAGTGATACACCTTCTAAAGAAGAATGCATGCTTTTTTCCATGGCTATGATGGTTCTTGGATCGACATTGGCTAAAATGGGGTGCAAATAACCATAATGCAAGCCAACAAGATGGTGATGAAGGCCACCGTTTTTGGTATTGATCAGCGGTTGGGTGTGAATTCCAACTCGCTTATGTTGAATTTGAGATGTGATGTTTGTGTGGGTTCATTTTATTTTATGCAAGAAGGAAAATGCAACATAAAGCAATCTATGATATTTTGCTAATGCATAAAAAAAGTTTTAATTTTTTAAATTTGTATATAAAAATGTTTTAGTTTCAGAAAGTTTGAAAGTGCAAACCCTAAATGATTTTAGCCTTTAGACATGCACATGCAAGTAAACCCTAACAAGTAATTAAACAAGGACCATCTCTATGTAATACGATATAAAATAGAGGTCGTTTGACACCAGAGCAATAAAAAATGGGGGCCGCTATACCCTGGAGCGACTAGCAGTAGAGGTCACTAGACCTAGGAGCGGTCATAGGTAGAGAGCTTGAAAATTAAAAATTTCACTAAATTTCTCTACCAAAACTTGCAATTCTGTCTCTTTCAATGAAAAACAGTAAATTATAGCACAATGATACTTACAGGTGTAGCCAACATTCGATGAAGATGTTGTTAATTTGATTTTCTAACTTTGTTTTGAGGCTGTCAGAGAGTAGAGTAGCTAGATCTACTGACCGTTAGAGGGTATGATGGTGACTACTGTGCACCACACCAACCTAGAGTGATAGTACTTGTAAGTTCAAGAAAGCAAGAAATTAACAGTTAGAGTCGAATTGTGAAGTGTGGAATAGTCCCACATCATGATCACCACTGTAGAGTAGAAAAAACCATACACCTAAATATGTAATATGAAATAAAATTGACAAGAAATATCAAGTAACCATAATGACAAAAATATAGAGAAAATATGGTGCCCTTATCATTAATAATTTGGAATTGTCTTTACAAAAGGTTACAAAATATCCCTCTTAGGAATTATACCAATTGATACAAATTACAAAATAAGACCCAAAAGGGTAGGTGTAATCCATAGAGTTTTTGCAATCTCAAAAATGATTATGGAGGGTTTCTTTGCGACCTCTACTTGATGATGTAAATATTGAAGGATATTTATGATGATTAGCTCATGTGGAAACCTAATATATGCACACAAAAGCACTTACAAGAAATTAGTAGAAAATGTGAAACCTCTCAATATGAGATCCATTTCATGATAAACTATTGAAAGAAAAATGCATAAAACAGTAAAGAAATCCATGCAAAACTGAATGAAAATATGCTAAACTATGTTAGAAATCAAATTGAATGCTGCTAAAACTATCTAATCTAAGAAAATATAGCAAATCAAATGCCATCGAGAGGCCATCATGGGGTAGAGCGATTAAATCTATTAACCATCAGAGGGTCCAGCGACTAGCTCTGTTAGCCTTCAGAGGGTCTAGAAACTGTGCCTACGGGCCACTTCAGGGTGAAGTGACTGCTAAATAGAGAGCCTATTCTTCATGATCAATGTAGGGTGATGCCCAATTTATCTATCAAATGGGTTGATGTTCTTGGTGCATTAATGAGGAATGACTTAAAGGTGGAAATTAGCTCAAATTTGGGATGATTGATGATGCACAATGGTTGAATTCGATCTTCAAACTTCAAAGTACTTCATGGATGTGCATGCAATCTTCATGAAAAAATGTGGGAAGCACCTTGACTCTTATGAGAAAATGATATATCTAATCAACAAAACAACAACACTTCATCGTAGATAATTCATCATCTCATAGTCTATTTTGGCAACACTTCATTGTGGAAGACAACCAAGGTTTAGATGAAGGAAAAGGCTCCATTTTTTAGATTTTCCTCAATTGCCTTCTTAGCTTGTAAGGAAAGCCAAGATCAAGATCCGATTATGATCAGGCATCCCAAGCATCACTTTTGAAAACTTCTCATGGTTAGTTGTTACGTGCAACTTGCTCTGCAAATAATTTGGCTCGACTTGAGGAGCCTAAGTTTGTTACAGGCGAGGCCATCCCAAGGTGGAGCAACCAGACTTGGGGGCTGTCACAGGGTCTTGGTCACTGGAGGCGCTCCTGGGTATGATGGTCTAGGATGAAAAGGAGTAATCCTTCCTGTGAGGCTGTCCCAAGGGGGTCATATGGCCTGAAAATGTGTCCATATAGGCAATCTTATCAAAATGACATGTTTTAGGTGTCTACACAATCACATAGTAAATAGTGGAAAAATCCATAGTGAGCTAACTACTTTAACCTATATTTAATATATATTTTTACATGATTAATTCAAAATTCTTATAAAGTCTAATGTCATCATTTTGCTTTGCGATTCCATGAAAATATGTTGTGCCAAGTTCGATTGAATTATTATTATTAATTTTTAAAGTTCCATTTTTAAGGAAAAGATAATGAAAGAATAAAAAATAGGAATTGCAAACAATGTTTAAAATTAGAATTTAATACTTAAGTAAAATAAAGCATTATTTTCAAATGGCATCAGCTTAATTGATTAGATTCCTCAACTTTCAAAGAAGAGACCCAGGTTTAAATCTTGCAAGGTGATACATGCAAAATTGTCAAATTGTTGTAATATGGGTCGGAGCCATTTTAATTCCATAAAATCAATTACTTAAAAAAAATAACGAAACATAAAACATTATCAATTTCAAATTTGAATGCAATTTCTTATCTTATGTTAATATATATTTATTTCCTTGGTAATAGTATTTCCTTTTAGTTAAGAGAAGCACAAATTTGAGGTTGGTAGTGTATGTAGACCTTATATAATAGAATGAAATAAATTAAAGTAAGTATTTTATTACTAATTATTTAAAAAATATATATACTATATATCTTATTTTTACTACCAAGGCATTTTTTATAAGTTATAAATAAAGTTTTAAAATTTGTAAATATTATATGCACACTAGTTTTTCTAATAAAATTAAACATTTTCTTAATTTTATTTAATTGTTTATAAGGGATTGAAATAGACCCACTCATATTACATCATGACCACATAGTGGTATCACATCAACTTGCTATTATGCATGTATCACATGGCAAGATTAAAGCTTGGATCTCCTTGAAATTCGAGGAATTTAACATGTTTGGCTAATGCCATTTTGATAACATTTTCTCAAATTTAATATAATTTTTACTTGTTTAAAATTTAAAGATAAATTCTTTAAACAAAAATATGATATTAAATAGTCGAAAATTTTAAAATTAATCATCTATGAATAAGATTTATATTATTAATTAACTATTTGTTTTATGATATATTTTAATTAATATGGTTTTAATTTTTTTTAATATATATATATATATATATAAAATCCTCGTGAGTGTGGTCTACCTGCAAGGACGCCACTTGCATTATCGTTGATGTGACTCGGGTTCAATCGCCATGGTGGATGTGTATAAGAAATATTATTTCAAAAAAAAAAAAAAAAAAAAAAAAAAAAAAATATATATATATATATATATATATATATATATATATATATATATATATATATATTATAGGATTCATATGTATTGTATAAGATTTAAAGACTACAACTTCTTGATCAAGCATGTTTTATATTATGGGTTTGTTAAAGGATTACAACTTTTGAATTAAACATGTTTAATATCATAGGTTTATTATGCGAGTTTATGATGAATAAGATAGTAATGAAGTTGGATGTTCTTAAATATATTATTAGACATTATATGGTAATAATTCATAGTACCTTTGGATTTTATTTGTATGTATTCATTTCTTTAAACCAATAATTGTTTAAGAAATAGGGAACACTTCAAAATTTAGAAGATTACAAATGTTTAAGGAATGAGACAACCTTTACAACACACCTGGTTGGTTGATTTTCATGGAAGATAGATCAATGCATATCATTAGTGTAACATAACAATAGGTTTTTTGTAATCTGTAAACTATGTTACTTTGTTGTAGCTTTTCATGCTTAAAATTTATTGAGATTCAAATATTACTAGTAAAGAATTGTGACTATATATATTGGACAATGAATGCAATTATTTGTGTCATTGGCAAGAGTTATATATACATATATCAAAATGGCATGTTAGAATTGCATACTTGTAGAAAATGTATTTACACTATTTGCAACATTTACAAAACCTATTATAGTGACACAAGAATTAGAAACTATATAGTATTTATTAAAATTTACTTTCAAGTATACTCTTAGTTGAATGATATAGTAACTCTTACACAACCTATTATAATGACACAAGAATTAGAAACTATATAGTATTTATTAAAACTTACTTTCCAGTATACTCTTAGTTGAATGATATAGTAACTCCCTCACAAAACTTATGCACTACATTTTTTTTTAAATTGGTTATATGGATTGAAACGGGCCCCACCATTATTACATCACCACATAATGGCATTACAACAAAGCTTGGATATTATCCATGTATCGCTTGATAAGATTTGAACCTTGGTCCCCTCCTTAAATGTTGAGAAATCTAACCAATTAAGCTAATACCACTTTATTTATGCACTACATTTTTAGTTTGTATACTATATATTATATTTGAGAAAACATTGCCCCAGTCACTTTTAAATTGTCAAGTCAATATGGATCAAGATCAAAACTATTGAGTTTTGTTTAAGGAAGGGATTTTTAACATTCCTCAACCCATTACATGGAGATACCTCCAACTTGTATATCAATGGGTAAAGTGAAATAAAAGGTAATAATTAATATTCAAAGTGAGAAAGAGAAGTAAAGGGTGATCCATATCCCTTTAGCACAAGCTTAAATATAATTTCATGTTTCTACTATTACTCTACCATGAGTGTCGAAAGAAGGTATAATTTATGTATTCAAACACATAAAATTATAGAGAAGCCAAGCAAAATATCTAAAATCAAAGTAGTTGGCTAACAAAAAAATTCAAGAAGGCATCATTTTATAAAGTTGTGCATTTGTCATCGAATTATACCAACATGTTTGATTCTTCCAATGATTTAAAAGACGTATCCCCAATTCCCTCAAAGACAATTTTTGTGTGGATCGTTGTCTCCTCCCATGTTGACATGACATCTGAGATAGGATTGGAAATAAGATAAACAACTAAACTAGCACTTAAGACATGTTACCAAATTCCATAATCATTAGAAATAAGCATGAATGGTTTTAATAAATATTAACAACCAACACATTATTAGGGGAAACAAAGTCCTGGGCATGAAACATTCCTTTGTAGGGAATGCATTGCAACAAAAAAGTATTTATGAATCCAATATAGATGATTTCAAAGGTTTCATTGTCAATACTAGAAAAAATAAAACATACCATTCAAATATAACAACAAGAAGACAAAATGATGTGGGAGAGAGAAAAGGGCAAGGGCAAGGATGTGAGAGTTTTATGTAGTGATATGAAATTATGTGTATTGAGATTGTTGTGGTACATATATTAGAAGTGGTAGTGGTCTTTATAGATGTGAATATTATTGTGTATTGCACTTTCTCCTCTTATGACTTGGGAAGTAACAAGATTTTATATTTGGGATTGCCATAGCCACCGAGTCTTCATCATGATCTTTTTCCCTTCTCTTTGTCTTAGATGAAAATCAATATCACTTTTAATATGTGAAATTATAGTTTATCACTCCCTAGACATGGAACTAAAATATCCAAATAAACTCCATCTTTGCATTGATTAATATGCCTAACATCCTACTTGCATCTTAATTAGATTATCTCTAAATTAAAAGAGAAACCTATTTAAACAAATATATTATCCTTGTAAGACTCAATAATGATAGTATTTTTAAATTTAAATTTTATTTGAAATAATTCTTAATCCTCATATTTAGAAGTTTTTAAAAGTTTAAGGTATTTAAGCCACTTAAATAGATATGTTATTTCTATTTTCAACACTTTAAATATGTTTCTTCCTAATTATATATGCACACAAAAATATTACACAATATATAATAGATATCTTATTTCTATTTGTAATACTTTAAATGTTTTTCTTCCTAATAATATATATACACAAACATATTATATAATATATAAATAAGTAAAATAATATGATAAAAGTCAATGGTGATAGCTATAATATGTCTTAAAGTTTTATTTAAGGTGGAAGTAAGTTTAGTATCATCATGTCTTAAAAACGATTGATGAAGATGAACTTAGTTTAACCAATTATATTCTTCAACTTTTAAGGAGGAGATCCAAGTTCAAATCTTGCTAAGGAATATATGCATAGTTTCCAGGTTATTGTCAAACTATTATAGGGTCATGATGTAATACAAGTGTGGAATGTTTCAATCCCCAAAAAAACATATTTAAAAAATATTAACGATGGGAATAAATGTGAAGCCAATAATACTTTAAAATTTTTACCTTTAATATATATTTTTAAAAACCTATAATATATCATTATTTATTGAAGCATTTACATCATCAAAACTATTATATGCATAGTCTAAGGAATATATGCATAGTTTCCAGGTTATTGCCAAACTATTATAGGGTCATAATGTAATACAAGTGTGGAATGTTTCAATCCCATAGAACATATTTAAAAAATATTAACGATGGGAATAAATGTGAAGCCAATAATATTTTAAAATTTTTACCTTAAATATATATTTTTAAAAACCTATAATATATCATTATTTATTGAAGAATGTTTGCATCATCAAAACTAATATATTGAAATAATAAAGAAGGCTAATATATTTAATACTATAAAAATACAATTAATTTTAAGTGGAACCATCCACTTATTTTTTTTTTACATAGTGGAATCATCAAAACTATTATATGCATAGTTTCCAGGTTATTGTCAAACTATTATAGGGTCATGATGTAATACAAGTGTGGAATGTTTCAATCCCATAGAACATATTTAAAAAATATTAACGATGAGAATAAATGTGAAGCCAATAATACTTTAAGATTTTTACCTTTAATATATATTTTTAAAAACCTATAATATATCATTATTTATTGAAGAATGTTTACATCATCAAAACTAATATATTGAAATAATAAAGAAGGCTAATATATTTAATACTATAGAAATACAATTAATTTTAAGTGGAACCATCATTTTTTTTTTACATAGTGGAATCATCAAAACTATTATATGGATAGTTTCCAGGTTATTGTCAAACTATTATAGGGTCATGATGTAATACAAGGGTAGAATGTTTCAATCCCATAGAACATATTTAAAAAATATTAATGATGGGAATAAATGTGAAGCCAATAATACTTTAAAATTTTTACCTTTAATATATATTTTTAAAAACCTATAATATATCATTATTTATTGAAGAATGTTTACATCATCAAAACTAATATATTGAAATAATAAAGAAGGCTAATATATTTAATACTATAAAAATACAATTAATTTTAAGTGGAACCATCCACTTATTTTTTTTTTACATAGTGGAATCGGTAGCCGCCACTGATTCGGGCATGTTGTCCGTTTTTATGATCATCACGGTATTCCATGCTCATCAGGGTATTGGTATTCCATGTTGTCTGTCTCGAAAGTTGTCATAAAATACTCCGTGTAGTTAGCCTCAATAACCACCATGCCACATTCATTTTAAACCAAGTTGCCACATAATACTTCGTGTAGTTTGCCTCTATAACCAACATGCCACACTCATTTTAAACCTTTTGCACTTTTGAAAGCACTAGGAAAGGGACAAGCATTCAGTCTGGTGAGGCCCGAGATTTAAACCCTAGACGTCCATCCCCTTAGAGGGTTTCATCACACCAATTGATCTACACCTCAGAACTAACTTTATTTTAGTTAATTTTACTTTTTAAAATATATTTTCTTGTAAATTATAATAATAGAGATAATAAAATGGTATTAGTTTAATTGGTTAAATTCTTCTAAATTTTAAGGAAGAGATTGAGGTTCAAATCTTGTCATATGTAAAATTGATAAGTTGATTATAATATCATGATTCAATATGATGGAATGCGTTTCAATTCCATATAACCTATCAAAAAATTAAATAATAATAAAAACTTATAAATTAATATATTTTTTTTCTTGATAAAAAAGGGTTGTACTCGGGTCCCCCACCCTTAACAAATTATATCACTCTTCTTTAGAGCTTGAAAGTTTACAATTAGATACACTTCTCATCTCAATTGAGATGCTATACTTATAAACCTACATCATTTTACATAAAATATTTGAATTCTTGATTTGCATTTTTTGGATCTTTTCAAATATCTGTATGAATACAATTACTCCTGAATTTAGCATCTTTCTTGAATTTTTCCTATAGAAGCCTTCACAATACCAAAACTTCACCTCTACTATCTATGCCTTGCATCTTAGCAGAGTAAAATTTCCAAAACATTGCAATAACATAGTCTTCTTTACCAAATATGGATTGCTAGTTTCCTTCCTGAAACACAAGTGCAACCACAAAAATTATAATAAATATTCTAAATGAACACACATTATTGTTACAAAATAAAACATATATTACCAATGAAAAACATTAAAGTAAATCTTAATCATTAATTGATTTAGGCAATCAACAATTTTTGTCAGCTTCAACTAAACTTTCTACTTCCTCTAACCATTGAAAGGAGATGTCAACTTCACGATCCTCAATAAAAATCCTCTATTGGCTAGCTTATCTGCACATTTGTTTCCTTCCCTTAATACATGTGCAAACCTAATTTCTTAAAACTCTTTAGCAAGATCTTGAATTTCCACAATTATGTCTTGTATGTTACATGGAGCCTTTGCTTTCCTTAAAATTACATTTATTACTATGATAGAATCACCTTCCATCCAAAATCTATTCCATTTCAATTGTTTACACATTTGTAACCCTTATAAAATTGCCCAAGCTTTAGCTTCATTATTTGTCTTAAATCCATAGTTGAAAGCATAATGAGATAAAATCTCTCCTCTATTATTTATAATTATTCCTCCTCCTATTGGTCCCGGGTTTCCTTTAGATGCTCCATCAAAATTCAATTTGACCCACTCCACATCTGGTGGTTTCCACTTTATATTCTTTACCTTATTTTTGCTTCTCTTGTATCCAACATCATAATTCCATTTAATGACTTGACTCCATCTATCAAGAATCTTTGCTTCCAAATTAGGGATTGGGTGAGTTGATAGGGTTGGTTTAGACTCCTCTATGGCTAAACATATATTCTTTTTCATTACCTCTAAACTGTTTTCCTTTGCTTTAAAAATTATTCTATTCCTTTCTAGCCATATAGTCCAAAGTATTGTATCTTTTGATATATCCCATATTGTCTGTAAAACCTCACTTTTATAAGTGCTTTACCATTGCTTTAATCAATCTTCAATTTTTCTATTCATCATCATGCATTTACCATACATATTAAGAATCCATTGCCATAGATTCCAGACTATTGAGCAATGTCCCAAGAGATGGTCAATACTCTCCTCCTGATTCCGAACTATTGAGTAATATCCCAAGAGATGGTCAATACTCTGTTCCTGATTCTATACTATTGAGCAATGTCCCAAGAGATGGTCAATACTCTCCTTCTCCTTATTACAGAAAACACATTTAGAGGGGCCATGAAAACCACTTATAAATTAATATATTGAAGCTTTAAATTAAAATTATTTATATAAAATATTTGTTAAACATTAATTTATTAGTTTTAAAAATAAAATATGCTAAATATATTGAAAATTCAAGTTTTGGTATTTCAAATAAAATATTTAAATTTTGAATGATATATAAAAGTTAATAAATTAAGAGGAAAAAAAATTAAAGAAGAAAGGTAAAGTAGTTTTTAAATTTCAAGAGCAGGGTTATGCACAGGGGCGAATTTCACAAATTAGCACGAATATTCAAATTTTCAAAATTTTAATTTTACAAATTTGGGGACCCTAGAGGTCGGCCTATTTGCCCGAAAATTTCAAGATCAATTTTTTTAGGGTAAATTTACCCCGCTATCATAAGGTTTCCTACCTAATTTTTACCTTCAAATTATTAAAAAAAATTATCCCACCAAATTTACCTCTTGTACCCCATTATATATAGCTAACATGACAATGACACTCATACAATTAAAACAAGAATTTTCTCTAATAGCGAGTGATACAAATCAAGTGACTGACACAACGTGACTGAAAAAATGTGACTGGCACAAGGTAACTTGTAGAAGGTGACTCACATCAGGCGAGTGGCAAAATGTAACTCGCATTAGGCGACTAACACAAGACGAATTGCATAGGGCGACTAGCAGAAGGTGACTGGAATAAGGCGACTGATAGAAGGTGACTAACAGAAGGTGACTAATAGAAGGTGATTGGAAGAAGGCGACTGCCATAAGACAACTAGAAGAAGATGACTAACACAAGGTCACTGGAAAAAGGTGACTGGCAGAAGGTGACTGGCACAAGGCAACTGGAAAAAGGTAAGTGGTAGAAGGCGAGTGGCAGAAGGCAAGTGGCAGAAGGCGACTGACATACAACGACAACCATTTATCGATAAGTTTCTTTTACCATTTTTTTTTTAAATTTTGTTCATGGAAACTCAATAAGGAGGTTTTCTTATTATTTGGGTGCCAATCTCAAACCTGTTTGGTTCAGACATCCTGTTGTCTTGAATAGTAGTTCTCTTTTCCAGTTATTTTTATTTTTAAAAATGATGTTCATGTTACTCTTCTATTTATATAGGTAAAATGTCACCTTTTGGTAGTGGAAAGAAGAGAGAGCTAGTCTTTAGATAAAAACAGTATCCTCAATTACTTTCATAATATTTCAAAATTTAATCAGCCATCAACATTTGCACAAATTGAAGGTATGAACGCCTTTACTTACTAACTAGTTAATTTTTGTACATTGTTAATTTTATATATAATATCTTCATTCATTAAGAAGGGTGTTTTTTGGTTGATGGATTTGTCCATTGTTTATCTATATTTTTTAATAGAAGGTATGCTTTTAAATGCAATAATGATATGCAAAAAATTTCTCTATAGAAAACACTATTGACCCTAGTATGCCTCTACTTCCACATATCCACGATAATGAAAAGTCCACAGATGAAAATTTCCTAATCGAAATGGAACAACAAAATGAAGAGATTCCTAAATATAACATGCCAAATAAAAAAGAAAATAATAGTTCTTATGCAGACCCTACTTCCGAAGAATCTTCTTTTAAAAAACATAAACATACAAGGTTATCTAGGTGGACAATTAACAGATCATTTCAGCCTGATTGGATATCATAATTTCTATTTATTGAGAAAATGCTACCAAATAATATTAGTGAGGAAATAACATAATTGAGATGTGTAATTTACAGTTGGAAAGACGAAAATGATCATAGATTACAAGTTAAGAAAGATACAATAGAAAAACATTGTGGAAAGGTTTATATAAAAATAAAATAAAGTGATGAACCAATACAAAAAAATTATAGGTGGAAGGATGTATCAGAGTACGCACATATGAGATATGCACAAGAATATGATAAAGAAATGAAACAAAAGCAAATTTTTGTTGAGAAAGGTGCAACGATTCAAGCCCATTTTCAAAAAATAAATAAGTTTACTTTAACTTCAAAAAGTTTGCAGTTTGTTGTTGTACTGACTATTCTTAAAATGGGTAGACCTATGTGTAATTTCATTGACTATAAATCTCTATTTCAATTATCTGATGTGTAGAACTTACCCAACGCCCATTGGTTAGATCAAAGTGGTTGGAAAATGGTAAAACGTTTCTCATTGGTTGAGCAGGATGACCTCAAAGAGAAAGTAAAAAAAACTAAATTCATTTCACTTTCAATTGATGATGTGACTGCTGTTGATAACACATATTGGATTTGCATGCATGTTTATACATTGGAAAATCATTTAAGGCAAACTCATTTACTTGGAGTATGCAAGATGGTGGAAAATTGCAATGCAAAAAATATTTACAATGTTGTTGTAACTAGTTTAAAGGAAATACCAAGAATGAATGAAATGGAAATAGCCACTAAGTTAATATGTGTCAGAGTTGATGGTGTTTCTACAATGCAAGGACACATGAATGGTCTTTGTGTTTGACTACAAATATATATTACCCCATATTTGAAACCTATTCATTGCATGGCTCATAGAATGAATCTTGCATACAAAAATGTGGATAACATTTACAAGTGTAGCGAGAGTGGAAGAGCTTATCCGTAAAATTCATGATTATCTTTTGCACAGTCCAAAAATATTTTCAGAGTTTCAACAATTTGCAATGGGAGTTACTGAAGGTAAAAAAACTCTTAAAAGATATAGATACTAGGTGGATTTCTATGTATCAACTGACATATAGAGTTTTCAAAGAATATCAATCCTTGGCAGGGTTTATGTATACAAATCATAGGGCAATTGATAAGGCTAAAGATTTACTATTTTGAATGAGTGACTTTGAAACACTTCTCACATTGTGTGGTATTATTTCAATGTTGGAAGAAATGAATACTTTGATTAACATTGCACAAAAAGTGATCGATTTATATTGTGAATTTCATCAGGGTGAGAAAATAAAATTGTATACATATTGATATGATGTACGCATATGGTCAAAGTTTTATGGATCCCATGTTTGAGAGTTGGAGAGCATTAACAAACGTGAATGATCCTCAAATTTTTTTTAAGTTCAACATAAACGATCATCTATGTATTAATGTCCACAAAAATAAAATACCTTTATATTGGTTTGGTCAGCAAATAGATATAGCTACAAATGAAGTTGAACAAATGCCCATAACATACAACAAATTTCATGTAGTTGTACACGATACAAAAATTAAACTAAAAAAAATAGCAGAATCATTGACAAAAGAAATAAGAGACCGTTTTCAAAGAGATGAATTGCTTGAGGTTATGGACATGGTTAACCCAATGTTTTGGGATCCTTGTAATGAATTCCTGACTATAAATAGTTTGTTTCTCAAATACATGAGCACTCTTGTTAGCCATTTCAATAAACGTGTGGTAGTCAATGGTATTGAAATCAATGGCATTCTCAACAAATATCTTTTGACAAAACAATCAAACTGTTTTGGAACAATTTCTACTCAAGTTTCACAACTCACTAACCATCATGAAACAGGTTCTATTTCATGTTTGTGAAAAATATTACATCCCAGTAGTATCTTACAACATACTATGAGTGAATATTTTCATTTATATGAATTATGTCAAATGATGATTTTAGGATCTGTGGAAGATGAAAGGGTATTTAGTGCATTATCATATGTAAAATCTAAAGTTTAAAATAGGTTGGACAAAAATTTGGAAAATTGTTTGAGAGTATATGTCAACCTATGAGGTGGAGAAGTTTCCTTATGAAAGAGCTTTGACATATTGGAAATATCTGGTAGAGAGAAGAGGTGTCACGAATACTCAAGATGATGAGGATAATGGTAACACTGATCAGACTATGATGACAAATTTTTTGGGTATGAGTACATAAGATTTTGTACAATTTGAATAGATTTTATTCCAGATTTCAACATTATGATGCAAGGATAATTTCATTTGATTTGATTTCACATATAATGTTATTAGTTTTCAACATAATAATGAGATTTGATTATAATTTGAGACATGTATTTTTTGATATCATTAATCATATAATATGAGATTAGATGTGCTATTGGATATTCTGTATATCATAGCCCTATGATTTTATTATGTATATTTGGATGAAATTGGATTATTTGATTACAAATATGTTGATTATGGAACACTAGATTATTTTTTATATCATAGACGTGTTATTGGATATTTTCATATCATGTTATTTAAGCCTTGTTATTGGATTATTAGTCTATGATATTCAAATTATTTAGTAGATTTGTATTGTATAAACCATTTATGGTAAAGTAAATATCTGTGTTGAATTTCAATCATTTAAAATTATTTCATAAAACATAAAAGAACATTTTATTGCATCCACATAATTCAAAATTATTTATTGCATCCACACAACTAATAAAAACATCACAATATTTAATACAAAATTTAAAAAATATAATACATTTTTTTTGAAAATTGTCTCTTTTATTGATTTCAAAAAGATACCATTCTTTTACAATTTACAAAAAAGCTATGCAACATGTTTGGTTTCTCCTCAAATAAAAAACAACAATCTTCTAATTTTCTTTCTACATGGTGCCTAAAGTTTCAGTTGCATCTTGCTCAATATCCTTTGCTTCCAATGCACCTGCCCTTACCAGAATTTCAGTTGTAGTGTTTATCCTTGATAGCAATAAACCTTCTTCCTTTGTTGGATCTTCTCTAAAAGGTGCATTCAATTCTTTCTCCTTTTATTTTAATACAACCTCCACATCCAAGCCCTTATATTTGATAAAATTCTTCAGCCAATTATTTTCTCTAACAGTGTATTGTAATCTTTTCTTCACTTCAATAGCATTAGTCACACTAATTTTTGCAATTTTAATCAATATTTTCATGGCATTGACTTGCTGATTTAAGTGCTGTTAATTAGACTGTAAAAATAGAAGAGAAAAAGGTTAATATTTATAAATAAAATATATTTAAGAAAAAAATGATTTTTAGTTATATATAAAACTTACATCAACGATAAGTCTTTAGAATTTTTTCAACAACTACTTTTTTCTTATCTAGTGCCCATTCATTGAAATATGTCTGGGCCTCAACATTGAGGTTTTCTAATTGATCCAACATATTAGCCAAAACTTCATCACTATATATAGACTCGGCTTACACGGTGCCAGATTCAGCTTTATGTAACAACACATCAAGCTTTTGTGGCTCATTCTTCACCTTTGAAAATATATCCTTTCTATTTGAAAAATTATTGTATCAAACATTTATTAATGTGATCAAAACCTTGGATCAATATTCCCAATCCTTTAATCTATCAATATGTACAAGTAGACTATTATTAACTATAGCTTTACATCTATTAGCTAATAAAACAATTTCTAAAATATTAACTTTATCATCATCGTTTAGATGATGATGGGTGATGACTTGCTAAGGGGGTGAAGAGGAAACTCCGGTGGCATCTGCCTCAATATTATCTTCTACTTCATCATGGCTTTGTAGACCTTGAAGCATATCACTCGCCTTTAATAGGAAAATTTCAAGATTCATATCCTGATAAAGAAATTCATTATCAAGATTTCCAGAGGGCATTTTAGAAATTCTCAAGGGTTAAAATTGAAAACACTTAAACATTAGACTGAGACACAATGTGTGTCTAGGAAATACTTTTGGTTCTCGAAGGTGGTGGTGTGAGGAAGTGTTTACCAAGCATGCGAGATTGGTTCCTCATTGGTGGTACTTGATGTGGCACTTGCTGTTGGTGCGTTTATGGGTGTGCAGACTGTGGAGGCATCTATTTTTCAATATTTTGAATGTAACCGATGCAACTGCAAAATTTCACATGAATATATAGATTAAAACTAGTATAAAAACAATGCCATAAAAAGAGATTAATTTTAACCAAACATACCAAACTCAGACTCTGCACCTATTGATGATGCAACCTTTTGCCCTTGCTCTAAAAACATTTAAAATATTTCCTCAAACTAAATATAATTTTAAATAATTAAAATACATCATTTAAAATAGTACTTTTGAATAATAAGGTTACCTTGTGATCTGGAGGTTACTTCTTCAACGTCGACTGCGACACATCTAGAAGCAACAAGAGTCATACATGTAAGTTGATCACTAGAAGACCTCACACGTTTAGAGGTAGTTATTGGTGATGATTGTGACTACATTTTAGAATCGGTAGACACTTATTGAATCCTAAAGGCAACATCCCTTTTACTAGAATATTGAGCTATTTTTTTTGCTTTCAAAAGAAAATTAGAAAATAACAAGATTGATTGAAAAGAAAGAAAACAAATATTATTCCAAAAAATAATTTTACATGTATTTCATTCTCTGTCATACCGATAGCCAATAAGCTTGGGTGAAATGCAGTTGGAGGAGGGCTATTTAGAAGATTGCAATATGCTTCATGAAAAAGAGAACGAACAAAGTTGTTGGTTGCTACTGCATAAGAAGATTGAATTTTCTGAGCACTTAGAAGATCATGTTTAAGGCGGTTGGAAATGTGCATGGACCAATCAAATATGTCACCATCAATACATCAAATCAATAAGGACAATGCCCAAAATGATATTTCTATAGGTCATCCCTGCAAAATAAGTCTTGCCTGGAAAAATTCAATGCAAACATGAAAAAATTTGTCTCCAATATTGAAAATGTTTAAACCCCTTTTTGACTTAGATGAATTAACTAGAAAAAAGGGAGAACATTATTAGAAAACATAAATTACAATAGGGAGAACATTATTAGAGAACAAGAACTACAATACATCAAAAATGAAGAAAAATAAAAACTAAATTTTAAAATAATACCTTTTAAATTGTGTAAATGGACACTGAATTTGGATGCTAGTAGTCGTTTTCATATTCGATCAAGGCGTTGTTGAGGTGTGATTTTGTCCAGTCATAAAGCCACTCGACAAACTCAGAATTATGATTCTCTCTTGAAAATAATATTATATATCTCCAAGATTCTTATGTTATATCTAACATTTCATATGTATATACATCAATGAGTACTTGAATAACTCTTGGATTTGTGAACTACTGTTTACAAGGGGCCTAGAATTAGGTAAATGATTTCAAGTTTATCATGTATAACATGCTTTGATATCAATTCAACAAAATAAAATTCGTTTTATGATCTTAGGTTAAAGTATACAGAATTTTATTTCCTCTCTTCAATTTAATGTCTCAAAATGCTTTAAATGAAATTAGCATAAAAAGAATCTAGCATTTTATATTAAATTTCAATTTAACTTTAATAAAAATCAAAGTAAATGAAATTTTATAAACTTGATAAACCTTTGGAACATAATATATTTATAATCAATTCACTTCCCAAATTTTTATTTGATAAAGCAATCATTTATTCAAACTCCCTTATGAAATTATAAATCAAACCCAAAAGAGGTGAATAAATGAAATAATGTCTTGCCCCATTTATAAGGTTCCAAAATCTTGTCAATGATAAAATATTAGGGATTAATATGAAACTAATCTATAAACTTTGGATTTTATGATAAAATAAAATTCATAAATTAGATTTGCTTATAATATTTATCTTTTGAAATATTTATGAAATTAAATATTCAAAAGAGTAAATGTGATCTCTGGTTTGAAATTTGGATTTTTGAATGAATGAATGAAAGATTTTAATTACGTCCGCGAGACCGAAATATGGTCTATGAGACCTCAAATATGGAAGTACAATTACTCAAATCATATCATATGATCTTTAAAATCTTTGAGAAGGTTGTTCCTTCTCCTGCTAATTTGTGTTAGCAATTCTCCAACTTTTTTTATTTTACTGTCATTAAATAAATCTGTCATAAACTCATTCCCAAGTGTTTCTTTGTATTTGTCATGGATATCTGAAAAACTTGGGCATTTATAGATGAAGTGTTCCTCTGTCTCTAAATAGATAGAACTATATTATAAATCAAATACAAATTGAATTTTAGAGATATCAATCCGAGTTCCTCAACCTTATGAAATTAAGGTGAGGAATAGAATATTCATTTATCTCTTCTTAAATTTATTAATTCAAATATTAATTAATGTAATATCCAAATTATAAATTTAACTATAACTTAGTCATATAATTTTACTTTATAAAATTATACTAAGTTATAATATATAGTTTTCAGAATGAAAATAAAATAATAAAATATTTAAGCTTTAGAAATTAAACTAATGTCTCGGACAAATTCAACAAATAAATTTCCATTTACAGAATTCTAAAACCAATCCAATGTTCATCAGTATTCACATAGTGAAATCAAATAAATTGATGCAATCTCCTAAGGTATACAAACTATTAAGAAATTGCAATAAGCACTTTATTAATTCCAAATACAGTCTGTGCACAAATATGGATCCAAAATGCTTTAAATAATTTATAAAATCTTACAATATTTTTCATTGTTCTACAAATGGCCTTCTTTGTTTTCTTCCAACGAATGTGTAGCTTTTCTCCTTCCAATCGTTCCTCTCCTTCTTTGTATAAAATGTTCTAGTTATTCAATTTCAGCACCGGGAATGGATTTTATAATGATCTTCTTCAAACCCTTGCCCTTGTATTACCTGCATAATGAAACAATAATCATAATATCAAAACAAAACCAAAATTTACTTTCTCGTAACTTTTCTTTTTTTCAAAAGTATTTCAAAGTTCTCATATTGCTAAATTAACCCACTATTTTTTGGTGAAATTGACATTTGGAATCTTGCAAGTTTGGTATCATTAGAAAGAGAAAATCCATATCTTTTTACCAAGTTTTGAATGAGATCAAACGGAGTTCTCTGCCTCAAGAGATGTTCATTTCAATTTTGCACTAATTTTAGGGTTAACCCTAAAATAAAATTTAATTATTTAACTGAAAATTAATCATTTAAACATTTGAAAATGATTTTAATAAAATTATTTCATTTAAACCTTTGAAAATGATTTTAATCAAATTATTTGATTTGAAATAATGCAATTAATATGCAAATAATCAAAATATTCAGTTTTGAAGCATTGCAACTACATTCAAACATTCAAAATGCAAATATGTCAACAATTCCAAAGTGAAAGCAAATTTTCCAAGACCTTGATGCGAGCAAAATTAGATAAACAAAAATTTCCCGAAATCACAAAATTTAAGGTGGGTCCCCAATTTTGGGGTCATTGTGAAGGATGTCACAACATTGGTGACTCTATTGGTAAATGTCCCTGGACATTTCTGACTAAAAACCAAACTCTGAAAACACACAAAACACGAATATTAGAATCACAAGCATTGATAAGCATCCAGAGAATGAAAATAGACCAATACAAATATGAATTACTGGAATCATTGATGATTTATGCAGAATGTGATATATTACTGGTTGGGATCATGTGATATGGATTAATTATTATTTTCAATATAAATATTTGCTTTGGTCATGCTTGTCATCGTACTTTAATCAAGGACCCTAAAAATGACCTTTCATGACCAATAAGATGATATGGAAAATAATATGATATGAGCTAAAAGAATGTATTGAAATGAACCACCTATCTTATAGAGACTCAAGACACTAAAACCTGTCTAACCCTCTTATGACCAATATGTTTGCCGTGAATTCCTTTACCAGATCAAGAGCTCAGTTATGACCTTACTATCATCCAGAACCAGTGTGTGCGCAAGTGAGTTCATTACCTCATTTTGACCAAAATGGTTAAATCTGTTATGAAAGAAATACAAGTCTAGCCTGCCCATTTGAAATGAACATAGGTCTCACTTTTTGATGAGACATATTGCCATGCATGAGCGTACTCCATTGCTAGTCAAGCATCTACAGCCCCAGTGGAGGTTAACCCCATAGTCCATGATTTTGGTTTTAGATTACTTGAATCTTAGGGATGACTACCCATATGTCTAAGGAACAAGTAGTACGAATCCTTATGATCCAATAGTCAGTGGTATGTTGGGATTTTTATTTGCTTGAATCTTGGGGACGACTACCCATCTTTCTGAGGGACAAGTAGTATAAATCCTTACAACCCAATAGTCAGTGGTGTGTGATGCAAGTAGACTCAAAGCTTTGGAGAATCAGATTCTCAACTGAAGTATGATGAGAATTTGACCCTATCCTTACTACTCTGATTTTAGAATTTCAAGTATCTGGGTAATAATGAGTTTTATAGACTATGTTGCATGATGGGACTGACAAGGATGCCCCTTTTTGCCTCACATTTTCTTCCAAAGATGGTTTTGACCATTTTATCCAAAATGTTTTTAATATGTGTAAATTGTGCTTGGTTCCAGATAATTTCAACATCAGTTCTCGATCTCAAGATCTTTTTAGTGTATATTGTGCAATGATCCTAAGAAAATATGACATGCTTTTCTGCGGTTGCCTACTACACTAGAAATTGCCGAGTGACTGAAAATATTTAGGGATTTGGAAACTATGGTGTGTAAACATGAAGCTTTATTTTATAGTTTTGTACACTTTGTGAAAGTGCCCCTGATTAAAGCAAGATGACTTTTTCTAAAACCAATTAAAAATTTTGAATTTGATAAATGATATTTCTATGGGATGTGAAATGTAGAATGCGAGGGTGATGTATGCAATGTTATGAAATGTGTTATAAAATGCAAGTGTATTTTTCATACTTGTGGAATTTTTGCAATATAATTCCAATTTTTCATATTTGCCTTATCTTAGTTCACATTCATGAGGACATAAACCAATATCTCGCTTTTCCTTTTCTCCAGGTTTCATAGGTTTTCAAACCAAGTAATCTCATCCTATGCGGTCCAAGATCAAAAACCAAACACAACCAACAAATGACCAATATCTCAATCATAACTACCTTAATTTTGAAAAACCCACTTTGAAATTATATCAACTTGAATCACACGTCAAAATCATGAAGCTCCAAAATTGGAAAAATTAATTTATCGTTGTACTCAACAAAAAACAACAAAATGTGACAACACTTAACAAAAAAAAAACAAAACATCAATAACATCGCACATTAACACATCAACAAAATAACTAACTAACAAACTCACAAAACAACCAACTAAACAAAACACAAAAACAAGAAAACAAAATCCAAAAGACTATTTACAAAAATATACATTATGTACAAGACACTGCAAAATTTTTGCTATCATTTCCCTGGACCCCAAACACGATAGACACACCTTAAAAGACATATATCATTATATGCATGCAAAACTTTACATAGTTTTAACCAAATGAGGATTAGGCCAAACCATATAACAAATTTCATTTTGCCTTTCACACCCCATTGATTTGCTTCAAACTTATAAACAATTCCATGTTTAAGATTTAATTCCTCTATGATCTTCTGCTTATTCAACAAGATGGGAATTTCAAACCTTGATTCATCACTTTGACTTAAATTCTCATTTTCACAAGCATATAAGATTTCTCTCAAATAGAAAGCTATTTCTGAAAGTTTTAATGTAAGATTATCATCTATGTTTTTAGGTCAATCATATTCAAATAATAATTTACAAAAATCTAGGATATTTACAAAATAAGAATCATTATAGTTTTGTATCCTAGATTGAATTGTTAATTGTTGTTGAACTTGGTTCAATAATTCAAGCATGTTTTCTTTTTTATTTAGCAATACAGTCCTTTTGGTGGTGGGAATAAGAATCTCTTCTATTTTTTCATCAACCTCTAATGACATCTCATAATAAATAACAGTGGAAACTAATAAATGATTATGCAAAAATTTACCTGATTCATGAATGTTTGAATACAAAGGATAAGAGTCTACCTTTTGTGCACTTTCATTTACCACTATTTTATGATACCTTATAGTCTTTTCTTTTTCTCCATGATCTCTATCATCACCACCATCATTTCGTATTCCTTCATCAATAACCTGCTTTTCAAAAGTATCAAAAATTGGCATCCAATCAAGAATGTGTCCATATATTCCACACCATAAATCCTGTTGATCAAATAAAGTAATAGTTTCTTTAGGATGAGTAGGAACTTCTCATTCTTTGCTAGCCATACATGAAGTTTCTTCATTTGAGTATTCAATACAATCCTAAAAACTTTCACTCAAACCTTCAACATTCAAGAATGAAAGAAAATAATTTACCTCTTCTTCATCTAAAATAGATGAATCATATAAAGGTTTTACCATTTCTTCCCTTTCTATTGCAGAAGAATGTTCTACAAACTCATGTTCAGAATGATCAACTCTTGGAACCTGCAAAATAAGTCTTGCCTGGAAAAATTCAATGCAAGCATGAAGAAATTTATCTCCAATATTGAAAATGTTTAAACCCCTTTTTGACTTAGATGAATTAACTAGAAAAAAGGGAGAACATTATTAGAAAACATAAATTACAATAGGGAGAACATTATTAGAGAAAAAAAACTACAATACATCAAAAATGAAGAAAAATAAAAACTAAATTTTAAAAATATACCTTTCAAATTGTCTAAATGGACACCGAATTTGGATGCTAGTAGTCGTTTTCATCTTCGATCAAGGCGTTGTTGAGGTGTGATTTTGTCCAGTCACAAAGCCACCCGACAAACTTAGAATTATGATTCTCTCTTGAAAAGAATATTATATATCTCCAAGGTTCTTATGTTATATCTAACATTTCATATGTATATACATCAATGAGTACTGGAATAACTCTTGGATTTGTGAACTACTATTTACAAGGGGCCTAGAATTAGGTAAATGATTTCAAGTTTATTATGTATAACATGCTTTGATATCAATTCAACAAAATAAAATTTGTTTTATGATCTTAGGTTAAAGTATACCAAATTTTATTTCCTCTCTTTAATTTAATGTCTCAAAATGCTTTAAATGAAATTAGCATAAAAAGAATCTAGCATTTTATTTTAAAATTCAATTTAACTTTAATAAAAATCAAAGTAAATGAATTTTTATAAACTTGATAAACATTTGGAACATAATAGATTTATAATCAATTCACTTCCCAAATTTTTATTTGATAAAGCAATCATTTATTCAAACTCCCTTATGAAATTATAAATCAAACCCAGAAGAGGTGAATAAATAAAATAATGTCTTGCCCCATTTATAAGGTTTCAAAACCTTGTCAATGATAAAATATTAGGGCTTAATATGAAACTAATCTATAAAATTTGGATTTTATGATAAAATAAAGTTTATAAATTAGATTTGCTTATAATATTTATCTTTTGAAATATTTATGAAATTAAATATTCAAAAGAGTAAATGTGATCTCTGGTTTGAAATTTGGATTTTTGAAATAGATAGAACTATATTATAAATCAAATCCAAATTAAATTTTAGAGATATCAATCCGAGTTCCTCAACCTTATGAAATTAAGGTGAGGAATAGAATATTCATTTATCTCTTCTTAAATTTATTAATTCGAATATTAATTAATGTAATATCCGAATTATAAATTTAATTATAACTTAGTCATATAATTTTACTTTATAAAATTATACTAAGTTATAATATATAGTTTTTAGAATGAAAATAAAATAATAAAAGATTTAAGCTTTAGAAATTAAACTAATGTCTCAAACAAATTTCCATTTACAAAATTCTAAAACCAATCCAATGTTCACCAGTATTCACACAGTGAAATCAAATAAATTGATGCAATCTTCTAAGGTATACAAACTATTAAGGAATTGCAATAAGCACTTTATTAATTCCAAATACAGTCTGTGCACAAATATGGATCCAAAATGCTTAAAACAATTTATAAAATCTTACAATAATTTCCATTGTTCTGCAAATGGCATTCTTTGTTTTCCTCCAATGAATGTGTAGCTTTTCTCCTTCCAATCATTCTTCTCCTTCTCTGTATAAAATGTCTGACCTTTTCCATGAATCTCAATGATTTATTTATAATTTGAAAAGTTTAGTTATTCAATTTCATCATCGGGAACATATTTTATAACGATCTTCTTCAAACCCTTGCCCTTGTATTACCTGCATAATGAAACAATAATCATAATATAAAAAAAAAACTAAACTTTACTTTCCCGTAACTTCCCTTTTTTTCAAAAGTATTTCAAAGTTCTCATATTGCTAAATTAACCCGCTATTTTTTTGGTGAAATTGACATTTGGAATCTTGCAAGTTTGGAATCATTAGAAATAGAAAATCCATATCTTTTTACCAAGTTTTGAATGAGATAAAACGGAGTTCTCTGCCTCAAGATATGTTCATTTCAATTTTGCACTAATTTTAGGGTTAACCCTAAAATAAAATTTAATTATTTAAATGAAAATTGATCATTTAAACCTTTTTTTTAAGCGAAAAACCCCTTGCGGGGCCACCTTGGTCTGAGAGACCACGAACAGGGGGTTCTACACCGTCAAAGTCACTCGGGAGTCGCACTCGACCCTACCCACACCAACATTATAAATTGGATTTTGGATACCCAATTCATCTTTTTGGTAGGGTGGAGATTTGAACGTGGGACCTCCCTTGGAGGATTGCCCTCTCCTCTCCAACTCACCTACAACACCTGGGTAATCATTTAAACCTTTGAAAATGATTTTAATCAAATTATTTCATTTAAACCTTTGAAAATAATTTTAATCAAATTATTTGATTTGAAATAATGCAATTAATATGCAAATAATCAAAATATTTAGTTTTGAAGCATTGCAACTACATTCAAACCTTCAAAATGCAAATATGTCAACAATTCCAAAGTGAAAGCAAATTTTCCAAGACCTTGATACGAGCAAAATCAGATAAACAAAAATTTACCGAAATCACAAAATTTAAGGTGGGTCCCCAATTTTGGGGTGATTGTGAAGGACGTCACAACAGGCGTATTGGTTGTTCACTAGGTGACCATCCATAAATGGTAGCCCTATTAGTCGCTACACATTTGAGGGTTTTACAAAAAAATAATATCCTTGTTATCCACTTTGATCTGAATAGTGGACTCATCATGGTTGTAGCAACTAACTATCCTTTGCATCAGGGAGACTTCGGTGTTAAACTATAGTATGTTGATTAATCCTACAACTCCAAAGGTGTAAACCCATTTCAAATCTCTTCTAGGAGTTCAAAAAATATTCTTAATATTTGGGCAAAAGTAGTCCTTGAATGACACTTTCGAAGGCATATGAGAGGAAGAGCTAGCTATTTCTATGAATCTGCACTAAAAACGCTCTAAAATAGTCTGAAAATGCTCTAGAAACACCTTGGAAAATTCTCTTAAACCATCTGAAAACCCTTTGAAAATGCTCAAAAAATCATCTAAAAATGTTTTGAAAATGTTGTGGAAAATGCTCTAAAAATGTTGGAAAATGCTCTGAAAAAGCTCTGGAAAAATCTCTAAAAATTCTCTGGAAAACGGTTTGGGAAAGGCAAAAAATGACCCAGTATTTCTATTTATAGAAATTTGCATGGCTAAAATCTATGGTTGTGTGACACATGGTAGAGGAGAGGGCACGTGACAACATATTATTTATGACCCTTTACAGTCACTATTTATCAGTCGCCATCTTCCAGTCACCTTCTACTAGATGCCTTCTGCAAGTCACCGTCTACTAGTCACCTTGTGCCATTCACCACCTGCTAGTCACCTTCTACAAGTCACCATCTACCAGTCACCTTGTGCCACTCGCCACCTGCTAGTCATCTTCTACCACTCACCTTGTGCCAGTCACCTTGTACCAATTACCTTCTACCACTCACCATATTGTAGTCGCCTTCTACCAGTCACCTTCTGTTAGACACCTTCTGTTAGTCACCTTCTGCCAGTCACATTCTATTAGTCACCTTCTACCACTCGCCTTCTGCCAGTCACCTTCTGCCACTCATTTTTTGCCAATCACCTTCTGTCAATCGCCTTTTGCCACTCACCTTCTACCACTCACCTTCGACCACTTGCCTTCTACCCATCACATTTTTTCAGTCACCTTGTACCAGTCGCCTTCTACCACTCACCATTTAAATTTTTTGATAAATTCTATGTAAAATGTTCAAAAATTACCATATTTTGATAAATTCTCAGCAAAATTTTGAAAAATTCACCCCAAAGTTTATACACGATTCCACTTGATTTGCCCCAATTTTATATTTACTTTTTCGGTACTACCCCTTATGCATAACCCTGTTCAAGAGGCCATAGGCTATATGAGACTATCATTGTTTTACTCAATATATGCTTATTCAACCATACTCCAATAATTAAAGCATGGAGCCTAAAGGTGGAGATTGTGAAACCCTGAATAGAGGTCTAAGGTTTGAATCCTAAGATATGATGACCAAAGTTTTGTTATTTAAAATAAAAGGTTTGAGGTTTAAATCCAACAAATTTTAAGGATATGATGACTAATATGAAGTTTTTTGTTATTTCAAATAAGGGTTTAAGATTTGAAGTTTGGGTTAATGTAAATTTTTGAAATCTATTAACATTATATATTAGACTATAGACCACTAAAAATATTATACCATCTATACTTTCTTGGATCCTTGGAATATATCAAACCACCAATGCTCCCCTAAGTCCTTAGGGTATACTAGATCACCTATATTCTCTTGGGTCCTTAGGATATATATATCCTACCCCTTTATGTTTGAAGATACATATCTACCTCTTCAAGTTTAAATCTTAAATTTCTTATCAATAGCACCATAGCCTTGACAGTGAAACCTAATCAAATAACTTAAAATAGACAACAAACTTTAGCGTTACACCTATTTCAATAACTTAATCTCCATTGTATAAATAACATTGTTTTGTTCCATGCAACCTAGAGCTTACTCATGTAAAAAATGACCCAATATTTAATTTAATTATTTAATTTTAATTAATTAATTAATTAATTATTATTAATTTTTTTTAGAACAAGGGGTTGTACTCGGGTCCCCAACCCTTGACAAATCACAACTCTCTCCTTTAGAGCTTGAGAGTTTACAAATAGATTCAATTCTCATCTCAATTGAGTTGATATAGTTAAATACCTATATCATTTTTTATAAAATGCCCAAATTCTTGATTTTAATTTTTGGATATTCTTCAATTTTTATGTGAATACAAATATTTCAAAATTCAACATCCTTCTTGACATTTTCTTACAACAACATTTACAATACCAAAACTCCACTTCTATTTTCTATTCATTGCATCTTACTAGAGTAATATTTTCAAAACATCACACTATCATAGTCCACTTTACCATATTTGGATTGCTAGTTTTCTTTCTAAAACATAAGTGCAACCATAAAAATTGTAATAAATAGTTTATATGAAAACACATTAATGTTATAAAATAAAGCAAATATTACCAATGGAAAACATTAAAGTAAATCTTAATCATTATTTGATTTAGGCAATCAACATTTTCTTATTAGCTTTAGCTAAACTTATTACTTCCTCTAACCATGGAAAAGAGAATTTAACTTCACATTCCTCAATTAAAACCCCCCTATTGGCTACCCTTTTTTACATGAAAAAATATAAATTTATTTCAAAAATGAAAAAAATTACACTTCTCAGGTGCCTTGGCACAAATAAAAATCAAATAAAACAAGATTACTAGGAGTCAAAATAAAATTACAGTCAGACAGATTAGAGAGGAAACCCCATATTCAAAACAACATGGGGATAATAAAGATAAAGATCATTATATATCAATACATAATCATCAAAATAACCTCCATGTCCATAACTAGGATAGAAACCAACGAAAAAGAAACCCGCATAAAGAAGAAAACGACAGAAAGAAAAGAAATATTTAAAATTTCCCATAAAGCTCTAACCAATGGATAGACCCACAATGTCACAATGAAGACTTACACTATCTGCTTAAGTTGCTTTACGAAGGATTAGGCGATTTATTTTTCTAAAAAAATCTCATATTTTAGGAGTCATATCTTCGTGAAGGGTTATCCGATTCAGCTAATTCTTGGACTAACTTTTATGGAATTTGAATAGCTTTAAAATGAGTGGTCATATGAAGGAATCCAAGCAATATTGAGGGATATATAAATTTGTGAAGTCAACCATATAGAACAAGGGCAGTGCCAATTTTTCAAGTCGTAAAATACAAAATTGAAAAATATTTGTGAGCTAGGGTTTTAGATGATGGGAAAAGCAATGAAGAGCTAAGACTTTAGTGAGGCAAGACATTCTATCTGGACATATAATTTTTCAGCTAAGTTTTTTTTCTTCTTTATTTTAGAAATTTTGCACACAAATTATTATAATTTTTGCATCAAATATTATATTTGCTATAGGATATTCTAATAAATTTCAATAGATTTTGAGTTTTAGTTTCCTTTTCATGGATTGATTTATAGTTAAATCTTTAGAATCATCTCTAGTGGTAAAGGTTAGTGAGCGCACCTCAGAGAGATCCTTGTTGCTCCAAGATAGGGTAGTTTTTGGTAAATTTAATGGGTATTGGCTAGAGGATTCTGCTTTGGAAAAATGGATTGATAGAAGTTGGAAGCCTCCAAGAGTGATTCTCTCCTTTCTTTCCAAAGGTTTCTTCGTAGCCATTTTTTGGTTTATGGGAAGAGCATGACTCTTCCTTACCCATTGGTATGAAGGATTTTCACCTGAAAATATAAATCTATCCCTAGTACCAATTTGGGTTAGGATGTTTGGGTTGCCCATTGAATTTTAGAAAATAGATGCCTTTAAGGCAATAGACAACCCTCTAGGCAAATTCCTTGAGATTTTAGATACTAAGAAAGATGGATTCTTGGCTATTTATGCTTGAAAATTGGTCATGATTAATATAAGTAAAGTTTTAGTAGAACAATAATTCTTAAGTATGGGGATAAGATTGTTAGAGTTAAAGTGCACTATGCCTTCAGTTTGACACTTGTCAGTTTCATTGACAATTGTCATGTTTATCATATAGGCCTTCTGCCTATTTATGTAACACATTTTTATGAATAATAATTCCCATTAGTTTCAGTCCTAACATTTGGTATCAGAGTAGGCTTTCCCTACCCTGTGAAACCCCTTGAGGGGGGATTTCCCTCATGGAAATCCTCCCTCCCCCCATTTTTTTAAATTTTTTACCGAGGGAGTATGCTCTCCATCATTTTGATGGATCAGAAACCAGATGGTAAAAATTTTAAAGTTTGGGAAATATTTTTAATTTTTTTTAGTTTTCCAAGTTTATTTGCAGATCTGTTTCATTTGGGAGGATTCATGCAGTCCCCATGTCTCGGGTTCGATCCTGAGCCCCTGGTGCAATGCAGCCTCAAGTCCTGGCTTGCTCTTGTCTTGGATGATGTGAAGAGAGCTGGGTCCATGATCGTGAGGAAGGTGAAGATAGGAGACGGAGGACGCGACGGAGTTTTCTAGAAACCCGGAGCCGAGGAAGAGGTAACCGCGCTTCCACGCACGGCCGACACGGCGGTAGAAGTCCTTAACCTCGATGAAGGCGTCTAGGTCAGATCGGATCGTGTCTGTCACCAGCGGGTCAAGCGCCAGCGTGGCGAAGGTGGCCGGGTGGTGGAAGGGCACGGCCGTAACGAGCTGGAGCTGGAGCTGCCTCAACGATAGCTGTAACGAGCACTGGTGCCCTTAGATGCATCGTTCGGCTTCATGGAATGCCGTGCATGGCCTGCAGTTCCTATACGCTCTCGAGAAAGCACGCAAAAAATAAAGCGAGGGTTTCACTTTGCCCGTAGTTTGCTCCCGCTCCGAGCCATTCGATGCAACCATGGCCAGCGCAGATATGCAACGCGACCTGGCGGAGGAGGTGCATGTGGGCAGTGAAGACGGGGGCGAAGACAGAAATCATGTAGACGACACGCTGGACCTTGGTGAGATCACCGTGAGGGACAATAGTGGGCGGATTGGTAATTTTTTTGAACCTCCGACCTGTAGCGGAAGATACTCGGCCAACGAAAAACCTTGGATCGACCTTTGACAGTGCGATGATTTGCGGACTGAGATTTTTTTAAAAAAAATTTTATTCCCGTTTCGGGGTGTTGCGATTCATGGAATTCGGCGTTGGAGAGCCTGCTGCTACCATGTCGTTATCTGGGACCACCAAGCACACAATGCAGCCGCTGTACAATCCGACGCTGAACCACGATGCTTGCGGTGTCGAATTCGTCGCTGACCTGGATATGCCCCGACGAGATGCATGGTCGTGGACTGTAATGATCGTAGGGTTTACGAGGAAATGTAGGGAACGGGATTAAAACCCAACCCGTTCACCTTTGCTGCAGTTCTGCAGCCATACCGGACGAAGATTTGCATGCCCAACTGGCGGATTTGTCTGCTATCAACCTTGCTGTCATCGTAGCTGTTTCTCTACGAAATTTTGTTTTACCGATTTGGCTACGGCCAACGGGGATTGTAAGGAGGAGGCGCTCAACGTAGCCATGGCGGCGCGGCTCCTAGCGGAGAGTGGCGACACTGACACAGGCATCATAGGGAGCCGCGTGGCAGAAAGCGAGTTCAAGCTACGCGTCATCAAGGATAGTTTTGTGGAAAACAGTTAAGCCCGAGGAAGTCGCCGAGAGCAACCTGATTTTAATGGTGGGTGTTTTGTTAACGGGTGTTTGGGAGACGAGGTGTCTGTTGATTTTTTGAATGCAGAAGTTTGGTGGGCCACGACTGGAGTTTTTCTTCAAAATGTGTTTTTTTATTGAATGAGGGCTGTTTAAGTTGATCTATTTAAATTTTTAAAGTGCCCATGATTTTATTTTAATTTTTTATATAAAAGGGCATCTTTTATTATGAGGATGGGAGCACTTCTTTTTAATGGAAGATATTTTTAATTCTCCTGCGAGAGAAACTGAAACTGTCTGTTTTTTATTCCGCCTGAGTGCGATGCCGCCATTGAGCGATGTTGTTTATTTGCTGCCTTAGATAGGCAGGATAGTTTTTCCACAAGATGAAGGCCCCTTTGATGGTGGAATATAGGGGTATTTATAGTCGTTGGAAACATTTTTCTGCAACGGACACAATGGAGGTGTCAAATTGTAATTTTGAGGCTGTTTTAGTTCAATTTTTTTTAGCCTCAAAATTTTTTCTACCTTGGAGTGCACTTTCGGTTGTACCCGACACTCCAAAGGTAATTTTATATGTGATCCTTGTACCTAGTGACCTTTTCTATACACTTGGCGAATGCAGTGGCTGGTTACCCATGCATTTCGGTGGGATGACTTGGTCACCATAAGGACACTTATACTAGGGACTACAGACAAAGACACCCTAGATTCTATCCGAGTTTTTTCCGGATCTACTTCTGAAGACTACAGACGAAGACACTTCAAAATATTCTCTTCTTTTCTTCTTCTCTCCTATTTGGATCTATGGCTCATTTTATTGTATTGAGTGCACTTTCGGCAGAGACCGACACTCTTATATGGCTCATTTTTTCTTTCATTAGGTGCATTTTCGACAGAGACCAACACCTTCTAGATTGAGTTCACCATGAGGAGGGATTTCATACTCATGGTGAATCTAGTTAGTGACCTACGAGTGGCAACATCCTCTGAGGATGACCTGTAGAGGCAACAAACCTAGATGTGGTTGACCCTGAGGCACCCATGATGACCCTGAGGCACTTAGAGGGCTGACCCAGTGGCAACAGACCCGTTGAAGTGGCTGACCCTGAGGCAACAGACCGAGATGTATACATAGTGGATCTAGCATTATTCATAGTTGGAGAGCCAAGAGCACAAAGCACGAGCCTAAGACCAAATCAACAATAAGGAGGATGATAGGTTGTTTTCGAGAAGTCAACATTAAGGGGGAATGTTACCTAATGTTGACTTGCTTTGTTTTTTATTTAGTTAGGATAGTGCACTTTAAGGGGGAATGTTAGAGTTAAAGTGCACTATGCCTTCTGTTTGACACTTGTCAGTTTCATTGACAATTGTCATGTTTATCATATAGGCCTTCTGCCTATTTATGTAACACATTTTTATGAATAATAATTCCCATTAGTTTCAGTCCTAACAAAGATGTGGACCCAAACCATAGATTATGAAAACATATTTTTTAGATTTAGAAGATGTCATGAGGTGGAGCATATTGATAGATCATACAAATGGTTATGGATGAAGATGGTTTTTAACTTCTAAAATTATATCTAGAAAAATGAAAGAAAATAAACAATGGAGACTAGTAAGGAAGGATATTGGAAGAAATACCAACTCTTTTGAGGCTTTAGCCTATGAAGAAAAAGTAGATCAAAACTTAGAGGACATAGTACAACAGGTTCAACATATTAAAAAGGAACCGTCCATTCAATATGATATTGATTTAAGGAAGAACATTCTCGATGAACCTAAGGAATGTGTCTAATCAAATTTTGAAGACTCTATTGAAGTACCTTGCACTATTCCAGAGAAAAAATTGGTAGAGAAAATGCAGTTTTAGAAGTTAATATCTCTGCCATTAGTAAGGAAATACCAAAAAATGAGCAAGAAAAGTCAAAAGATTCTATAGTAGAGCCAGGAGAGGATAAATATGATGAAAAATAAAATTGTGAAAGAATATTAAGGAATATAATAATAAGACCTACTCTT
This sequence comes from Wollemia nobilis, assembly GCA_028583015.1. Taxonomy (NCBI): domain Eukaryota; kingdom Viridiplantae; phylum Streptophyta; class Pinopsida; order Araucariales; family Araucariaceae; genus Wollemia; species Wollemia nobilis. The sequence goes on from JAQPPZ010006010.1 coordinate 1,991,120, forward strand.
GATATAGGCAAGGCAAAAAGAGGAAAACCCTCAAATTATCAAGAAAGATCTAGGGAAGTAAGAGCAAACATAGAGAAAGGAACACAAACTAAGTTGGTTGAACTTATCTTTACCAAAAAACAAAATGATATTGGTAATACATAGGCGGGACCAATAGCCCCTAATGATACATTATTATCATATCATGGAATATAAGGAGTGCTAATGCCCCCTCAAAGAAAAGGTATATCAGGGACCTATGTTTAAGTAATAAGCCTGATATTCTTTGTATCCAGGAAACTAAAATGACAAAAGAAGAAGATTCAAAACTTATGAAATCAATATGGGAAATATATGAATAGGATGCTATTGATTCTAAAAGAGTGGTAGAGGGAATTCTAACTTGTTGAAATCCTTCTAGAAGCTCTTGTGTAATCATTCATAAAACTAGGCATTGGATAACCTCTTTAGTCACTTGCTACTTTGCCGATATTTATTTTATCCTTATCAATGTCTATGGACCTACAACCTAGTAAAGTAGATTACAAGTTTGGAGTGGCATTGAAGCCTTTATGATAAGTAAAGACCAAGAAACATGATTCATAATCATAGGATATTTTAATGCCATAAACAAACTATATGAAAAATTTAGGGGAATTAGGAAATTAACCCAAAGTATGAGAGATTTCTTAACTTTTATTCAAAATAATAATATATGGGAGTTTGAGTTTGAAGAAGACAACTATACATGGATCAACAATAGGAGAGGCCATAACCTAATAGAAAAAAATTAGACAGATGCATACTCTCATATGATTGGCTAGATGAAGGAACTTATGATAAAATTAATACCTTAAGAAGGATTGGTTTAAATCATTGGCCAATAAGAGTTAAAATGGTGGTAAGTGAATTCAATAAAATATCATATTTTAAATATGAGCAGATATGAGAAGGTCTTCCTCAATTTCTTGATATGATAGCACAAACATGAAATTCTTTAAGAAATGGTAAGCTATATGCTCTTCCAAAACAAATTAAATCTATGACATCTAGATTAAAATAATGGAACAAGAACACTTTGGGAAACATTTCAGTGAAGAAAGAACTAAAATATAAAATTTCAAATTTTCAAAAAGGTAATCATAATAATCCAAGCTCAGAGGAAAGGGAGTCAGTTAATATCATAATATTTTGAGTAAGGAAGAGAAATTTTGGAGATTAAAATCAAGACAGACGTGGTTAAAAGAATGAATAAAAATACAAAGTTTTTTCATAGGATGGCTGTAGTACAAAGATCAACATCCATAATTAGTAGAATTAAATCAATAGAAGGGGTTTGGATTGAAGAACAGAGTGAAATTAGAAAAGAGGTAAAGTATTTTTATTTGAATATTCTAGGATCAAAGGAGACTGAAGTTATTAATGATAAACTTATTCAAGATGTATCTTCAGTTATAACGAATGAAGACAATAGGAAAATAATGGAGCCTATTACTCTAGAATTTCATTTAGCTCTTTTTACCAACATAAATGGGATATAGTGAAGGATTATTTATTAGTTGTGGTGGAACAGTCTAGGGTAAAATAATACATACCTTATAAAATAAATGCAACATATCTTACCCTAATTCCAAAAAAGAAGGATGCTGAATTATTTGATTATTCTAGATCCATAAGCTTATGTAAAATGGCATATAAGATTATTTTCAAAGTGATGGCCAATCGTTTAAGGCCATTGTTAGACAAAATTATTTTAGAAGAGCAAGGAGGATTTGTGAAAGGGAGACAAATTTTGGATGGGATCATAGTAGCTCATGAAGTTATACATTTAGTAGCTTCAAAAAAATAGAAAGCAATGATCTTAAAACTTGATATGAGTAAAGCCTATGATAGGGTTAAATGGGATTTTATTTTTGTAGTTTTAGAAAATTTTGGATTTGGGAAGAAATGGATTAGAAGGATTAAAAATTGTCTCTACAATTTCTTATTCAGTGTTGGTCAATGAGTTAGTAACAAATTTTTTTAAATCCAAGAGAGGCCTTAGACAAGGAGATCCTCTATCTCCTTATTTATTTATTATTATGGTAGAGATTTTGAGTATCAACTTAAATAAGGCTTACAAATATGGGTTTATAAGTGGACTTAAAGTTAGTAATAACATCGATAACATCACCCATCAATAGTTTTTAGATGATACAACCCTTTTTGGAAGGGCAAGGATAAATGAGGCCAGAGCTTTGAATAACTTTTAAAGGAATACAAATGAGCTTCAAGGCAAAAAGTTAATAGGAAAAAATCCAAAATTTACTTCCTTAACACTCTAGCTAATATTAAAGAATTTATAGGTTACTTCCAATGGAGGAGGTAAATTTTCCAGCAACTTATCTAGGGATGTCTTTATTTGAGGGGAGAATGAGGATAGAATTCTAGAATCTAGTTATTAGTAAAGTTCAGAATAAAATACCATATTGGAAAGGTATAAGGTTATCGTTAGCAGGAAGAGTGAAGTTAATTAAGTCAATATTACAGGCCATTCCAACATATTATGTCATTGTATACTATGTTAAAAATAGTTGAAAAAAGTTTAATCTATATTATGAGATCCTTTTTATGATCAGGTTTACATGATAAAAGGAAATTTCCTTTGGTGAAATGGAGCAAGGTGTGTGATGATAAAACTAGGGAAGGTCTTGGTTTAAGAGTTCTTACATATGCAAACTTAGCTCTTAGGGAAAAAGTAATCTGGATATTGTACAAAGAGAGTCAAATACAATGGGTAAGAATTCTTCTAAGTATGTTGAGCCTAATGATCCAAGTTTAATATTACTGTATTCTCTTTACCAAACAATTATGCTCTTTGGAATGGTTTAAAAAAAATCTATTGATATAATGATTAAAGGTTTAACATGTGTGGTGTGAAATGGAGAATTTGTTTTTATTTGGATGGATACTTGGTGTGATAAAAAACCACTCAATTTAGATCCAGTTTTGAAACCTTGAATGAGATTGCTTCAAGACTAGTATGATGATAGGGTTTCAAAAATTTTGTACAAGGTTTAGGAAAGAAGATACAAATGGAAAGACAAATTTTTGACAAGTATACAAGACATTGATGCTAGAAGGTAATTGAGTAGAAAGATAACAATTGTGATTATTCCGAGGGGAGCCAAGGATAAATTATTTTGGGAGTTGAATAGCTTAGGAGAATACACAACAAGAAGTGGATATAATGTAAAGCACCAACAAAATAGTAATATCACTAGAATATGGAGAGATATTTGGGATAGCCCAAGCATTCCTAGAGTCAAAATGTTTGTTTATATAGTAGGTCATAGAAGAATTTTATCTTAGGATAACCTTATGAAAAGGGGTTTTCATAATCTCTCTCAATGTGTTATTTGTAAAAAGGAGGATGAGAGTATATACCATCTCTTGGAACATTGCTCAATAGTGTGGAAACTATGGCAATGTATTCTTAATATGTTTGGTAAATGCATGGTGATAAATAGAAGAATTGAAGATTGGTTAAATAAATGGTAGAGTACTTATAAAAGTGAGGTTTTACATACAATATGGGATATATCAAAAGATACAATACTTTGGATTGTATGTCTATAAAGGAATAGAATAATATTTAAATGAAAAAAAATTGGTTTAGAGGTAATTAAAAGAAAGATATGTTCAAGAATAGAGGAGTCTAAACCAACCCTATCAACTCACCCGATCCCTATTCTAGAAGGAGAGAGCCTTGGTAGATGGAGTCAAGTCATTAAATTGAATTATGATGTTGGGTACAAGAGGAGCAAAGAGAAGGCAAAGAATATAAAGTGGAAACCACCAGATGTGGAGTTGGTTAAATTGAATTTTTATGGAGCTTCTAAAGGAAATCCAGGACTAGTAGGAGGAGGAATAATTAAAAATAATAAAGGAGATAATTTGTCTCATTACGCTGTCAATAATGGATTTAAGACAAATAATGAAGCTAAAACTTGGGCGGCTTTAGAAGGGTTAAAAATATACAAAAAAATAAAATAGAACAAAGAATAAATGGAAGGTGATTCTCTCATAGTAATAAATGTAATTTTGAGGAAAGCAAAGGCTCTATGGAACATACAAGAGATAATTTTAGAAATTCAAGATCTTGCTAAAGAGTTTGAAGAAATAAGGTTTACACATACAATAAGGGAAGGAAAAAAATGTCCAAATAGGCTAGGCAATAGGGGGTTTTTATTGAGGATAATGAAGTTAATTTTTCCTTTCAATGGTTAGAGGAAGTAGTAAGTTTAGCTAAATTTGACAAGAAAGCATTGACTGCCTGAATCAATAATGATTAAGATTTACTTTAATGTTTTCCATTGGTAATATCTTCTTTATTTTATAACGATAATGTGTTTTCATATAAACTATTTATTATAATTGTGGTTACACTTGTGTTTCAATAAGGAAACTAGCAATCCGGATTTGGTAAAGCGGACTATGATAGTGCGATGTTTTGGAAATATTACTCTACTAAGATGCAATGCATAAATACTAGAGGTGAAGTTTTGATATTGTGAAGGCTGCTAAAGAAAAATGTCAAGAAGGATGTTAAATTTTGGAATATTGATATTCATACATAAAATTGAAAAGATCCAAAAAATGAAAATAAAAAATTCAGACATTTTATGTAAAATGATGTAGGTTTCTAGCTATAGCATATCAATTGAGATGAGAAGTGTATCTATTTGTAAAATCTCAAGATCTAAAGAAGAGAGTTGTAATTTTTCAAGGGTGAATGACCAGAGTACAACCCCTTATTATCCAACGAAATAAATAGACCAAACCATAATAAAACCCCATAGCTAGCATAGAAACTAGGGGTATGATACATGAGTGAGAGATGAAACTCCATCCTTGATCTCTTCCATTTGCAAGAAACCTTCTGGAACCTGTTGATCTTCTTTTGATAACCTATCTGCTCCCTGATTTAATTCCCTATAAACATGAGTAAATGAAATATTTTCAAAAAATAAAATCACCTCCAATAGTTCATGTCCCATAAATGTGAGTAGATTATTTTATAATTGAGTAGATCCATTCATCCAATTGATGACTAGATTAGAATCTCCAAAAAATTATATATTTTTTGACATTTCTCTCCAAAGGACACTTCATTAGTAATATCAACGCCTGAAACTCAATAAAATTGTTGGAGCGTGTCCCAAGACCTACTTTAAATTTGATATAGTGGGTATCCAAGAAGTACATAATGCCTTCACACTACTAAAATTTGACTATCTTTGATTGGCCCCATCAAAAAGCCCCATGGTTGAGACTTTTCAATGAATAAATTGTCTACTTGTTGAGGTTTCTTACATTTGCAAGGGTCTTTGTTGATTGAGACCAAAGTCCTCACCTAAAATATGACCTAAAACAGGGGTATAAACTTCCTTTCAAAAATAGTTGCATTTTGTGCCAACCATATACCCCAACATATAAGACATGGTAAAGAAAGAAGTTGTTTCGGCTCTTTTTTCAAAATCCATTGTCTTAAGCATACCTCCACTATTTATCCTTCCCAAATATTTTAAACTCCTATTATCTATTCAACTTCTAACCAAACATGTTGAGAAAAAGAGTATTTAATTAACAAATGTGTAATGTTTTCCTCCTTTGACTGACACAACATACAAATACTTGGACCTTGTCTGATTCTCCTCTATAAAATTTCCCAAATTAAAGCCTTATTTCTCAAAGCTAACCACATGAAAATAATTATCTTTTTTGGGTTGACAATTTCCAAATCTGCTTCCACCACCAAGAAAACCCTTTGGGATCATGGTCAAAACTTGATTTATAGCCAAGTATAGTCGTAAAAAAACCCCTAGATTTGTTGTATGTCCAAGCAATAGTATTTGGTTCAAATCTCAGCTTGATATGATTCTTATTAAGACTATCAGTGTAAGCCTTCCACAAATCATCTTGCTCATCAAAAAGACCCAAGACTTGAGACTGCTTCCAACCTTGGATCCAAAGACCAGAAGAATTCAATTATCCCACTTCGTGAAGAAAGTAAAAACCCCTGTCTTGTGAAGAACCTATCATAAATTTCGACAACAAATTTTTTTTCTCCATAAATTAAAATAGAATCAACCCCTATTCCAAGCCAAATATTTTCCAATCATAGGAAAGGCCTGTACTAGTGCCTGCCGTTGAATGTAATTTTTTTAATGCTTTTCTTTGGACTTCTGATCTAATCCATAAAGGTCCTTGGATGAATATACTTTTGTTCAATAATATTATTCCATAATCCTTCTCTAGTGAGAATCCTCTATAATTTATTTGCTGCCAAAGAAGAACAAAAAAAATGGATATTTTTTAGTCCCCAACCATCTTCCTCCTTTGACCTAGCAATACTCTACTACTTAACTAAAGGAATGCGTTCATGTTCCTTGTGTCTGTAACCAAATGGAAAGGTAAGACAATTGATTAATTAAATATTCATTAATATTAGCTTAGGAAATACTAAGCAATATATATAGGTTACAAAATAGTATACCAAACTATATTCCCACTATCCACGCTAACCAACGCGCCATAGGAGGTAGAGAGTTTGGTTTAGGTTTGTTAACCTAGGATATTTAGGAATTAACCATAGTTTACCATTAGATATTTGAAACAATAAATATCTACATGGTAAGTAGTAAAAAGTAAATATATGTGGTAAAAAGTAAGAAATAACTTTTTACCATGTGGTAATATAAAATCTACCTAATGTAGGAAATAGGTAATTATCCCAAATGATGGAATATTACTCTAACATCCCCCCTTATTACATTATTTGGGTAATGTATATAACTGTCCCAATACAGTGAGAAAAAATGTCGATCTATTGGTTCTTGCTCTGTCACAGTGCTCTGGCTGCTCCTAAGCAAAAAGTGGGTCATTCCTCACTTTGTCTTCACACCAATGAATGTCCTTATAGTAATCACGTCATCCAACCGAATTGCATGGGTAACCAACCATTGCAATCGCTAGGTGTAGTAGAGTAGATCACTTCATACGAGGTTCATTCATTTACAATATGAGTTTGCAAAAGATAAGGTAGCTAAGGTGTCGGTCGCTGCCGAAAATGCACCCTTATAAGTTCCCCCTTCTTGTTGCAAAACATGTTGTATTTAATTTCTGAAAGAAGTATGACTAAGGTGTCGGTCATTGTCGAAAATGCACCCTTATAAGTCTTCTTCCCTTTTTACAAAAAATTGTGAAGAAAAGAAAGTATATCCCCCTTAATTGCAAAAGATGTGCAACTTAAGAAGCTTTGTGAAGGATTTTACAAATATTGCCTCCTAGGCAATTTTACACCAGAAAATTCCCTCCTTTTGTTACAAGTACTTCAAACATTGAGAGTTTGCTATTTATGAAGCCTAAAAGAGGTACAATCACCCCTTATTGCAAGTACTTCAAACAAAAAACTTATGCTATTTATGAAGCCTAAAAAAGAGAGAGAGGAAATGGTGCTTTGCTCAAGGTGACACAATGTGTTTTCCCTCTACAATATTGTTTTAGCAATGAGCACTCCTTGTGCTGTCTTTGAACCAGAATGAGAATGAGACACTTCACTAGAAACATGGCTTCTGTGATGTGCCTTAGCCATTTTTAGTTTTGCTTGTTTTGAAACCAACACTGAATGGTGTCTTGGTTGTCATTTTTACAAGTTGTGCAAAACTATGTTTTCTAGGCAATTTTATCAAAAAAAGTTCACCAAATCATCCTTCCTTATTGCAAGTACTTCAAGCATGGTTGCTATTATGAAGCCTAAAAGAAAAAGTATAATTTTGATGACTTCTACTTTTGTGATTGCCTTTACAAGTTTTATCTCCCTCTTGTCAAAATCTGTGTTTGAAGGAAGAAAGGAATTATCCCCCCTTAGTGCAAAGGATTGCAACTTTTAAGGTTCCTTATTTTCAAAAAACTTGTTCTTTCTTTTGATATACCCTAAAAGAGTACCAAAAGATAATTCACTCAAACAGATATTTAATGGCGCTTACCTCAACACCCTTCAAGAAGGATGAAAAGTTTGAGGAAATTAAGCCAAACAAATAAGAGTGAATTAGGGGTTTTGTTGATTTAGGAGAGAATATCAAGTGAATTTTGGCTTTAAATATGTGCAAGGATTTACACAAATTTGTGAAATTTTGGGGTTTAGTGTGTTCTTGATTCTATGACTTATAATTGCAAAAAGAAATAATGCAATAATAAAACAAGAATGCCCACAAAATTCTTATCACCTAGGTGTCATATGCAATCGAAAATGCACCTAATTTGCCAATGAAGGTGTCGAGTAAAATCGAAAATGCACCTTTTTAATTTTTGCAACAAAATATTAATGTGTGATGTGCAAAAAATTGATATTTTTATGTCTCCTACTTTGTTTTACAATTTTGCAAAAGAAGTACAATGTTGTCTTCCCCCTTTATTTTGCAAAATTAACAATTCGAGCACTCCTTTCAAGACAAGTCGACACACGACCCGCGTTTGAAAGGCTTCCAGAACTAGTCGACAAACGACTTAGTTTTTATAGATTCAAAACTTCAAATGCTTCTCAAATTTGGCAAAAAGAATGTGCAATTTTATGTCTTATATCCCCCTATGGAGAAAACAAATGCACAATTTGTCTTTTGATGTTTTGCAAAATGTTAATTTTGAATCTCCTTGTTTTCCAAAATTTGCAAGTAAAGAATCAAGGGAATTTGATTTTGGCTCCTTTTATGTTTGCAAATTTAACAAGTGTTTGAGAAAAATGGAAGGTTTTCTAATTTTCCCAATAGAATATGGTTTGCAACAAAAATATGTTTTGTTTCTTGTCTTCTATTTTCCAAGATTTGGAAAAAAAAAAATCTATTTGTTATAGTTGCAAAAGAAAATTTGGTCTTTAAGTATTTCTAATTTAAATGCTAAAAAAAATAATTTTAGAGATATAATTTTGAATAATTAAAATAGTTTTATGCCTTAAAAGAATCAAATTTTGAAAAAAAATGATTAAATAAAGCTTGAAACTATATAAAATTATAAAAAATTAATCTAAAAAATAATTTAAGCAATTAAAATAAAAAATTATTAAAAAATTTGACCAAATTTCTTACCATTATGCGCTCTTTTCCAAAAATGTCATCGCGCGGGGGTCGATCCGATGACCTCGTGCTCGTCAAGGATCCCCCTGACCACTGCACTGCTGGGGTGGCTTTGCAAGGAAGCCCTGCGTGCAGTTATTTAAAGAAAGGCAAAGATGTTATTGCCTTTTCATGGGAATAATCCCACATGCATCCCATAAAGGGATGCGAGGGTGTTTAAAACCCTCAATGCTCGATTAAGAGCTCGATTGCCGGGCAATCACCTACCAATCGTGTGATGCCCCCTCTGCCACTTGTCACTTGGAAAACCAATGCCTCCTCACCACGTGGCAGCTTGATGCCCAAACAAAAAATTTTTGCATCGTACACGTGTCAGTCCTCCACCCAATCCGGCCTCGCCACGTGTCACCTATGTTCTGTTTCCACGTGTCACCTCAAAAATCATGCCATGGGTGTGTTGAGTCAAAGGCTTAGGTGTCTTAGAATGTTGGCCAAGTTTAGGTTGCGCCACGTGTCACGATCTAGGGCCACCAAGTGTGTCGATCTTATGATCGCTTATGTTTGGATGTAGGGTCGCCTATGTCTGTCGACTCCGTCGAGAGTGAGAGGGCGCTCCTGCCCTCGTGGCACTCCCGATCAGGAGAAGCCACGTGGGAGCGTGAGGGCGCTCCTACCCTTGAAGCGCTCCCGTTGGCTTGTCATGGGGGTGTTAGCCCTGGTGGTGGGAGCCTTAGTAAGGCTCTTGCTCAGGCCGCCATAGGGTGATCACCGACAGATAAACTGCTTGCCTACGGGTCGACTCTAGTGGGCTGACCTACGGGCTAGTTCCTGTGGGTTGACCTGCGGGCCCTCCCCACAACCTGAGCTTGGGAGGTGGGGTTGAGGTGGCCTGGAAAAAAAAATCTAGTTGTCCACCTCCTCTGCCTCCGAGCTTAGAGAAATTGAATGAAAATAATAAATCAACTTAGCAAACTATAGGATCTTAGGAACTGAGGGAAAATAAATGAAAGTCACCAAATCGCCTTCGCCTTCTCTAGCGAAATGAAGATGAGCCTTCGCCTTCTCCAGCGGAACGAAGGTGTCCGATGCGCTTCCTCCCTCAGTTCCCTCCTGCTTCGATACCAATGTAACCAAATGGAAAGGTAAGACAATTGATTAATTAAATATTCATTAACATTAGCTTAGGAAATACTAAGCAATATATATAGGTTACAAAATAGTATACCAAACTATATTCCCACTATCCATGCTAACCAACGCGCCATAGGAGGTAGAGAGTTTGGTTTAGGTTTGTTAACCTAGGATATTTAGGAATTAACCATAGTTTACCATTAGATATTTGAAACAGTAAATATCTACATGGTAAGTAGTAAAAAGTAAATATATGTGGTAAAAAGTAAGAAATAAATTTTTACCATGTGGTAATATAAAATCTACCTAATGTAGGAAATAGGTAATTATCCCAAATGATGGAATATTACTCTAACAGTGTCTAGTCCAAAGAAATCTAAAGCAATTTTTTCTTATTTTTCTCTAGAATTCCTTTGGGAATGAAGGTCAAGGAGTACCAAAAAATAGGAATTGTCTTGAGAACCTACTTTACAAGTGTTAATATCCTTCCAATAGACAACCATCTATTACACCAATGGTTATTCCTAACTTCAATCTTCTCTAAAAGCCATCCCTAGTCTCTCTTCCTGTAACTATTTGAATTTAGTACAAAACCCAAATACTTAAAGCCTTCCTCAAAATATAAGATATTAAAAAGAAAAAGTCCGATCAGACCTTGTTTAGTCTCATGCTCTATACCATTAAAACAATAGATGATTTTTGAAAATTAATGTCCATACTGATATCAATACTATAAGTCTCTAGGATTTCCTTCAACTTTCTATCTTCCCTTGAAAAACCATTAGTGAACAACAATAATGTAGATAGTGATGAGTAAATTCTTGAGACGAGGGAATGATAGGTTTTAGAAGAGGAAGGAATGGTAAAATTGACTAGTAAACATAGTCCTAAACTATGTTGTATATCACCCAGACAAATATATTAGTTTTCCTAGATGGCTAACTACTATGATCGATTGGCCATAGATGGATACTAGCAACAATTACTATTGACTGATCAACGAATGACTAATAACGAGTTAGCCAGAAAACTCAGGCATGATGGATATGATACTGAAGGATAGGTATAGAACGATGATGAATACACCTGACAGATAGGTCTATATGGATTGCACTTAACATATGGGTCTAAAAAGATTGCACCTAATGGATAGGTCTAGACAGATTGGTGAAGGCATCATATGGATAAGCCAAATGGATGGCTTATATCGAATAAGCTAGAAAAATGGATTATGTCAGCTTCTACTCATAAACACCTACAACAAATCCCCTGCAAGTCTTGGTCTTCTCTTGGAAAAGTATCCCTGCAAACCTGCACATCATATACAACACGAGCCTGATATAAAACTACTCCATAAAATTCATAATGAAGTTAATTGCAACACAAGATGATGTCTCCTCTATGCAATGAGTTTGCACAATAGTGGGTCACCTCTTATTCATGTATGGATGATTTCTAGAAAAATGAAAGGGGGGTCATATTTATAGGATGTCTCTAATGGTTACTGTAACCAACAAGGTCCCTAATGTCTCTAACTGCCTTTTTGTTACAATACTAATGAATCTACCCATAACTAATTAGTCGATAACTAATCATTCTAGAGCATTACAATCAATTTGCATCTTAACTAATTTAGTCATCAACATAACTAACCAATCTTATGCCTTGACTAATCAGTCTATGATGACTGATTTGCATAAATTATCACTACATTCATTATGATTAATCATAGAAAAGCCCCCAAAACTTGACCACTCAACTTGACTTCCTCCATTACTCTAAGAAGATCCTCCCCAAAAAGATCATAGAAAACTAGGAAAAACTCCATAGGCCATCCATAAGACCCCGATATTTTATCTTTTTTGAAATAAGTTAGGATAGCTTTCAATTCTTCCTTTGTGACTTCTTTCATAAGTAACTAATTATCCTTTCTATCACAAAGTTGGGGAAGAAAGTAGTTAACTTTAAAATTTCCCCAATGTTGACTCTATCAGGTTCTTTGTAGATAGATTGCAAATGTTTTACTCCCAAAATTTTTGACTCAAAGAAACTCTTAACAAAGACCTCTTTTTTATTTTACATCTCCCAAATAGTGTTAATATTCTTCTTATGATTAGCAAAATTATGAAAAACTTAGTATTTTCATCCCTTTTTTTTAACCATACAACTCTACTTTTCATTCTCCATTTAGCTTCCCTCCACTCCAAGAATTTGTTCTTAACTTCTAGTTCAACCACTCTTGTTTTCTCCTCCTCTTTAAAAAAACCAGGCTCATTATTTTTATGAATTTCTAAAATTTCCTTCTCCACCAACTTAAGGTCTCTATCATAAGCTTTAGATTAGATATAGTTTAAGGGCCATTGTGGGAATATTTTTAGTTTTAATAGAGTGAAGGCCTTATTGAGCAGCTCCTATGGCTTCAAAAATTTACCTACCTTCTATAAACCCAAATTGATTTTGGAAAATAATTTCAGGGAAAATATTCTTCAATCTAACAACTAGAATATTTGCAATAATTTTATAGATACAATTACACAAGGAAATAGGTCTAAATTCATGAAATATTTTAGGCTTCTCATTTTTGGGAATCAAAGCTAAAAATGTGAAGTTAAAAGCCCCCAAAAATTGACCACTCAACTTGACTTCCTCCATTACTCTAAGAAGATCCTCGCCAACAAGATCATAGAAAACTAGGAAAAACTCCATAGGCCATCCATAAGACCCCAATATTTTATCCTTTTTGAAAGAAGTTAGGATAGCTTTCAGTTCTTCCTTTGTGACCTCTTTCATAAGTAACTGATTATCCTTCTCTATCACAAAGCTGGGGAAGAAAGTAGTTAACTTTAAAATTTCCCCAATGTTGACTCTATCAGGTTCTTTGTAGATAGATTGAAATTTTTTTACTCCCAAATTTTCTAACTCAAAGAAACTCTTAACAAAGACCCCTTTTTTAGGTTCGAGGTGTAGACCAACTGGTTCATCCAAACCCCATAAGGGGGGCAGAGGTACAAGGTTCAAATCTCGAGCCTCGTCGGACTGAACGCTTGTCCCTTTCCTGGTGCTTTTAGTGGCGTAAAAGGTTTAAAATGATTGTGGCATGGTGGTTATAGGGACAAACTGCATGAAGATTTGTGTGGCGGATTTCAAGGTGGACAATGCATAATACTGTGGTGGACATAAAAAGCTGGATAGCCTGCCCGAATTCGTGGTGGCTACCGATTCCACCATGTAAATACAAAAAAAAAAAAAACAAAGACCCCTTTTTTATTTTACATCTTTTAGATAGTGTTAACCTTCTTCTTATGATTAGCAAAATTATGAAAAAACTTAGTATTTTCATCCCTTTTTTTAACCATACAACTCTACTTTTCATTCTCCATTCAGCTTCCTTGCACTCCAAGAATTTATTCTTAACTTCTAGTTCAACCACTCTTGTTTTCTCCTCCTCTTTAAAAAATCCAGACTCATTGTTTTTATGAATTTCTAAAATTTCCTTCTCCACCAACTTAAGGTCTCTATCATAAGCTTTAGATAGATCTAGTTTAATGGCCATTGTGGGAAGATTTTTAGTTTTAATAGAGCACTCTGAGCAGCTTCTATGGCTTCAAAAATCTACCTACCTTCTATAAACCCAAACTGCTTTTGGAAAATAACTTCAGGGAAAATCTTCTTCAATCTAACAATTAGAATATTTGCAATAATTTTATAGATACAATTACACAAGGAAATAGGTCTAAATTCATCAAAGGTTTTAGGCTTCTCCTTTTTGGGAATCAAAGATAAAAATGTGAAGTTAAAAGCCCCCAAAACTTGACCACTCAACCTGACTTCCTCCATTACTCTAAGAAGATCCTCCCTAACAAGATCATAGAAAACTAGGAAAAACTCCATAGGCCATCCATAAGACCTCGATATTTTATCCTTTTTGAAAGAAGTTAGGATAGCTTTCAGTTCTTCCTTTGTGACCTCTTTCATAAGTAACTGATTATCCTTCTCTATCACAAAGCTGGGGAAGATAGTAGTTAACTTTAAAATTTTCCCAATGTTGACTCTATCAGGTTCTTTGTAGATAGATTGAAAATTTTTTACTCCCAAATTTTCTAACTCAAATAAACTTTTAACAAAGACCCCTTTTTTATTTTACATCTCCCAGATAGTGTTAACCTTCTTCTTATGATTAGCAAAATTATGAAAAACTTTGTATTTTCATCCATTTTTGTTAACCATACATCTCTACTTTTCATTCTCCATTCAGCTTCCCTCCACTCCAAGAATTTGTTCTTAACTTCTAGTTCAACCAGTCTTGTTTTCTTCTCCTCTTTAAAAAAACCAGGCTCATTATTTTTATGAATTTCTAAAATTTCCTTCTCCACCAACTTAAGGTCTCTATCATAAGCTTTAGATAGATCTAGTTTAAGGGCCATTGTGGGAAAATTTTTAGTTTTAATAGAGTGAAGGCCCTCTTGAGTAGCTCCTATGGCTTCAAAAATCTACCTACCTTCTATAAACCAAACTGCTCTTTGAAAATAACTTCAGGGAAAATCTTCTTCAATATAACAACTAGAATCTTTGCAATAATTTTATATATACAATTACACAAGGAAACAGGTCTAAGTTCATCAAAGGTTTTAGGATTATCTTTTTTGGGAATCAAAGCTAAAAAGGTGAAGTTAAAATCCCCCAAAAATTGACCGCTCAACCTGACTTCCTCCATTACTCTAAGAAGATCCTCCCCAACAAGATCATAGAAAACTAGGAAAAACTCCATAGGCCATCCATAAGACCCCGATATTTTATCCTTTTTGAAAGAAGTTAGGATAAATTTTAGTTCTTCCTTTGTGACCTATTTCATAAGTAACTAATTATCCTTCTCTATCACAAAGCTGGGGAAGAAAGTAGTTAACTTTAAAATTTCCCCAATGTTGACTCTATCAGGTTATTTGTAGATAGATTGAAAATTTTTTACTCCCAAATTTTCTAACTCAAAGAAACTCTTAACAAAGACCTCTTTTTTATTTTACCCCAGATAGTGTTAACCTTCTTCTTATGATTAGCAAAATTATGAAAAAACTTAGTATTTTCATCCCTTTTTGTTAACCATACAACTCTACTTTTCATTCTCCATTCAACTTCCCTCCACTCCAAGGATTTTTTCTTAAATTCTAGTTCAACTTGTCTTGTTTTCTCCTCCTCTTTAAAAAAACCAGGCTCATTATTTTTATGAATTTCTAAAATTTCCTTCTCCACCAACTTAAGTTCTCTATCATAAGCTTTAGATAGATCTAGTTTAAGGGCCATTATGGGAAGATTTTTAGTTTTAATAGAGTGAAGTACCTCTTGAGAAACTCCTATGGATTCAAAAATATACCTACCTTCTATAAACCCAAACTGATCTTGGAAAATAACTTCAGGGAAAATCTTATTCAATCTAACAACTAGAATCTTTGCAATAATTTTATAGATACAATTACACAAGGAAATAGGTCTAAATTCATCAAAGGTTTTAGGCTTCTCCTTTTTGGGAATCAAAGCTAAAAATGTGAAGTTAAAAGCCCCCAAAACTTGACCACTCAACCTGAAAACCTCCATTACTCTAAGAAGATCCTCCCCAACAAGATCATAGAAAACTAGGAAAAACTCCATAGGCCATCCATAAGACCACGATCTTTTATCCTTTTTGAAAGAAGTTAGGATAGCTTTCAGTTCTTCCTTTGTGACCTCTTTCATAAGTAATTGATTATCCTTATCTATAACAAAGTTAGGGAAGAAAGTAGTTAATTTTAAAATTTTCCCAATGTTGACTCTATCAGGTTCTTTGTAGATAGATTGAAAATGTTTTACTCCTAAATTTTCTAACTCAAAGAAATTCTTAACAAAGACCCCTTTTTTATTTTACATCTCCCTGTTAACCTTCTTCTTATGATTTGAAAAATTATGAAAAACATAGTATTTTCATCCCTTTTTGTTAACCATACAATTCTACTTTTCATTCTCCATTCATCTTCCCTCCACTCCAAGAATTTGTTCTTAACTTCTAGTTCAACTAGTCTTCTTTTCTCCTCCTCTTTAAAATAACCAGACTCATTATTTTTATGAATTTCTAAAATTTCCTTCTCCACAAAATTAAGGTCTCTATCCATACTCTCCTTTTTTATTGCAATCTAAGATGCCACAAATCCTTTTTATTTTTTTAAAGCAACAACAAATTGAGAACTTATTGATAACCTAGAACTTTGATCATCATCAATCCATTCTTTTCCTCCAACCAAATTAGATTGAGCTTAAAAGGATTGGCAAGTTTTGCATCATGATTTTATAATTGAAGAAGTATGGAAGAATGATCTGAGCCACCTCCAGTCTCAACCCATGATCGTTTTCTATCTATTTCATTGTATAATGAATCTGAGATAAAAAATATATCCAACCTCTTTGAGATTCTAGCTTCCCCAAATCTATTATTTCTCCACATAGACAATAACTTTATTGGTTCCAAATCAATTAAACCAACATCTTCAATCTTATGTTTGAAGTAATCTACAAGTCTATCAAGTCTTGTAGATTCTCCCAATACCTCACTTCTGTTCATAGTAAAATTTAAGTACCCACTAATGATAACTCCTTCATCCCTGAAGACCTGCCTATCTTTATAGGGACCATAACAATTAATAACTAATAACCACAAACCCAAGTATTTAAAAATGAATTCTATCCACAAGCCTACAACCATAAAGGAAGAATTAATTACGGATATTGAATTCTTCTAGATAGTCAAAACACCTATTGAATGTTTGATAACATCTAGGTCTAGGAACACCCAATCCCTAAGCAATTTACTTAAACCTTAAATGACTTTTGTACTCACCCCCATGGTTTCTTGTAGAAGGATAACATCCAGATTATGAATCTCTACTGGCCTAGCTAAGGAAATTTTTTTAGGGGGACTTGCTAGACCTCATATATTAAGGGATAACAAAATCATTTAAACATCTTAAAGAGGTTTTGTCTTGCTCTAAGGACTACTGAATTTCCCTCAAAGCCTTCTCTTGTGCATGAAATAAAAAATATTTTCTACCTATTGAGGAAGCGAAAGAGTCCTTTATAAGGTCCAAACCTAACCCTAACCTTCCAACAACTACACAAGTTCTCAACTTAGATTCCCTTTTCCTAGAACGTAACAAATATCTTCAAGAGAAACTAGTCTCCAAACCATTCCTTGAAAAAAATACCTCCCTAGAAGAGTCATTTGGCAGGTCAAAAATACTTCCCCCAATACCAAAAATATTTGGATCACAATCCCTTTTTAATGTGTTTGAGGTTGCTAGCCCATTTTTCAACCCCTAGAAAAGTCCTTGTCCTTGGGTCTTATCTCTGGAGATTCATAAGGAAGTGTCCAAACTTATTTATTACTTAATTCCATATTATTATCCACTTGCATTGGATAGCAAGTGTCATAAGGCTTAGATGGCTGAGAAGCAAACCTAATAGAATTGAGTTCCAACCCTTTCACAACTTATTTTGACTGTCTCCTTCTCTAACAACCAACAAATAGTGAAATGGAGACAAATCCAAACCCAAAAATTCTTCCTCCTCTAGAGTTTTGGTTCCAGGTTCAATAATATCCTTTTTTCTTGCTTTTACCAAATCAGGGAGCACTATTGAGTTCTAAAAAATAGGCATCTCCTAATTTTTGTTAGCTAACTTGAAATCCCCACAAGTCATTTGTTTTCTTCTCCAAACTTTCTTTATGAAATATTGAATACATTCCTTAGCAATTCCTTAGCAATATGTCCATAAACATGACAATGAATACATCTAAAAGAAATCTTCAAATAGTCCAAGATTTTATTATGAACTGTGTTCCCCATAACTATCTCCATATAGTTTGGTAAGCCTTCACTAATATCTATCTCAACCAAAACCCGAGCTACAAACCAAAAAACACTAGATTTGAAAGAAACATATATATCCAAGGTTTTACCTAATGAATCTCCAATCTCTTTCAAAGCTCTTTTTGACCATAACTCCATTGGTAGACCTAGAAGTTTCACCTAGATTAGGATTCTCCTAGCAACTTCAGTCCTAGGATCAAAGCAAGTTGTCCAAGCCTTCAAAGTAAAAAATGATGACCACCAATACCAACGACCTTCCAAAAATTTTCGTGCATTTTCCTCATACCAAAAAAGGAAACCTATCTATCCTCTGGTAAGTAAGTGAAAAATTGGTCCATATCCTAAGATTGGAACCCATACCTTTTGCAACCACTCATTTAGTGTATTATCAATTGTTTGATGTCCATGAAACTTCCCAATAAGGCCCTTCCAAAAAAACTATAGAACTTGTTCCATCCTTAGGTCTTCCCCAAGTATGATTTTTATCTTCGATCTACTCTTTTTAATCAGTTTTCATGCCTTGCACACTTTAGTAACCAAAGTTGTAGTCTGTGTTGATTGATATTTTGGACCCACTCCACTTAGGGACTCTAAATCAAGACATTTACCAATAAAAATCGAACCAAACAAAGGAAAATTCAAGCAAAGTGAGTCTAGGCTATTTGGAACCTGCTCAAGTTTTTTTTTCTTTTTCTGTGCAATGAAATACTTGCTCATTCATTAGACCCATCACTTGAGTAGAGTGTTATGAGACACCTAAGAGTGAGAAGTCAATAGGACAACCGACCTAATCTAAACCTACTAACATAGACTCCCCTTTGTCCACTAAAGTCTAATGACCTGCAATCTTATTCTGGCCACTCAAAAAACCCAAGGACCCCTAGTTCTCAACTTCTAAGTCTTGTCCATAAATAGGACCCCTGGCCCTTGGAGTTGAAAAGATGAACTACCCCTCAAAGAGGTCCTCTAAGAAGTCCAAACGTTCCTCTTCACTCTCTGTCAAACAAGAAACTAATTTTCCAATTTATACTCATTTTAAAAATACCAAATAAAAATAAAGGTTAATATTTTACCTTTGCAAACCCTAGCTTTGTTGCATGTACTCCATGATTCCAACTGATAAACTTCTTCAAACAACCATTCACATGCACAAAAATATTCCTCCTTGTCAAAGTAACTCCTTTCACCTTTTGCATGCTTCGGTTCTAGAAAGATTGTTGTCCAACCTTCATTTTATTCACACGAATAGATTTGAGCATTCTTTGATTCTAAAAAAATGCTGATGCTTCTTGTGTCATTTTTTTAATATTTTAGTCAAGAACTAGACCCACCTTCATTTTATTCACATGAATAGATCTGAGCACATTCTAGTTTCAAGAAAAATAAAATACGGTCACTTCTTGTGTTTTTTTTAAAAAAATTTTGTGCTTCACTTTATAAACCCTAACTTTGTTGTATCATTGGCTAGCCTATCTACACATTTGTTTCCTTCCCTTAATGTATGTGTTAACCTAATTTCTTCAAAATCTATAACAAGGTCTTGAATTTCTACAATTCTCTTGTATGTTCCATAAAGTCTTTGCTTTCCTCAAAATTGCATTTATTACTATGAGTGAATCACTTTCCATCCATACTCTGTTCCATTTCATTTGTTGGCATATTTTTAACCCTTCCAAAGCCACCCAAGCTTCAACTTCATTATTTGTCTTAAATACTTACATCTTAAGCGCAATGAGACAAAATCTCTCATCTATTATTTCTAATTATTCCTCCACCTACTGAACCGGATTTCCTTTAGATGCTCTATCAAAATTCAATTTGACCAACTCCACATCTAGTGGTTTCCACTTTATATTTTTTGCCTTCTTTTTGTTTCTCCTATACCTAACATTGTAATTCCATTTGATGACTTGACTCCATCTATCAAGGCTCTCTGCTTCTAGATTAGGGATTGGGTGAGTTGATGGGTTTGGTTTAGACTCCTCTATTTTTAAACAAATCTTCCTTTTCATTATCTCTAAACTGCTTTCCTTTCTTTTAAATATTCTTCTATTCCTTTCTAGCCATTTAATCCAAAGTATTGTATTTTTTGATATATCCCAGACTGTTTGTTAAGCCTCACTTTTAAAAGTGCTTTGGCATTGCTTTAACCATTCTTCAATTATGTTATTCATCACCATGCATTTACCAGATATATTAAAAATCCATTGCCATAGATCCATTGCCATAAATTCCATACAATTGAACAGTGTCCTGGCGTGTCTTAAGAGATGGTCTATATTGTCTTCTTCCTTTTTACAAAGAATACATTGTGAAGGGACGTGAAAATTTCTTTTCATAAGGTTATCCCAAGTAAAATTCTTCTCTAACTAGCTGGCCAAACAAACATTTTTTACAAACATTTTAACTTTAAAAATGTTGGAACTATCCTCAATATCTCTATATTTTCACTCAATATTTAATTTTATTTCATTACTTACATTCATTCATTAGACAATTGTTTTTATCTAAATAAATAAATAATAATAAAATTTACTTTCCTTTTTATCTTTCACTAATTGCTTGATGTGGCCATTGCCGGTTCAATAATCAGGTTTTATTTATTATATATATATATATATAGAGGAGTTGGTTACAACCACATTATTTTTTAGTAATTAATAAGAAGGGTTCAAACGACAGGGGCTGCTCTTAACAAACCTATTCCAACACGTTGTTGTTGACCTGGCGTGAGGGGAAGATCACAGGGGAAGACCACGGATAACCACAGATTGCTCGGGATTCACACCATTGTTGTTGTTGACCTGATATGAGGGAAGACCGTTGCCACCGGTTCAAGAAAAAATTAAGTTTTATTTATTTATTTTTTATATACATAGGGGAGTTGGTTACAATCACACTATTTTTAGTAATTGACAAGAAGGGTTCAAACCACAGGGGCTGCTCTCAACAAATCTATTCCAACTCGTTGTTGACTTGAGGAGAAGACCGCATATTGCTCAGGATTCGTACCATCGTTGTCGTTGTTAACCTGACGTAAGAGAAAGACCATGAATTGCTCAGAATTCGTACCATTGTTGTAGTCTAGCGTGCACTCAAAAGATTTAGTGAGGATCATAGCCCCTTCATATTGAATAGGATTTGAACCTTAAACCTCTACGAGAGAATCCAAACCACTAAATAATATTTATAATTGTTTTTAATAAAATACTTTTATAAACTCACCATAGTAAAAATAAAGTTAAAAAAACTTTAATTATCTAGAAAATTGAAAAAAAAATAATCCATCTCAAATTTTTTATTTATTTATTTTTATATATAAAAGAATTAACAACTACCTTTATCTCAATTTGCAGGACCTTCTAATATTGGAAACAAGGTTTTTTAAAAACAAAATCCAATCCCTCCTGCAATTGTTTACATTTTAGATATAGGCAAGCTTCAAATACATCAAATAAACCCCTTAAATCTGAAAAAAGAAGACACGTAGTCTCGTTGTCGGGGCAACGTGGCACGCGACAAAGCAGTCCCATCATGTGCTCCATACAACAAACCAAGCAAATGTTATATTGTTGTTAAGAAGGTTTTGTAAACATCTTGTCATTCATGGCGACAGGAGCAGTAACTTCTCTCCATCATGTTGCAAGGGAATCAGCCGACGTCCAACGCCTTGCCAAATTTTACAGGGAGGTAACCTATGTTTAACAATGATTTTATTTTAATTTAATTTAATTTTATTATATATTCAAAGAGATTAAGTATTCACACTGGACTGAGACCTGAGATTAACAAAGGACTCAACCCTTGACCGTTTTACAGCCAACGCCTTTATTTTTCACTCTGCAATAACAGGACAGTCATCAGTGTTCAATGGTAATTAACAGAGGGTATTGCAAAATTATTACAGGTTTTAGGGTTTCAGCCAATGGAATCTCCCATTTTCGGAGACTTCGAAGTCGTATGGCTCTCTCTGCCGCCTTCCTTTTCGCTGCATCTCATTCAGAGGAATCCCTCTTCAAATCTTGCTGAAACCCCCTATAATACACGGACCAATACCAAGTATGTATTCCCTATATTATATATATATATAGTTTTAGATTGATCATTTATGGCCAAGGATCCTTAGTTCATCGGTTAGTTGACATACCTTACATCAAGGTTTAAATGTGGGTTGTTCATGGGTTAGTTGACATAGCTTACATCAAGGTTTAAATGTGGGTCGTTCATGGGTTAGTTGTTTAAATGTGGGCCGTTCATGGGTTAGTTGATATAGCTGACACCAAAGGTTGGGATGTTCATCAAATATGTGGGATGTTCATCAGTTAGTTGATATAACCCATTATCAAGGTTTAAATGTGGGCGGTTTAAATTTATGTAAAATAATTAGTTCAATGTCACTAAATTTATGTAAAATAATTAGTTCAATGTCACTAAATATATGTAAAAAAGGGAGGATTATGATATGAATTATGATTTATGGTTTTGGGTGTGGTGAACAGAAACTTGGACCCGGAACATCTCCAGCGAGGGCACCACCTTTCTTTTTGTGTTTGTGACTACGATGCCTTTGTTAACAGCTTGAAGGTGAATACAAGTAGTGCTATCTGACGATCTGTAGTAGGTATGGAAACAGGGATTTAAGAGTGTGAATTGTATTTGCAGGAAAAAGGAATTCCAACTTATGAGAAAACGCAGCAAGAAGGAAAAATCAAGCAAGTGTTTTTCTTTGATCCTGATGGTATGATATTCCCTTTCATGGTATTTCTTTATATATAGAGAGAGAGAGTGATGTTTGTTTTTTTAGATCGGTTATAAAGGATTAAAATTGTTAAGGGATTGATTTAATATCATTTGATTATTAATATTAACAGTGCTAAATTTATTATCTTAAAATTTTATTTTCCTTTTTGTATAGTTGCTTTCATGGCTTGTAACTTGGGTAAGTAACTTGCAGGAAATGGTTTGGAAGCTGGGAACTGGCCTACACCCATGTGAAAATACTCTTCTTTCATCTTCTCGTATTGAGAACCATATGCAACAGGATTACACAGTTATGGCATCTAAGATGTGAACTATAATAGGGCCCCTTCCTGTGATTCGAATTTCAATTTGGTTTCTGAACGAGAAGGGAACACAGATAGAGAGAACATGAAGATACACAACTTGATTCTCGAATGACACAATAGATTTTTATTTAATAAAAGTATTTTAATTTGAGAGTGAGTTGCATGAGATGGAATGGGAGGATTAATTTAGAGAACTTGGTAGAATATCTCGTAGATGTAGATGTACAAATTGTCTATATGTTTTTGATTCGAAGGAGGTTGTGTGCCGGCAATGTTTTGAGTGGAATATTTTAGGCTTTCATGACGTCTGGAAGAGTTTCCAATATAATATATATTTTGGGGTTGCTTTCATTATGCCATGGGAGATGGGTAATTGACAATGTGAATGGAAGCCCGTTGGATAATTTTTAATAGCTGGTCGTTTAAGTATTGGAATGGGGATAGCAATTTTAGGTTGACAGATATGAATTTTATATGAAGATGAAGTCAAAAGTATGGAGAATTTAAGTATTCGTTTGGTTGTGGATTTTTTAGTTACGAATTTTTTAATTTGTATTTTTAATCACATTAATTTTTTTTTCTTAGATATTAAGATTACGAGTTGCACTATTGTATTGTATTTAAAAAAAAAATGTACTCGTCCACTGGCCTTTACAAAGAGTTTACAAACCGTAGATTCAATTATTATCTTGAGAGTTTACAAACCGTAGATTCAATTCTTATCTCAGATTCAATTCTTATCTCTCGTGAGTTGTTATAGTTCAGTTTTGAAACCTAGATATTTGTTGTTATATATAGTCAAGTTTTGAAACCTAGATATTTGTTGTTATATATTTATTGTTATAGTTTGAAACTAATATTATTTTACATAAAATATTTGAATTTTTTATTTTTAAAAAATTTTAAATTTTTTTATAAATATAAATATTTTAGAATTCAAATATTATCAGTATCAAAATTTTACCTCTACTACCTTTACTATTTATGCATTGGATTTTACCTTAATATTTTCAAAATATCTCACAATCATAGTTTGATTTATCAGATTTGGATTAAAAATTATAATAAATAATTTATATGAAAGCACAATATTACCTATGAAAACATCAAAGTAATCATTATTTAAATTAGTTTTCAATTAAACTTACTTCCTAGAATTGCTTTCCTCAAAATTGCATTTATTATGAGTGTCATTTCTTATCGATACCCTCTTCTATTTCTATTTCATTTGATTGCATATTTTTAACCCTTTTAAAGTGATATAAGCTTCAAATTCATTATTTGTTTTAAATCTATTTTTAAAGCCTTTTAAATCCATACTCTGTTTTATTTCATTTGTTTGAATATTTTTAATCTTTTTAAAGCCATCTAAGCTTCAACTTCATTATTTGTTTTAAATCCATTTGTAAATCGTTTAAGCTTCAACTTCATTATTTGTCTTAAATCTACTATTGAAAACATAATGAAACAAAATCTTTTTTTTTATTATTTTGAAGTATTCCTTTATATGTTAGGTTTGGATTTCTATTAATTCTATTATATTCTTTGCATTTTTTTTGGATTTCTATTAATTCTATTATATTCTTTGCATTTTTTTTTTGCGTTCTTTTGGTTTCTCTTGTATCTAACATCATAATTCCATTTAATGACTTGATTTCATCTATCAAGGCTCTCTGTTTCTAGATTAGAATTGGGTGAGTTGGTAGGATTGGTTTAGAATTTTCTATAGCTAATCATAATAACTAAACTATTTTTTTTGTTTTAAATAGTTTTCTATTCTATTCTAGCCATACAGTTCAAAGTATTGTATCTTTTGATATATTTAAAATTCGTTAAAAAAATATTTTTAAAAGTGCTCTACCATTGTTTTAACCATTCTTTAATTTTTTCATTCATCACTTGCATCTACCAAACATATTAAGAATCCATTGTCAAAGTTTCCAACTATTGAGTAGTGTTTCAAGAGATCTATACTCTCCTCCTTATAGCAAAGAACACATTGTGAGGGACCATGAAAATCCCTTTTCATAAGGATAATCTAGGATAAAATTCTTCTATGACCTATTAGCCAAACAAACATTTTTATTTCTATCCCAAATATCTTTCCATATTCTTGCGATATTTCTATTTTGTTGGTGTTTTACATAATATCCACTTTTTTTTGTGTATTCTCTCTAACCATTCAACTTTCAAATTATCTTATGCTTGGCTCCCTTGAGCCATTCAACTTCCAAATTAGCTTATCCTTGGCTATCCTTGGAATAATTATTGTTATTAGATTTTATTCAAATGCCTCCTAGCATCAATGTCTTGTATACTTGTAAAAAATCACATTTCTATTTGTATCTTCCTTCCTGATCCTTGTACAAAATGTTGGAAACCCTATCACCATATTTTATTGAAATAATCTCATCCATGGTTTCAAGATTGGATCTACATTGAGTGGTTGTTTTCTCACACAACATTATTGTATTGCTATACATTTGTTTATGTTTTTTTAATAAGTTGTGTTGTGGAAGTATATTACATTATCTGGTACATGTTAATGTACCACCTTGGGTACATCTCTATATTAAGAGTGTGTCTTAGATTAAAGTGTGAGTAAATATTCTATGTAATGTAATAATATGTGGGAAATGCACATGTCTTGTAGCTAAGTGTGCAAGTGTGATGAGTGTAGATGTCCACAAGTGTCCATTATGTAGGAGTGCACATGTGTCATTAGAGTAGGAAAGTGAAGAGTCTCAAGAAGGGAGAAGGCCAAGAGTATTCCATATGAAGAGTCACATTCCATTATATATTTGTGACTAAGTATTGTAATGACAATCGAAAGTGCATTGCTCATAGCATGCATTAGTAGGCCTTTATTCTATGTCATTTACTATTTTCATGAGCATTTGTTAATGGCCATTTTATGAGTTATATTTGAAGTTATTTATGAGTTTTATATGTTTAAAATATTGCCATTATTGTATACTTTATATTGCAACTTTATTTGAGATTATGTGGTTATTTGAATTAAGTATTAAGCATCAAAATATAATAGTGGTATTAGAGCTACAACAAGGTTTTGTCTTGCATAGGTTTTTAAAAGTTGCAAAGGATATTTCCACTGGTTAAGGAGAAACCAATGAAGTTGAAGAAATTACCTCTAGAAAAAGAAAACCAGAGAAGATAGTATTTTCCACTATGTTGAAGAAAAACCAATGAATATTGGAGATTTAATTTACCTATTATAAGAGCAAATTTGGAATAGAAGGTAATTTACAAGTCTTGAAGATAGATCGTAACATTGATAAGTTAAGAAACCCAAGAAGGAAAGTCCTATTGAAAATTTTGATAGAAGAAGATTTCATATTGCTATTTATCTAGAGTCTTTAGGGTTGAAGGAAAACTCGTGAAGACTAGGACTCAACATTGATTTCTTTCCACTAGTTTTTGAGAATAACTAGTGAAGTTTATTGATTTCAAAATTCTAGAAATTTGAATGTATTTGATTGCTACTATCTAAGTTTTTTGTTGCAAAAAATTAGTTCTCAAAAGTTGAGAAGCTTCCTGCAATAGAGAAAAATTTCATCTTTGATTGCCTGAAATTCTATGTGCTTTCCTCATGTAGGGATTAGTTTTGAGTTGCAGCAAAAGAGTAGACATTAAAGACTAAGGAGGTCCAAGAAAGAGGTCCCATTGGAGATTGAATATTGAGGAGACTCAAGAAAGGTCTCCATAGAAGATTGAATATTAAGAAGAGAGAAAGACATCAAGAGAAGCCCTATCGAATATTGGAGAAAGAGGAGACCCGAGAGAAGAGGTTCCCATTGTAGATTTGAGAAAAGAGATAGGATATTTGAGGAAGAATATTGAGAAAGGAGATAGAATATTGAAGAATTTGGAAACCCAAGAGAAGAGGTTTCTAGCAAATTTGAAAGGAGAAAGAAGAAGGCTAGAGAAGCCCTATTGAAAAGTTGAAGAAGTGGCCATTGGAGAATATTTGAAGAAAGTTTAAGGAAGAAGATTGCAAGCAGAAAAAGCTCCTAGAAAGTGGAATTTTGGACAATTGTCGCCATCCGACAACAAGCCCAAGAGGAGAATATTTTTGGCAAGAAGTCTACTAAATTTGAGAAATTATTTTTTGAATATCTTCAAGACATTCAAATTCTTGAAGAAGAGGCCAACAAAGAGGTCAAATTTGAAGGATAGAAGTTAGCGAGAGCTAAGGAGAAGAAAGATGATTGAAGAGGCCACCAATTTGAGGAATTTGAAGACAACCATTAAGAATTTGAAGGTTGATTTGTGGAGGAGAAGATTATTGATTTTTGTGACAAAATTTGAAGGGTCACAGGACAGTAAATTGGAGGTGACATAGAGTTGCAAATTGAAGAATATTTGGATCGATTTTGAAGTGCCCTTGAACAACCAATTGAAGGAAGGATTGATAAAAAATTAAGGCAGTAGATTGGAGGGGTTGGAGACTATTTTTGGACATAAAGATATAGGAGAAGTCAAAATCTTAGAGCAACATTTGAAAGGTTTTTGGAATGCAAAATTAAGCAGCATTGGAAGGATATAGAAGAGCTACAAATTAGATAAGCTTAAGGAATATTTTGAAGTGATTTTTGGATAGATGTTTGAAGAAGGAATTGATAGCAATTAAGACAAAGATAGAGGCAAAGTGAAGGAGTTAGAGGTAGCATTCTGAACTGCATTTACAGTTGTAAATTTCAAAATATATGGAAAGAAATTTGAAGGAGATTTTGAAGAATAAATTAACTGCAATCTAAGGCAACAAAGTTGAAGAAGATAAAGCTACATTTTGGATAAGGAGATAACATTTTGGGTAGCATTGAGAGCTGCAAAATTATAGAGTTTTGGATAGAATATTTGGAAGGATATAAGAGCTCAATTTGGACATCATTTTGATAAGGAAATCAACTACAAATTTTAAAAAATTTGGGTAGCATTTGATAAGAGAAAGGGCAGAATTTTTAACAACATTATTGGAGGAAGAAGAAGACAAATTTTGAGTAGCATTTGGAGAAGTAAAGCTGCAATTTTTGGAGTTTGTGGACAGCATTTGGAGAAGAAAAGTTTAGAAGTTTAAAGGCAACTATCCAAGAAGAAAATGGCTGCAAATAGAAAGATTTTTGGATAGCAATAGTGCAAGATATTGGGAAACAATATCGAGAAGCAAAGGAGCTACGATTTCACCATTTTGGGTAGCAAGCTTAGTGAGAAAAAATGTAGCTACAAAAGTGTTTCATTAAAGCATTAAAGAAAGTGTTTTATTAGCTACATATTCAAGTTTTTAAAGCCATAAAAAGAAAGTTGAATTTGAGTGTCTCCAAGCTAAATAAGGAGACATTATTGTCATATTCGAACCTACAAAATATAACAACATAAAGTAGAGTTAAATATTGCTTGAAAGGAGTAATAAGGAGAAGGAAATATTACATGGTGAATGTTGTTTATTAAAGGAATAATAGTGCAATATTATTGAAGCTTTTGGAGGCTGAATAGAGTTCAAGATATAGCAGGATTAAAGGTGTGCAAAGACACCAAAAAGGAAGCAATAAAGGTTGCAAGAGATAGTAGTGAGAAGAAGCCACCAAATAAGTGGTAGCACCACTAGGCAAAAGTGGAGGAGCCACCATATTGAAGAAAGTAGCCACCATTACTAGAGAACTAACGAAGATCATTGAAAACCACCACCATTTGGTAGAGAACAAAGCCGAGGAAGAGCACCACCACTAGAGAGGAACTAACCACCACAAAGTTGAAGAAGAACCATCCAACATTGGAAGAGTAAATGTTAGGTCCATTGGGAAGCTAAAGATATCTCCTCAACATCAAATAGGAGATAAATTTCATAAAGGAAGGTGAATGGTTCATTGGGAAGTTTCAGCATGAAGAAAGAAACATTTTTTGGCATTTTGAATAAACTCCATTCAATGTGGAGGGGTTATCGAAGAGAATATAGTGAGGAGTTACTCATTGCCTACACCATTTGGAGAAATAAATCTTGTAACATTCATTGGAGTAAGTCAAAATGCTTGAGTAGCACTCTATGTAACATCCAACATGTAAAATACTGAGTGCCACTTGTTAAAATAGGAGGAGCACCAACCATATTGTGGAGGTGATTGAAACATCTTAGGTCCTCATAAATGCAAGGAATTAAACTCCATTTGCATAATCAACATCAAGCATCAAGCTAAGCACATAAGATTTGTTCATCAATGTGATAGAGTGGAGAGAAGCATCATATATGCGATAGAGGAGTGAGAGCACCATTCAAGGGAAGGTCAAACACCCTTGATTGATTATTTTGTGCCTAAAATTGGAGGTAAAGCCATTTATTTGAAATTTGATTATTTTCCCAAGTTAGGAGTTATAAGGATAAAGGGTAATATTATTTTTTCTAAGGTTGAAGAAATATTAAGCAAATTATTTACAAGATTAATTTGATCATTGGAGAGACAAGGTATAGAAGTGAAATTTGAAACCTTAGAAGCATTATTAATTATTTTTGGAAAGTTTTGAGAAGCCTTAAAATTATTTTGGAAAATTTTGGAAATCAATTTCAAGTTTTGAGAAGATTTAGTAAAGTTTTATAATTGAGTTATTGAATTTTGTGAAGCATTTTTAATATTTCAAATATTTTGAATTTTGGAGAAATAAGGTTTCCTACATCAAATTAGGAATATAAAATTTGCAAATACCTTTTTACTAGATTTCTAAATTTTTGATTTTGGAGTTATAAGGAATTCAACACCAACATAGGTTTATGAAATTTAGAAACCATATTATTGAAATTTGGGAGATAAAAGGAATTCTACCTAAAGACTTGAAGAATTGAAACTTTTGTCAAAATTATTGATTGCTCATTCATAACTAGGGAAAAATAAGGAATTTGCCCTAAAGAATAGAAGTTGAAGATTATATATACATTGTCATCCAAACATTAGGGAGACAAAAGGGATTCAACTTAGAATTTGAAAAGTTGGTCAATAGAGAGACATAAGGAATCCAACTTAAAGTCTTTGAAAGAAGAGAATTTTATCAAAATTTAAATTGCATCAAAATTGTCTTTAATATTCTATTCATAATTAGGGAGACATAAGGTTGTCAACATAAATATTGAAAATTGAAAATTAAAATTATATTAAAAAATTTATTTGATAAAACCAACTAGGGAAACATAAGGTAGTCAACCTCAAAGGTTTAGAGATTTGAAATTTTTATCAAAGTTGTCTTTTTAAGACTAGGGAGCTACAAGGAAGATTACTTTAGAAGGACTATGGATGAAATTGTTAAGAATGTATTTAATGAAAGTGGTGAAGAAATGTTGCATGCATTCAAATTTTATTCACATGGCTTAATACCCAACATTGATGGAGATCAAATATTTGATGTTCTAAAAGATAAATTAATTTTATTTTTCACAGAAGCTAAAGAAGTAAAATTTACTACCTTTATGGGATATCTTCATGAAAAATATTTAGGTCTTATTGGGAATCTCAAAACATCATTGTACTTACTTCAAAAGAATGTCTAATGATGTATCTTTCATTAATTGTTTTTGAACTCTTTCAAGGAAAGATACAAGTTGAAAGAAATGATTCATATAATTATCTCAAAGAAGAATCATTGAATCCACATCACTATTATTGTGATGATCTACTAACTCATTGTATTGAAGATATATCACTAGTGAAGATACATAAACGAAGAAGAAGAAGAAACAAGAAAAGGAATCAGATCAAGAAAAGCAAGATGAAGATTGAACCAAATGAAGATACTTATCTAAAGACTCCAAATATAAATTTATTGGAGATAGATTGAAGACAAAGACCATATTGGAGACTAAATTCTTCAATAACCAAATAATATAATATAGGGGGTGTTGGAAGTATATTACATTATTTGGTACATGTTAATGTACCACCTTGGGTACATCTCTAGATTAGGAGTGTGTCTTAGATTAGAGTGTGAGTAAATATTTTATGTAATGTAATAATGTGTAGGAAATGCACAAGTGTCTTGTAGCTAAGTGTGCAAGTGTGATGAGTGTAGATGTGCACAAGTGTCCATTATGTAGGAGTGCACATGTGTCATTAGAGTAGGAAAGTGAAGAGTCTCAAGAAGGGAGAAGGCCAAGAGTATTCCATATGAAGAGTCACATTCCATTATATATTTGTGACTAAGTATTGTAATGACAATTGAAAGTGCATTGCTCATAGCATGCATTAGTAGGCCTTTATTCTATGTCATTTACTATTTTCATGAGCATTTTTTAATGGCCATTTTATGAGTTATATTTGAAGTTATTTATGAGTTTTATATGTTTAAAATATTGTCATTATTGTATACTTTATATTGCAACTTTATTTGAGATTTTGTGGTTATTTGAATTAAGTATTAAGCATTAAAAGCTAACAATGTGGCTTCTATTGGGGCCACTCTTATTGTAAAAACATAACATTACATTGTTATCATTGCTCTAATTACATTTCTAACATGTTAATTAAACCATATACAACTTGTCTATCTATCAAAGATATATTTTATTTGTTTTTCTATCAAAGATATTTTCTATCTTTGCCAAGTTAATTTTCCCCAATCAACCCTTTTATATTACATGCCTTCCAAAATTTAATTTTTTGAAGATGAAATTAAACACTGTGAAGGGATAAAATAGCTTGTCTTGACAATTTGATAATATTTTTTTAAGGTTCTTATTCACACACCTAATATTCTAAGATATTATTTTTATTGTTATTTTAGTCCCACTTCTTGTTAACACTTCTGTTATTTGATTTTGCTTTCCATATCAATCTCTTTGGATTTATTTTTCTTTGTTTTTTCTTCTTAGGTTTTTCTTTTTCATTTCCAACAATACTTTCATCTTCATCAATCTCTACAATATTCTTACATTGCTCAAAAAAATACTTATCACCTTGGCCATGATATTTAGAACTTGAATATTAACCCTCTATTTTTAAGAACTATTATATCATGGTCAATCATCTCATCCTTAATAGTCACTTTTGGTGTAGCATCTGTTACTTGGACTGAATTTTCCATGTATTTGCTCTTCTACTTATCTCCAACTTAGGCCTCTATACTTTTAGCTAGGGCATCATGACTTCCCATTAGGGCTTTTAAATATGACTTTCCTTCCATATTAGCTAGTGGGTCTCTCTCTTGAATCACATTCCTACTTAGTTTGTACTCCATCTTGTCTTGCCAACGATCTCAACTGGCACTTCCTCTTGCCTTGCACTCACTTTTGTCTCTTCTCTATCCTAATGTTTCTTCGTTATGGTGGTTTTTATAAAATAATGTTCCACATATTTATGATAAGGGTTTGGAACATTAATGCACTTAGAATGAAACTGCTACTCTTCCACCATGATTAAATCCTTACCTACACTCCCTCTTACATTTGTTTAGGTCTTGCTTAAGTAAAGCAAATGAATTTTTCTTAGATAACCATTTTCATGTAAGTTAAAGTTATAAGAATGTAAAGACATTTTTTTTTCTTGAAATTTGGTGGTTTATTTTTTAAATATTATTGTATTTATATAGAGTAAGAATAAGTTTTTTTTATTGGTGTCACTTGTTTAAAGGGATGAGAGTTTAAAGGAATCTTTTACGTATTTGGAGGGTGTTTAAAATAAGTATTTTTTAATGATATGGTTATTTTTTAATGAGTTATATATATATATATATATATTGTATATATATATATATATATATATATATATATATATATATATATAACTATGTGGTAGTGTTATAACAAACTTGACAATTATGATGATATTATCGAGAAGATTTGAATTTTTTTGTCTTCTTTTGAATTTCAAGGAATTTAATTAAATTTTGGTTGTTTTGGTATTCCTCATCCCTATTAACATCGAGTTTGAGCATGTGTGTGAGGGGCTAGCCCTTTTGCTTTCTAACCGGTTAATGTGATGATGCAAGTCTAGTGGCATATTCCATGATTGAAATTTTGTTCCACGTTAATACATGTCTGTCTTTTTTGAAAGGTAGTCATTTAATATATGACTGGTTTAAGATAATTAAAAGTTAATTTTAATTAGTTCTATGGGATTGATGGGTCCATTTATATTATACCATGATTGCATAGTAGTATTTTACAATTGTTTGATAATTATATATGTATTATTTTGAACTTAAACTTCATATAATAATATCATTTGATAATAATATTATAAAACATTAAAACCATAGGTTTTTAAATAAAATATTTTTTAATCTAGTTGTGAATCAAGAAATTGTTAGCTCTCAAAAAAATATTTATAACATTATTTATGGATTTAACTCTTTAAACATTATTATAAAATTTAGTTGGGAGCAAGTGCGATTTGGGAGCGAGGAGGAAGTGTGAGTAGAGAAATAGGAAGTAGAAAGCAAAGTGTAATAAAGGAACAAGTCTCATTTCTTGTTCTAGATCTTAGGACAAATTCAAGAAATTCCTTACTAAAAGTATGAATGGAAAAGTTGGAAGTATGGATGCCCTAGCTAGTAATAAGAAGAAGAGCGATTCTATAGCAAACCATGTCTAGGTAGTAAATTTTATAGTAGAAGTGATTATAAAGGATGTGATGATTGAGCATAATATAATGGTTCTTAAAACTAGAGGGTTAGTATGTAAGTTTCATGGACATTGGCCAGGTTTTTCAGAGATTCAAATTTGGATCAAGTGGAAGTCAAAATTGAATTCAAATTATTCCATGA
Source organism: Wollemia nobilis (assembly GCA_028583015.1). NCBI lineage: Eukaryota > Viridiplantae > Streptophyta > Pinopsida > Araucariales > Araucariaceae > Wollemia > Wollemia nobilis. The sequence continues at coordinate 2,025,059 of JAQPPZ010006010.1, forward strand.
ATTTTCTTCCAAAAGAATTTTTCCTTATTATTTTATCTAGTTCAAAAATAAGGGATAAAATAATGGATGGAGGCCCATGGTTTAGGGGTAAAGATGCATTATATTTAAGACCTTGGAGTGAGAAATTTTGTAGACACAAAAACTATTGAAGGCTTCTAGTATGGATTAGGCTTTTTGGACTTCCTTATCAACTCATCAATTAAGAGGTTTTGAAGAATATTGGTAATACTCTAGGTAAATTCATCCAAGAGGGACCAACTACTAAGGAGATAAGGCATGTTGTATATACTCGAATATGTGTTGCCATGGATATTTCAAAACCTTTACTACAGTTGATTAGGATTAAATATAAATTAATTGAATAGGATCAACAACTGGATTATCAAAATATTACATTACATTTTGATATCACAAATATCATGAAACCGGGCACATGGCAAGATATTGCAAATTGAAAATGATGGAGGAAGAAATATAAATTTTTGGGCATGAGGGTAGTTTCAATTTGAAACAAGGAGATCATATCATAGGAGAATCTAGGTTAAATCAAGTATTTTCCACTTCTAAGAAAGTGGATATAAAAATCCTTCTACATCATAAAATGACAAAGGCCATTACAATTCACTCGAATTAGCCATTAGAAGAAAAAATGATGAGGGATGAAGAAGTAAAATGTACAATTTCAAATATAGAAGGAGCTTAAGGTGCAAAGGAAGAGGGGAAGGCAAATTTTAAAGCAAAGGAATATGGGGAGAATTTTTTTAAAGAAAATAAGGTGAAGGAGGTCAAGATTAATCTAGGTAAATCACATTTATTCTCCTTATGTAGCATAAAATCTTCTCCTTACAATAAAAATAATAGTATGAAGTGTATTCCTTACACTTTAGGGTTTCAAGAGGAATATAATAAAGGAAATCTTATGTATGGTATCCAAGAAAATTTAGGGTTTCTAGGCCAACATAAGAAAGTAATAAATATGGAGGATCATTTATGCAGTTTAGAGTTTTCAAGGCAATATAAAGAAGAAAATGCTAATGAGTCCATTCCTTGCACTTTTGACTCTTTAGGGAAACATATATATTTAGAAGATAAGTTTCACTATGAACAATATGAAAAAAAAATAGAAGAGATTGATGAATATGAGAGTGTTTGTGGGAATGGAAGAAGGAGAGGAAGGCCATCAAAGTAGGAAAAAGATAAAAAGAAACTCAAAAGGATATTGATCTAGGAATCCAAATAAAATTATCATAGGTGTTAACAATAAGTGGAGCTAAGCCCTCTAATAAAAATTAAAAGTGTTGATGATGAAAATAATATCATGGGAGGACATGGCAGGAGCTAGATAAAAAATGGGAGCGAGAGCGGGAATGGGAGCGGGAGCAGGTTCAGATGCAGGCGTAGGATCCAGGGCGGGCGTAGGATTAGGATCGGGTTTGGGCACATCGGGGACCAGTCCTGGGCCTGCAAGGCCCTCGGTGGGACCATAGGAGGGTTTAGAGGTTGCACAGACTGGCGATCAGGGTGAGGATGACATCTTGGGCCCAGGGCCTCCTCCTAGCATCGATGTAAATGTAGGCCTAGGGAAAAAGCCTCCAAATATTGGGCAGGGTTCTACCCCGAGAGGGCCCAAACCCTCCTACCAACAAATACTGGTTGGCACCAAGGCCCAGCCTCAAGCCCTGGGCATAGGGATCTCCCTCGAGGGCACCCACATTTCCATTCAAGAGGAGGTCTACTCATCCTTTGTCTCTGGATTCTCTGCCTTCCTGGTAGGGAAGTTCTTGGGAGGGTGACCGGACATGGAAATCATTCGTAGATGGGTGGCTTCCAAGTGGAAATTTTTTGGACATATTCATTTGGTGGCCCTTACCAAGGACTTTTTAATTATCAAACTAAATAACAATGATGATGCTAAAAATATTTTTTCTGGCGGGCCCTAGTTCTTGGGACGCAAAAGCCTCTTCCTCAGGCGATATGGAGCTGACTTCCATCCCAACACCCAAAGTATCAACTTCACCCCGATCTGGGTTCGACTCCTTGAGCTTCCCTTTCACTTGTGGCACGAAGACGTACTAAGGCTCATTGCTCAATCGGTCGGTGAGCTGGTGGCCTTCGATCCTACTACCAAGGCAGGCTCTCGCATGGTCCATGCTAGATTTTGTATCAATGCAAATATAGAATCCAAATTCCCCTCTTCTATGTCCATCTCCTCTGGGTCCTTCTAGCACCAAATCTTGATTTATAAAAAAAACCTGCTTTCTACCCTCTCTGCTACACTCAAGGGCACCTTCCCTACCAATGCCTCATATCCAAGAAGGTTGATGCCTCTCTCCCTACTAAACCCCCTTCTCGACCAGGTAGGGCCCCTTCCCATGGGCCCCTCGCGATGGCCACAGATCCCAGGATTGGAATAACAAGGAGGCTCCCCCTTCTATCCCAAAGAAATCCCAGGCGGGCCCTTGCCTGATGGATAGCCCTTCCCAGGCTCACCCTTCTCTTGAACCTCTCCCTGGTTGCCCTTCCGGGGCCCCGATCCCAGGCTCCCTCCCCTCACCTGGTGTAGATCCCTCCCCCTCCCCATCCTCGTAGGCCCTCGCTTGCGCCCCATATCAACCCTACGAGCCACCTAGGCTCTCTCCCCCATTGGCTCCCGCATTCCCTTCCTCCCCCTGGATGCTAGAGTTTCCTTCTTCCCCCCTCCTTGCTATCCCCATTTCAACCCATTCTTGCCCCTCTCGAAGGTCCCTACCAGCCTTCCCCCATCAGATTGCAGTTCTGAGAGGTTCGACGATGAGGTTGAGGGTAGCTCACTATCTGGGCCTGATAAAATCAACCCCAGGATGACCCGAAGTAGGACATTTGCCTCAGACTTTGGCAACAAACTCAAGAGAGGTCACCCCACCCTGGGCGATCAATGATCAAGGATCACTGAAGATGACAGCCAATGGCTCTCAGGCAACCCTCTCTGACATCGTCGGGAGCTTTTCCAAAGCAGACGCCCTTCGATCCAAACCCCTCGCTCAGCTCGGGAAGGGGGACAAGCTACCCCCCAAGGGTTTCAAATGAAGCTCATCACCTGGAATGTCAGGGGGTTCAATGGTGCCCCCAAAAAAAGGATCCTTGACCAACTTTGCAAGAATCACTACTCGTCGTTCCTCCTCCTCCAAGAGACCAAAATAGATGAAGTGACCACTCAGAGGGTCGCCCAAGCTACTTGGTGCAATTGCGAGTCATTGTCTACCCCTGCAGCTGGCACATCTGTAGGACTACTGTGCATGTGGGATCCTTGATATTTTGAGGGCAGACTCATTTCATCTTCCTCCAGAATAATCAACATTATAGTCCATTGTGTGAAGTCAAGGCGGTCATGGATCTTGTCTAACGTCTACGCTCCCAACAGCCCGATTGAGAAAGCTACCTTATGGAAGGAAATCAGATCGATGAGGGAAGCCTTTGCCCCCCTTCCCTGGATCCTAGTAGGGGACTTCAACAGCCCCATTTTCCTTTCTAACAAAAGTGGGGGCTCAGTGGCTCCATCCAAAAGCATGGAAGACTTTGGAGCCTTCACCGACCTCAATGAGCTCATGGACGTCAACCTAAAAGGAGCCAGGTTCACCTAGTCAAATAGAAGAGCGAGAGCAAGCCATATCCAGGTTAGGTTGGACAAAGTGTTCCTTTCTAAGGAAGCCATTCCCCTGTTTGTTGATGCAACCTTGCTGGCTCTCCTCAAAATTGGGTTTGACCACAGATTCCTCCTTGAAATCGACCATCGCTCTTTCCTCAAGTGGCCCTTTCGATTTGAGTCCATGTGGCTGCATCCCATAACTTCAGGGCCCAGGTTGGTTGCTGGTGGGCTTCCCCAGTCCCTGGGTGCCCTGTTGACCAAGTCTACCATAAACTGAGACATCTCAAAGAACAGCTCAAGGTATGGAACAGAGAGGTGTTTGGCAACATCTTCAAAAATAAAGCAGTAATCAATAAAAAGCTTGAAGACCTTGAGCTCAAGTTCCAGGAAGGCTCCCAAGATCTGGGGATTTGAGAAGAGGAACGTTAAGCCCTCAACGAGTACCACAACATCCTATCCAAGGAAGAAACATTCTAGAGGCAGAAGTCGAGAGCCCTATGGCTCCAAGATGGTGATGCTAATACCAAGTTTTTTCACACGTCGACCCTTAGAAACACGGGATCTAATAGAATTTTTGAGTTGGTGGGTAGCGATGGCAGAATAATCAAGGACGAAGAAGCCATTTGGAATGAAGCCATCAAATTCTTCCCGGAGCTCCTTGGCGACAATCCCCAAATGTCCCCAAAAGCGACAAACTCCCTATTGGAGTATATCCCAACTTTCGTCTCGACCCTGGTGAATGAGATGCTTCTGTAGCCCCTATCTGACTCTGAAATCCATGCTGCTATGTTTTCCATGAAGGCCGAGGTGGCTCCAGGCTCGTATAGGTTTCCCCCCTAGTTCTTCCAATCCTTTTGGGACCTCATTAGCCAAGAAGTGTGCGCAACCATCCGGGACCTCTAGTCCACCAGCTCCATCGCCAGAGGTATAAACTCCATCTTCATTGCTCTGATCCCTAAATCTTAGGCTGCTAGATCCTTCTCTAATTTTTGTCCCTTTAGCTTGTGCAATTTCTTATACAAAATCTTGATCAAATCCATGGCCTCCCTCCTTAAGTATATCCTTCCCCTGATCATTACCCCCTACCAGGGGAGCTCGATCAAAGTTAGACTTATCACAGATAGAGTTATCATCATGCACGAGGCCATCCACTCAACCCTCCTATCCAAAAAGGTATCCTTTCTACTCAAGCTAGATATGAACAAGGCCTTCAATATAGTTGACTAGGATTTCCTTTCCAAGGTCCTTCTCAAGTTTGGGTTCCACCCCTCCTGGGTTAGTCTCATCAAAAACTGTGTCCTCCCCTTGGTTCTCTATCCTCATTAATGGATCCCCTATCGGGTTCTTCCCTAGTTCTAGAGGCCTTCGCCAAGGTGACCCCCTATCCCCGATCCTCTTCATCATCCTGGCTAAGGCCCTAGGATGCACCATTTCGAGTGCTATCTCCCATGGACTTATCTCGGGCATCAGGCCTGCATCGGGCCTACCCCCTATGTCCCATCAATAGTTCATGGACGACACCATCCTTGCTACTTCAGCTTCGATCCCTCAAGCCAAGACCATCAAGCACATCTTGACCTTGTATGAGGAGGTGGTTGGGCAGAAAATCAACCTCTGAAAAAGTAAAATTTTCTTTATCCATACCCCTTGGCTAGGCAAATTAGAATCGGGTGGATTCTTGGATGTACCCCTGATTCCCTCCCCTCCTCTTACCTCGGGCTCCTCCTGTTTATAGGAGCTTCATCCAAGACCCTTTGGAGTGGGATGATTGATCGAATCCAGAGGAAGTTGGCCCCCTGGAAAGGCCACCTCCTCTCACAGGCAGGTCGATCCACCCTCCTATCGGTGGTTCTTTAAAACATTATGGTCTACTTCATGTTAGTCTTCAGAATCTTGGCCTCCTTTGCAGCTCACATCAAGAAAATCCAGAAACAATTTCTATGGTTAGGCAACGAAGATAAGAAGAGGATTCCCCTAGTTTCTTGGCCCCTGGTATGCCACCCCAAAGGCGAGTGAGGGATCGGTCTCAGGCGGGTGACCCCAATGAACAAGGCCCTCTTGTCCAAGCATGTTTGGAAGGTGTTTACCAACACCTTTGATGAATGGGTCAGTATCGTGCACAGGAAATAAATCCACCACCACCCCTTCCTCAGTGACTCCCAGCCTAGAGATGGATTAGCCTTCTATAAATCCTTGATCTCCACTAAAGATATCATTCAAAAGGGGACCATATGGATCCTCAGGGAAGAAACCAAGATCAACTTTTGGGAAGACAGGTGGATCCAAGATGAGGCCCTGATTGCTAACAGCGATATCCTCATTCTCAAATTGGACCTGGTGGGCAAAGGGCCCAAAGTGTCAAACTATCTCACCCAGAACCATGGATGAGTAACATGGAAGCCCATCCTGAACCCCAGGCATCTGCTTCAATCCTCCATGCTCTAGCATCTCCTTGAGGTGACAGTTATCTTGTCTTTCGGAGGGAACGATAGATGCGTTTGGCATGACACTCCTAGTGGCATCTTCTTTGTCAAATATGACTACAACTTCAAAAGAGTCCCTGATGAGGCCCCATTCCCAGCCAAATAGGTGTGTGCCAAGAAGTTGATCCCCAAAATCAGCCACTTCATTTGGGCGGCCATCCAAAATAAGATCTTAACTATCGAGAACTTGATCAGGAGGGGCTTGTAGATCACGAATAGATGCTTCCTTTGTTGTGCTACCTGGGATTACACTAATCACATCTTCCTCAGATGCCCCTTCTCTTCTAAAGCCCTAGGCCTCATCTTATCCCAATTTTCTATTCAGTGGGTGGCCCCCAATTCCATCTCTGACCTCCTGTCCCAGTGGCCTAATCCCTTCGCCCACCCCTTCCTCTGCTTCCTTTGGGGCTCCTACCTCCCTCATATGCTCTAGAAACTCTAGCTTGAGCATAACAATAGAGCCTTATCCTCCATGACCAAGGTGGTTGCCTTCGTTGTTAAGAACTCCTGCTCCCTCCCCTTGAGCGAGGCACCCCAAAGGCTGGTCGAGTCCATCCTCCTCTCCTCCCTTGGAGTCCAGCTCCCCCCCAGTCCCCCTCCCACCCCTTCCCATCATCCCATGGTAGGGTGGACTACCCCCCTCCCATATGGGTTAAACTTAACTTCTATGGAGCTTCTAAAGGAAACCTCGGCCCCTCTGGAGTGGGTGGGGTCATCCGGGACAGTCACGAGGCCCTGATCTTGGTGTATGCCAAACCGCTTGGCATTCATACCAACAACTTTGCTAAAGTAGTAGCTCTCCTTCATGGGCTGATAGCCCTCAAGGAGACCTCCCCAAAAGTCATCATCGAGGGCGATTCCCTAGTCATCATCAAGGCTGCCCGTAGCTTGGAAAACAGCTCATGGCGTATCCACAACACCATTCGGGAAGTTCTCACCATCCTCCAAGGATTCACTCACCACTCCTTTCGTCATGTATACAGAGAAGGCAACAGTGCAGCCAATTTCATGGCCAATCAAGCCACCACAATGAAAGATCTCACTATTTGGACCATGAATTTCCCTAATGCTCTGGTCTAATTAGCGTCTCAAGACAATTCAAGCCTCGATGAGAGTTTAGGCACTTAGATCACCTCGAGTCGAGGCCCTAAAGGTGTGACATCATGCCCTCCCCTAAAGTGTCCAGATCTAAGGATACCCCATCCCCTAAAGCCTCCCCTTCCTCAAAATGTTGTAGACCCACCCAAAAATGCAAAACCCCAACTCAAGCCCCAGGCGAGGCCTCGACTCCTAGTGCAAGTTTGATATGCAAGGGCCCAGCCCCCAGTAGTAGCAGGGCTACTGGCAGCTCCAATAAGGCCAAGGTGGAGTCCTCGAAAGCCATCGAAGTTAGCTCTAACTCTGAAAGTAAGTTGCAGAACTTTCTGACCAAAGCCCTCCTATACATCACGATCAGCTCCCTGACTGCTTCTACAAAGTGGCTTCCTCAATGGCTAATGCTCTATTTGAACTCTGATGTAGGTTGGGTGATAGCCTTGATAGGGAGGGGATCTAACCTACCAGGTCAAGGCCCCCGTTAATGTCAGGACCGACTATAGGGCTACCTAGAGCGGTGGTGGCCAGTATTTTTTTGGGTTAACTACTAGGCAATTTCGAGGTTTCTCCCTGTTTTGTGGCCTCAGGCCAAATTTTGTCTTGCTGGCAGCATAGATGGATGGACTTTTTGTAGGCACTGGGGCCCCTGGGCCCTAACTTGGTCCCCAAGGGCCCAACCTCGGTCTACTCTAACATCAAAATTTAGCTACGACTACTTATGTACCTAAGGTTTTGGGACCCTTCAAAAAACCCGTTGTAAATATTATTGTTACTTATCAAAAAAAAAATAATATCACGGAATATTAGGGGTATGAATAAACCCCTAAAAAGAGTTATTAAGAAATTAATAGGTTGTTATAGTCCCGAGTTTATTTTAATACAAGAAATAAAATTAAGCAATGAGGAATGTAAGGATGTTTTAAAGAAGATTTAGAATATGGGTGGTTGTTTAGCAGTTTCTTCTACAGGAGATTTAGATGATAATGTAATAATATGGGACAAATGCAAATGGGATGGACAATTATTAGAAGCAAAAATTAATTGGGTTGCTAGATTATTTTGTAGGAAAGGAAAACATCAAATTTGGGGCTATAAATGTATAAGATCCAACTATAATTACTCCTTGTGAAATATGTTGGAAGGACCTTAGCATATTTTTGTCAAATATTGATGATTCATTGTGATCTATGGATTCCTAGGGGTGATTTTACTACTATTCCATCTCCTTTGGAAAATAAGGGTGGTATTCTAGGATGGTCTAAACCAATGCAAGATTTTACCTCATTTGTCAATTCAAATGACCTATGGGATGTTAGTCCCTCAAGCTTTCAATATACATAGGATAATAGACATTTTGGGAAAAATAATATAGCAGAAAGACTGGATATTTTCTTGTTATCCAATAAACAGTTGTATATAAAGTATACAATCTCTTTAGATATTTTATTGCGAGTAGGATCTGATTATAAACCAATTCTTTTGACTTGTGAGGTACCTAATAATGTTCATCCAAAGTTATTTCGCTTCTAGTCTATGTGGCTCTAAGACCTTGATTTTTATATATGGTTATGTTATTGTGGGATGAATCAAAATATGAAGGATCATGTATGTACAAGTTTATTCAAAATTTGAAATTTTTAAAGGAGCAAATGAAGGTTTGGAATACCAAATTTGAATAACACAAGCTTATATTGAGAGGGGGGGTAAACAGTATAAGACCAACTTTTACTTTTATTTCTCAAACAATATTATCCAATATATCAATGGAAATATCAGCAGCAGTAATCAAAGCAATTCACAAATCATCACACACAATAGAGACACCAATTTAATATGGTTCACTCAATGTGGGCTACTCCATGCAGAAAATATTGCACTAAAATTTTCTCAAAAAATATTTTGGGAATCACTTCCCTTATTACAATGTTTATGGACCTTTGTCCAAAGGATACACCAATCTCCTACTCAAGTTCATGGGCACCAATACACAAGAGACACCGATCCCATTTTTTGGTTCGTGGGCACTAATCCATAGGAGAAACTAATCCCCTCTACTGGTTCATGGAACTCTATCCACAAGAGAACTCTTTCTCCTCTACTTTGGCTGGTGATATTATAGAAGACTTTTGCCCCCACTACATTCGCTTGTGGATATTTATCCATAGAATACCTCTATCCTCACTCTAAAGACCTTTGTCCTCACTATCTTGGCTAATGGATATCAATCCACTAGAGACGAATGTCCTCTACTCTGTCACCTCAAAAGCTTGCTCTCAACTTGGCTCAATATTTGTCTCAAATATATACTAAACATTGTTCTCGATCTAGTATAAATATCCTCTAACTCTATCTTAGGTCTAGCACAAATCTGCTCTCAAATATGTACCAAAATCTATCCTCAAATCTATCCTCAAGCCTTAACCCAAAGCTTGATCAAATCACCAATAAAATTTGATCAGATCTGCCTCAAGCCTTAACACAAAGCTTTGAATAAATCACAAATCAAATCTGCTCAGATTTACCCCAATCCTTAACACAAAGCTTAAACAAATCAATCAATCAACTCTGATCAAATTTTCCCCAAGCCTTAACACAAAGCTTGAACAAATAAATCAATCAAATTTGCTCTCAAGTCTTCACAAAGACTTGACTCAAATCCATCCACAAGTCCTCTCAAGAACTTGCTCAAACTGCTCTCAAGTCTTCACCAAGACTTGCCTTAAATTTTCGCAACAAGTCTTCACCAAGACTTACCTCAAATCTGCTCAACAAGTCTTCACCAAGACTTACCTTAAATATGTTCAAAAAGTCTTCACCAAGGCTTATCTCAAATTTGCTTACAATATTTTACAAAAGCTTGCTTAACTTTGTCCTCAAGATTTCATAAAATCTTACTCAAATCTGGTCAAACACATGCTCAAAAAAGCTCATAAGATATGCTCAATCAATCTCAAATCTTGCACACAATGCTATCAATTGCTTTGTCTAATATTCAAAGTAATTCCTTTAACTTGAAGAAGTTTAGACATATTCTATTTAGAATTTGTTTAACCTCTGGAACATATAGAGAATGATGTACTCTATCAAAAACTCAATATTTTCTACTCAATCATTAAGTCTATCGATTTCACAAATCTTATTTCTAAGGTTTGCACATTCACTATCAATATCACTCAAAACCAATGCTCAAGAAATTTCACTCAGTCATTCAATCAGTAAAACACAACTTGCTCACAAACCCTAAACAAGTGTTTTCATACTACTTCAAACAATGTGCATAATGTGGGTCTCAAATCCTTACTCAAATAATCCTCAATCTCTAACTCAAATGTTCTCTTAAACATTCATCAATCATGCATATGAAAACTCACTTAACATTTCCAACAATGCTTATCAAACAATCCTTTTCACTCCACCTTATATTTCATACAATCATTTCAACCACTCTAAATAAAAGATAGTGTGCCCATACCTTTTGTTTTAATGGAGATATGACTTCAAAACCTGTCTTAATCATAATCAAATCCTCTTTACCAATTTCAAGGTTAGATAGCAACAACCTATCTCAAAATCTCCACACAAATATTCTCCTCAATAATTATTTTACCATTCAAGAAATACAATAAAATATCAAGTCTCAAATACACCTTATTATCTCCAATACTCTCAAAATAACATTCAACACATAAAAACAAAGTTCCTTTGTTAACACCTTATAATCTCCAAACTTCTCAAAATAATATTCAATACATAAAAATGAAGTTCCTTTGTTAACACCTTATAATCTCCAAACTTCTCAAAATAATATTCAATACATAACAATGAAGTTCCTTTGTTAACACCTTATAAACTCCAAACTTTTCAAAATAACATTCAACATATAAAAATCAAGTTCCTTTGTTAACACCTTATAAACTCCAATCCTTTTTATTTATTTCTCTAAGAAAAAATAAAATATTTTTCAATTATCCTTATGACTCCCTATGCATTCCACCTATGCACTTTATAATTATCACGTGGCCTATAAACTGTTTGCGCCTTCCAAACCTTGGTAAATTTAATTTAAAATGTGCATACCTTATAATCGTTGGCCCACATCACAAAAGGATTATTGCGCACGTCTTCAATTACGTCCAAACTCAAACCCGCAACCAAGCTGTCGTAGTGCCTTAGCCCAAGGCTAAGTTGCTACCTGGGCTACATGCCCACATGTGAAACCAAGTCCACGCTCTCTTATTAATACCTTCACACAAATTTTGGCAAAAATAAAATGCTTCTTCCTCCTTTGTAAAAACAAATCACGTGGGATTCGAAACCACGACCTCCCCTTTGTGAGTGCCTTAGTCATCCTTCAACCATAATCTGCACTACCCAGTGCTATGGAATATTTTAGTCGCGTCATGTGGATTTCAACCAATGTCTAACTCCTTTAATTAAAAATCACATGAATATCCTCTTCTCCCTTCAACAATGTAGTGCATGAATATTATATCAACTTTGGCATTCAAAAATAACATTGTATTTTAGAAATGAAAATCATTTCCCTATTTATACTTTGTCCTTTGCGCTTAACACATTGGCTCATGCGATTTTCGAATTTCAAATTCGAATTTAAATTTTAAACCTTGGTGCCTTTTGATTATTTAAATTAAAATTTTAACCATAGGTTAAAATATTTTAATTTAAATAAATTAAATCCTTTATAATTTGCTCACTCGGTCTTTTCAAGGATATATATTTTTAATGATTCCTTGGACCTCGTTATTCTTCACCTCTTCCTTTTGCCCAAAATATTATAATATTATTATTTCTCTTTAAACCTACTTCTCTTCCCTTGGGTCTTCAACCTTTTAGGCCTCTTTAGGCATATAATATTTAAAATAAATATTATTTTTCTTTTAACCACTTCCTTGCCTTTTGGAAAAACAACATTCTGACATCAATGAAGACAAAACTAGACATCAAAATTCTTGACATCAATGACAACAAATATTGCTCAAATTTCCATCAAAATATTTTGGTAACATATTTACAGAAAATAAAGAAATTGAATCCAAGCACAAAAATTTACAAGAGCTAGTAGAAATTATTGGAATCAATCAGGATTCTTATGTGAAAGAAAAACAATTACTTTGCAATTATCATAATGCATTGAAAATGAGGAGTCATATTGGTTTCAAAAATCTAGAGATAAATGGCTCAAGGAAGGAGATAGAAATACACAAAAAAATATGTTACAACAAAATCATTTTTTTTATTTTTCATATCAAAAATAGTTTAACTCAAAAAGAAAGAAATATTGAGAATGAAGAAGATATAAGGAAGGAAGCAATTAATTATTTCAAATATATTTTGTCAGATTCTAGGTAAGATAAGGAGGCACAAGAAATAGTTCTACAAAATATTCCATCAATTATCACTCAGGGAAAAAATAAAATCTTGATGAAGAAGATATTTATGGAGGAGCTCCATGAAGCAATTTTCTCTTTTCATCCTAACAAGGCACCTGACCCCAATGGATTTCTTGTAATTTTCTTTCAATTTTTTTGGGATTTATTGAAGAGTGATATGTTAGTTGTGATTGAAGAGGCCCAAAAAAGGAAGGCTATGATAATTTAGATAAATACTACTTTCATTACTGTGGTTTCCAAGAAAAGCGACATAAAATAGTTTGATAATTTTCATCCAATAAGCCTTTGTAATATGATTTATAAGATCATTTTAAAAATTATGGAAAATAGGTTGAAGGGCATTCTAGGGTGTCTTATCTCAAAGGAACAAGATGGATTTGTTTGTGGTAAACAAATTCTTGATGGTATAATTATTTCACAAGAGGCCATACATTATCTTCATTCCATGAAAAAACCGGGTATGTTTTTGAAATTATAAATGAACAAAGCATATGATAGGGTTTCTTGGAATTTTCTACATGTTATTCTCACAAATTTTGGCTTTGACTATAGTTGGTGTGAGTGGATTAAATGTTGTTATAGCACTACAAAAATTTCTATTTTGATCAATGTTTCTCCTATTGGTTACTTCAAGTCATCTTGTGGACTTTGTCAAAGTGATCTATTTTCATTCTTATGGTAGAAGCATTAGGGAGAGCCTTTTCAAAGGCAAAAATAGAAGAAAAAAACAAGAGTATTCAAGTTGCAAAAAATGGTCCCTATGAATATCAACTCCAATCTGTTGATGATACTTTTGTTTTGGGCCAACCCTTAGTCAACGATACCATGGAGTTTAAATCAATATTATCATACTATGATAAGGCTACTGAACAATTGGTGAATACTACAAAATCCAAGATTTTTTCATTAATACTGCCATATATTTACAACAAATTATTGCAAATATTTTAGATTTTAAAAGTAAAAAATTTCCATCAACCTACTTGGGTATTCCTTTATTTGATAAAGGGAAAAAAAGAGCTTTGGATCTCTTTTTTGGATAGAAATAAAACTTGTTTGGTAGGTTAGAAAGATAAGTTCTTAACCACAATAGGAAGGCTACAACTCATAAAGACTACATTGCAATCTATCCCTATTTATATGAGGAGTACCAGAAGCACCTAATGTGTAAGATAGATTACCGTGGATTCATGAGGGAGGGTCCAGTCATGCCCAGTTCTTAGAAATATTCTTACCCCTAGTCCATGAGTACCTCTATGGTTTTTCTCCTAGTAGAATGGGCAAAGGGGTTGTAAAATTTTTGCATGAAAACAAAGTAGGAGATTTCTTCATTACTAAAAATTTTACCTACATCAAACTATATGGGGCCAAGATTCCTCCCAAAATGCTCCCATCATATTGCCCTCTCTCTATAGCTGCCTTAGAAATTGCCAATCAAATTGCAAAAGAGGCCAAAATGAGGATTGGTAAGAAGGTGAGAAAATTTCCTTGGTTTAATATCCCCTATAAAATGGGCACATATATTTTCAAAGGATATCCCAACTTGTTAAGGGAAATATGGAGAATGGATGAGTACAATTTCTTAAAATTTTGTTGGAAACAATATGACCCCCATGGCTATTATCGTGAAACTACATAGGACATGAAATATGCATGGGTTACTCATATGATTTACACATTTGAAGATCTCCTACAAAAAACTATTAAATAAAATAAATTCTTAAAATATGTTTGGGAGAAATTTAATATTGAGGAAAGAGCTCATACTCAAATCGATTTTCTAGGAGATTATCCTGCTGACCTAATATCATTAATAAGAAATTCAGTTGAGACTTATGCACCCATAACCCCAAACATTCACTCAAAAGAGTTTTAGGATCCAATATTGGATTCTATCAAAAATGATGCTCAACAATTAGAGATCCTCGTGGATATAGTGAATTTAGCTGAGCTAGCATCTAGGGTGGTCCAACCAACTTTGAGTAGTTCAAAGAAAATTTTAGCTTTTCATGAAGTGAGATATTTTGAGATAATGTATGTTGAATTCAAACCTCTTGAAGAAATACCAACAAACAAAGGTAAAGAAGTTTCCTCTACTTATTCTCATCAAGAATAGTCCATTGTTCAAGTATCCACCGAGAGCCAAATGTCTCAAGAAGACAAACTCAAAATGGTAATACAAAGGCCATAATTTGTGCCTAAGGCCATGATAATAGACAATAAAGAAAGAAAAATATCATCTTTTGTGTAAAATAAGATTGATAAAGTTGGAGGATTGACCACCCTCCTTAGAGAACATCAAATAAACATACCTAATACTTCTAAATATCCAGAACACAAGAAGACAAGAATTGAAGTTGGTTATGCTACAAGGAGTATAAAGAGCATTAGTCTAGTTAGAATAGAAGAAGTAATCTCCATAGATGATTTTGATGAGCAACAACTATAGGCTATGGATGAAGGAAAATATCCTAGGAGTATCTATCACACAGATAAAGAGCCAATAGCTCAAACATTAGTAGTAGAGGTTACCATCTCCACACCTCAATTACAATAAATCCAAATGAACCTACAAACAAGGGAAATGTGTATTATAGGATACATAGAAGCCATAGTGAAATCAGGAGAATAACTAAATGTTACAAGATCAAAATTTTTGCTTAAACAAAATAAATAACTTCAACTAAATTGCAGAAACTCACAGTCTAGACATCAGTCCCTCAAGTGGTCACTCAACAAGTAGAACCCCATATCATCATCAAGATATTGATTGTTCAGATTATATCACCAAATATAAGAGAGAAATGCTCAATAAAATACAAGATAAGATAGAAAGTTTGAAGGAGATATTTCATAATCTTAATATAATCAAAGGCTCTACAAAAATCATGAAGCACCTTTTGGAACATACAGAGAGCAAGGTAAGCACAATATATCCCATATTTGGATAGTTTGAAAATAATTATGAATAAATGATGAAGAACAAGTGATTTTGGGAGATGGCACAACCATGGAGTGCACTGAAGAATTCATAAAGGTATCAATATTCATAAGAGATAGAGTCGGGTGGCACAACTAGATCAAAGAAGCAATGACATGGGAGAATGAAATCAATGATGAGTTGGATGAAGTGGGATTCTCCCTTGAAGAATGTTTACAGGTGGTTGATGTTGAAGATCTTGTTATAAAATTAATTCAATATTTTAACTATGACCCAGATGATGATTCAAAGTTAGCCAAGTAGACTAATTTCCTGATAGAAATAGTTAACCACCTATGCAATTTTGCTCTAGAGAGCAAAGAATAGTCATAAACCCAAAAATTCAAAATATTACAAGATCTAAATAAGTTAAAATTTGCTAGAACCTTTTGTGACGAGGCATGGGAACTCATCAACATAATAATAAAGGACATTCAGATAGAGGAGAAGAAAAAGAAGAATGTTAAGGCAAACAATATCAGAATATCCATCGAAATGCTTAGAGTTTATGAGGCAAGGGCTATTGAAGAAGGGCAAAGTTCTGGAAAATATAAAATAAAGGAAGTCAACCAAGATACTACAAAGCCCACCCCAAAATAATACAAAGGGACAAAATAAAAAAGATAAAGACCTAGGGGTAGGTCAACCATAGGGCTTAAATGTCACACAACTGTACTCCATTTTGAGGATCTAAGATTTTGGAGCGAACAAATATTGATTTTGAAATAAAAATAGCTCACGATAGATATACTTATGTTGTAGCACACTCTTCCAATCAAGGGTAGATAATTGTGACAAAGGGAGGACTTAGATGAAGGTAGTTATAACAAAAGCAGGTCACCTTGACGCTATAAGATGAGCAACTACAACCAAAAGAAGGATCAAGTTTTGAATCACCATTTTTGCCTAGAGGTATTCTATGTGCCCTTATTTTCCCATTGTATTCCCTTTTTGTGTCTTTTATCTTCTGTCATTTTTATATCCTCCCCAGTACTATGCAATTTTTGTTAAGGAAGCATTCAGGAAACTAAGATTATTTTTAGTTACTGAATTAGAATCTTGGAGGCCTACTATTACCATATTGGAATGGAGGTTGAAGAGTTCTTGTTACATCATTTGAACAAGAATTCTAATTGTATTCATTTAAAGAGTTCTATGCCAATTTGAGCTAGGATCTCATTGTAAAATCTTTGACATTAATACAATTCCAGCTTCTTCCTTTGGGCAATTCACCATGTTCATTTTTGTATGTGTCTCTTTTATATATTAAATAATTTGAATGTGTAATTGATGCTTTCTTTAGTTGATAAACAATTGTACTTGTTATATTATTTAAATTAACATAATTGACTCAACATTCCCTTTTCCTTTCTTTTTTTATATTAATGTGTTTAAAATATTGCTACATTGGTAATGGATAAGGAACGGTCTACTGTTAGAGGTATAATCTTGGGTTTCATGTGAATCTTGGTCACCAACTTTAAATAATTTCATTTAATTTTTTGATCTGGAATGAGCATGGACATATAAAGAAATATTGTAAGCTCATCTCAGGGGTATCCTTGTCCTACTCAATATATCTAGAGTCAATTTGATAATATTTTCCTAAGTTAAAGTGGTAGATCGACCAAAGTTTGTAATACTACTTGTGATTAAGAAAATATGGTGGCATGACTCATATCAAGAGACAAGAATTTTTCACAACAGGGTCCCTCAACAAAACATTTGCCATATCCTCCAGATTTGCAAAGTTAAAAAACAAAAAATTATTAGCTAAAGCCACCATTGCTTCCTACCATAAAAGTTTCCATTTATCTCGAACCCACTTCCTTATTGTATCTAAATCCAATCTATTACCCAAAACTTTCCCGACCAAAGAATTTTTTTCTTTTTGAATCATTTTGTCATCCAAAATTTTTGGGACCTTAAGAGTAAAACCATTTTGATACCAATATGAAGATAGAATAAATCCCTCTTCTTACAAGTTTTGACCTCTCTTCAAAACTTACATCTAAGAAGTGCCTCCCTTTGACCTATCTACTACTACCAAATTTGGATCTACTGATCCTAGATCCAAAGGGTTAGAATATCTCCTATCTGTATCCTTAGGAAATTATTCTACAACAAAACCCTCACCTATCACCTTTCCTTATCCAAAATACCTGTATACCTCATCCTTTGTCCTCTAGGGCTTCCTTTGGTGAACAATCACCACCAGCATTACCTTCTTACTTAGATCAGGTTTACCCTTCTTAACAACTGTCATTACCATATTGCCAATGCATCCCACTCACAGCTAAAAAATTCTATACCTAGACAAAATGTTTTGCCTCACTAAAGCCCTAGCCCTCCATTGCTCCTCTGATATAATTTTACATAGTTAAAAAATAACTAATATTTTTTAAATTTAACAAGTTCATAGGTTGAAATCTATCAAGTGAGGATAGTGAGAATATTTGGTTGGGTTGTAATATTATTACATAGTTCATTTATATATTATAGTAACATGATTGTATTTTTATAGTCATTATGAGGTTAGTTGAAATATAATTATAACTTGACTAGATGTAATATGAGTAACATGGTTATGATAAAAAATGAGTGGGGGTATTTTATTTTAATGAGATCTTGCTTTGCTAGGGTTTTGATATTTAATGAAAGTCGTATTTGCTTAAGGTTTCCTCAAATTTTTGGGGTTTTCCATGGCCTCCAATCTCGATGGCCTAACAATTACCGTTGGTGCCATAGGAGATAAGGCAAATAAAAATGGTACCCATGGATTTTCCCAGGAAATTGCTTTTGAAAGAGATTCATGAGGTAAATTCAGTCAGCATCTTCTCGAATTTGATAATGTATGTCAATGGCTAGAATCTTTTACCTTGATTGGGTATTTTGTGGGACACATTATCAATGAAGCAACATTGCAATCTTGGGTTAGCTCAACTTAGGCTTCTCATGGAGTCAAGTTCAAGTTGATTTAAAACCTAACATAGGAATTTTTCTCTTTCAATATGCAGATGTTTCCCATGCAAAGGTAATTTATGAGCATGGGATTTGGTCCATAAGAAGCTCCTTGGTGGTCTTCTTTCCATGGACTCAATATTTTTTATTTATGAGGAAATAACCTCTAAGATCCCAAACTGGGTTGAGTTCCTTGGTCTTTCCCTCCCCTTTGACCTTTTTTGAAGCACATGGTGATAGTCTTAGGGCGTGTATTATTTGTTGAAGTTGAAAATTTTTTCAATGCTTACCCATAGAAAAGGGTTTGTGTTGATGTCGGTTTGTATAAGGACATACAAGAGGTTATCAATATATAGGTAGGGTACACCGCTATTTTACAATGAGTGGTGCATATTAACCTATCAAATACTTGCTTCAGATGTCAAGCATTAGATCATAAGGTTAATAATTTTCCACTTATTCCTTGTAATAAGTCAAAGTCAACCCTTGTGTTAAAGACTGTCTCCTCACTTGGCCAAAGAGGATGGTTGGACCATGATAGGAGGGTGCAAAAAATTGTGTGTCCCTATATCCAAAGTGTAATATCACCAACCAACAACAAAGGAGGTTGGTTTTTTAGTCCCACAATCCTAAAAAATAGTGGAAGAGCAACCAGATGTAGGGCCACCAATGATAGCCATTGAGGCTCCTCCACCTCACCAAAACCGTATCCTAACAACTAATATGACCACCAAGACAAGCTATCCTCCCACTTATCCTTATGCAATATCTTGACATTCCTACAATAATAGGTAGGAGAAAGAAGAAGGGGATAATTTACCAAAAAATGGCTCTATCCTTATTGCAACAGAGATCCATACATAATAACTTCATAGTTTCAAGGCATTGGAGTTGCTTGAACAGATATAATATGGCAAGTAATAAATGAAGATAATAACTTTTACATTTGGTCTTAGGGATCCCCCTCAAACTAATTGGACTGACTTAAAATACTCATAGGCACGCGTCGATGCACAATTTGTCAACAATTTTTTTTATCTAGGTCTCATGCATTTATAGGAACTAAAATCTGCAAAGTTTTTTGTTCTCTACAATTTCTTAAATTTTTAGTTTAGGGTTTAAAATTGTCAACTTTGCTTTAAGATCTCGATTTCCTGTGTAAGCTCCAAATATTTTGTTTTAGGTTTTGGGTGGTTTCTTAGGTTGACATCTTGGGGTATCCTTCAATACCACCCACCATATTTTTTGTGATCAGTGTAACTAATATTCTTTTTAGTAATAAAAGACACTTTTCAACTATATATAAATATATTTTGAATTTTAATTTTAAGAAATAAATTTTAAGAAAATTATGTTAAAAGTTTTATTTTTTATTAATTAATTTTATTTTAATTTGAGAAAACATAACAAAGTTGTCTAAGGTAATGATGAGCAATGATAGACAATAAGCAATTGTATAAGTATGATAATTTTTTAATTCTTTGTATTTTGATGGATATTTGAATGATAATGGAGTCCACTTAGATTCATTGAAAAAACATAATAAGAGTACACAATAATAATAATATATAAAAGGGTCTAAGGGCTTGGTTCAACGGTCAAAATGCTTATGTTGGAGTGTGGAGGCCAAGGTTCCAATCCCTCAGACCCCATAGTACCGGTGGGTGTGTTATGTCAACGTTACCGACTATGTAAAAGGTTTACCTCAATGCAATTGGAGGTTATAGTGGCGACAAGGAGTAAGATTCGAACCCACGAAGAGGTGTAGAAAATTGTAAAGTGTTACCAATTCGTCTAGTATAATATATAAATATATAGTGAGCACAATTTTATGTGGAGATTTGTAAATTTGAATTAAAATAAAGAAAATTATATGATGATTTAATGATTTGTGATAGTGTATAAAAATATCACATGATTTTAGGCGGTTTTGAGGTTAAAATATATAAAAATATATGATGATACAATGATTTGTGAGTAATGATGTTTATATAAGTAAAAATTTATAATAAAGATAAAATTATGTCATCTGTAAAGATTTTTAGGAATTATTACATCATAGATGGTGTGAATATAAATTGAGTGAAACCACTCAACACATGGTCCATAAATTCCACTAGTGGTTAAGAGTGGTTGCAATATTAGTTATGATTTGTTATGCCAATGGACATTGCATTGTATTTAAATACTCTTTACTTCATAAAGCAAATCATTGAAGCATATAAGCATTAGTAGTATTAGTGGTATCAAATCAAGACTCAATACCTTAGTGAGGAAGAGAATTAAAATCTATGTTAAGCTTTGACACAAAGAAGCTCCAAAGAGCTCTATGTTAAAAATGATCTCAAGGTAACTAACCTTGCCAAGGACCAAAATTCTTTTAAAAAATGGTCTTGCGATAAAGAATCCTTCCAAAGACCAACACCTAGTAAAAGAGGCCCCATGATAAAGAATCATACCAAATACTAAAGCAGGAGTAGCAATCTCAGGATAAAAATCTTGCCAAAGATGAACTAAAATTAATCTCCAAAAGAAAAAAGATAAGTTTTAATGCCATCTAGATGGCAATTAAAAAATAGTGTCTCAACACACCCAATTGTAAATGATCATGCATCTAAGTCCAAACCTTGGTAAGTATGGTTAGCCAGTTAGCCCATGAGAAGCACCAAGAAAAAAAATAATAAAATGACAAAGGAAGCTCTTGGTAAGGTTTTTTTTGGTACCCTCAGCCACAAGATACTCAATCACAAAGTAAGCAAGGCCAAAAATATAGTCAGAGGAAGTAACAACACCTTCAATATGTTCTTCAATGAGACTAATGAGATCTAGCATATCCCCCACATCATTTTCTAATATTTGGAATTGATCATCACTCACAAGGTGCACATGGGTATGTATGTCAAATTTTTAACCATTAATAGCTCATTCTCGATTAGTTAAAACATCATTCAAAATTAGCAAGACATTATATTTTAGGTAGAGTATACATGTTTAAACATAAATAACTATTCACCTTTCAAATGTAAGTTGTAGCTCATAAATAGATGACAAAAAATATTCACAGGCTTGTAGATAAATCAAAAGAATACAACGTTTAGATAATAAAAAAATTACACTACATCGGAGGCTACAAAATTTATTTAACAGTTCAAATTGTTAAAGTATATACACTTTGAAGGTATTCATAAATTATTTCCTATCATTTCCTATGACCAACACCATTATATAAAAAATAACAACTCAGACATCTCTTAGAAAAGCTGCATATTCAAGTATTACTTCAACATATAGATAACAGACGTTGTTTACAAATATTAGAAATCATATCTTGTTAACATTTATGGAAACTTTATCGTCTAATTTTCTATCACAAATAATGAATTTCGAGTCAATGTGGGCAAAAAAAAACTTAGGTGCATTGATTTGCAAAGCTTCCTCGAACCACTTCTTGCTTTGAAATCTATTATTACTACCACCAGTCGATCATCATTCTCTAAGTTAGGATAGGTGGTGATGATATGAAGAACATAAAACTGTTGCATTGAGGAATTTTCCATCAAACTACAAAAAAATTTCAGAGCCAAGCATTTGTACGTCCTCTTCACCATATTCATATTTTCTTTTATTCCACATAGTAGGAAGGCTCATTAGAGTCTATATTTTTTTGTTTTTTTCCTTTACTGATGCAGGTGAAAAGGAAAGGAAGAATATAATATTTTAAAGAATTAAAATATTCCAAAGAATATTTCCTAGAGGAAGAATATTCCCTCTACTTATTTTTTTGCTTGACAAGATACTGTATTCACATAATTTGAGGCATCAATAAAATTATGAGTATAGGCTTATATGTACTTGTTGGAAGGCATTTATAAGGCCAATTTAGTAGAAGAAACTTTTTTTAATGTAAATTTTTAATATGGCTAGTGGTGCACTAAATTTACTGTTGCCTAATTCCCAACTATTGTGAGGGAATAATTATGCTTCCTAGATGACCAAACTTAGAAATAAACTTGAGTTTGAATAAGTATAGGAGATTGTAAATGGGTCCATTACCAACTGTCATGACAAAGTAGATAGAAAGACCTATTTGATCATAATATTTGGTACAACTGATGAAGTACAACCATACATTCATGATTCACCCATATTTAGATATGCATGGGATAAACTACATATAGAGTTTAATACAAGGAATAAGAACCAATGTCTCTTTCTCCAAAATCAACTTCATTGCTTGAAAATGCATAATGTAGAAAAACTCGAGTCCCTCTTAAGGATAATTGTATAACTATGAGCATCACTAGAAGCCCAAGGAGAAAAGGTATCTAATGATACACTTGTTCCAATTATCTTGAGATATCTCCCTTCTCAATATAATGTATTTATAACAAATTTGAATGCCACTGAATAAACACCAACATTTAAAAAGTTGGTGAACATACTTCAAAAAATAGAGGCCTCTCATATAACACAAGAATAAGATCATGTTATTTTTATGAATAAAAAAGGGAAGTAGTCAATCAAAAGAGGTATAAGACCTCAACAATGCTTCCAAAAATAAAGAAACAATTCTCACACGTATGGGTATTAAAAACTAAACAATCATTAATGAATGCAAATTGGAAAACAATGTATCAACAATATTTCCAAATATGGTCACTCTCAAAATGAAGAACATGTATTTGTTGTGCATGCTTAATTAAGTTAGCGCAATGATGTTTGGTATGTCGATTCTGGAGCAACCAAAAATGACTAGTCAAAAATATTGGTTCCATAATCTAGATTATTCCAGTCATATAGGAAAGGTCTCTCTAGGTTCTAACACATCCTATGACATAAAAGTCATAGGTGATGTCAAATTGAAACTTGGATCACACACATGCAATAACAAAAAATTCTTATATGTGCCAAGACTCACCAAGAATATACTCTATGTCAATCAATTACTTGACCACAACTTGAAGATTTAGTTTAACAAGTGATAGGGATCCAAGGCATGTCTCATTCGTAAAAAACTAAGAATTCCAAGATTATTACATATGACAAAGGAATCAAAAAAATGTTTGAGCTTCACATAGTTCATAATGACAAGATGACTTTGATAGTCAACTCTGATATATCTACATTATTGTAGCATTGATGATACAATCGTCTAAGTTTTTGTGATCTTATTGCACTACAAAATAAAAATATGGTCAAAGAGATTCCTTCATTGAATTAATCCATGCAAAATTTCCCTGCTTAGCTAGAAAGCAACATTGATCTCCATTGAATTCTTTATAATATCGAGCCAAATGACCTATCAATTTGATCCATATCGATCTTTATGGACCCATGGCTTCAAGTTATAATGGATCCATATATTTTTATCTATTTGTTGATGTTCATACTCACAAAATGTGGGTATATTTTTTCTAGAACAAATATGAAGCCTTTTACCATTTCAAATAATTTAAGACTCAAGTTGATACTTTCATAGGAAAATGAATCCATGTCCTTAGCCAAGATTGAGAAGGTAAGTTTACTATTAATGAATTTTTAGCCTTTTTGAATAAACATGAAATTTATCAATAGTTGACAGTCACCTCCACACCACAATAAAATGGTATTATAGTATGCAAAAATAGAACCATCATGGAAATGGTTTGGTGTATGTTGAAATATTCTCAACTTATACATTGCTTTTGGGTAGAAGCAGTACATACAACAATCTACTTACTCAATCGTGCCCCACTGCATCACTTAAACATATTAATCTAGAAGAAGCATGGACCAAACATAAGCCATTGATCTCTCATATTTTTTATATTAGGATGTATAGCATTTATGCACATCCCAAAGGAGAAGAGACAAAAATTGGATGAAAAATCTCATTGATGCATTCTATTAGGCTATAATGATGAATCAAAACCCTAGAGATTATTTGATCTATCTACACAAAAATTATATACTAGTCATGATGTCAACTATAACAAAGAAGAAAAATCATTCTCAATTCTAGTAATGCTCGAAAGTAATCCCTGTGAGTGTGGTCTACCGACAAGGACGTAGCTTGAATTATCGATGATGTGACACGGGTTCAATCCCCATGGTGGATGTGTATAAGAAGTATTACTTAAAAAATGCTTGAAAGTAATGAATATGAAGAATTTTTTAGTAAGGAAATTCCCAAAGATAACAATGATGAAGACAATAATGAATATGTGGACCGATCTACTCTACCACATCACACATAAAAAATATCCAAGTGGTATATTAGCACAATATGAACCTTAGGGATAGATGCAGCCCTAGACACATATACCACATGACCAAGAACATGATGTATGACTTGAAATATGATCCTAATAAGTATAATTGAACCATCCACAATATAGGAAACTCTTTAGTTTAATTCCTATAAAAATATTATGAGTAATGAATATCAAGCATTAATGAAGAACATGAATTGAGAGCTTGTTGGTCTTCCACCATGGAAGAAGGCTATTGGATGCAAATGAATATTTAAAATTAAATATAAATAAAATGATAGTATTGACAAACACAAGACACAAAAAGAAGGTATAAACTATGAAGAAACATTTGCACCTACAACAAAGATAAAATTCATTATATGGACATGAAAGTGCCTTCCTCAATGGGACTCAGAAGAATAAGTCTGCATGACTCAACCAAAGGAATTCATCATACATGAATAAGAAACAAAGGTATGTAAATTGATCAAATCTATCTATGGTCTCAAATAGGCCCCTCAAGCATGGTATATGAAAATAGATGAACATTTTGGAAAGCATGGTTTTAAGAGAAATCTATATGATCCAAGTTTTTATCAAATATCAAGGGGGGAAGTTGTAATCAATAATGTATACGTGGATTATTTGGTCATCATAAAGAGACAAAAGAATGATTCTAGCAATAAAGGAATGTTTGAAATACTTTGACATGACCAACCTTAGGATATTGCACTTTTATCTAGGATTAGAAGTATGGCAGACCCATCACCACATATTTGTCTCACAAAGCAAATATGTCAAGACTCTTCTTAAGAAGTATCATATGAATGATTGTAAACCTATGACAACTTCTATGGAATTAGGGCTATAACTCTCAAATTTGATTTCTTTCCTCTAGTAAATACAACTATCAATCACTAGTTTATTGGAAGTCTCATCTACCTAACTTATAATGGATATATCAATTTTATAGTTAGCTACATTTCATAGTTCATGTAAGAACCAAAAATTATATATTGGAAGGTAGTAAAAGGGCTTTAAGATATGTACAAGTATTGTTGAGTATGATATAGAATTTAAGAAGAGTGATTAGTTCCTCTTAATTGGTTACATAGATGTAGATTATGCAAGATGTATGGATGATAAAAAATCCACCTCTAGATACATATTCTTTCTAGGATCTACACCTATATCATGAGGAAGCAAGAAACAACAAACAATTCCTTGATCTTCAACCAAAGTAGAATATTATGTAGTAGTAGGAGTTTTTTGTGAGACAATATGGTTAAAACATGTGCTAGCAAGTATGGTGTACTATAAAGTAAACCAACAACCATGTATTGTGATAACCAAGGAGTACTAAAACTTGTTTGTAATCTAGTGTTCCATGAGCAAACTAAGCACATTGAAATTCAATGCCACTTCATATATGAACATGTTCAACAACACAACATTCAAATCAAATTTTGTCCTAGTTAAGAGCAACATGTAAACATATTCACGAAGCCATTTGGATAAATCAAATTTGAAGAATTTTGAAATTTCATCTCCAAGAAACTCTAGACTATGATATGTTGTAATCACAATGACACTGAGAGGGGGGGTGAATCAGTGTGTTCCTTTTAAAATACTTCTAAAACAATTAGTCTTAAATCTAGCAGCAGATTAAAACTGATAAATGAAATACCAAGAAAGCATCACACATAACACAACATTTTAACGAGGTTCACCAATGTGGCTACTCCTCAAAAAGACTGCTTGGACTACCATCCAAATCCAGTCAATGTAAAGCTACAACTTTACATAATCCTTTACCAACACCAACTGGAAGGAGCACCAACCCCTTAACTTTATCTGCTTCAACAGAATGGAGCACCAACTCCTATTTTACCAGCACCCTCCTGGAAAGAGGCACCAACCCCTTAATTTGCCAGCACCAACTGGACAATTTGTTTACCGACACCAACTGGAAAGAGGCACCAACCCCTTAATTTTCCAGCACCAGCTGGACTTCAATATTGAATAAAAAATGTTTGACATATACCTTTGTTATTGCAAGACTCTAACTGGTCTACATCACCTTTGCAATCTCTGTGCACTCTGCTCTCTCTTGCGCAATCACTTCACACAGTCTGCTGCACTGCTACAGCCAGACTTTGCAATCAACTTTGCCCTTCGCGCTTCTCTGCACACTCTGCTTTCTCTGCACACACGCTTCGCACACTCTGTGTCGTTTCACATTCTGCTCTCTGCTCAACACAAACTTCACTTTCACAAACACTATGCTCGCATTCGCACTTTATCTTAACACCCCACTCTTCAAACTCGAAGTACCCTTGCTTTTATAGAAGAAGTTTTAGGAACAAACCCTAAAAGAACGTCGGTTGAGAAACCCTAGAATTTGTCAGCTGCCAAACCCTAAAATCCATCGGCCCAGATTTAACTTTGTCGGCCTCAAACTCTTCTTCCACCTTCGTCACTTTCCTGTAGCTTATTGCCGCGAAATAGTAACATGTCGGCCCTTTTAATTTAATTTAATATTTTAATTTAAATTTTAAATAAAATAAAATTTAAACTAAATATTTAAAATTAAATATCTTCATCACCGGGGCATCTTTTTCAACGAAACGAAGAGCCAACTTGGGTTTTAAGAAAAACCCATTTCAAATCTGTTATCCATGGTTTTAAATAAAACTTTTTATTTTGACTGCCTTGGTTTTCACAAAAAACCTTTAAAATTTAAACTAAATATTTAAAATTAAATATCTTCATCATCGGGGCATCTTTTTCAACGAAACGAAGAGCCAACTTGGGTTTTAAGAAAAACCCATTTCAAATCTGTTATCCATGGTTTTAAATAAAACTTTTTATTTTGACTGCCTTGGTTTTCACAAAAAACCTTTCCGCTTCTTGACATCTCGGGTTCCGAAGACTTCTTCTTCTCATTCTGAATTATGTTTTCGTTTATGTGCATCTATCATTTAAGGACTCATGATCTGACTAACTTCTGAACTTTATCCTCTGCATCTGAGTGACTTCTGAACTACCTGTCCATTGCATCATTAGATCTAACTGACTGTATTGACAACAATGACAATCCTCCTGCAACACCTTGCTCAACACTGAACTCCTATCCATTGTACTTTGGCTGCACCTTGTTGTTCAATAAACTCTTGTCCATTGCATCAATAAATCTGTCTAACTGTGTTGACAACAATGACAATACTATTTGCTGCACTTTGCTCAACAATCTCCCCCTTTGGAATTGTTGGCAACACATGTGCAATTTTCTCGTAAATCTTCTCCCCCTTTGACAATAATACCAAAGGGCTGCTGCAGACTCCCCCTGAGTCTATGCACAATATTCTTAGACACAAATTATTACAATTAGCAAATATTCCAAGCATGAACAAGAAGAAAAACAAGTACACAAATGCTCCCCCTGAGTCCAAGACCACTTCATTTCACTGATTGACAACATCATGATAAGCATAATAGGCATCAATAAAATCAACAATGTGAATAGCGGCAATAACCAGTGAATGACACCATCACCGTCAACTTCACCAATATAACATGTGTAAGAACATGACTGAACCACTGTCTTCTGTGCAACTACCCTCTGTTGCTTTGCAAACTCAAACTTGTCCACTGTTAGTGAAGGCATACAATAATCTTATATAGCCAAATTTTTGTTCTGCAATGCCAACAACATCTGCATACAACTTCACCATGCATCTTGGATATATTCTCAACAAGCTTGAACCCAATGACAGCCACTTTCAACTCTGTGCAAGTACCAAACACTGTACCACAGCACAACCAACATCTTTTCTCAACCAATTAGGGCTTTGGCAACAATGCTTATAGACAAGGTTTAACCAACGTCATTCAACTCAAGATTAACCTTGAAGCATTCAACCAATCACTACATGAAAAGGAAACTAGTAGACATCCTTTTCCTTCCAAAGGTATTTGAACAAGATAGCCACCAACATAAATCACCAAGGCAAAGAATAACTTGCTCAAATCAAACTCAATGGAGTAAGTCCAAATCATGTATCAAGAAAAGCATTAACTTGATCAAAACAACCACTATGAAAGCAACTCAACTATTCATCACCAGGCTGGAAATCATCTGGCTGCTCAAAAAAACTTTTTCTTCAATCTTCCCATTCAACATGCTGATTTCACTTTTGTCAATAGAATTGACAAGTGACTCACATCTGTACCAATTTTTGTCCAACACTGCAATTTTACTGCCAAATCTTACTTTCAACTATGCATGTCGGAAGAAGACATTTTGTCAAACACTTTATGGCCAACCGTAGTGCACCTTACTCAGCCTCAAGCTTCTTATCCTTGGACTGGCATTAAATCAATAGTTAAAACAAAACTATATGTGAATTAAATATATTCACCAAGGTGTCATGAAAGATCTGGCAATCTTCACATCAAAGAGTAAAAACAAATACATGCTGCTCGAAACACAAATACACAACTAGGGCAAGCATTCTTTCGTTGAGCAAATTATCTGGACTATTATGATTCATAATTTTGAACAGTGGTATTAAGAATCATCAACAGTACAACGGTGACATATCTCAAAACTACCAATGGTGACAACTCTCAAATTAAACACCACACTTCACGGCATTTCCACAAACCACTATATAAACTGAAAAACACACTTTAACACTATACAACATTAACCCGACTGCTTACCTTTCATCCTCAGATACCTAGACAAATACATAGGAGCATTAAAATAAAATTTTAATATTGCTCCTCCTGAGGATGTGCCACCTGGAGTTGCTTAGAGCAATGGCAGAGTAGCCTCCTTCAGTCCAAGGAGACACAATTTCCTTTCTTCTGTCTTTCTCCAGACTTTCCTGAACTTGGGCTTGGGTTTTTCAACAACATCCCTATTTTGCTCCTGTTCGTGAACTTGAACATTTCTCTTGTGGGGTTGTCTCTTGTGCATTCTTGATGGATGATTATTTTCTTTTCTTTTATGCACATGATATGTTCCTTGTCGGTGTTGTCCTCTTTGTGTCTGATGAAATCTAGGGTTTTGCCTTAGATTAGATATAGAAGTGCTTGGACAGAACCTTGCTATGTGCCCTTGACCGTTGCATTTAAAACATTGCACATGTTTTATTCCCTGTCTGTATTGCATTCTATGTGTATGATGAAATCTATGGTATTGCCTTAGATTGGATACAGAAGTGCTTGAACAAAACTTTGCTATGTGCCCATGGCCATTACATTTAAAACATTGCACAGGGTGTTCACTCAAAAAAATAGAAGTATTTTTATCGGCATAACTCTTTGATCTATTGTTCGGTCCACAATAAATTGCCTTGTGACCAAAGTGGTTGCATTTAGAACAATAGCCATAAAAAGCATTATTATTAAAAGAGTGAGAGTGAGAGAACCTCTTTTGCTTGTGGTTGCTTTCTTTGTAGATCTTCTTTGATATTTTCTTCCTTTTGAGGATTCGACTTGAGACTTTTCTTGTTTCAATCCTTCAACCGAGGACTTCTTCTTCTCTGCATATTTGGAGGATGAAGGTTGTTCGGCTTCATATCCAAGACCAAACTTAGTTGTGGAGCTTCTTTGTTGATTTATCATTGTATCTAGCAACTCTGTGCTCTTCTCAAATTTGAGATTTATATTGGCCTCTTTTAGTTGTTTCTTCAATGAAACAATCTCTTCTTCTTGTTGGCAGCATACAGTCTCTTTCTCATTGATCTGAGACCTAAGAATATCTTCAATCCTTTTGTTATGTTCTACTTGCAGCTTTAGATCAACAATAACCTGTTTATATTCCTCTTCAATTGTGTTGTATACATCATTCTTATTATCCAACTGTGTCTTTAAGGCTTCTTCTGATTTCTTGGCCTTTTGAACTTGTAGGAAGAGATCTTCAATCTCATCCTCATATTCTTCTAATTTCTTGGACAGTATTTTGTTCTTTTTGTTTTCTATTCTCCACTCTTCAAGAGCGAGATATCAACTCTCCTTCAAAATCTACTTCAGCCTCAAGATTTTCATCACAAACTTCAGGATTCACTTCTTCTACCTTTTTCGGTTCAAATTTCTCTTCTACGGGAACCGAAGCCGAGCTGGGATGCCTTTTTGGATGAGGATCTATTCTTCTTAGCCATTGTGTACTAATCCAAGATCAACCCTGACTGATTTAGCCAAAATTGGGAACTTGGCTCTGATACCAATTGTTGTAATCACAATGACACTGAGAGGGGGGGTGAATCAGTGTGTTCCTTTTAAAATACTTCTAAAACAATTAGTCTTAAATCCAGCAGCAGATTAAAACTGATAAATGAAATACCAAGAAAGCATCACACATAACACAACATTTTAACGAGGTTCACCAATGTGGCTACTCCTCAAAAATACTGCTTGGACTACCATCCAAATCCAGTCAATGTAAAGCTACAACTTTACATAATCCTTTACCAGCACCAACCTGGAAGGAGCACCAACCCCTTAACTTTATCTGCTTCAACAGAATGGAGCACCAACTCCTATTTTACCGGCACCCTACTGGAAAGAGGCACCAACCCCTTAATTTTCCAGCACCAAGCTGGACAATTTGTTTACCGACACCAAGCTGGAAAGAGGCACCAACCCCTTAATTTGCCGGCACCAACTGGACTTCAATATTGAATAAAAAATGTTTGACATATACCTTTGTTATTGCAAGACTCTAAGTGGTCTACATCACCTTTGCAATCTCTGTGCACTCTGCTCTCTCTTGCGCAATCACTTCACACAGTCTGCTGCCTTGCTACAGCCAGACTTTGCAATCAACTTTGCCCTTCGCGCTTCTCTGCACACTCTGCTTTCTCTGCACACACGCTTCGCACACTCTGTGTCGTTTCACATTCTGCTCTCTGCTCAACACAAACTTCACTTTCACAAACACTATGCTCGCATTCGCACTTTATCTTAACACCCCACTCTTCAAACTCGAAGTACCCTTGCTTTTATAGAAGAAGTTTTAGGAACAAACCCTAAAAGAACGTCGGTTGAGAAACCCTAGAATTTGTCAGCTGCCAAACCCTAAAATCCATCGGCCCAGATTTAACTTTGTCGGCCTCAAACTCTTCTTCCACCTTCGTCACTTTCCTGTAGCTTATTGCCGCGAAATAGTAACATGTCGGCCCTTTTAATTTAATTTAATATTTTAATTTAAATTTTAAATAAAATAAAATTTAAACTAAATATTTAAAATTAAATATCTTCATCACAGGGGCATCTTTTTCAACGAAACGAAGAGCCAACTTGGGTTTTAAGAAAAACCCATTTCAAATCTATTATCCATGGTTTTAAATAAAACTTTTTATTTTGACTACCTTGGTTTTCACAAAAAACCTTTAAAATTTAAACTAAATATTTAAAATTAAATATCTTCATCATCGGGGCATCTTTTTCAACGAAACGAAGAGCCAACTTGGGTTTTAAGAAAAACCCATTTCAAATCTGTTATCCATGGTTTTAAATAAAACTTTTTATTTTGACTGCCTTGGTTTTCACAAAAAACCTTTCCGCTTCTTGACATCTCAGGTTATGAAGACTTCTTCTTCTCATTCTGAATTATGTTTTCTATTTATGTGCATCTATCATTTAAGGACTCATGATCTGACTAACTTCTGAACTTTATCCTCTGCATCTGAGTGACTTCTGAACTATCTGTCCATTGCATCATTAGATCTAACTGACTGTATTGACAACAATGACAATCCTCCTGCAACACCTTGCTCAACACTGAACTCCTATCCATTGTACTTTGGCTGCACCTTGTTGTTCAATAAACTCTTGTCCATTGCATCAATAAATCTATCTGACTGTGTTGACAACAATGACAATACTATTTGCTGCACTTTGCTCAACATGCTATAATAAGGGGGGAATGTTAGGAATCATCACATCATAGATGACATGAATGTGTTAGAGGTATTACATTATTTTATCCCATTGTAAATATTTAGATTAGGATGTGAGTTTGATATTTGTGTATATAGTATGTGTCAAGTTAGTAGGTGTGAGCATGTGTCATGTAATTAAGTGTGTGAGGTGTTTAGTTAGCAAGTGAAGAGTTATGAGTGTGAAGTGTCAAGTTTAGAAGTAGGGAGTTATGTGTAATCATGAGAGACTTTATATTTATGTAATATGTGAGATTTATTATGTAAGAGAGGAATGTGAAGAGTTTTTTCTCCTGTGAGTTTGAAGAGAAAAAATATCAAGTCATGTAATGTGAAGGGTCTCATGTATCTTTATATTGAAGATAAATCCATGTAAAACATAACTCAAATATGCTTTGTTTTATGCATTAGTTGAGTTTTTTAATAAAATTTCAATGTGATTTATGTGATATTGATGTTCATTTGATATGTGCATGATATTGATATTATTGATATGATCATGTGATTGAATCCTATGAAATACATAGGCCATATAAAAATATTTGCAACTATGATTCTTTCATCTCTATTTTTTACTACAAAAATGCATTAAAATAAATGTAATTTTTTAAATTTCCATGAAGAGTAGAATACATTCTTATAACATAAAAATTAGTACCTTGTAATAATAAGATTCATAACCTTCAAATAATGGTTCAAATTTTAAGTATTCACAATGAGATTTGGCTCCCTCCTCCACTATCGCCCCTCCTCATAAAGTCCAATTGCTAAAAAAATATCGCATTCCCCTCCTCAAATCCCTAATATAAGTACTCAACACTTTTTCCAAAAAATCCTAAGTCCAAAACAAACTATTCTATTTATCCATGATAGTTCGAATATCACCCTATGCTATTAGTTTCATACGAAGATTAAAATACACCACATTCAATGTTTGGTAGTATGAACTATCTCTCTCAAGTTTCTATACCATGAACATAGCAACACATTATAAGTATGACCACATTGAAGGTTTAAAATAAAAGTTCAAATAAATTCACTCCATTTCAATATAACTAAAATGATTGTACATCTAAATTAGGCATGCAATAATTAACTATATACCATTCAAAAAATATTCTTTAACCATGTTCAAACAAAGAGATTTCAAACAATCATGACATTGATGCAACCCAACCAAACTTTATGCATCACTTAATCATGTCAATAATGAAATATAATATGCAATTGTGGTGAGTGTTCATGCATGTGCATGTGTGTGATGTCCCTTTTCTATGATATTGTTCAACATCTACCTCCTTCTCCCCAATTATATCTACCCTTGTGCAATCAAGTTGAGGAAGGACCTATCATCACTCATATCACAAATATATATTTAGTTCTTTTCATATCCTAAAATCATTACATCATTTTTTTAATAATTAGAAAGCAATTAATTTCTATATCATATTTTTTGTTATTTTAAAAATTAAGGACCTCACAATTAATTGCCATAAGAAATGTATCCTACTAAGCAAACAAGGTGACTCATCATTACCACATTTCATGACACATTAAAATAAAATGCAATAAAAAGCTTTATAAAACTAAGTCATGACACAATGAAATACTATTTTATATTATAATAACAAAACATACCATCATAGTCCACCTTATCATGACTATGTCCATTACAATGTGGACATTTAAGCTTTGAGCATCCTCGTATAGTTGTAATACATTACTATTGTTCCAAGATATATTGGATAGATATTATTTAGTGTTTTTAATTGGTTATATGAGATTAAAAGAGGTGTCATTTATTACAATATTGATCACATTACCATGGTATTTCAATAAATCACATAGTTGTACTACACATGCTATATTATTGTCATCATACCCATGAGAATTGAACCCTAGTGGGCTCCTGCTATTATATAATATAACTTTAATAAGTTACATGTGGATTTTATCAATGACCAGGCCCATCAAAATATTATATTGTTTATAAGGTTAATTAGATCATTGTCATGTCTTTCAAAGTAGTAATTTTCCTATATGAAATCCTTAGTATCATTTTTATTTGGAGGTGAATCTTCCTTGGTTAATTGCATTCTAAAGTTTGAATTTTGCCAAGACAAAAATCAACATTGCAATTGAATAATTTATCTTTTATTATATATTGTTATCTATAGATATGTTTCCATTTCCAAGATATTCTTTCCAACAATAATTGATGGACACAAAAAATAATAGTATTGTTCATCCAACCCCACTTCCTTTTTTACAACATAAATACTAATTGTAAATCTCCCTCAATTGAAATATATCTCGGTCTTTTTTTATAACTATATTGATCCCTATAAGAAGCAGCCTAACATATTCATAGTTGTTTAATGAGTTTTCATATACTTTCGAGGAGGTGAGAAAATATTTGCCTTCATTATCCATTAAAAATCACCTCTTCTAGCTTTTCTACTTTTTTCTTTGGAAGCAACATCATAATTAAATTTGATGAACCCAACCTCTAAACATTTCCATCTTTTCATGAATCAATTTAAATCCTTTGCACTAGCACCATACTTGTAATATAAAAAAGAAAATAACTCAAATCCAAATTGGATGTTATTTTAAAATTTATTTTTGAAGTTCTATTATTTCTTTCGAGCCATAAATTCTAACAAATATTGGATCAAAAAATACTTCACATAATGCTTAGTGTTTTAGTTTTGAAATTAGTTATTTAATATTTAATCAATTCTAGTAATGTCATACTATTACACAATCTTATCAATATAATAAATTGCATTGTAAAGGTTGTTCTTGTTGTTAGTTCCTTTTAAAAAAAAAGTCAATTATAGAAACCTAGCAGTTTGAGGAAGATGGAGAATATCTTTGATAGAAAGGAAAATATGGGCATGCTCTAATTAACTTATTAGAAATGTAATGTTTTGTTTTTGTAATGGGAGTGTCCCCCAATAGAAGCCACACATAGCTTATCAATTTTTTTTTGCATTAATCTAAAAAATATATTTAAATTTATTTATAAGTACCCATAAATAACATATTCTGTATGGGATCATAGTAGCTCATGAAGTTATGCATTCAATAGCTTCAAGTTAAGAGAAAGCAATGATCTTAAAACTTGATATGAGTAAAGCCTATGATAGGGTTAAATGGGATTTTATTTTTACAATATTAGAAAAGTTTGGATTTGGGAAGAAATGGGTTAGATGGATTAAATCTTGTGTCTCTACAGTTTCATATTCGGTGTTGGTCAATGGGTTAGTAACAAAATTATTTAAATCCAAGAGAGGTATTAGATAGGGAGATCCTCTATCACCATATTTGTTCATTATTATGGCATAGGTTTTGGGTAGGAACTTGAAGAAGGCTAACAAATATGGACTTATAAGTGGACTTAAGGCTAGTAATAACATTGATAACATCATCCATCAACGGTTTGTAGATGATACAATCCTTTTTGGGAGGGCAAGGATAAACAAGGTAAGATATTTGAATAGCTTATTAAAGGAATATGAAAGAGCATCAAGGCAAAAAATTAATAGGACAAAGTACAAAATTTACTTCCTAAAAACCCCAGCTAAAATCAAAGTATAGATATTCAGGTTACTTTCAATGGAGGTAAATTTACCAACAAATTATCTATGGATGCCCTTATTTGAGGGGAGAATGAGGATATAATTATGGAATCCAATTTATTTCAATTCAAAATAAACTACCAATATGGAAAGGTAGATGGTTATTGTTAGTAGGAAGAGTGAAACTAATTAAATCAGTCTTACAAGCCATTTCAATGTATTATATGTCCTTGTATACTATGCCAAAATTGATAGAAAATAGCTTAATCTATATTATGCGATCATTTTTGTGGTCATGATTACATGATAAAATGAAATTTCCTTTGGTGAAATGAAGCAAGGTGTGTGATGATAATGTAGACACCCAAAAAGTGTTATTTTGAAGCTCCTCTTCCAAGCATTTTTTAAATTTGCCATTTCAATGTATTATATGTCCTTGTATACTATGCCAAAATTGATAGAAAATAGCTTAATCTATATTATGCGATCATTTTTGTGGTCATGATTACATGATAAAAGGAAATTTCCTTTGGTGAAATGGAGCAAGGTGTGTGATGATAATGTAGACAACCCAAAAGTGTTATTTTGAAGCTCCTCTTCCAAGCATTTTTTAAATTTACCAAATCCTTCATAAATTTCTCCCAAATCCCTCTAAATTCCTTTAGTTCTTCTCTAATTCCTCTTAAATCTGCTAAATCCCTCAATTTCCTCTTAATCTCTCCCTTTTCTCTCTCATTCTCTTTAGCTCCCTCTAATTCCTTCCCAAATTCCTCTAAAATTCTCTAGTTCTCCTTTATTTCCCTAAATTTTTCTCTAATCCTCTCTTATTTTCCTCTAATTTCTCTATAATCCTTCTAATCCTCTCGAGTTTCCTTTAGTTCCTTTTTAATTAGCCTCTAATTCTTCAAATCCTTTCAAAATTCCTCTAAATTTCTCTTAAATTTTCTAATTCCCCCTTATATTTTCTAATTCCTCCCTAAAATCTTCTAATTTCCTCTTAATCCTCCTTAGTCTTCCCCTAATTTCCCTCTAATTTCTTTAGCTTCTCCTAATTTCTTTAATTTTTACTAATTCCTATCTAACCCCTCTATTTTCTTCTAATTCCCCTTAGTCTCCCTACTTCTAATTTGTTCTTAATTTTCCTAGTCCTTCTTAATTATTCTAAACCCTTCTTGTTGCTTCAAATCCTCCTTTTTTTTCAAGAATTTTCCTTTAAAAACCCCATAATTCTCATTTTCCCTAATTAAACCCTTGGTTAAGCACCTCATCATGACCTAATCCTTAACCAAATACCAAGGAATGCACAATGAATTTTTAATTCTAAACCAAATCTCCCTCAAAATCTGCATAATATAGTTTAGCCTCCCATCTGCCTAATTAACCCTCTAATTAAGTCTTCAACCCCTCAAGCCCCATGCAAAATCCAAAGAAAGAGCACATTTAATTGATTAAATCCCAAAGCAAATCCTAAAATCCCTGGGAAATCCTCTAGAAGTCTCCACCAATTAATTCATAAAATGTCCTAACCTTTCCCTCCCCTTTTGAGTGAATTAAAAATTCATTTAAAAAATGCAAAAGTCAACCTTCCATAAATAGTCTCATTAAAATTCACATGTGCATCCCCTAGCCAGGTAGCATTTTAGGAATTTTAAATTCCCCCACCTTAGCCCATGTGCATTTTAAAAATAATTTTAAATTCCTTCTCTCCACCCAAGCACCCCTCTCCTAAGGCCCATTTATGACACTTGGGTGGGTGAGATATCTCTCCACCCAAGGTCATTTATGGAGGACGGTGCACATTCCTCCACATAAAATTTCTTAAAATTTCTTATTCACCTACCCCTACCACTTAGATGTCCTAATGCCAAGTCAATTCTTTGTCATCCTACCCCTCCTTTGAAATCTCTATAAATACCCTTCCTTTTTCTTTCCATCTAAGAGAACACTTAGTCACCTAGGCAAAAATTTATCCAATCTTTTCTAGTTATCTCCATTGTGCACCTTGCCACCACCTATAACCATCAATTTTCACACATCCAAAAACAACCATGGAAATGGAGATGATTCCTCACATGCTAACACCTTCCTTTTGAAGTTGTGCACACACGGAGCCTTATTTCAACCTCAGACTATAGTTGTAGGCTCATCATGACCCTGGAGAGACCTCCATAAAGTTTCATCAGCATCTAAGTAGTAGACGTCTCGATCATCTCACCCAATATTGTCATATACCAAGGACCAAATTATAGTAGGCTTCAACCACCGATAGGGAGTTAAGGTAAAATATCGATATATTTTCATATTTACAACCTTTTGTAGATTTTCTAAATCATTTAAGCACATTAAATTTTTTTTGTTTAAAACTTCCTTGACATGGGTCCAACTAAGGTAGATCCTCTTTTGTTTTACTTATTTGTTGTTTCCATCTCTGTACAAATACTTCTAAGGTGTAGGCATTTTAGAGCTAAAGGTAGTAAAGGAGGGTCCAAGAACACCCCTCTATATTTTGACTATAGCTAGAGATAGTTTTGTTAAGCACCATTAGTTATATTGTTAATTGCATAAAAAGAGTTCCTCAAACATTGAGGAACCTATGTTGTAAGCCCTTAGAGGACATTTATGTAAAGGGGAAAGGAAAAATTTGTAATAAAATATTATATTTCTTTTGTGTACATGCATGGTGTCTTTCTCTTACTACAAAATGACAAAATGGTGATCACGGTGGGACCCTTCCCTTGACCCCAATTTTATTTTCCATTACCTTGTTTTAGGTAGAAGTGTTCTTCATAATATTTTTGTCTTTAGTTTTGGTTTACGTCTTGTGTGGAAATTTATTTTTAAATTTCGTATGCTTTTCTACTAACTTGTTTCTCTTTGTCTATGTCACAAGGAATAAGATACTCTTAGAATTGTTGGGAGATTGGGTGGACTAAGATCCATCAAGAAAAATTATTGCTATTGCCCTCAAAGCCTCACTGTCTCACCTGATGAGGCCAAGAATTACCTCATTCATGACATGTTTTGAATGTATTATATATTAGTGTTTGCATGATTAAAATGTTTAGGAGCATATTACCTTGTTTTAACAGTTTTCTGCATTTTTTGCACTATTTTTGTTTGAATATTTAGTGAATAAAATGTGTAATTTAAGTAGCATAATGATGTATGCTAAGGTATATCCCTCCATAATGGTATTTAAATGATTTTTCCACTTTATAATTGGTTTGAATTGCAAAAGAGCGCCAAATTCCTGTGATTGTGCAGCAAATATGGAAAATGCAGAAATTAGCCATACAAATTCCAGCCAACTGCCAATGAATGGCATGGCTTGGAATTTGTCAACCAAAGCATGTGAAACCTATTGGAATCATATTTTGAGGGATAGGGCAGACATCCTATCCACTTTTTTGGCCATTTTTATCGCACCTGAGCATAAATAAGTTGCACGATCGGACATTTCGAAGAAGCTTCGGAATGAGGGGAAAAGAAGCTAGTTTTAGCCAAACGGAGGATATAGCACCCAATTCGGTAGGGAAAGGATATTTTGATATGGATACAGGTGTACAAGACTATTTCTAACCTCCTCCAACTCACTCCCACCACTGGAGATGCATCCCAAGGACCAATGAATGTCATTGCAGTAGTTTCTATCCTAATTTAGAATAGGTCAGTTTCAAAATTGTTAGCAAATCACTGATAAGCAACAACACAACTGATATTGAGCACGAGATAAATGTAATAGAGTAGTATAAATAATAGATATCCCTTATTGGTTGAGCTAGTAGATGTTAACAGGTGATAGCTAATAGGAAATAGAGGTTGTAACATATTTGCAGCCAATAGCAAGATTTTCTTGTAGTATTGTAATGTATTGTTTCAGTCAATAAAAGTGCAGTCTTTTTCAGTCAACTTTTGTTCATGAGTGAGTGTGAATTCTAAGTAGTTAGAAGCACTTTCCCACCTTCTTCTAGATCAGGAAGCAAGGGCCACTTTCAAGCCTAGAAGGAGGGCTAACTGGTGATAGGTTCTTCTGATAAACTTTGTTGCAACAGATTTAGTAGGATGCTTGTCCATTGTCATTTCTTGTTGATTACTAACCCTTGTTTTGAATCAATGTGATGTCTTCATGTTTTTAGTTATGTTTTTATGTAGCAATTGTGTGTGTCAGTGACTAAGTAGCATAGACCAGTGATTCCTCTATTTTCCCCTATTTTTCATGTTTTAGCAATTTTTATCAAGTCTTTTAGCAACTTTCATTTTATTGTCAGCCACTGCAGTAGAAGCCTGACAACCTCCTGCAGTAGGAACTGACAGTTATTTTTAGCATGTGTGTTTCCTTTTCAAGCAACATTTCAATTATATCATTTCAATTCTACAAGTGTAAACTAGGTTTCAATTCAACAACATTTACATTCTTGCAATTTCATTTCTTGCAACTATAGTTAGGTTTCAATTTTAGGTCTTAGAAGTAGTTTTCAATTCTTGCAAGTAATTAGTTTCATTTCATGCAAAATAGGATTAGAAGTGACCTAAAACCCCCAACAAAACCTGTTTCACCAATAAAATCTTGTTGTCTAAATGAGTTGATCTCCAACCTGCTTAAACCTTCTCTCGTATATAGCCTTGGACACCGCCCTAGATTGACAAATCATAAATATTAAATGATGCTATTAATGACACACATCATTTTTGGCACCGTTGTCAGGGAAAGGTGTTGTTAGAAGATGAAAGCAACCCAATAATTGTTAAATGTGCTAAGTTGTGAACTTTAGAGTGAAATCTAGATAAATGACTAGTACAAGTAATAGTTTTAGGTAAAAGTTGTATTTCAGTCCATCTGGATACAAGCAAGAAACCATAGGGAGGTGATCTTCACACTTAGGAGGTGAATTGCCTATGTTTGAAATTCTTGATAGACTTAAACAAAAACAATCATCTTCATCATCAAGAAGCATAAGATCTCTTGAAAATAAATTTAGAGGAGCCATTTGCTAGTACTACCTCTTTTTGTATTCATATCATCAGGGTAGTATAAACAAATTTGTACCAAGTGTTGGGAAGACATCATGGCAGATACACAAGACTATCCCTTGAACAAAATATCTATATCAACTATTTGTAGCATTTGTTCACAAGGACATATCACTGATAAATGCCATTTACTTCCACAACTTAGAAATATCCTAGAGACACAAAATTTGTTGCCTGGTCCAAATTTTTCTCAAGAGAGATCCCAACAACAACAAATAGAGCAGGTGAAACAACCACCACTTCCAACCCAACCTGTGGCCAATCTGAATAATACAAGACAGGTAGCACCTATCTATGTAGCTGAATCTGATAAAAATACTACAGTAAATGTTATTGACTGCAACAACATCCAACTGTGCTCAAACAAGACCTTACCTGAGCTTGTTCCACCCATTATTGAAGAGATAAAAATCAATGGAGAAACACAAAAATCAGCCCTGGATAAAGGGGGAGAAAAAATAGAAAATATGCACATAGAAAATTTACTTCCATTGAACTCCTTAGTAAGAAAATACAAAGGGGTAAATTTTGTCCTCCTAGGAATGAAACAAATTGAAGTACAACCAGGAAAATTCTTGAACATTATTAGTTGGTTGACTAATGAACAAAAAGCAAAATTGATTGTTGTTTTGAAACAACATTTCAATACCTTTGCATGGAAATACAAAGATATGTTAGGAATTCATCCTAATGTATGCACTCATAGGATATATATTGAAAATGTTAAACCTATGAAACAACTGCAAAGAAAATTGAATCCTACCTTAAGAGATATTGTCAAAACAAAAATAAAAGAACTCTTAGAGGTTGGATTTATTTATCCAATTTCTGATAACCGATGGGTTCCTCCATTGGTTATTATTCCAAAGAAAAATGGGAAATTGAGAGTGTGTGAAGATTATCAAGAACTAAATGAAGTCACACATAATGACCATTTTCCATTACCATTTATTGATCAGATGTTAGACACACTCAGTTTCACACTGTATGAACTGGTTTATGATAAGAAACCATATTTTCCTATTGAATTTGAGTTACTAATGCTTTGCACATCTTTGGAAATTGGTATTGAATTGTTGCAAGTACAGATTGATAGGATTCTACAACTTAAGGTATTTGATGAACTTCGGTTGGATGCATTGCATCAAATAGAAGTGATCCAAGAGCAACAAAAGTTGTGGCATGATAGTCATATTCAACAACAAAAATTTTAGCAAGGAGATTGGGCTTTATTGTTCAATTCTTGTTATGAATATTTTCCTAGGAAATTGTAGACTAGGTGGCTTGGACCATACTTTATTGGAGAAATATTAAAAAATGGAGCAGTGTGTCTTTCTCCCATTAATGATTCATAGAGAAAGTTAGTGGGGGATGGACATTGCCTTTGGGTATACCATGCACCATTGACGAAAGAACAATTTTTGAAGCAGGTGGAAAAATTGGATGTATACATGATGGAAGAGACTTCCTCTTCCATGACAGATTCAGAGTGATTCTAAAAAGTTTGAAAAAAATACGAAAATAAAAAAGAGAAATAATCTTGATTGTGAAATTCCTTCATGGGCACAACCAAGATTAACAAAATTGAAAAAATGAATGAAAAAATAAAGAGAAAAATGAATAATTCAGAAAGTGAAAACCTTCTAGGAGGCACTTCTGAATTGGTTGGCATGAAAACTAATTTTTCGGTATGCTTTACCTTGAATTGACCTACCCATTCCTGTCCCACCATTGTATAAATCTCATCAGACTACACTTATTTTGTTTGATTGCAGAAAAATCAGCTAGTAATCAGCAGAAACAACCATCTATGAAAGTGTGAAATAATTGTTCAAATCAGGTATGTGTTTCTTGCATTTTTTATCATTGTAGGCATTTAGTATGTAGTGTATAAAAATCACTAGTTAGCATAGAAACATTCATAGGGTTTGGCAAACCCAAAACATCCAACCTATCTAGAAGAAAACAAAAGGAATTCCTTGTTCTAAAAAATTGCAGGTTTGAGGGGCAGAAAAGGGAGAATGGATAAAAAATTGTAGACCCATGGAAATAAGTGTAGCTTTGATGGCATGAATACCTGGAGATTTCATAGAGCTTCGGAATGATACCAAGATCTAGAATGAAAATGTTGTTCTATTTATTTTATAATAGAAAAATGCAGAGCTTCAAAATAAATAGAGCTTCGGAATGAGGACTGGGCAGATTCAAAATTTAAATTGCATGGTAGAAATTTGAAATTTAAATTTCTGCATGGAAAATGCATAAAGAGAATTACGAAAATTTATTTCTTTTGCCACATCATCTGACACCGACGTAAGGTCAAGGTACGAGTACCTAAGGTCACATGTTGCATCATTCCAAGTAATGATAAATCAGAACTTGTTTTGGAAAAATGCGTGCCTCGGTTTCTTCCACAATATTCAGGCTATTCGATCAAGATGCCTTGAAAAATAAAAAATACGACAATCAACGCAATCTGCATGGAGCAAGCCAAGTTGTAGCCAATGACAAATCTCCAACTCAACAAGATTGTAACTAATTGGTAGGTAATCAATGCCCGGGATGGTCTACCATTCAAGAAGTACATTCAGTTTTTGTCATCACAGAAAAGCAACCATTCATCATCCACCACGCATTCGGATAGGGGACATGGCAAATATTTTTCATAGTCTCCACCACCTTCCAAAGATAATTCATGCACTCTGAAACTAAATACCCTACCTTGTAATCACTACAATTTTCAACAAAGTTCTAAAACCGCTATCATGGCCAAAATCATAAGTGTGGATTTCAAATCATAAGAATTTGCAGAAGAAAAATTGCACCAGAATTTCATGGAACAACAGAGAAATGGTGAATACAGAGGAATTTGCAGCACGGTGAAGGTAGAAGTAGTGTTGTAGCAGAACGTAGGTGAAGTCAGAAGATGGGGTGAAAGAATAAAATAGAACCAGATAATGCAGACTACCTTTGAGCATATCCTGAGGTACTGGAAATTTTTGAAGGAGGGCTCATGCCATTTCTTAACAAATTTGATGGATGTTCCGAAGGCTTAGCTGCAAAATTTGCTCAAACTTTTAGAAACAACCAGGCCAACATCAATGGAATGACGATTGAGGTAACGCCTAAAATCTTAAGCCAAATTACCGAATTACCCTTGCAAGGTTTACAAATTTTGAGAACTGGTAAAAATGCATTGTCAGAAGTAGTTAATCAGTTCACAGAAGAGGGAGATAATGAACCTATATTTCAAATGAATAATAATGTATGCAAGGGGGTAAAAAGGACAAGTTTACAGAAGCCATGGGATGAAGTAGCTATTTGGGTAGTGAGGTTTCTAACCTATGAGGGACAATATGTTGTTTTATCTGGACACCACTTTAGAATTTTGAACCATTTAAGGCATGGTGCCCAACAACCTGAAGTTAGAGTTAATTTTCCTTTGTATCTGCACCAAGAATTGCAAAACATGGCCAAACATTACCAGGAAGGGAAAGGAAGCCCTAGACATCATGGACTGATTAAACTCATCTGCAAACACCATTTTAGGGGTAATCCTAGGAGCTTTGATAGGTTTTTCTCTTCATGGAGTGAAGTGATTTACAGGGAAGAAGAAGAGGAGAAAAATGCAGGGGAAGCA
Organism: Wollemia nobilis; assembly: GCA_028583015.1. Lineage (NCBI taxonomy): Eukaryota > Viridiplantae > Streptophyta > Pinopsida > Araucariales > Araucariaceae > Wollemia > Wollemia nobilis. The sequence goes on from JAQPPZ010006010.1 coordinate 2,070,051, forward strand.
AATGTCGAGGAAGGGGATGAAGCCCCTGAAAATAATAATAAAGAAGAGGCCCCTGAAGTAGAGAATCCCTCTTCTCCTCAAGGACCCCCATCTGCTAGGACTAGGAGATAGAGGAAGAGAAAGGTTGAAGATAGCTCTGCAGAAAAGAAAAAGGTAAGGAAAGTGTCTTTTTTTTAAAAAAGTCACTGTATTTCTAGTGCAGACCTCTGAACAGCCAGGAGTTTCAGGTGTTGCAGAGGAGCAAACCCAGAGTGAGGAAGAACCATCCTCATCAGAAGCTGAAACTGCTTATGATTTATCAAAATCTGTAGAAAAGCAGAGAAAGAAGAAAAAATCTATAGCAAGTTTAAGGAGGTCTTCAAGACTCTAGAAGAATAAGGTGGTAGAGGAAGTAATTAAGGAAAATACAGTGGAGGTCAAAACATTGACCACACCACCTCCTCTACGATGAAGCCCTAGGAAAATGCAGCAATAGTTTGTTGCAACAATGGGAGACAATCCTAACACTTCTATTGGAGACAGACAACAGAAAATAATACCTTCAGTAGAGGAAGAAGAGGAAGTCACAAAAATTCTATAGGATATCCTGACACAAGATCCCATGAACCAGACAAAAGGAGCATTTGCAGATATAGAAATGCCTGGTTCACCACTTGTAGATGACATACCCACTTATTCTTCTAAATCTATAGAGGAAGAAGAAGAAGATATACAAGAACAATTGAGAGTAGCAAAGAGTGTCATTAGGACACATATGATATGGATTGAACAAAGGGAGGATGCCATAGAAGAGAGGGATAAACAAATTGATGAATTACAGTAGGAGGTGGAAAGACTAAAAAATAGGTTAGCACATTTTGAACCACAACTTGCAGTATCTGATGTTGAGGAAGACATTGCAGAAATTTTGCTGAAGCTAGCAGAGCAGAACAGGGAAGAAGCAACACCAGATGACAATCCACAACCCCTTCCTCAAATTGAAGAGCCTACACCTGAGCAACAATCTGAGGTAATTGCACCTATTATGGATTTTCTTTTAATAAATCTTGCAGGAAAAGTTGAACCCTTAGCCATGAGGGCAGGAACAGTGGACATGGATGATACTCAGACCCCTCAACAGGGTGAAGACATTGTGGGAGTGGATGAACAACAGAGTTCTCAAGAGAATTTGGGAGTCGGGAGTGTCACTGAGCCTAAAATTGAAGCCTCAAAACCATCTGCAAAAATTTTGGGACATTCTAAAGCTACACACTCTCATTCTGAAGATGCTTTGGAATGACCCAAAAGTCTGGTTGAACACCCATATGATAACCCACAATAGCAAGGAGCACAAACACCACAAAATGAGGAGGCCATAGGTGCTCAAGAGATTGAAAATCAAGTAAGTATGCATTCACATCAACCTTCTGCACAAAATTTGCCATCGGTTGTACATAAAATTGAAACAATAGAAATTGGGGTGCAAGTGGATTTGCTACCAAAGACCCAACTGATAGTTAGGCCCCCACAAACAATTTCATTGGTGAAATATAATGAGGATATTGCACACTGGGTATCGAAGTGTCAAAAATTAGAAGCCTAGGTTGCAGCTTTGAAACCACTGGAGCAGCAGGTTGAAGCTAAAACTACAAAAGTAAACAGGTTACAGGAATAGGTACAATATCTCTGCCAAGTTGCAGAGTACTTAGTCCAATGTAGGAGGCCAGCTAGGTTTTACAGTTTGATCCTGAAAGAGAGGTACCTTCACTAGTAGATAATGAGGATTCACTCTAATCTCTCCTACAACTTGGATACTTCTGAAGAATTTTTGGATGCTTACCTGCACAGTCCAGAGGAACAGAAGAACTTGATATGTGAGTTGTTCCTGCACAAATTTCTCATGCCAGAAGATGTAACATTCCTACCTCACATTTTCATAGGAGATGTACAGTTGAGATATTTTGTGTCAACCCTACAAAATCAAATATATTGGGACCAGGAGAAGAGGAGGAATAAGGAGATTGAATTGAATGTTGAGTTGTTGATAAGATATATCCAACCCAATCATAAGACTCCCACCAATCAACATTTTACTATGATGAACAAACCAAAAATCAGGTGTGTTTATCTAAATAATCTTAAGGATTGTATAACTAGTTTTCCAGAGATTATGTGCAAAAAATTTTACAAATGCTTTATCAACCTATAAGGTCAGGTGGGGAGAATTACCAATATCACTATAGAAAAGGGAGCCCATCTCACCCAACAACCTATTATGGTCTAGAAGAAGAGCAGAGGGTGTAATGTAGACCATCCTAACATTAAAACATCAGTGGATAGGTCTAAGGTACAGATTGCCTACCATCATAACCCCTGTTCCTTATTATTTTGATAGTGATCCTCAACCAGATGAGCAGTTCTAGGATTGGCTCAAGAAACTACATATGACCAGAGGATACTATACAGGGAATGTGTTATTTTGGAGAATCTGGAATCAAGAAATGGATCTATGTGCCTCTGTAGCCCTACAAAATGCATGAGGGCATGCATTAGATTAGGTTGGGGGGAAATGATGAGGCCAAGAATTACCTCATTCATGACATGTTTTGGATTATCATAAACTACCTTATAAACCTTATGTTATGTTATTTATGTTAATTTATATGGTTTGAATGCATTATATATTAGTGTTTGCATGATTAAAATGTTTAGGAGCATATTACCCTGTTTTAACAGTTTTTTGCATTTTTTGCACTATTTCTGTTTGAATATTTAGTGAATAAAATGTGTAATTTAAGTAGCAGAATGATGTATGCTAAGGTATATCCCTCCATAATGGTATTTAAATGCTTTTTCCACTTTCTAATTGGTTTGAATTGCAAAAGAGCACCAAATTCCTGTGACTGTGCAACAAATCTGGAAAATGCAAAAATTAGCCATACAAATTCCAGCCAACTGCCAATGAATGGCATGGCTTGGAATTTGTCAACCAAAGCATGTGAAACCTATTGGAATCATATTATGAGGGATAGGATAGACATCCTATCCACTTTTTTGGCCATTTTTATCACACCTGAGCATAAATAAGTTGCATGACCGGACATTCCGAAGAAGCTTCGAAATGAGGGGAAAAGAAACTAGTTTTAGCCAAACGAAGAATATAGCACCCAATTCGATAGGGAAAGGATATTTTGATATGGATACAGGTGTACAAGACTATTTATAACCTTTTACAACTCACTCCCACCACTGGAGATGCATCCCAAGGACCAATGAACGTCATTGCAATAGTTTCTATCCTGATTTGGAATAAGTCAGTTTCAAAATTGTTAGCAAATCATTGATAAGCAACAACACAACTGATATTGAGCATGAGATAAATGTAATAGAGTAGTATAAATAATAGATCTCCCTTATTGGTTGAGCTAGTAGATGTTAACAAGTGATAGCTAATAGGAAATAGATGTTGTAACATATTTGCAACCAATAGCAAGATTTTCCTGTAGTATTGTAATGTATTGTTTCAGTCAATAAAAGTGCAGTATTTTTCAGTCAACTTTTGTTCATGAGTGAGTGTGAATTCTAAGTAGTTAGCAGCACTTTTCCACCTTCTTCTGGATCAGGAAGCAAGGGCCACTTTCAGGCCTAGAAGGAGGGCTAACTGGTGATAGGTTCTTCTGATAAACTTTGTTGCAATAGATTTAGCAGGATGCTTGTCCATTGTCATTTCTTGTTGATTACTAACCCCTATTTTGAATCAATGTGATGTCTTCATGTTTTTAGTTATGTTTTTATGTAGCAATTGTGTGTGTTAGTGACTAAGTAGCATAGACTAGTGATTCCTCTATTTTTCCCTATTTTTCATGTTTTAGTAGTTTTTATCAAGTCTTTTAGCAGCTTTCATTTTATTGTCAGCCACTGTAGCAGAAGCTTGACAACCTCTTGTAGCAAGAATTGACAATTGTTTTTAGCATGTGTGTTTCCTTTTCAAGCAACATTTCAATTCTGTTATTTTAATTCTACAAGTGTAAACTAGGTTTCAATTCAACAACATTTACATTCCTGCAATTTCATTTCTTGCAACTGTAGTTAGGTTTCAATTTCAGGTCTTAGAAGTAGTTTTCAATTCTTGCAAGTAATTAGTTTCATTTCATGCAAAATAGGATTAGAAGTGACCTAAAACCCCCAACAAAACTTGTTTCACCAATAAAATCCTATTGTCTAAATGAGTTGATCTCCAACCTGCTTAAACCTTCTCTCGTATATAGCCTTGGACACCGCCCTGGATTGACAAATCATAAATATTAAATGATGCTATTAATGACACACATCATCACCCAAGACAACATCTGGTCTTGGCTATCTCATCTGGTCTTGGCATCATTTTTGTTCAAGCTTGATCGAGGGTGAAGCAAAAGTTTGACTAGGCAAGTAGCAAGACTTAGGCAATGCAACCTCTCTCAGGAGATTTGATTTATCCCCATAGGATACCCAAAGCCAATCCCCCATCCTAGGAAGCCCATTTCAACCATTTGTGTGCCACTTCTTATGATATTGGTGGGCATAAACACACCCTCATAGATCTCATTCCATCCACTCCCTTTGTAGCTCCTAGGCTTAGGAATACATCAAACACACATAAACGAAAAAAAATCAAACAAAAATGAAAACAATATCTTAAAACTCCCTTCACCTTAGCTAAGACATCTCAAAACATCAAAAACAAAATAACAAAACCAAACAAAAACATCAAAATTATTATTGTTCATTTGATTGATTGCTTGAATTTTTGTTTGTATAGATAGATTATATCTTTCATAGAAACCGCAAAACCTACCACCAAAAACCTCAAAACCTTCCCAAAATCATCTTCACCTCTTACTCTCACAAATCACATCCTTTCCTTGCTATTTCATCTCATCTCCTCCTTCTTATCGTTCAAACCCAAAGCCAAGCACATGCTCAAGAACAACTTGCTATGGAGTCTTCTATCCAAATCCCTCTTGATTCATGTATTCTGCATAATAATTTTGATAATATATCTCATTCATTAAGTGGTGACTCGTCCTTTCATCACATCCCTTTTTCTAGTGATATGCACCATAAATACAATGCCTATGAAATATCACCCAAATCGCTTTACCTCAATCCCCTAGCAAAGCCTCCCCTTCACACGTCCAACACCATGATCAAAATTCCTTTCCTCTAGAGCTCTCTTGACCCAACATACCCTTGCTCCATATTCTACAACACTCCATCTATACCACATCCCAAGAGCAAGCCCAAGCATACCAAAACCTTGATAATGTGTTGATGGTCATTGATCCAAATAACCCATCCTCTTCTAATTATGCTTCTTCCTCACAAATTCCCCTCACTTCTATACCCTGATCTTATCTACCACCTAATCCAAACCAATATTATCATACCCAAACCAACATTCCTTCCTATCCTAGAACCTCTATCTCTCCCACTTCTTTCTATTTTCTAAATCAACATACTTCATATGATGTTGACAATATAACACCCTCCTTTACTAACCCTTCTTTGAATAATCTTCTCCTTCTTGACACGAATGCTGTAACCTATCATAATCCTCCACCTCCTCCTCCTATTTTTGTATCTTTTGTCTTAGCTTCCTCTTATCCCTCCTCCTATTATCCTCCTCAATATTAGCCTCCCATCTATCCTTCTAATTATTATTATTTATAGCAAGTAGCTTCTAGTGGCCCCTCACAATCCTCTCATCCTTCGTATAATATTGTTATTTTCCAACAACCACCTCAAGTCTCCAGTACCCTACCTTCTCCTAATCCTCCTTCATTTAACAAAAATTACTTCTTTACCTAATCCTCCCATGGGAATCTCACCCAACAACTATGCAAGCACCCTTACCTTAACCAAATCCTCAAAAATGGTCATCAATATCCCCTACTTAAGCTCAGAAACCACCTAACCAATATCAACAATATCCTCCCAATCCACCTCAATATCCTCCTAACCAATATCAACAACCTCCCTCAAACCAATACCAATATCCTCCTCTTCAAAACCAAGTACCTTCAGCCTCAACCCAACCCTCACCAAACTATAAATTCACCATTCTATATCCACCCAACTAAAAAAATCCTCCCCTCATTCATTATCAAGCTCTTCCAACCCTTAATCAACCTCTATTTGGGTACTATCAGACTCCACTTTCTAACTCTCAACCCTATCCTCATCCTCAATTTCAACCTACCCAGCACCAAAACCCAATACCAACCAACTCTTTCATACCTTCAACATCCAATTGGGTAACCTAATCCACCTAACACATCTCCCACCTATCAACCAACTCTAATTGTTCCAAACACATACAATTATTACCATCAATTATCCTCACAATGTCCTCCATCTTACCAAACACACCAAGCACCACCCCATGACCAAACCACATACTCTTATGCTCTTCCCCCTCAATATTACCTTTATTTGTATTCCTCACTTGAGGTCTCCTATTTTGCCCCATCGGTTAAGCCCATTCCAACCCCGCAAAACTTGCAAGATGAAATTCAAATATTGGTCAACTAAGTCAACTCCTTAAAGTTGCAATCCATGAGTTTAGGCTATCAATAACCCCACTCTTAGCCAAATTCACACTCAACCTATCCATCCTTCAATTCCCCCACAAATTTACCCTTATCGCTTTGAGCTGCCTAAACTATACAAGTTTAAGGGGAAATAAGATCCTAGAGAACACGTGAGCAATTATATTAATGCTTGCTATCTCATCAGTGGAAATGACCATCTCTTGCTCCACACTTTCTCCTTGTACTTAGTGGAAACTACCCTAGAATGGTATAATAGTTTACCCCAACATAACTTCTGTACATTTGAGAAATTACCCAATATTTTCTTGGAATGCTTTGCTCTCAATGTCAAAAAGAAAGTAACCTTGACAGATCTATACAACCTTAGAAAATTTAATGATGAGCTTATACTCTATTATGGAACTCTATGGTGAGCTATAATTAATGACTTACCATTATCTTTTCCTGTCATCAAGTTGACTTGCCTCTTCACTTGAAGTTGTGCAAAACATATTTTATTATTATTGCAACTTCAACAAGACTGCACCTTTGATGAGGCCTTAGCTCAAGTGAAGGTTATAGAGGATATCATTGTCCAAGAAGGAGAAATTAAGCTCAAAAATAAATAATGGCCTAACAAGAACACAAAGGGCAACAACCACACTCAATCCAAAAACTCCCAAGTCAACTAGGTGGTTCTTAGCGGCTCAAGATCCCTTAATCCTTCACCTCAACAACCTTACTATCCACCCCAAAAACCAAACTATCAAGCCCAAAATCAACCACCCCAATACCAAAATCCTTCTTCATATTCCCAACCTTCCTCTCACCCTCGTCTCTCTAATAGGCCTCCTCGAAACTTCACCCCTTTACTCAAGCCCTTGTCAGCAATATTTCAAATATTTTGTGAGGTGCAAGCGATCTCCCTATTTGAAATTAATCCAAAAATTCCCAACAAACCCAAGCCCAAGTCATATAATGAGCATCTCTATTGTGTTTATCATCACCAAAAGGGCCATGATGTCAATGATTTTATACAATTTAAATATCTAGTGCAAGATATGATTTATAATGGGAATCCAAATTGATAATCCTCTCGCCCCTCCTAACCAAAATGTTGGGATATATCAAAATACTTTACCACAACATGGGACATCACAACCCTACAATGGAACCTCAACTTCAATCACCCCTTCAACTTAAGTCAATCACATAAATAATGTCCTATATCACCAAGGTTTTTTTGGAGTGATTCATATTGTTATTAGAGGTTAATGTTATATTGATAGATAATCACCACCAATTGGTCCTTCTAATGCACACTCTTCTTTAGTTGTGCCTCCTCCATTGATGCAAGTCACACCTTCCTCACCATGACTGGTCATCCAACTCAAGAGTCAACTCAAGAGTCAACTCACCCACAATATTAAAATGGTATCGACTAAACTCTCAATCTATGAGCTTATTCAATAATATCTCCCACATAGGGAGACATTAATGGACATTATTAAAGCCATAGAATTACAATATTAGGAGACTAATATTTTTACCAACTTTGTGGGCAACATACAGGCCTGTGCAAAGCCTGCCATCACATTTTATGATCATAAAATTAAAACCATACCAATGGAAGCTTTGGATCTATCCATGCATATAGTGGCTCATGTAATTAGTCTTAGTTGATATGGGCTCATCCATCAATATCATCACATCAACTACCCTTAAGCACCTCAACATTCCTCCTTCCCACATCATCACCTCCACCTTTACTCAACGAGCCTTCAACAATGTTTTATGTTCAACACTCACAATGGCAGTCCTCCCCATACAAGTGGGGGTACAAACTATCCATACCTTATACCACATCCTTGAAGGTGATATGTAGTATAACTTACTTCTTGGGTGACCATGGATTTGGGACATGTGGTGTGTGCCCTCAATATTACACCATTGTCTTAAATATATCTATGAGGGTTGTGTTCACTGCATCCCCATTGATGATGAGCCATTCAAATACTGCAACATGGTCTCTAACTTGCATGAGTTACCTTTTCCATCTACCCATTTTGCCCTCACACCTACCCAACCTTCTCAACCTACCCAACCAACACCATCTCAACCAACTTCCCTTGTACCTTCTTCACTTTATCCCCCTTCCACTTATCCTCATCCTCCACTTGTCACTCACCCTTACCCTAACTATCAACCTCCTCCTCCTTTGGTGCAACCTCCTCATCCCCCTTATCATTATACACCCCAACCTTCTCATCATCTCCTCCTCTTACCCAACCATCTCCCCCACAAGCCACTCCCCTTCACCCTTCCTTTCCCCCTTCCTCTATGGTTGTCATCCATGCTTTCTACCCTAATTTTCCTCTCCTTCCTACTCCTCCTTATCCTTCATTTCACCCTCCTAGTTTTGTAGCTCATACTCCTAGGCTAACCCCTTCATATCCACATATGACTCTCACTCCTAACACTTCAATACTACATCTCACTCATCTGCACATCATCCATCTGCAATGTCTCCCACCCCTACTCCATCCACCCAAACCTCTCCTACTTCCACTACCCCTATTTCAATACCTACCATTCCAGCTAGCTCCCAACCTTCTCTAACTGTTCCCTCATATTCAAAATCTAATATAGCCCCCTCATTCTACCTTATATTCTCCCGTCCCATTCATGAGCATGCACAAGTAGCCCACACATCTTCACCCCCGCTTTCACCTCCACATCCACCCTCCTCTTCGGACCAACCCACTCCTTCATCCTCTTCTAATCTTGATAACCCCTCACCATATTCTACCCCAACGCCTACCCACATTGATGCGCACATGACCAACTCTAGTATAGATGAATTACGTAATATGCAATTCACCCCCCTCCATAGGATATAATCAGATCAAGATTTTGGTCACTTTTATGACACACCCCTAACCATTGGCACCATTGTTCTCCTTGGTTCCTCATTTAATCAAACCAATTTTGTGTATGGGGAACTTGATACTTTTGCTAAACAAGCTCCTCCCCAAGAGTCTAAATAGCTATTTTATGCCAACATTGATTATCTATCTAATCCATCCTTCACCATGCAATATTTTCAATGTTTCCATTGGTGAGAATATGTTCTTGGTCGATATGAGTAGGGCATGTGTACCCTTATTGAGGCCAAGTATCAGTTACCTAGAGATAGATCAAGGTTAGGATATGAAAATAGTTCTTCAATTGACCTTCTTGAAGATGACCTCAAGTGTATCACTTTATATCTCAAGGAGGATGACAAAGATGATGAATACATTGACCCTGAGTATGCCCACCTATTACCCAATGAATTTTTTCAAGTAGCCACCATTCATGCTAGCCCATATGATACCTCTAGGGATGAACTTGAAGAATACCTTGATCAAATTTCCATTGCTTTTGATAGTTCAAAAGAGGAGTCCTCCCCCATTATCCCTATAACTGATCCCTTAGATGATGATAACTTTTATCTTCATCTATATCCTTCCTACTCTCCTCCCTCCCAAGCATCCTAACATTCCTATTCAACCCCCACCTCAACCTAAATCCTCGTCTACCTATTCTCGCCCAACTTCTCCCCCACAAGGTTGTGCCCAAAAATTAGTCCTCTAGAAATCCTCCCCCTCAATATCCTCGGGTCAACATGATATTTGTTGACCTCTTTTATCTCCTTCATCATCCAATAGATCCCTCTCGACATATCCCCATTAACCTTGATGATATTTACTTTGATCGAATTTCCTCTTCTCCTTCTCCTATTAACTTCTTTCCTACCGATCAATTACTTCAAAATTCCAATGCTTGCATCCCCACTCCTTTTGTTCTCTCCTATTTTATCTATCAGATCAAAGTTAGTGATGAGTCCCTTTTTTGATATATGTCATATATGACATTCACCTCATCCCCACCCCTCACCAACTAGAGGATGGTTCCCACATGCTCATGGAGGAAACCATCGACATCAACCTTAGCTATGATCCCAATAACCCTCAAATTATCAAGCTTTAAAAGAGTCTCTCACCTAAAGAGCATAAAAGTTTCATGGCCCTCTTAATTGAATATAAGTAGGTTTTTGTGTGGTCCTACAAGGATATGCTAGGCCTTGACCCCAATATTGTTGTCCATAATCTCATTCTTAATCCTAATGCCAATCCAATCAAGCAAAAGCTTAGGAATATTCATTCTACCATTGCCCTCATGGTTAAAGAAGAGCTACAAAATCTTTTAGATGTGGGCTTTATCCAACCCATAAACTATCCTAAATGGATTTCAAACATGATACCCATTGGTAAACCCACTAGGGGGATCTGCATATGCACTGATTTTCGTGATCTCAATAAAGCATGTCTCAAGGATGACTTCTCTTCCTAACATCAACATGCTCATGGAATTTTTTAATGGCCATGAAATGTTGTCCCTCATGGATGGTTTCTTAAGATATAACCAAATTTATGTTAATCCTAATGATCAACACAATATGTCTTTCACAACACTATGATGGATATTTTGTTACAAAGGCATACCCTTTGAACTCAATAATGCAAGTGCCACCTATGAACGGGCTATGAATTATATTTTATATGACTACATGCATAAGATTATCAAATATTATATGGATGACCTTTTAGCCAAGTCCAAAAAATGACACGAGCATATTGATGTCCTTCAAAAAGTTTTTGATTGACTTCTCGAGCACAATGTGAGATTAAACCCTAAGAAGTATGTCTTTGGTGTCACTTTTGGAAAACTCCTAGGGTTCATTGTCTCCAAGAGAGACATCAAAGTGCACCCTAACAAATTTAAGGCCATTTAGGAAATACCACCCCTAACAAATCTTAAAGAACTTCGTAGCTTGCACAGCAAAATTCAAGAAATATGTCATTTCATTGCCCAATTGTCTGACAAATGCAAGCCCTTCAATCATATTTTATAAAAGGGAGTCACCTTTAAATGGACCACAAAGTGTCAAGTGGATTTTTATGCCATTAAGTGTTACCTTGCATCCTCACCTATTTTATCTCTTCCTAAATGTGGTATCCCTTTCCATATGTACATTTTTGCCATTGATTTTGCTCTAGGAACCATGTTGGAACAAAATAACAAAGCCAACAAAGAGTAGACCATTTACTATATCAATTGGACCTTGATGAGCTATGAGGCTAAATACACTTATGTGGAGAAGCTATGCTTGGATGTTGTCTTTGCCACCAAAAATCTTCGCCACTACATGCTTAATCATACCACATACGTCATTGCTAAAGAAAATTATTTGCACTACATGATGAGTCACACTTACACAAACAGTCGAACCACAAAATGGATTATGCTTTTAATAGAATTTGATCTTGAGTTCATTAGTCAAAAATCCATAAAAGGTTAGGTCATTGTTGATCAACTCATGGAAGCTCCTCTTAAATATGACAAACCTCTCATAATCGAGCTTCCCTATGACTCTATCTTCAATATCTTTGAACAATAAGAGCATGTCAAACCTAAATATGAGGTAGAACTCACCCTATTCTTTGATGGTTCCAAGTGTGAACAAGGGGGCAATGTGGGAGTCATTTTCTTTACACCACAAGGGGTTCTTGTCCCCTTCTCATTCATACTTGACTTCCCTTGCAGCTTGACTTGTGGGTAAGATTTCTCCTTCTTCCTTTGGATAGCATACTTTCATCATCGCTACTATCAAATAGTTCACCAAGTGGGTTGAGGCTATTCCTCTTGCCAACACGATAGGACCTCACATTGCAAATTTCATACTCCACCACATCATTTGTCATTTTGGTATCTCTTCAAAAATTATTTTTGAAAATGGCCTCCCTTATAAGGATGTTAGAGCACTTTGCAATAAATATCATAGCCAACATAGTTTCTTGACTCCTTATTATCCCCAAAGCAATGGCAAGGTCGAAGCCACCAACAAGACTATTTGTGCCATCCTTAAGAAAATTGTTAAATAAAATCATAAGGATTGACACCTCTAACTCCCTTTGGTGTTGTGGGCTTATCAAGCAAGCATTTGCATGCCCATTGGGGAAGCCCCATTTTCTTTATTCTATGGTGTTGAAGCCATCACATTGTTCAAACGTGAGATCCCTTTCCTATGCATCTTCTTGCAGGAATTCAAGGATGATGACACTACATGTCAAGCATGGCTTGATCAACTCACTCTTCTTAATGTGCATCAGATAAATGCTCTTGAGCATTTGCATGCTTATCAATATAAAATAAAATGAGCCTATAATAATAAAGTTCATACATAAGAAATCCAATTATATGACCTTGTGCTTAAAGAAAACTAGCATAATTCAAATCTCCCTAGCCATGTGCATGATAAGTTTATCACCAATTGGCTTCGTCCTTTTCTCATTAAACAAAAATTCAGATCTAGGGCCTACAAAATTTCCACCCTTGAAGGGATCAAGGAGTAGGATCTATCAACATCCTTCACTTGTGATCATTTTATGCCTAGCTCCTTTGTACTTTCCCCCTTCTACATATTTTCCAATGCCTAAGCCAAAAAAAACCACAACACCAACAACAAAACAAAAATCTATTAATATCCACCCTCACATCACATCCAGTCCCCCTTCACCCCCCCTTATCCTTTCTCCTCTATCCCTATACTCTTTCCCATACCACTCTTAGATGTACGGTCACACTTCAAGAGACAACGTACCATGGACCAGTGTGCACCTCTTCCTTATCTCTTATGTTCTTAATTCTCATTCTTATCTTTCTTGCTCTTTCTTATTCTTTTCCTTCCCTATTTTTCTTTCTTCATTCCTCACCCATATTTATTTTATCCTTTCCATATTCTTCCTCCCAATTTTGTTGCACCACATCCCCCCTTCTTTTCCCCATCATCCTTCATTTTCATCCAACCATTCCCTAATATCTGAATAAAAGAAGAATCGTAGGGATATCGACAAGGCGTGATGTTGGAGTTATACTTAAGACACTGCTAGATGTTGCAAAATGGTTAGATGGACACAAAGAATATCCATCAAATTTTTCCTTTATACCCTCCCTACCTTTACCCAAGGATGGTCTTGTTATGCTCATTGGTTCTATTGATATGCCTTGCTATGCATAATTTTATTGTGTTAACCAAGGGCATATTTATAATCATCCTCATCCCACCCATTCATATTAATTTTCCTTCATGCCCCTCTACATCCATTATTTGTCTTCTTCGTGTCTCCTATCTAACATCTTGTATCTTCCATGACTTTTAATAGAAAATCTTTAAGTTCTTTTAGTTATTCATCCATACCTAGTGGTCTAATCAACTTTCATCAAATATCATTTGGTCTTTGAGTGCTATAGGTTATTCTTGGTTACCTCAAGTTTTCTCTAGGACCACACACATATTTCACACTTTAATTATATTTTTAGTCTAGGGAAGATGAAGCTAGGTGTATCTCTAGCCATAAAGCAAACAGTTTCCCCTGCTCATCCTATCATGCACATAATTCGAACCCAAGGATCCATATTGCAAAAAAAAATTATTTTTCATGGATCCTTGGGCATTTTAGATGTCTCCACCGAGGCTATAAATGCTTGGCTAGTAGTGGAGCAACATCGAAGGTTTATGGGGCTATCTCCATCAGGGCTATAGATGCTTAACTAGAAATGGATTATGGCCTCTGCATGGTGATATGTTTGTCACATTAACAACCTTCTTTTGTATAGACCTATATACACTCATGGATGAGCTAGCTTATAATGACTTGCATTTCAAATAGTCCATTCAACCTCACTCAAATAAGAAATGATCATCACTGCACACACTTTGATCCTTGAGAGACTTGACTCCCTAATATGGTATTACTATCTTAAAGCGCCTGACTGACTACTAGATAAATTTGATCAGTGCCACTAGGGTGTTTGAGTTCTCTAAAAGCATTTTTAGATTCTCCTTTCTCTAGCCATGTGAGATGATAAGTTCTATCCAATTTACACCCACATATTAGTCACTCCTTGCATACCTTGTGTCACATTTTGTATACCTTAAGTACATCATCGTGATTATGTTAACACCCTTAGTTAATCAAATAAATAATGGGTAGCAATGTGTATACAACAATTCCTAAGAACGATCATTTAAGTCCACTTTTTACACATATATCTATCATATCACATCCCTTACAAACCATTATCATCTATCTCTATCCATAACTATCTACATAATCTAGCACATGCATCATTCATCACACCCCAAATCACAATACATCCATGCAATGTATCCATCACAATCATCTCTCTCTATATATATATCAAAAATCATGTGCATCATAATATCTTGCTCATAGGCTACATCCTCATGGCCCTTGGGCTTACAAAAATGTGGCTCATATAGCCATACCATAATACAAAATACCATTCAAAGTCCATCACTGCTACCCACTATCGCTCTCTCTGCTACCCTCTACCTTGTCATAATGCGACTTCCCACTACTAATCCTAAGCTATCTCTCACCTCCCAGAGGTGCTCCTATTATTTATGCATGTGATACCACTGGTCCTATAAATAGTGGCACTATAGGGGTAACTAATGGTGCTCTGCTCCTTTGACTCCTTTGCAACTATAATATTGATGACCTCGATGGTATCACTATCTCATACCTCATTAGTAGCTCCTCAAGCAATATTATATAGGCCCTCTCCCATCACCACTAGTACATATCCATGCTCTCCCCACATCAAGTCATTGCCATACCTACCCCTAATCCCTACCCTTGCTCCACCAACAACATAGTCACTCAACTACACAAGCTATCCTGCTCCACCACCACCCTATCCTTGTCCTCCTAAAGGTTATGTAACTAGGTCTACAATTTTTTCCTCTCCTCCTCCCATACTTGTTACCATCACCTATATATCTCCCAATGACCCTATTGCACCTATAAAATTTGAATCTACTCTACCATCATTACCATATGCTCTTCCATATCCTCTCCCTTGCTCCCATCTCCTTCACCACTACGCTTTGTGCCTACCCTCTACTCTGTTACCCATGATGACTCGACATCATTGTCTAATCAATGATAGACATATCATTGTAGTGGATCCCCCTGCTCCCACTTCTCCTCTGCCAACCCCCTACCCACCCCCTTTTGCTCCTGCTCTTGGCCCTAGCTAAAAATACTAAGTGACCCACCATCCATCATATTTAGTTGTGGCACCAGCATCCTCTACATCATCGACCCCTAGCATTACATCTGCCTCCTCCCCCGTAGGCTCCACTTGTGGTCGCACTAATGCCTCATCAATCTTCCACCTGTAAAGCACAGGTGGATTTGGCATCCCTTTTTGTAGATCAAACTATCTCAACACTCATGAGTACTGAAAGTACTCATGCTCTATAACATGTTGCCCAACCATCCATCTACCCTGTTGTACCTACCTTAGGTGCACTTCATCCTCTTCCCACATCAGTAATGACCTCAATGGTCATTAGATAACATATGATACCTGCAAGCGCACCCATAACCCCTCATAATATGTTAGCACTCTTGATAATGGTCGAATATTTCCATACTCCCTATCATGACACCATATCATGGCATATTTCACCTCTATATCCATATCTGTGTGTGCCTCCCATGGCATCCCCTTTGGTTGGTCCACTTGAAAGTGCTCCCAACCCCATACCTGCAATAAAAAGCTACATCCCAAGCCTTTTCAACCCTATCATTGCACCTCATATAGCTCCTTATATGTCTAGGTCAATAATGTCAATGCCCATGCATATATCCTTGGCTCCTCAATCAAATCTATCACAAATTCCAATAGGTTCCATGGAACTATGTTCTTGAGGAGTCTGTAAAAATGACATTGGATATCAATATCATCAAAATTGTTTTTAGAGCTATCAGTAGCCTCATCCTAAAATGCACCTCCACCTGCACTCCACCACTATTCGCATCTACATCAACATCCCTCTATCGATCTTTGTATACCTACCATAATAAAGCCTCTCTCTTTATGGTAGGCATTTTCTGAATCCTGTCACCCTCCATGGGTACTCATAGCATCTGATAAAAATCCTCCAAGGTGATGGTGATCTTCCTTGTCAACATGTGAAATGTCCTAGTATCTGGATCCCATTGGTCACATAGGGCTGTTAGGTATGCTTGGTCGCCATGAATTGACTCCAATAAAATTATCTCTCATAAACCAATGGCCCTAAACCAATCTCAATACTCTCTCAACAAAGCCTCTTGTGCATCATAGAGTACATTCTTAAAATAATGCCTCAATCTAAGAAGTACCTATTACCACCACAACCATACAACCCATAAACACTCCTCCATATTAAAAAAAATATTTGTTCCACTACTGTCCCACCCTTGGGACAACCCTTAATATGTGACTACCTCACCTCTGACATGGTCTATCCCTTTACCCATGACCACCTCATCGTAATATGGCCACTCTCCTTCATCCATGATAGCCTTACCATTGATATGGCCACTCCCCTTCACCTATGATCACCTTAACCCCAAGATGATTGCTCTCCTTCTCTAATGACCACCCCGACCCTGCTCCCCTTCACTGGCGATTGCCTCGATCCTGAGATGGTTTATTACCTTCTCCAATGACCACCTCAACCCTGAGATAGTCCTTCCCCTTCACCCATGATCGCCTTGACATCGAGATGACCAATCCCCTTCACTCATGATCACCTTGACCTTGATATGGCCGCTCCCCTTCCCTCATGACCACCTTGCTATCAAGATGATAATTCCTCTTAACCCTAACCCCCAAATCCTGGTCATCCCACTCCAAGATGATCATAAAAATGGATGTATCATAGTGAGACACCCATTTCTCCCAAAACAAAAACAAATAAACACAAAAACGTCCCCTTACCCCAACCACACTCCTCTATTCTACCCTATTTTCCTCTACTTTTCCCTTTCTAGCAAACCACCTCCTAAAAAGTTTATTTTATCCTTAAAAAAAAAACATTGCCAAGATGGATCAATTTTTTTAACTTATTGTCCCTGCACTCCCTCCTATGTCCACCATTGTGCCTCTCATTGCCATTCTATCTAGCCAGCATAAATTTGCAAGACCTTCGTATCAAATTTTCTCTCACTCTTCTTACTCTCACCTCATTCCCTCATTTTGCATGGTTCAAATGACCCCTCGCGTGCCTAAAATACCCTTTTATATTGTTCTAGGGTCACGACCGTCTCATAAAATCATACGTGTGACTATCCCAAACATCCACATCCCATGGTCATCTCATGCGGTCATTAATTTAAAAATAAATTGTGATCATCTGAGATGATCGCAACCCATGGCCCTCCTACTTGGTCATGAATTAAAAAAAAAACTTTTCCTTCCATCATTCCCTTTTCTTATTTATCAAGCAGCTCCTTCTTGTCCTCTCTTCTTTTTTTCCAAAAACTCATCGCTTGAGGGGGTAGACAATACTCCTAAAATTCTCTTTCCACAACAATCTAAATATCATGTCTAAAAATCCCATCAACACTAGCCCTTCTCTACTAGGGTAAAAGTGAAACCATTGATCATCAATTACCTTATTCTGCTAGGGAAAAGGTATAACCATACAACATCAATAGCCCTATTATGTTGAGGTAAAAGCAGAATTACACAATCATGGCCCTACTCTGCCAAGGCAAAGGCAAAATCATCCAACCATCACTGAGTCCTTTTTTGTCAAGACAAAGGTAGGAACATCTAATCAATCACAAGCTCTATTTCATTGGGGTAAAAGCAGAGTTATGCAATCAATTTCCCTATTCTATCGAGGCAAAGATAGAACCAATCACTCAATCATCAATCCCTCTCTACTAGGACAAGAGCAAAACACTCCTCGCATAATCAATCTCGGGTCTCTCCTTTTGTACTGCACTCTGTTCACACACAACACAATACAAAAAGGGGTAAATGTAGACACCTATAAAGTGTCATTTTGAAGCCCCTCTTCCAAGAACTTTTAAAATTTTCCAAATTCTTCCTATATTCCTCTAATTCTTCTCCAATTCCTCTTAAATCTACTAAATCCTTCAATTTCCTCTTAATATTTCTCTTTTCTCTCTCATTCTCTTTACCTCCCACTAACTCCTTCCCAATTTCCTCTAAAATTCTCTAGTTCTCTTTTATTTCCCTAATTCCTCTCTAATCCTCTCTTATTTTCTTGTAATTTCTCTCCAATTCTTCTAATCCTCTCTAATTTATTTTAGTTCCTTTTTAATTAGCCTCTAATTCTTCGAATCCTTTCAAAATTTCTCTTTCTCTTAATTTTCCTAATTCTCCCTTAGCTTTTCTAATTCCTCCCTAAAACATTCTAATTTCCTCTTAATCATCCTTAGCCTTTGCCTACATTCCCTCTAATTTCTTTAGTTGCTCCTAATTTCTTTCATTTTCCTAATTCCTATCTAATCCCTCTATTTTCTTCTAATCCCCCTTAGTCTCCCTACTTTCTCTAATTTCTTCTTAATTTTCCTAAATCCTTCTTAATTATTCTAAACCCTTCTTAATGCTTCTAATCCTCCCCTTTTCCCAATAATTCTCTTTTACCCCCCTAATTTTCCTTAAAACCCCTATAATCCCCATTTTCCCTAATTAAACCCCTAGTTAAGCACCTCATCATGACCTAATCCTTAACCAAATCCCAAGGAATGCACAATGAATTTTTAATTCTAAACCAAATCTCCCTCAAAATCTACATAATCTCGTTTAGCCTCCCATCTCCCTAATTAACCCTCTAATTGTCTTAAACCCCTCTCTTAAGCCCCATGCAAAATCCCAAGAAAGAGAACATTTAATTGATTAAACCCCAAAATAAATCCTAAAATCCCTAGAAATCCTTTAGAAGTCTCCACCAATTAATTCATTAAACCTCCTACACTTTTCCCTCCCCTTTTGAGTGAATTAAAAATTCACTAAAAAAATGCAAAAGTTAACCTTCCATAAATAGTCTCATTAAAATCCACATGTACATCCCCTAGCCACCTAGCATTTTAAGAATTTTAAATTCCCTCCACCTAAACCCATGTGCATTTTAAAAAGAATTTTAAATTCCTTCTGTCCACCCGATGACCCCTCTCCCAAGGCCCATTTATGACACTTGGGTGGGTGAGATATCTCTCCACCCAAATTCATTTATGGAGGAGGGTGCACATTACTCCACAAAATTTCTTAGAGTTTCTTATTCACCTACCCCTGCCACTTAGATGCCACCTAATGCCAATTCAATGCTTTTCATCCTACCCCTCCCCCTTTGAAATATCTATAAATACCCCTCATTTTTCTCTCCATTTGAGAGAACACTTAGTCACCCAGACAAAATTTTACCCTATTTTCTCTAGATATCTCCATTGTGCACCTTGCCACCACCTATAACCATCAACCTTCACACATCCAAAAATAGCCATAGAAATGGAGATGATTCCTCACATGCTAACACCTTCCTTTTAAAGTTGTGCACATACGAAGCCTAATTTTAACTTCAGACTAAAACTGGAGGCCCATCATGACCTCGAAGAGACCTCCATAAAGTTTCATCATCACCTAAGTAGTAGATGTTTTGGTCGTCTCACCCAAGACAATATGTAGAAGAGGTCATCTTGCCCGAGATGGTCACAAACCATGGACTAGACTACAACAGGCTTCAACCGCCAAAGAAAGTTAAGGTAAAATGCCAGTATGTTTTCATATTTTATAGCCTTTTACATATTTTCTAAGTTATTTTATTAAGCACATTAAAGTATTTTTTTACATCTTTCTTGACATGAGTTCAACTACAGTGGATCCCTTTTATTTTACTATATTTTTTTTCTAGTTGTGTGTAGATAATTCTAAGGTGTAGACATTTTAGAGCTAAAGGCAGTAAAGGAGGGTCCAAGAACATCCAAGCTCATCACAAACCCCTCCACCCTTTTGATTGTAGCTAGAGAAAGTTTTGTTAAGCACCATTAGTTATATTGTTTATAACATAAAAAGAGTTCCTCAACCATTGAGGAACTTATGTTGTATGCCCTTAGAGGTCATTTTTATAAAGGAAAATACATAAATTTGTAATAAAATATTATCTTTCTTTTGTTTACATGAGTGGTGCCTTTCTCTTACTATAAATAAAACTAGGAGAGGTCTTGGTTTAAGAGTTCTTATGGATGCAACCTTAGCTCTTAAGAAAAAATTAATATAGAGATTGTACAAAGAGAGTTAAAGACAATTGGCAAGAATTCTTCTAAGTACATCGAGCCCAATGACCCAAGCTTAATATTTATTACATTCTCTCTACCAAATGATTTTGTCGTATGGAATGTTTTAAAAAAATTATTTGATCTAGTCATTAAAGGTTTAAGATGGGTGGTGAGAACTAGAGAAAATATTTCTATTTGGAGGGATACTTGGTGTGATAAAAAACCACTCAATCTAGATCCAATTTTGAAACCATGGTTGAGATTACTTCAAGATAAATATGTTGATAGGGTTTCAAACATTTTGTACAAGTATCAAGAAGGAAGATACAAATGGAAAGAAGATTTTTTTACAAGTATATAATACATTGATGCTAGGAGGTAATTGAGTAAAAATATAATAAGAATGATTATTCCAAGGGGATCCAAGGATAAGTTGATTTGGGAGTTGAATAGCTCAGAAGAATACATAATAAGAAGTGGATATAATGTAAAGCACCAAAAAAATATGAATATCACAAGAATATGAAGAGATATTTGAGATAGCCCAAGCATTCCTAAAGTCAAAATTTTTGTTTGGCTATTAGGCCATAGAATAATTTTATCCATTAAAAAACTTATGAATAGGGGTTTTCATGGCCCCTCACAATGTGTTTTATGTAAAAAGGAGGAGAGTATAGACCATCTATTGGGGCATTGCTCAATAGTTTTAAAACTATGGCAATGGATTCTTAATATGTTTGGTAAATGCATGGTGATGAATGGAAAAATTGAAGAATGGTTAAAGCAATGTTAGAGCACTTTTAAATGTGAGGATTTATAGACAATCTGTGATATATCAAAAGATACAATATTTTGGATTGTATGGCTAGAAAGGAATAGAAGAATATTTAAAGGAAAGGAAAGAAATTTAGAGGTAATGAAAAGAAAAAGTTGTTTAGCCATAGAGGAGTCTAAACCAACTCTAACAACTTACGCAATCCATAATTTGGAAGCAAATAACCTTGATAGATGGATTCAAGTCATCAAATGGAATTATGGTGTTGGGTACAAGAGAAATAAAAAGAAGATAAAGAATATAAAGTAGAAACTACTAGATGTGGAGTTGGTCAAATTGAATTTTTATGGAGCATCTAAAGGAATCCAGGACCAACAGGAGGAGGAGGAATAATTAGGAATAATTAGAAATTATAGAGGAGAGATTTTATCTCATTATGCTTTCAATAGTAGATTTAAGAAAAATAATGAAGTTGAAGCTTGGGGGACTTTATAAGGGTTAAAAACATATGCAAACAAATAAAATGGAACAGAGTATGGATGGAAGGCGATTCACTCATATTAATAAATGGAACATACAAAAGATAATTATGGATATTCAAGACATTGTTATAGATTTTAAATAAATTAGGTTTACACATATGTTAAGGGAAGGAAACAAATGTGTAAATACTATAGCCAATAGAGGGGTTTCAATTGGGGATCGTGAAGTTAAATTATATTTTCCATGGTTAGAGGAAGTAGTAAGTTTAGCTAAAGCTGACAAGAAAATGGTGATTGTCTGATTCAAATAATGATTAAAAATTTACTTTAACATTTTCCATTGTTAATATTTGCTTTATTTTATAACATTAATGTGCTTTCATATAAACTATTTATTATAAATTGTGTTGTTGCACTTGTGCTTCAAGAAGAAAACTAGTAATATAGATTTGGTAAAGTGAACTATGATATTGTTGGCTTTTAAGACTTACTATCTCAAAAATATCATAGGTCTAAAAGTAAATAAGCCACAATATTAAGATCAAAATATTAATATCAAGAGTAGAATTATATATGTGAGCAATTAAATATATATATCCAAGCCAATATAATAATGAAATAACATTCACTTATAATATCAAATATAAATGTAAATGGCCAAAATCATTCATGTACAAGCATGAAGAAAACTTACAATATGAATTGCTCAAAAATCTGTATACAAGCTTTATTATCATTTTTCTCATGTTCTTGTAATCTTGTGATTGTGTTTCTCATGTTACATTGTATGGAGCTTTATCTCCATAATATAGACATAGAAGATGACTCTTCATGTACTTGACTATTGCTCTCCATATGACAACTCTCATGACCTTTGGCTTATCATCTTGCCACTTGTATACTAGACTCTTTACTCTCTTCTTACATGCATACTTGAACCTATGACACTTGCACACGACACTTGCACACTTCTACATGACTCTTACTCTCCTACATGCACTCCTAATATAAGACACTTGTGCACATCCTCACTTTACATATTTGCATACTTACATACATGACACTTGTGCACATTCTCTCAATACACACTTGCACTCTTACTTACATGACACTTGTGTGTTTCCTGCACATTGACACTTACATGACACTTGTGCTTATCCTGCACATTGACACTAATAAAAGAGAAATATAAATCACTCACCTAAACTAAAGACTCAAACCTAATCTATTACATATGTACCATGAAGGTACCATGGGAGTACATTAGCATGTACCAAATGATGTAATAATCTCCAATAGATAGTGCAATGTTTTGGAAATATTACTCTACAAGGATGTAATGCATATATAGTAGAGGTGAAGTTTTGGTATTGTAAAGGTTGTTGTAGGAAAATGTCAATAAGGATGTTGAATTCAAGAATATTTGTATTAGCATAGAAAATTAAAAAAGATCTAGAAAATGAAAATCAAGAGTTCAAACATTTTATGTAAAATGATTTAGGTTTCTAGTTATAGCAACTCAATTGAGATGAGAATTAAATCTATTTGTAAGCTCTCAATATCTAAAGAAGAGAGTTGTAATTTGTCAAGGGTGGGGGACCCGAGTACAACCCCTTGTTCTCCAAAAAACAAAAAAGAGTACCTATGGATAAAGTAAAAATCAATTTAACAATTATTTTTATTTTATTTTATAATAAGTAAAAGCTAAATAAATTTTAGAGCTAAAAAAAGGAACATAATTATTGACTACCATTTCCTACAAGGATTTATCTTTAACGAACAATCATCCATAAGTAATAAAAACATATAATAATATTTTATAAAAAATAAAAAATAAAAAATATACATTTAGTGTTATCCATAATAGCATTTATTTGCTAAAATTTATTTTATTCCTTTAGATCACACTCCTCCCAAATATAACAAAAGATGGGATTAAAAAATAAATTTGATTAATATGTATATACACAGTCCCAGGGGGACAACGCAATGGTTTGGGATTTGGCTCTTCTTCAAGAGGTTCAAGGTTCAAACCGTGATGTGGGCAAGTGTGTGAGGGGATGGGTGTGTGGTGGTTGTGTATTAAATTCCCTATTGATAAGCATAGCTCTTGGCTTTAGGAGGGGTCATGGTTGGAGGAGCCTGCTCAACCTTGTGTGTTGGTCGTAGGGGTTTCTTACACTAAACAAATAAAAAAAATGTATATACACAAATAAAATGATGTCTCTTATGAAACTTGTTAATGTCATTCTTTTTACATGTTTTCAATTTTTCTTTTTTGCTACACTTGCACATTCACTCATATATATTTCTTCTTGGTTAATTATTTACTTATTTTCCATCAATCAAATACTTTTTCTAATTTTTTCTTCTTTTTATTATTTATATTTATTAAAATATATTTATTATTTTTAGTATTATTATTATTTTTTGATGTGTATAGGAACCTAAGACTGCAAAGGCCAATATTAAGTGCCAAGAGGGCTCAAACCCTTGACTACTTTAAAGTAAGCAAAACACCCATCACTTTACAAAACATTATCGACATAATATAATATATATATATATATATATATATATATATATATATATATATATATATATATATATATATATATATATATATATATTAGTTATTGGAAGGTAAACTTTAAGTTACCCTTTAAATGAAAATTTGAATTACTCCCTCCACTTCAAGATTGAAGGGTGAAAAATAAAACTTAATTTTTTTTTATAAGGTCACTTTTTTATTTTACCCTTATTTAAGTGATTAAAAAACATTTCAAAGACTTTACAAATTTTATCCTTGGTCATGAGGTCTAGGTGAAGTGACGAGGGATGCTTACTCTGAGAAGACCTAAGTTTGACCATCATGATCAACCCACACATGTGTGGTTTGCTTTTTAAAAGATAATTAATAAAATAAATCTTATAATTCTATTGGTACAAATGATATCATTTTAATTGAAAGATGAGGAACATTAATAGTATATATATATATATATATATATATACTATTAATGTTCCTCATCTCTCAATTATATATATGGGCTGAGGAGAGGGGGGAGGGACTTGCTCCCTCTCCCTACTCCCCTTTCCCTGGTTCTTGTCCAGTCCTTGATTCATCCCAGGTCATCCCACTCTAGGAATGGTTTGTAGCAGATGATCTCCTTGGGGGAGATCCTTGCCCACTTTTTGCTCCTTTCCTAGTAGTTTTTGGGGTTTCCTCATTTGAATCTCGGGCCTGGTGCTTCCCAGGGATCCTCTGGGGTTTCTTGCATGTTCCTGAGATCCTGTCCCTAATATCCCTTAGGCTTTTCCTTGGGGTTTTTTGCAGGTTGTTACTAGGATCCGGTTCCCAGAGCTTTCTCGATCTGTGGTGGTTGTAGGTTGGGTTCTCGTTTGCTTCCTAGTGCATCCCGTGAGGATCTCTCTTCATCGAGGTTGATCTGGGGGGCTAGTTCGAGGTTGGTCTGGGGGGCTAGTTCGAGGTTGGTCTAGGGGGCTAGTTTCCTATTTACTCGTGTTTCCTCTCTAGGATGTCATTGGTTGCTGGTGGTCTCATCCCTTTGGGTGGGACCATGTTTGTTTTCCTATTTGAAGGCTTCTTTTTGCTAGATCTGTTGCTTGGTGGATGCTTTGAGCATTTGCATGGACTTGGGGGGGGGCTCTTCCTGTGCTTGAGTTATTCCTAGCCCCAATTATAGTTCTCTGAAGCTGTTCGTGTGCAAGGATGGGGATTCCTGGTCCTTTATGCTGGGGTGCTTTGGGTTTTTTATTGCATATCTCAATCTTGGGGGGGATCGATGATCTATGCATGCAGACCCCTGGATCCCTTAGTTTAGGTTTTCATGGATACCATCTTTGCATCTACTATCGCTTTCTGCTTGGGCTTCGCAGGTTTTCATTTCAGTTTTTGTTTGAGAGATTCTGCTTTCTGGTCCTGCTTCTTGGTGGACTCTTAGAGCTTGTTCTTGGCCTTGGAGGGGCCTTTTCTTGTTCCTGAGTTGTTCCCAGTCCCAGTTCCTCTTCCTTGGAACTGTTCGTGAGCAAGGATGGTGGGTCCCTGGTCCTTTGTGGCTTCTGGGATCCTTTATTTGTGCCTACGTTTGTTTTCCTTGGATCCTTTCGGCTTCCTTGTACTCCTGTTGGTGGGATTCCAGTGTTGCAGTTTCCCAAACCCGTTCTTCTGCTAGTTCTCCTGTTGGGCAAGATTTTCCAATCTTGCTGGTTTTCCCACTGGGTGGGATTTTTCAATCCCAATTTTTTATTGGTTTTCCTGTTGGACGGGACGAAATTTCCCGTTGGGCGAGATTTTTCAATCCCATTTTTTTATTGGTTTTCCTATTGGGTGGGATGGGATTTCTCGCTATGCAGGATTTTCAAATCTTCTGGTTTTCCTGCTGGGTGGGATTTCCAATCTGATGGTTTTCAGCTACTTCCCACTGGGCGGGATTTTTAAATTCATCATCCTACATGTTTTCCCATTAGGCGGGATTTTTCAAAACTGGTGGTTTCCCGCTGGGCAGGATTTTTCAAAATTGGTGGTTTCCCGCTGGGTGGGATTTTCCAATCTACTGGTTTTCCCGTTGGGTGGGATTTCCAACCTGGTGGTTTTTGGCTGCTTCCCGTTGGGTAGGATTTTTCAGAACTGGTGGTTTCCCGTTGGGCAGTATTTTTCAAAATTGGTGGTATCTCGCTAGGCGGGATTTGTGGTTTCCCGTTAGGTAGGATTTTTCAAAATTGTTTTCTCCCGCTGGGCGGGTTTTTCCAAACTGTCTATTTTTTGCTGGGTGGCATTCTTCAAATTTATTGTTCTTAACCTTTGGTTTGTTCGGTTGACCTGTTGTAGAAAGGTTTTGGGGTCCTTTCAAAACCCGCTTTTAATATAATTTTTACCAACCAAAAAAAATTATAATGTCCAATACATCATAACTAATTTTAATATGTAGAGGTAAAGGTGTAAGCAAAAATATAGAATATAAAAGTAAAAGTTGGAGGCAAATTCTAGTGTAGTTGATAGACCTAGGCATAACTAATAGATTTGAGTGCATGTGCAAAGGTTTCTTTAGTGATAAGATCATTTGCAAGCGAAGGCAAGTGTACAAAAAGACAAATACAATATTTGAAAAGTCTTTGAACCTACAAAATTTATTTTTTATTTCTCTTGTTATTTTTGTTTTGTAGTCTAAAAGTTTAAAATTTCGATGAATATATTTTGTGGGGCCAAAACTAGGGCTTGAAAAATTTAGATCTCAAACATCATGGTGCATGTTGGTTAGAAAAGCTTGAATAAGATAATGGTAAACCCATAACCCAAAGGAGACAAAGTGAAAATAGATGAGATCAACTTGAATCTATAAGTTGATACTATGACTAACCCATCTTATTATAAAATAATAGTTTTAGAAATATGGATAGGATCCTTGTAGTATGAGGTGCTAGAATTGACCTTAGTCATAAGGGAACAATAAAGCTTCATCATATAACAACAAAAAATGATATCGAAACAAGTTGTTCAAATCAATCTATTGGAGACATCACTAATGGAACTAAAATCCTTCATTACCATGGGCTTGTATAGAGGTAATCATTATACACAGGGATCCCATATTCAAATTAGGTTGTAGGTCAACAAGAAAAGAAGAAAATATATTACAAAAGAAATTAGGCAACAATGGCAAACATAATGACCAAAGAATAAGAACTATGAAATAAATTAGAGGAGACTAGATCACAAACACAAGTGGTAAGAGAGCCAACAATTAAGCCAAAGGAACAAAGAGATTTAATAAAAAAATAAATTAAAATGCAACTGTTGAAAGAAACGGAAAGATAAAATAGGTCAATAAAACATCTTCATTAATAGAGTAAAAGAGCATGTAGAATGAGAGAACAAAACCATCTCAACAATTTTTTTTTTTTTGTTTTATATGGAATTGGGTAGATAAATTCATCAAACTTGTAGAGTGGAAAAAGTAAGGGAAGACATGAGAGCTAGACCAATCCAAGTTATAGTGTTCAATGTAGGAACAAAAAAGTAAGTTCTTTGAAATAGAGGATTTCTATAAGATCAAATTTTTACTTAGATGATGATCTTACTCCCATGCAACAAAAAGAGGAGGGCAAGATGAAAAAAGGTACAAATAGTAAATATTGAGGGTAAAGAGGTATGGTTGAAAAATGGGAAAGCATACATTATATATGGAATATGCCAAGATAAATAAGAAATCGGGACCCTCTAAGAACACTTAATATTGATGAGTTTGAATTGTCATGAATATCCATGAAGAAGAGGTATCAATCTCGGCCCCTTAGCTAAAGCAAATGATATAATCGCACTAATAGAAATACATGAATGTGATGGATGCAAGATACCATATTATGAAGGATGCAAAAAGGTGTAACTCTATTATGAAGCAAACAAGAAATGGAAAAGGATATAGAGGAGCAATAGTACTAATAAAAATTCTTGAGATAAACTCATATAGGTTGAGAAAGAAGACCTAAATAGAAAAATATATATGGATCAAAATCATAGATAATGATAGATTGATTAACACTACAACTTGTTATTTTGCTACACAACATTCACAATTATATAAGGAACATATCTTAGATCATGAGGATCCATATATGGCATTGGCAATAGGATTTACAAAACATAACATGGTTGGAGAGGTGGTTTTACTGGGCAACTTTAATGCCAAGATAATAAATGTGTAACGATCCTAATCACCATTTCGGCTCATTGAATAGTTGTATTTTTTCATTGATTCATTTCCTCTATTAATAGGTAGAATGGTTTATTACATTAGGATCATCAATCATTTTATTCATTTGTGTATTCTGCAAGAGACTCTACCCTCTCTAAGTGGCTATAGGACTTTACCCTCCTTAAGTGGATAATTTAATTAATTTATTTGATTTATAAAAACGAATTGCTTTAAAATGGATAAGAAAGCTCTTTAAAGATCAATGAAGACATATGATACTCTAATATGGCTAAAGGAAGAGGTGGATCACTAATGGTTAAGATCCTCATATGATAGTCAAGGGCCCATCATATATTATGGGGAAGAACTTCTTAAACTATGTAGTATACAAGAATTGATCATTTGCAAAAATATTTGGAAATATACTTGTCAAAAACATAGTGGATAAAGTGTAGTATATTATGCTCTTTGTTGCAAAAATTTATATCAAATATAGAGCTAGAAATTAAAGCAATTCCCATGGAGCTAAAATTTAATCACAATCCAATGTACATAAATATCCAAATGCATGAAAGTGGTCAAAAAGAACATATTCAAATAACTGAAGGAAAGACAACATGAAACATCCCTATGAAAATTAGGAAACTTTTAAAACATCACTTAAGTAGACTATGCACAGAAAGGAAAGAAGAGATGATTTTTCTAAACCTATTCTTTAAAAGAAAACATGAAAGCTTCCCTATAAATCCATAGGATTATGAAGAATGTAAAATAGTAAGAAAAAACTTCAAAGAACCATGTAAAAAGAAAACAAATAGCAAGATATATAAAGAATTAGTGAAAACAAAAAAATACATAAGATTGAGGCAAAGAGTTAATGTATATTACAATACATAATCCAAGACAATTATGGAAAGAGGTACAACAAAGCAAAAGATAAAAAAATATATATCATAAGCAAACAATGATTGCAATATGCTAAGTAATATGAGAGAATCAAGAAAAAGATACTCCTATAATTAACACAACTGAGAAACTTTTTTCTATGAAAGATGCAAAAGAGGACATTAAGAAATTGGCAATAGGTAAAGCTCATGATATAGATGGTTTATAGGCTAAACATCTCAAATGTGGGGTTCGCATCTTAGCACTACACATTCAAAATATTTTAATAGCATCAATGAAGGAGGCTTTCCATTAGAATGGACGACCAATCTAGTCATACCTTGCATATAAATAGAGACATCAACAATCCTTCAAATAATTGCACTATCATGATTAATACTTTTTAATTGTTTAACAATATAGTGAAAATAAAATTAGTAAGTGGACAAAAAATCAAGGAAAGAGGGAAATAGGATGAGGGTTTAGACCAAAGCACTAAACAATATATCATTGCATTACTTTAAGACACCCAATAAAGAGGATATGAGATTAAAAAGGAGAAATTTATTATTGTTTTGTAGACTTCAAAAAGGCTTTTGGCACAATACCTTGAGGTGAATTATAGAAGAGAATGGGATGCCTTGACATATTAAGTAAAAAGTAGTTGTACATAGACTTTATGAGCAAGGTGGTAGCAAAAATAGAACTCCATAAGGACTATCAAAGTGTTTTGGAAGTGATATCATGATGAAATAGGGTTTTTCTTGTCACCTACTTTATTTGGCATTTATATGGATAAATTGAGAGAATGGGCAAAGAGGATGGAAGGAGAGGGAGTACAATTGGCTAGTTACATAGTGAAACTTCTCCTTTATTCTAATGACCTCATCTCGACTAACAAGACACTCAAAAGTTTAAAAGAATATTTAAAGGCTTTAGAGTATTTTTATAATGAAGTTGGCATGCAAGTAAAACTAGCTAAACTAAGATTATGGTCTTCTCTACTTAGAAGGAGCAAAAACAACTATATATTTTGTTTGAAAGAAATCCATTAGAGATAATAATACAATACAGACATATTCAATTAGATTTTAAAGTAAACTCAATTAGGGAACATGCGGGATGAAATGAATACAATCAGGATGGAGGGTATTTTACTCATTGCAAACTAGGGGTAAAAAAACATAGATGTAGGATTTGAAACCAGTAGGGTTCTTTTTGGGTTAATGGTTATTCCAATTGTATTATATGGATGCAAAGCATGGGCTAGCAATACATCAAATTTCAAATGGAAACAAATAGAATTCAAAAGCGATTAATTACAAATAATTTTAGAATTAAAACGTCAATTCTATATAAGATTTTACTTGTTAAAATAGGCAATTCTCCACTTGAAGCTATGGTAAGACTGTTAAGGTACCTTAAAAATATAAAAAGAATGGAAAATAACAAATTGCCAAAACAAGTAATCAAAGAAGCATTAAATAGAAAAACACATGGATGAAATAACAAACACATGGAAAAATACAATGTTAAATTTCAATCTCCCAAAGTCCAACAAAGAAATTAGTTGTATGCAAGGGAAAAATTACAAGAAGTTGCCAAAACAAGTAATCAAGGAAGCATTGAATAGAAAATAAACACATGGATGAAATAACAAACGTATAAAAAAATACAATGTTAAATTTCAAGATCCCAAAGTCCAACAAAGAAATTAATAGTATGCAAGGTAAAAATTACAAGAAGTTGCTAAAACAAGTAATCAAAGAAGCATTGAATAGAAAAAAATACACATAAATGAAATAACAAACACATGAAAAAATACACTATTAAATTTTAAGGTCCCAAAGTCCAACAAAGAAATTAATAGTATGCAATGGAAAAATTTAGACATGTAAATTGAAAAGTTAGGAAGAAAAAAATGGTATTATATCAATGACTTTAACCCAAATTTTAGAAAAAAATTACATCAATTCAAAAATTAAATAAAAGAAAAAATTCTTAAAACCTAACTTAGATCTAATTCACACCAACTTAAATGTGAAATTGAAAGATAACCTAACTAAGATCTAATTCACACAACTTAAATGTGAAATTGGAAGATGGACAACACCTCGATATGTATGGTTAAAACAAGTATGTATCTTATACATAATAGAATTAGTACACATAAAAAAACATTTTGTCATAGAATGTAAAGCTTAAGAAGACATCACATCAAACATGTATTTGAAGACACTTAAGGTGAACTCGCTTACGAACGGGCTGAGCAAGTCTACTTCCAACCAACCATCATGACCCCTCCTAAAGTTAAGAGCTATATTTATTTATTTATTTGGATTTAGTTTTGGTTAATGTAAGAAATCCTCTGGCCTATGCTTTCAACTTGCTATGCTTTCAACTTGCTATAGGAGGAGAGCTACGTTTATCAATAGAGAATTTAACACATAATCATACACACACCCACCCTTTACACACTCACCCACAAGCCAGTTTGAACCTTAAACCTCTCAAAGAACCTTGTTGAGCTGTCCCTATTGCACTTCAGGAATATTTTGAAAATTTGAAAAAAAAATAAAAAAATAAAACAACTTATTCTCAAAATAAAATAAACAATGAAATGAAATGAAAGATTTTAATTACGTCCGCGAGACCCAAATATGGTCTATGGGACCTCAAATATGGAAGTACACGAGACCCAAATATGATCTATGGGACTTCAAAGGTCCCAAATATGGAAGTACAATTACTCAAGTCATATCATATGATCTTTAATATCTTTGATAATGTTGTTTCTCTCTCTTGCTTATTTGGGCTAGCAATTCCCAACTTTTTTTATTTTACTGTCTTCAAATAACTCTGCCATAGACCCGTTCCTAAGTGTTTCTTTGTATTTACCACGAATACCTGAAAAGCTCGAGTATGAAGTGTTGGTCTATCTCTATTACCCTGTGCTATATAGAGTACATATCCTTTCGGGATGAAATGGATACAATAAAAAGCTGACTAGAAGATCTTACCTGGCAGATAAGCGAGACAGATAGATTCCACAAGGGATGAGACAGATAGATTTCACAAGTAATGTTCGATCGGAAATATAAGCAAACCCAACAAATTGTTGTCTTCAATGTTGGAGCTGTTACTCGTTGATAAATATAGTAATCCCCTCATCCATGGCGACGGGCGCGGTGCTTTCTCTCAATCACGTTGCAAGGGAAACCTCCGACGTGCAGCGCCTCGCCAAATTTTACCAGGAGGTCATATATCTCCATGATTGATAATTAACTGCAACGAAAATTGAAAATTGATCGGTAAGAGTATAGGCGGTAGGGTTTGTTAGGAATTAATCAAAGGTAATGGATTTGATTACAGGTTTTAGGGTTTGACCGAATTGAAGCTCCCCCACGAGACTTCGAAGTTGTATGGCTTACTCTGCCACCCTCATTTGCGCTGCACATCATTCAGAGGAATCCCGATTCCAGTCTCCCTCAATCGCCATATAATACACAGGCCGCCACCGAGTATGTATTCTCTCTCTCTTGTTTTCAAAGCTGCTGGCAATTATAGGTTTACAGAATTTGGTGATTTATGGTTTAGGGTTTGGTGGGCAGGAAATTGGATCCAGAAGAGCTTCAGCGAGGGCACCATATTGCTTTCTGTGTTTCTGATTTCGATGCGTTTGTCAGGGGCTTGAAAGTGAGTAGGACTAACTGTGATCTCCAATGATTTTAATTTGTATAAGGTATGTGAAGAGTGATTGACATTGTAGATGGTATTTGCAGGAAAAGGGAATTCCTGCTTACGAGAAAACACAGCAGGGAGGGAAACTCAAGCAAGTGTTTTTCTTCGACCCTGATGGTAGGATGACGTTTCTTTTACGTTCTCCTGAGTTGTTTTTTAGTTCATTTAATCAGAAAACGAAGTTTATTTTTTATTTTTATTTTTTAATAAATAAATTGGTGACATCCACTTTCAAGGAATTTAACTGAAGGAGCCCATGGATGTGACGGTTTATAGTTCAGAATCGGTAAATTTCATAAAATTAAAAAAAAAAATTATGACATGTCTTGGTAAAATTGTATTCTTAAGAGTTGATTTGATAATGCGTATAATGTCCATGGCTATAGCTTTGAAAAGGTTTGATTGGATATATGCTATACAGGAAATGGTTTGGAAGTACAGTGGAGCGCTAGCTAGATCTGGATATTCAAGCATTATTATTAGTATGGGAGGGAACTCAAACATATTGATATCATGAGCTGGATGCAGGGTAAACAGGGATTATTTCTCTGGGGGGCAAAATATGCTTTAGGTTAATTTCTCTGCAAAAATCTGAATTTGGGGATAAATATGAGAGAATTTTTTAATTTGGGAGGCGCTTCAGAAGTAGTGATTTCAGATTCAAAAATAGTGATTTCAGATTTCAAATTGCATCATAGTTGAGATGGAATTTGAAGTTTTCCTTTTAAATTTCAAAAGTATGTTTATGAAACATATAAAACCTGCTTCTCCTCGGGGGATAGGCCCGTTGGTCATGGTGAAGTAATTTTCGGGGTAACCATAGAGTGCCCATATGGTTAGATTATATCAATTTATGCTAAATCAGGAAGAAATAAATAATTAAAAATGAAAATAAATAATATGTAAAAGTTAAATGTAATTTTAAAATGAATATTCTATGGAATAAGAGATCTGAATTCAAAGATCTTAAGGTTTTTTTGGGGAAGGATAGTTGCCTTGTATCTCCTGGTGGAGGTGGTGGTTGCTTAATAGCTTAAATCAAAATTATTATTATATTTTTATATATATTAAAAACATTTTAAGATTTTTGTTTAACAAATATTCTTTGTAATTTTGCAATTTTGCCCCATACTTGTTGGATAAGACACTACCCTGGTATTTTGGCTTTTCTAATATATGACAGTCATGGTGCCACACTTTTAACAAGACAGAAGACAGGTATACTACTTTCTGTGAGTTGCACCTATAGACGGTACATATTACACATTAAGTGGGATTTGCACAATGCTTTGACTATGAATGTGCAGAAAGAAAAATCTGCAAATGTGAAGATACATGTTGGACAAAATACAAAATGAATATAGTTTTTAACATTTATGACCATGTGAAGATACGTGTTGGACAAAATACAAAATGAATATAGTTTTTAACATTTATAACTATTTTGTATTTTCACATCTGGCAATTTGGTCAATAATTTGAGAAGTAACGATGAGTTGTGAGAAGTGGAATTCAATATTTCTTTATTCTGTAGCTGGGTTGCACAGCGTCTTGTACTTTTGGCAAGTGGAATGCTTTCCCCATTGGTTATTTTTGTCGATGCTCTATGTTACTCTCTAATTTCATTACTTCAATTATGTATAGTACAGATTTGTGATACTACATACATGTGTGTATTTAAGATGACAATTTGATGTCAACTGCGTGCATTACTTATCCAATAATGCTTGATTGTTCATATTTTTAAACCTTATAAAACTCTTGTATGTTTATGGAATACATATTCCTTACCATTTTGCACCATTGCACAAGGCTTGCTAGATAAGACACAATCTTGTTGGTTTGTGCATTTAAGATGCCAATTTGGTGTCACTAATTTGTATTACTTCTCCACAATAATGCTTTATTGTTCACTTTTTTAAACCTTACATAGCTCTTGCATGTTTATGGAATGCATGTTCCTTCTCCTTCTCATTTTTCCTTCTCCTTCTCATTTTGCACCATTGCACATGGCTTGCTATATAAGACACTATCTTGTTGGTTTGTAGCTATTCTCATGTATTAGATTTGGATTGTTTCTGTACACCACCTAAGTTGACACATTACTAAGTTCTGTGCATTGCACATACTGATACTGCATACTAAAGTGTTTATCCAGCTTTTGTGATTTAGTCACACACATTTATTGAGATTTGTACATTACCATAACAATTTGACTACAATTATAGGTAAGAAGATTTTAAATTGCATGTTGGGCAAATTATAAAATGCATGGTGTTATTGAATGACTTTAGCTCAACCAGCAACATTCCTTAAATTTCAAGGAGGAGATCTAGGTTTGAATATGCATGGTGTTATTGAATGACATTAGCTCAACCAGCAACATTCCTTAAATTTGAAGGAGGAGATCTAGGTTTGAATCTTGCTAAGCGATACATGCATAATTGTCGAACTGTTGTAATACTACCATGTGGTCATCATGTAATACGGGTGAGGCCTATTTCAATTTAATATAACCAATTTTAAAAAAATGCATGGTGTTTTTCAACAGTAGCTTACTAACAATTTTGTTTATTTTAGTATTGGACAAATTGATGAATCTTTTAAACTTGTCTATGTTTCATGCTTAGGTTAAAATGATGCATTGAGATTTGCATAGGCTAATTTTTTTTTTCTTAGCAATATTCAGCCTGATCTATATGTTTCATATCCGACTTTTATTGTCTTTTGGCTATAATACCCTCAAATGAAGTTGAAATTGAATAAGAATTGTCTCTATAAATAATTTTATTCTCCATGCTCTTAAACACAAGTCACTCCTCCCTATAACTATGGGTCATCATCTTATATTTTATCCCTGAGTTGTAAACTAGATAAGATAATAATAAAATTATATTGTTTGAAGGAAAATTAATGAAAGATATGAATTCAATAATTGCTTCCTTTCATTCCACTTTTGAATCTTAAAAACTTGATTGATATTCATTGAAATTGAAATTAGATATTAACCTTCTACTTTTTAGAACCATTTTATCATGATAGATCATTTTACTCTTGGTAATCACTTTTGGTGAATCATATATTGTTTGGATATGGATTGTCATATATTCATTCTTTATTTTGTTGTTGATTGAAATTTAGATATCAACCTTCTACTTTTAAGAATCATTATATCATGATTGATCATCTCATCCTTGGTAATCACTTTTGGTGAATCATATATATTCATTCTTTATTTTGTTGTTCATTGAAATTAGATATTAACCTTCTACTTTTAAGAACCATTATATCATGATTGATCATCTCATCCTTGGTAATCACTTTTGGTGAATCATATATCGCTTGGATATGGATTGTCATATATTCATTCTTTATTTTGTTCTTGATCAACAAAAAATTACCTCCTTTGACTACAACATGCTTCTAAATAAAGCTTCTTAAGCGACTTTTCTTTATTATTTTCCAGTTTTTTCTTATAAAAATTTATCATTGTTCTTAATTTTTTCTAAATATCAATAACGTATTTATAGGTAAGTGACTTTTCTTTATTATTTTTCAGCTTTTTCTTATGGAAATTCATTGTTCATAATTTTTTCTAAAGATCAATAAAAACTTTGTAGGTAAGGCTGCTTCTACTTGTTTAGCATTCTTACAAAGATATATATTATACCTAAGTTAAAGATAAGACATTTCATCCTTATCTAACAATTAAATTTAATTCATGTACAATTAATGTTTGGTGAAATTATATATCTAAAAATATGTAATAAGGTATTATACAACTCTTGAGAAGGATTATAAAGTCGCTCATGAAGATATGGTTCTTAAAAAATGAGGTTAGAGATACTCATAAATTTTAGATAATTATATCAAATGACATTAGCACAATTGGTTATATTTCCCAAAATTTTAGGTAGGAGAGCCAAGTTTAAATCTTGTCATTAGCACAATTGGTTATATTCCCCAAATTTTAGGTAGGAAAACCAAGTTTAAATCTTGTCATTAGCACAATTGGTTATATTCCCCAAATTTCAGGTAGGAGAACTTAATATTGTCAAGCATTACATGCTTAAATCCCATGTTGTTATAATACTACTATATGATCATGATCTAATGTGGGTGGGGGTCATTTCAATCTTACATAACCAATTAAAATTTAAAAAATATTTTTGAAAGATCTTTTGTATTTTTTTTCAAAAAAAAAAACTTGTTTATAACACTAAAAATGAATCAACTTAGGGGATGATATTTGGGCTAAATTGTAGGAAACAAAGAATGTTACATCTTAAATCAAGGTTCTCATCATATTGGTGAACTTCAGTATTAATCAATTAAGTGGTTAAATTTATGATCACTTAATATATAGTTTGGTAAAATATCAAGATAACATGATGATGATGTGATACAAGTGATCTCATTTCAATTCCATACAAAGACAATTCAACAAATTCCTCTAAAGATAAAACCAAAATCATTTTAGTTTATAACAGTAATAAGACTTAAAGCTAGTCTTAAGGGGGATAGCGTAAGCACAATAGTCGGGCTTTGGCTCTTCTTTGGGAGGTCCAAAGTTCAAACCATGGCGTGTGTGGTTGTGTGTTAAATTCCCTATTGATAAGCTCAGCTCTCCCCCTTATGAGAGGTCATGGTGGGATAGGGATGCCTAGCCCTGGGCATCGGTCGTAATGGTTTCTCACACTAACAAAAAAAACTTAAACCTAAAATATTAAAACTAAGGTATTATAACGATATCAATCTTAGATCAAGTAACATTAGCTTAACTGGTTATATTCCTCACCATTCAAGGAGGTCAAATTCAAATCTTGCCAAGCGACACATGGATAATATCCAAGCTTTGTTGTAATACCACTATGTGGTGATGATTTAATATTCCTCAACATTCATGGAGGCCAAGTTCAAATCTTGCCAAGCGACACATGGATAATATCCAAGCTTTCTTGTAATACCACTATGTGGTGATGATTTAATATGGGTAGGGCTTGTTTCAATCCCATATAACCAATTGAAAAAAAAACGATATCGTTGAAATATAACCTTTTATCTATAAGTATAAACTATTTAATGTTGAAATAAACTATCATAATTACAATTACGAAGTTAAAAACTAATTTATATAAATATATAACAAAATTGAGAATAGTTGAAGAGTCTAAAGACAACGTTCTAAGATCTATTTGACTCTCTTCTTCAAAATTAAATCTAATAAAATGAGGATAACAAAATCAATATTTTTATATAAATAAACCAATTAATACATCAAAATATTCCCATGGTCCTAATATATTGGAATACACCAAATTCATAACTAACTTACCCTTTAAATTGATTAAAAAATTATTAAATTTTCAAAATTAAATAATATTTAAAATTAAAATTCAATAATAATAATTTAATTTTTTATTAATTATAATTATTAATCAATGTTAATTTATGGACAATGATTCTAAAGCATAAGTAGCAAAGTTTATTTTGGAAGGGCCTGCAACAGTGATTGGATTGTGGTGTTGTCCAAAGTTTTAAAAGTGACATTCAATTGGATGTCAACAGATGGGGGAATTAAGCATTGATATTTGAAGATCTTATTTTGATAGTTGAGATGTTTGATGTGGAGCTGCCAAGATCAAAAAGATTTTGAAGAGCTTTAAAATGAGTCGTTATATGAAGGAATCCTAGGAGTATTAAGGGACATATGACCTTATGAAGTCAGTTGTTTAGAACAAGGAAAATGAGGATTTTTTCAAATCGCAAAAAATAAAATTACAAATATCTTTGTCAGGAATAGAAGAGGTTTTAAAAAAATTGAAAAACCCTAAGTTTTTTTCCCCCTCAAAATCCTAGCTTCTTTAGGAATTTTTTTTAGGTAGAGGTCATGGAGTTGCCAATTTCGTTGGAAAGAATGACATTCATGTTCGAGAATGGTGGATGAAGTTTAGATCTCTATTCTTTAGTAACCATTTTTTGCCATGCCACCTTTACAAAATTTTGAGAGGAAGATTAAGTTTGGTGGGCAAGTTTGCTAAGGAAAGGAATTATAAATGGGACAAAATGGAGCATATATTCTTGAGTCAATGGGACCCACATAAAAAATACCTAATTTGAAGGCCACCATCAAAGGATATGAAAAAGAAATAAAAAGGCTTTAGAGGGAACTAAAAGAAATGAATAAAGATGATATAATAGAAGAAAAAATACAAATGACAATGTGCAAGTTCATGGTTGCATTCAAAAGGAAAAGCTTAAGCAAGGATCCAAGGAGAAACAAGAAGCAATTATGATAGGGGAACAAGTTGAAGAACCAATAGAAGACTCAAAAGTTGAATTTATAGTAGCAGCAACAATAAAGTCCATATAAGAAACAACAACAAAGTCCAAGGAAGCTCAGTTAGAAGTGCACAAGGATGCACCAAAAGAAGGGTACAAGAGAGAATATTGTGAAGAAGAATTTAAAATAAAGAAAAAAATTACTAAAGAATCAAAGAAAACAAAATGCCAAGTTAAGTTTGTAACATATTGCCACCCACACCACCCTAAGCGTCAACAATCTTGGAGGCATGGCTTAAAGTACTACATGGAGTCAGAAAGGCGTCAAGTATGGCAGTGTTTGGTAGAAAAAGCTTAGTGATTCTGGATTTCAAAGGGGTGCTACAACATCAGGGAACAATAGGACCATTTTTTTGAAATATCAAAGCAGAGCAGTAGAAGCATGGAGCCAACATAGTAGTTATGGATATTCAAGTGGCATAATGATGACGTGTCATCATCGAAGACCACCACTATTCAATATTTCACTTTGATAGATAGATGAAAAGATTAGAAATTGTCAAGAAGGATGCTAAATATTTGTAATTACGAAGAAAAATGAAGAAGATCTAGAAAATGAATATCAAGAATTTAAACTTTTTATGAAAAGGATGTAGGTATCTAGCTATAACATCTCAATTAAGACAAGAATTGAATATTTTTGTAAACTCGCAAGCTTTGAATGAGAGAGTTGTGATTTTTCAAGGGTGAGGGACCTGAGTACAACCCCCTTTTCTCAAGGAAAAAAAGAAAAATCAATTAATATTTTCTAAATATACCTAATATAATTTTAAAATTATAATATCAATAAAAATTATTTGAACATTTTATTAGTTCTACGTTTTCCCTTATTTTTCTTTCTTAGTTTATAATGTTGAACTTGCATCCCCAATAATTATGGTATTGGATCTTAAAGACCATAAACTGGGACACACACCATACATCATAGTTCATTCAATAACTACAATATTGGTAATTTGATATATTAAATATTTCTTTAGGTCTCATGTTTGATTGTGAGTAGCATCAAAATCATTGCACTTTGTTATCAATGGTACAAATTTTCTTCATAAAAATTTCCTTTAAGAACTATAGATAGTAGTCAATCTCATCATTTGGGATTTTTTTTAATTTTTAAAGTAGAAGTAAAATAGTTTATAATATTTACCAGATTTAAGTTATATAACATAATCTTGACGAATGATATTGTTTATCTAATATATAGTTATACAAACTAAGTTATCGAAATATAGTTCTTCAAGAATAATGTAAAGAGAAAATAAATATAACAATTGCTATGCTTTCAAAGCCATAACCTAAAGTGTTAAGAACCTAGCAGTAAAATAAAAGCACATCCACACAATATTGTAATAATAACAAAAAAATATGCTTGAAATTAACAATATTGCAAGGCAAAATGGAAATACGGCAAATGATATTGCAGAAATCAAGAACACATTACAAAATCACAAGCCTCTTCGAGGGGGCAACCTCTTTAGAAGCAGAGCTTCGATACAACAAATTATGAGATGATCCTTCTCTTGTCCCATTGGATTGTTTATAGACTTTTGCCTTCCTAACCTTAATGCTCAAGGGTTCCCATCCACATGCAAGTGGCGGTCTGATTAGTATCTCCTAAAGAATAATCGTTGCATCTTTAAATAACATATTTTTATAGTAAATTAAAGTTACATCATATGGGCCCATAAACCTCACTGCTTGAAGTACCACATGACAACAATTATTAATATTAGAATGGGGTCTTAGCATGCCCACCCCCTTCAAAAAAGCTTTGTCCTCAAAGTTGGAGATGAGGAAATTATCTCTAAAGTTGTTGAAGAGACTCCCATGTGGCATCTTCTTGCTATAAACCCTTACATTGGATCAAGACTTTAGTGATTGTGTGGTAACAGAGTGTGTGGGTTCTACGGTCCAAAATATTGTCAGGCTTCAAGATGATCGAGCCTTCATCATCTAACTCAAGAAGTGTCGATTGGACCTAAATGCGGTTGTCGAGTACCTTCTTAAGATAAGAGACATGGAAGACTAGATGGATCTTGGAAGAAGGTGGTAATGTGATCTAATAGACCACTTGTCCATTTTGTTGTAAGACCTGGTAGGATCCATAAAATCATGTGGCCAATTTTTTATGAGCATGAAATTGCACTAAAGATTGCTTTTAGGGATTGAGTCAAAGGAAGACCATTTCACGTACATTGAAGCTGCACTCAAAACAATGTTGATGAGTCTATTGTTGCATCTATTTTTTAGCCATAACTAGGTTCTCCTTCAACTACTGCAAAAGTTGAGTATGTTCCTAAAGGGTTGCATCCCTAGCTTGAACTTTGGAGTTTTTGAGAACATATAAAGAGGACGATGATGGTGGGTACCCATAAACTGCCTCAAAAGGAGTCATTTTGGAGGCTATGTGGAATGGAGTCTTGTACTACCATTCAATCAAGGCATCCACTTAGCCCACTATGTTGAGTGTTTAGAGGTAAAACAACGAAGGTTGGTTTACAAGCACTTCTTGATAATTCCAATTTTCCCATTAGTCTGTGGATGGTAGGTTGAGCTCATTCGTAGTTGTGTTCCCTGTAGTTTAAATAGTTCTTACCAAAAATGACTAGTAAAAATGGGATCATGGTAAAAAAACAATGGATTTTGGCATACTGTGGAGTTTAAAAATGGAATCCATGAATATTTGAGCAATGGTGGGGGTATGGTAAGGATGGTCAAGGGAACATAAATGAGCGTACTTCAAGAGGAGATCCACAACCACAAGAATAACCAATTTTCCTCCAATTCATACATTTTCTAGGATTGGTAATGGTTGCAGAGTGCTTGGAGTACAAACCGTTTCTCACTTCATATGTTGGCAATTTTCACATTTTGCCATACAATTTTGAATATCTTTTTTCATTCCCTCCTAATAGAATGACCATTTAGCTCGTTCATATATATTGAAAAATCTCAAATGGCTTGCAGTGTGTGGAGCATGCATTTCCTTCATGATATCCTCATGGAGTAATGAAGTTTTGGGAACCACAATACAAGCTTGGTATCTTAATAGGTGTCCATCCAATGAATCCTCGGTGTGTGAATTGGGATCCCTTTAAGCTACTCGTGCAAATTCTATAAGGATGAGTCCTTGGTTACTTCTTGAAGTTGGAAGACCCATTGGGGAAGTGGAGATGGGAGGGTACACATTGTTGCCTGATCCTCAAACTACCAAGAGAGCATTTTTTGCAACATTCTCCTTCTCTTTCTTATACATAATATCATAATCATACCCTAAAAATTTAAAATCCATTTCTGCTATGCTAGAGTAGATGCCCTTTGTTCTAAGAAGTATTTCAAACTATGGTGGTCCATTTTGAAAGAGAAATACCTCACAATGAGATAAGGTCACCAATGATTGATAGCATGGAGGATAGCCATAATTTATTTTTTATAATTATATTTTCTCAAAAAAAATTGATAATGCCTTACTAGTGAAGGCTAGGGGTTGCCCTTCTTACATCAATACGACATCGATGCCATGATTCAAAGCATAACTTTTGATTATAAAAGGTTTGAAAAAATCAAGAGTGGCTAACACTAGTGTCAAAATCATGGCTTCCTTGAGATTTGTAAAAAAATTTCCTGTTATTTGATCACATAATCGAGTTCTTCTTCAACATGGCCATTAAGGGGGCTGCTATCTTTTCATAATTTTGTACAAATCATCAGTAGTAGCCTATGAGACCCAAAAATTTATGAAGCACCTTGAGAGTTTGTGACTTTGGATAATTTTGGATGGCTTCAATTTTC
Organism: Wollemia nobilis; assembly: GCA_028583015.1. NCBI lineage: Eukaryota > Viridiplantae > Streptophyta > Pinopsida > Araucariales > Araucariaceae > Wollemia > Wollemia nobilis. Next base: position 2,113,548 of record JAQPPZ010006010.1, read on the forward strand.
GTAGGATCAACTCACTCGTGAAACAATATGACCCAAGTATTTGACTCCTACATGCCAAAAAAACATATGAATCATTTATAAAATAATTGATGGTCCTATAATAGTTGCAAAGTTTTATCCAGATGTTGTAAGTGCTTGGTCTAAGTGTGAATGTAGATGAGAATGTCATCAAATAAGACCAAAATAAACTTTGAGAGGAATGAGTGGAAGACATTGTTCATGAGGCTATGGAATGTTGAAGGTGCATTAGTTAGGTCACAAGGCATGACCAAAAATTCATAATGACCCTTGTGAGTTTTGAATGTTGTTTTTGGAATATCTTCTTCCCTGATCCTTATTCGATGATACCTAGAGTGGAGATCCAACTTAAATAAATATTTGGTTCCATGTAACTCATCCAATAACTCATCAATTATAGGAATAGGAAATCTATCCTTAATGGTGAGTTTGTTGAGTTTACAAAAGTCTATACATAACTGCCATGACCCATGTTTTTATTAATAGTACTAGCAAAGAATAGGGATTGTTACTATGACAAATTACCCTTGTTTTCAATAGCTCTTGGATCAACTTCTCAATTTTTTTATTTCAACACATAGGGGTATCTATATGGTCGAATTTTAGGTGGTAAGCTTCCTGGTACGAAACAACACAGGGATAAATCCCATAGGTTCTGCAAAAAAAATATTATGTTTAGTCAAAATGAGTTGCAAATTTCTTTGTGGCTTGATTGCTTTAATATTCTAGGGTTGGATTACAATGAACTAAGCTACTACCCCATATGATGATTTTTTAATGATTTCTTCATTCGATTTGAACTAATAACCTGCATGGAATCACTTGTGAACCATAAAGAGTGTATGACCTCCCACTTTGAGTGAATTGTATCCATAGTTTGGCAAAGTTCCGAACTACTATTCCCAATGTACAAAGTCATTGTGCCCCCAACACAACATCACATCTTCCTAATGGAAGTACAAACATATTAGTTTTAAGTTCATATTCTCTTATCTTCAACTTTTCATTTTGATATTTCCCTTTACAAGGTAATGTTTCTCCATTTTCCACCATGACTTCAAAATAATGTATTGCCTAATGTATGTAGTAGTTGGTTTGCTTAGCTATTTGAGGATCAATAAAATTATGTATATTGCCTAAATCAATAAGAATTATAATTCTTTGCTCCTTGAAGTATCCTACTACCTTCATAGTTTGAGGGGTCAAAATTCCTTGAAAAGCATGAACTGAAATATCAGGCTGTGGTTCTTCTTATGCTTCACCCTCATCCTGGTGCTCTTCTTTCGTTGTTCTACTTCTTATTCATGTACTTTATTTACTGCAAAATCATCCACATCTAGAAAATACAATTTATGTTTTACACATTTATGCCCCCAAGAGTATTTCTCATCATAATTATAACATAACCCTAATGCTCTTCAAGCATTCATTTCCTTCCGAGCCAATCACTTCATTGTTGAAGATTTATTTCTTGTGTTCGATGTGATCTTGGATGGAAATGAAGGTTTCGCTTGTGGAAATCTAGATGATCTTTGAGCAAAAAAAAAATCCTTTGCTAATCTGACCAATCCTATTGCTTGCATCATGGACTATGATTTAAAAATTTTTACCTCTACCTTGATGTCATCTTTCAACCCACAGATAAAATAACTCAAAAAAAATTCTTCACTCAAATCCCTTGTTCTATTGGCCAATTTCTCAAACCGATTTTGATACTCATGAATAATAGAGGTTTGTTTCAACTTTGTTAAAGCACCTATAAAGTCCTCATATTCATTAGGGCTAAAATGAGTGATTAATTGGAACTCAAATTCTTTTCAAGAAATATTATAAGTCAAGTTTTGTACCCACTAATACCATTGAAGGGACTTAAATTCACAGTTAAAGGATGCCATTATGATCCATAAATATCGGGGTACATTATGGTATTTAAAAAATGATCCGCCCAACACAACCAACCATCAAGGTGCTTTTCATTAAACTTAGGAAATTTTAATTTGGGCATTTTAAATGGGGCATTAGTGTAAAAATGAGCATGATGTATTCCTTCTATTGAATTTTAAGCCAAACTATTTTATTTATTTTTAATTGGTTATATGGGATTGAAACGAGCCCTACCTGTATTACATCATCACCATATAGTGGTATTACAATAAAGCTTGGATATTATTCATGTATCATTTGGAAAGATTTGAACCTTGGTCTCCTCCTTAAATGCTAAAGAATCTAACCGTTTGAGCTAATACCACTTGATAAAATTTAGGTTTACATAGGTTTTTATGAGGGGTCTCGATCCCTTGCCAAACTATCTTAAATTATCACAGGTCCCAATATAATTAAGCCATAATATCTTAGGTATCAATATCAATAATCAAGAGTAGAATTAAATTTATAAGCAATTATATATATCAAGCCAATATAAATAAAATAACGTTCACTATAATATCAAATATGAATGTAAATGGCAAAATCATCCATGTACATGCATAAAGAAAACTTACAATAATATTGCTCAACATTTGTATACAAGTTTCATTATGAATACTTGTTGTGGTGACCGCTACAAACTGTTTTTCTTTAAATTGTATGGACCTTTATCTCCATAATATAGACATAGAAATATGACTCTTCAGTAGTTGACTATTTCACTCCTCACATATTTAGGAGTTGCAACCTTTCCTATTCTTATCCTTTGGATTCTCATCTTACCACTTGTATACTAGACTCTTCACTCTCTTCTTACATGCATACTTAAATCTATGACACTTGCACACTTCTACATGACTCTTACTCTCCTACATGCACTCCTAATATAAGACACTTGTGCACATCCTTACATTACATATTTGCACACTTACATACATGACACTTGTGCACATTCTCTCAATACACACTTGCACTCTTACTTACATGACACTTGTGCATATCTTGCACATAGACACTTACATAAAGGGAAATATAAATCACTCATATAAACTATAGACTCAAACCCTAATCTATTACATATTTATATTTGTACCATAAATGTACCATGGGGGTACATTTGCATGTACCAAATAATGTAATATTCTTCAACACCTCTCTATATTACATTATTTGGTTATTGAAAACTTTAGTCTTTAATATTCATCTTTATTTTCAATCTTTGTCTAGATCTTCATTGACCTTGCATTGTTCATGGACCTTTGTTTGAGATTAATCTTCAACTTCTTTCTTGAGTTCTGCTCTAAATTCTCTTTCATCTTCATTCTTTAATTCTCCAGTCTTTACTTCTTCATTGCCCTTGACCTTTTGTTCATATGCTTCTTTCCTATTTACTCTGCAAGATAAATTTGGACCATACTTGATCCATTTTCCTATTTCTTGTTTTTCTAAAAAATAAAACACTTCATCATTAATCTGATCAAATATTTTTTCCTTGATTTGTTCTTTTTCAATTTTGTCCTACATTTCTAAAATAGAACATTTTTCTCTATTTTTCATGACATTAGGAGTTGCTTTAGAAATAATTTTTTGAAGAAAATTATCTAATCTGAATAATAGCATTCTTTCAAATCTCTCATAATATTTTATTTTGTACCAACAAAATGTTGGAGAATGAGTATTTCTTCCACAAAATTTACATGGATAAAGATTCTAGCAATTAGCTTCTTCATGCCCAATTCTATTGCAATAATTACACTTCAACTGAATACAATATCCTTTCTTTGATCTATGCTTCCATGCTAATACTTTATGATCATTTGTATTCTTAAGAAAACAACACAACCATCGATGCACTATTAAGGTCATTCTTCCTTTATTTTCTTTATAAATAAGTCACATGTTTTTGGAATCCATGGCAATCTGAGTAGTTGTAGGTTCTATTATAGAATTTATTCTTGTTAAACTACAAGTTTATGGTCTCGTAGTAGTAATATTTGGCATCTGTTCTAGCTTTGAGTCCTCAAGTGTATTTCTAAACCATTTTGGTATTTTATTTTTTCCATAAAAATCATCTATCAAGTTTTGAGAATAAAACTTTAGTTTATCCACCATTTCTTCACTATCTTTATTGAATGGATTTCTAATAATTTTATCCATGATTTGCAGTTCAATGATTCAATTCATTTGAAGTTGAAATCCTTATTTCTCCTAAGTTGATAATTTCAATTTTAAAAATCACTCAAATAAGAAATTTGTAAATTATAACTTTTTCAAAATATTCAAATCATTTGAAGTAGCAATCTTTTTTACTCCCAACTAAATCAAATTTGTAAAATTTCAAATATCTTTAAATTTTAAAAATTTCTAAATCCAACTTCTTCAAAAAACTACTAACTCTTCAAACTTTAAAAACAAATTTCAAAAACTTAAATTCTAGTAGAAATCCTTATCACTCCAAAACTTAATAAATTTAAAATTTTCAAAAATTAACTTTTGAAAAATAAATTACAGAAATCAATTTCAAAAATCAATAATGTAGAAAACCTTATAACTCCCACCTAAAACCTTTTAAAATATTCAAATTTAATTCTATTTGCTTTCCCTCCAAAAATGCTAATATGAAAGATAATTTATCATACATTTCCTTCTGGCGATGTGCTAAATCCAAAACACACTTAATCAATGTAAAATGTAATGTTTGAATGTTACCTAGACTGCCAACTAAATTTACTTCTTCAATACTCTAATCAACTTGCAATATTCTGCCTACTACAATACTCAACTTCATAAATTAATTCCTTATTCCACCTATGCCAACGTTTAGGATTTTCATGGCAATCAATATTTCTTTCAATCTGTTGTTTCTCTCAAATTTCCTATGAGTAATACTATGGTTTATCATGGGTAGACAATGATCTAGTTTCTTCTAACCCTCATTGCACTTAGGTTCCTTGGTTCTACAATGTTTAGGTTCTTAGATGAAAGCACTATGATAGTGCTTGTATTGCACTTTGATTTTCTTTGGGTGGTAGAGTTGTGTTAGTGCTCATGGATTTCCTATTTCCTTTGGATGCTTGCACCCTATTTGCACTTAATTTTTTGATTACAATGCTCTTGATAGCGCTTTAGGTAGCTAATGTAGGATGGTGCTTATAGATATACACTTATGAATATTAGATAGATGTATTTATAACTTCTAGATAGTCATGCTTATATCTCTTAGATATTTGTTGTATGATAGTGCTTATGACTCTTCAATAGCCATTATATGGTAGCGGTCTTGATGGTGCTTCTGACTCAAACTTTTTATGTAGATTGTTGGCAATTTTGGGTACCTTGGGTACATTGCCTTTGCTCAAGTGTAGAAGTTGTCATTGATGTCAAGAAGCTCTTGAAGGAATTTGATTTAATGTCAGATTATTCAGAGCATGGACAGTGGGTTTCCAAAAATATCATAGTAGCCCATTTGCAAAAGATCAAAGAAAAAAAAGACAAGTTAGAAAAAGTTTGCAGCAGGCTGGAAAAACTGTCGCGATTTCGCGACATGTTGGAAGAGAGAGAAGAAGTTGGCAAAACTATCGCGATTTCGTGACATGTTGGAAGAGAGAGAAGAAGCTGGCAAAACTGTCACGATTTCGTGACATGTTGGCAGAGAAGGAGAGCAAGGTGGAAAGTGTCACGATTTCACGACATGTCGCATTTTCGCGACTCGAAAAGTGGGAAGAAAAGGAAAAGTGTCGCGATTTCGCGACATATTGCAAAGAAGATTGTACGGACCAAAAAGTGTCACGATTTCGTGACATGTTGCAGGAGAGGGAGTCCGAAAGGAAAAATGTCACGATTTCATGACATAATGCTGAAAGGAGAGTCCACAGTGTGAACTGTCACGATTTCGTGACAAGTTCGAAGAGAGAGAAAGTTACTCGAAAGGTGTCACGATTTCGTGACATGCTGAAAAGCTCGAAGTGAGAACTGTCGTGATTTCGCGACATGCAGCAAAGGGAAGAGTCTGAAATGAGAAGCGTCACGATTTCGTGACGGGCTACAAAGAAAGCGTACGAAAGCTGAAAGCATCGCGATTTCATGATAGGATGAAAGAAAAGCGTACGGATGAGAAAGTGTCATGATTTCGTGATAGGCAGAAGTGAAGAAGCCAACGGATGAAGATGTAGCGATTTCACGATAGGATGAAAGAAAAGCGTACGGATGGAGAAAGTGTCACGATTTCATGATAGAAACTGGAAGCAGGTCTTCTATAGGAGAAGTGTCACGATTTCATGACAGAAGCAGAAAGGAAGGCTATGAAGACAAAAGCGTCACGATTTCGTGACATGTTCCAGTTTCGCGGGAGTAAGGCAGAGAGAAGCTCAAGGCAACGAAAGTGTCACGATTTTGTGACATGTTCCATTTTCGCTAGTGCAAGCCGAGAAAAGGTTGAGAAAGCGAGAAGGGTCACGATTTCACGATAGGAGTGAAGATGACATCAGCAAAGGCAGTAGTGTCACGATTTCATGACAAAAGCAGAGAAGAAGGCCATGAAGTCAGAAGGGTCACGATTTCACGATAGAAGAGAAGATGACGTCAGCAGAAGCAGAAAGTGTCACGATATCACGACAAAAGCCATAAGATAGTGTTCGGTTGCAAAGGTGTCGTGATATCGTGACATGTTGTAGTTTCACGAGAAAAGCTACAGAACCACAGAGGCGGTTGAAGCCGACAGAGTTGAATTTGAGCCGACGTAGTTTAGGGTTTTGCAGTCGACGAAGTTAAGGGTAGCAGCCGACTAAGATCAAGGTTTTGATCTTGAAAGTTTTAGTATAAAAGCAGGGCTGCTTGGAGAGAAAATGATATCGATCGAAGTGTGCATTCGAAGAGCGGCGTTCGTAGACTGTGCGAAGTGAAGAAGTTCGATCGTCGAGAGCAGAGTGCATTCTGTCGAATCTTCCAAGTGAGAGAGATTGCAAGGAAGTAGAGTGCGCGAAGACTATGCGGCTGTAATTGCATAGAGGTGCAAAGGTCAAGGGCAGCTGTGATTGCGCAAAAAGAGCGAAGGACTGTGTTTTTGTGCAGACCAAAAAAAGAGGACAAAAGACGTCTGTGCCAGACCGAAGGACTGTGTTCGGTGCAGATCGGAGAAAGAGAAATCGAGGACATTTGTGCTAGACCGAAGGACTGTGTTTAGTGCAATTTTGAGGACCAGCTTTGGAGGTGATAGAGTTGAGGACAGAGGTCTCCGACCAGAGCAGGGAAGACAGGTGTCTTCTATGGATAGAGTTCCATTTGCTAAGGGCAGAGGAGGCAGAGGTCTTCTAGAGGATCACCAGCCAGAACAGAGCTAGGGGATTGGTGTCTCCTTTGGGTTGATGCCCATAAATATTGTAATCGGGAAAGGTATTCCCAGATTTTGAGTTGATAAAATTTAGTGAGAGATTTTATCCGTGGAGTAGCCCGCTTTGGGTGAACCACGTAAATTGTTGTGTCTCTTTTGTGGATGGTGTTTTGTGCATTGTTTTAATTACTGCTGTTGATATTGCTTTCTATACTCTGCATAATATTGATTTGAAAGTTGATTTGGAGAAAAAAGGTAAAAAGTGGTCTTATACTGTTCACCCCCCCCTCTCAGTATAAGCTTGTGTTCTTCAATTGGTATCAGAGCCAGTGCCTTCGAAAAGTTTAACAACTTGAAGGAAAAGCTAGCAAAGAACACAATGGATTATTCAAGTGGCAATGCAGCACCTATTCTTGATGGATCAGATTTTGGTCTTTGGAGTGCAAGGATGAAGGTTCATCTAATGGCTCTTGGGAATGAGGTTTGGGAAGTGATTGAAGATGGGTACACTATTCCTATAAATGGTCCATATACTAAAGAAGATAGGCTCCTACATCACAGCAATTCAAAAGCAATGAATGCAATCCTGAAAGGTTTACAGAAAGCAGATCTCACCAAAGTAATTCACTGCAAGACAGCTAGTGAAATGTGGAAACAGTTGCAGGTGGTTCACACAGGTGATGTAAATGTCCGAAAGGCCAAGTTGAGACACTTCAAAGGTATGTTTGAACAACTCAAGATGAATGATGATGAAAATATTAGTGACTACATGCTTCGTATGGATGAGGTTGTTAACTCCATGAAAGACTTAGGTCTTGAGCTTGCTGAAAATGATGTTTGTGATAAGATTTTAAGATCTCTTCCTAATAGATTTAGTGAAAATATTTTTGCTATTGAGGAAGCTAAAGATTTGGATAAGTTGAAAAAGGATGAGCTCCATAGTATACTTGCAACATTTGAGTTGAGAACTCAAGTGAAGGTTGATGTCAAGAAAGAGGTAGCTTTCAAGGCTACCAAGAAATCCAAAGGTAAACAGATTCAAGAGAGTGATGAGTCTTCTAGTGATGAAGAGGCATATTACAGCAAGAAAGGCAAGTTCTCTAGAAAGCACAAAAGCATGAAGAATATAAGATGTTTCAATTGTGGAAAGTTTGGCCATTATGCTACGATTGTACTGTTTCCAAGTATGAAAGTGATGAAGATAAACAGGATTCTAAGAGCAAGGATTCTAAAAAATTCAAACATCACAGGAAGAACAAAGATGAGCACAACAATCACGAAAAGAGGTATTCTCACAAGCACAAGAAGAGTTTCTACCTAGACAAAGCAAGTAAGTGTTCTAGTAGTGATAGTGAAAGTTCTTCAAGTGATAGTGAAAATGAGATGTTGTTCATATCAGAAAAAGAGGAAGAACCGAAACATAGATTCATTATCATGAAATGTTTTAGATGTGGAAATTTTGGTCACCTTGAGGATGATTGCACAAATAATGAATTGGTTACTAGTATGTATGAGGATGCTTCAGAAAACTATAAGGAAGATGCTTGTATGGTTTTTGAAAAGGGTAGCACCTCTAGTGATAAGAAATCTGTAAAAGACTCTGATGATTCAGAAAGCAAACAAATAAAGGATCTTGAAAGTGAACTTACCAATGCTCTTAGTGTTTTGAAAAAGGAAAGAAAGAAGAATGCCAGACTCAAGGATAAGTTAGATGAATGTTGTATGGAGAGAGATGATCTTACAGAAAGTCTTGACTTCTCTATGGCTAAGACACAAGAACTCAAGGACGAGTTAGAGTCTAAGATTCTTCAGTATAATGAGTTGGAACAGAAAATGGCTTCTTTGGAAGTGGAAACTAAAGAGTACAAGGATAAACTGTATAGGTTTCAAGATAGCTCCAAAAGGGTTAAGTCTCTCATCAAAGGTCAAAGAAAACCAACAGATAAAACAGGTCTCGGTTTTGTTGAGCCGCACAAGGAACAGGTTGGGGAATCTAGCAAGAGATTTCAAAAGGAAGAGAATTCTGATGAAGAAAGTACTTCAGATCATGAGTCCGTGAGTGATAGATGCGCAGAAATAGAAAATGAAATTCAGATTGCGAAGAAGAAGTTTTCGGGACCCAAGAGGTCGAATAAAAGAAAATTTCACGGTAGATGTTTTGCGTGTCACAGGTTTGGTCACATGGCTGTGCATTGCATGACTCAAGTAAGGAAGGTAAATGATAGTTTTAGAGGTAGCAATTTCTTTCAAGGGTATTGCTACTCTTGTAATCAGTTTGGGCATAAGGCATTTTTTTGCAAGGCTAATAACAGGAACTCGGTTAGTCAGAACAAGCGGATTCGAAGAACAGGTATGCCTAAAAGAAATAACATTATTACCTGTTATAAGTGCAACAATGACGGTCACACAGCTAGACAGTGTAGAGCTGATCTTCCAAGGTACAGGAACAGGAACAGTGGTATGAACAGGTCCAAGGATCAAAACAGTGACAGGAACAAGAACAGGAATATTGACAAAAAATTCAAAAGAAGGCCCGACAAGGAAATTGTAGATGCTGATGATGATCAGTGCCTAATGGGAGTTTTACTCCCACCCCTATTTTAATCACCTCATCAGGAGGTGGGGGAGGGACTAAGCTAAGAGGCTCATTCTTAGTCCCAAGCCCCAAAGGTGACCCTTTGCCATTGATGACAAAGGGGGAGAGATATGAGTAAGGGGGAGAGCATCAAGTGAAGAGAAGAGCTTCAAGTCAGGGGGAGCAAAACTTCAAAGGCAGATTCTCAGTTGTTAGCATAGTTGGTTTCAGTTTTGGCTCTTGAGTTGTGTTTTCAGTAAAGGTTTGCCATCAATGACAAAGGGGGAGATTGTTGGCAATTTTGGGTACCTTGGGTACATTGCCTTTGCTCAAGTGTAGAAGTTGTCATTGATGTCAAGAAGCTCTTGAAGGAATTTGATTTAATGTCAGATTATTCAGAGCATGGACAGTGGGTTTCCAAAAAGATCATAGTAGCCCATTTGCAAAAGATCAAAGAAAAAAAAGACAAGTTAGAAAAAGTTTGCAACAGGCTGGAAAAACTATCGCGATTTCGCGACATGTTGGAAGAGAGAGAAGAAGCTGGCAAAACTGTCACGATTTCGTGACATGTTGGAAGAGAGAGAAGAAGTTGGAAAAACTGTCGCGATTTCGCGACATGTTGGCAGAGAAGGAGAGCAAGGTGGAAAGTGTCACGATTTCGTGACATGTCGCATTTTCGTGACTCGAAAAGTGCAGGAAGGCAGAAAAGGAAAAGTGTCACGATTTCGTGACATATTGCAAAGAAGATTGTACGGACCGAAAAGTGTCACGATTTCACGACATGTTGCAGGAGAGGGAGTCCGAAAGGAAAAATGTCATGATTTCATGACATAATGCTGAAAGGAGAGTCCACAGTGTGAACTGTCACGATTTCGTGACAAGTTCAAAGAGAGAGAAAGTTACTCGAAAGGTGTCACGATTTCGTGACATGCTGAAAAGCTCAAAGTGAGAACTGTCATGATTTCGTGACATGCAGCAAAGGGAAGAGTCTGAAATGAGAAGCGTCGTGATTTCACGACGGGCTACAAAGAAAGCGTACGAAAGCTGAAAGCATCGCGATTTCGTGACAGGATGAAAGAAAAGCGTACGGATGCAGAAAGTGTCACGATTTCATGACAGGCAGAAGTGAAGAAGCCAGCGGATGAAGATGTAGCGATTTCATGACAGGATGAAAGAAAAGCGTACGGATGGAGAAAGTGTCACGATTTCATGATAGAAACTGGAAGCAGGTCTTCTATAGGAGAAGTGTCACGATTTCATGATAGAAGTAGAAAGGAAGGCTATGAAGACAAAAGCGTCACGATTTCGTGACATGTTCCAGTTTCGTGGGAGTAAGGCAGAGAGAAGCTCAAGGCAGCGAAAGTGTCACGATTTTGCGACATGTTTCATTTTCGCTAGTGCAAGCCAAGAAAAGGTTGAGAAAGCGAGAAGGGTCACGATTTCGTGATAGGAGTGAAGATGACGTCAGCAAAGGCAGTAGTGTCACGATTTCATGACAAAAGCAGAGAAGAAGGCCATGAAGTCAGAAGGGTCATGATTTCATGACAAAAGAGAAGATGACGTCAGCAGAAGCAGAAAGTGTCACGATATCATGACAAAAGCCATAAGATAGTGTTCGGTTGCAAAGGTGTCACGATATCATGACATGTTGTAGTTTTGCGAGAAAAGCTACAAAACCACAGAGGCGGTTGAAGCCGACAGAGTTGAATTTGAGCCGACGCAGTTTAGGGTTTTGCAGCCGACGAAGTTAAGGGTAGCAGCCGACTAAGATCAAGGTTTTGATCTTGAAAGTTTTAGTATAAAAGCAGGGCTGCTTGGAGAGAAAATGATATCGATCGAAGTGTGCGTTCGAAGAGCGGCGTTCATAGACTGTGCGAAGTGAAGAAGTTCGATCATCGAGAGTAGAGTGCATTCTGTCGAATCTTCCAAGTGAGAGAGATTGCAAGGAAGCAGAGTGCACGAAGACTATGCGGCTGTAATTGCGCAGAGGTGCAAAGGTCAAGGGCAGCTGTGATTGCGCAAAAAGAGTGAAGGACTATGTTTTTGTGCAGACCAGAAAAAGAGGACAAAAGACATTTGTGCCAGACCGAAGGACTGTGTTCGGTGCAGATCAAAGAAAGAGAAATCGAGGACATTTGTGCTAGACCGAAGGACTGTGTTTAGTGCAATTTCTGAGGACCAGCTTTGGAGGTGATAGAGTTGAGGACAGAGGTCTCCAGCCAGAGCAGGGAAGACAGGTGTCTTCTGTGGATAGAGTTCCATTTGCTAAGGGCAGAGGAGGCAGAGGTCTTCTAGGGGATTGGTGTCTCCTTTGGGTTGATGCCCATAAATATTGTAATCGGGAAAGGTATTCCCAGATTTTGAGTTGATAAAATTTAGTGAGAGATTTTATCCGTGGAGTAGCCCGCTTTGGGTGAACCACGTAAATTGTTGTGTCTCTTTTGTGGATGGTGTTTTGTGCATTGTTTTAATTACTATTGTTGATATTGCTTTCTATACTCTGCATAATATTGATTTGAAAGTTGATTTGGAGAAAAAAGGTAAAAAGCGGTCTTATACTGTTCACCCCCCCTCTCAGTATAAGCTTGTGTTCTTCATAGATTTTGTATGGTAGCCTCTGTATTGTAGTCTCTATATGGTAGCCTCTATATGGTAGTCTTTGCCTTCTTTTACCTTGAAATGGCTCCTCAAAGAATACTAGTTCAAAAAAATGATCCAAAGCCAAGACTGAAATGATATGAAGATATTTTTAGTTAGCCTAATCCTTTGGTCTTTTTATTAACTAGAAATTATACTCCTTCAATAATTCCTTATCTATGGAAGCTTATGATGCTTTCTTCTTCTTCTTTTTGTGATCTAAGGAAGCTTATATTTATTTTCTATATTTCTCAAGAAGCTTATACTGCTTCTCTATTTTGTGGAAGCTTTGATGCTTCTCAATATTTGTTGTCTTAGATCAAACCTAAAATAAAATGATTCTCATATTTTCTAAAGAATCCAAAATAATATCAGGATGACTTTGAATACCCCCTCATGTCCAAATTTCTTCTGATTTGGTCCTCAATCTATTCTAGTCGAGTCTTTGTCTTCACTAGTTTTCTCTAAACCAAGTGGATAGACCCTAGCATCCAAATAAAGATGAATTTTACTTGTCCCCTTAATATCTACTCAATCAAACCTTTAAAATAGATTCCAAGTCTTCACTGCTTTTAAAGTGGATAGACTCCAATATAATGGTGGCTTTGAAATATAACTCTATAAAAAATGGAGAGTTAAGTGGTAGCTCTGATACCACTATTAGATTTTAAGTCAAACTATCTTAAATTATCAAAGGTCCCTAAATAATTAAGCCACAATATCTTAGGTCTCAATATCAATAATCAAGAGTAGAATTAAATATAAAAGCAATCAAATATATATACCAGACCAATATAAATAAAATAAAATTTAATATAACATCAAATATGAATGTAAATGGCCAAAATCATTCATGTACATGCATGAAGAAAACTTACAATAATATTTCTCAAAATCTATATACAAGCTTTATTATGAATTCTTGTTATGGTGATTGCTACAAAAATTTTCCCTTACATTATATGGAGCTTTGTATCCATAATATAGACATAGGAATGTGACTCTTCAATACTTGACTATTGCACTCCTCACATATCCGAGAGTTGCAACCTTTCCTATTCTTGTTCTTTGGCTTCTCATCTTGCCACTTGTATACTAGACTCTTCTTAACTCTATGACACTTGCACACTTCTACATGAATCTTACTCTCCTACATGCACTCCTAATACAAGAAACTTGTGCACATCCTTACATTACATATTTGCGCACTTACATACATGACACTTGGGCACATCTTTTCAATACACACTTGCACTCTTATATGACATGTGCATATCCTGCACATAGACACTAACTTAAAGGGGAAATATAAATCAATCGCCTAAACTATAGACTCAAACCCTAATCTATTACATATTTACATTTACACCATAAAGGTTTCATTGGGGTACATGTGTATGTACCAAATAATATAATATTCTGCAACATCTTCTTCTCTATTTCTTGACCTACCAACCTTTTCTTCATTGATAATCTATTGGTGTATTCACAGGGCTCCATTTAAATGCCCTTCAAACTCAATATTTTTTCCCTCAATCCCTATTTTAAATTTAATTTGTTTATATTTCAAGGGTTGCATATGATATTTCAAATGTTAACTTATTGAACTTGTCCAAATTGGTTATGTAGATTACTAAGTTGCTAACTTATTAAACGTATTTGATCCATCAATAGGTTTTGATCCATCTCCATTATTGCTTCTCTAGTCCCTCCAACCATGAACTTGTGATTTGGACCACTCTAACTACCTTATTGAAAATAGAAGTATTATTTTAAGAGTTACTTTTTTTTAGTAATGATCTAGAAAAATATTGAAGAGAAAAAGGCCCCAATAAACTAAATCTAAAAAAATAGTAAATACAGAATCAAAGAAAAAAATAAAAAGATAAAAAATATACACAACACAATATTTTACCTAGAAAACCCTTATGGAAAAAAACCCAGCACAGTAATATCTCCTTATTGTATAAACTTAACCGTATCCAATACAATAATCTCTCTTTAAACCCTAATGCAAGTGTAATTAAATAACAACACAAGAATAAATTTTTACAATACCATGGGTGAAAAACAATGGGTTCAAATATTTAATCCTAAACAACCCATATGGGTCTAAAAATAGCTTAAGAAACCCTAAAACATTTGTCGAGGGTTGTCGCCCCTGAACCTAGGATTTTTAGGGGCTGTTGCCCTCAAACCCCTACTCAAGGCTCGACCCCAAACCTTGACGAGGATACATGGAGAGTATCTAGTACCTTTTAGAGTTAACCTCACCCGAATAACATGGAAAATATTCAACATATTTCCAACAAATGTTTGGGTAACATATATCAAAACAATCACTTTATAAAGACGATTACAATGGACTAGCTCTCAAAATGATATTATTTGGCACCACAAACTTTCAATTAAGTGTTTGTTTTTCTTCTAAAGTTTTCCTTCACCTATAAAATTAACTTTCTTCTTTGTTTCCCGACAACTATCATATCTGACATTGTCTTGCCTATCACTGATACTATGCTATCTAACACTATTACTAACTATTACCAAAAACTATCATGGTAGACTTTATTTTGATTGTTATTAATAATGGAATTCTCTAACACTATGTTTGGTTGCTACTAATAATGGACTTGTTTGACACTATTTTTTACTATTGTTTTTTATTGGTAAGAGGTATTTTGAAAGGGTCATGTAACCTTTTACAAAAAGGAGATAATTAGGGAAATCTCTCCTAAGAAAAAAGAAACCAATAACACCAACCTTCTACGGATCATAAAGTATCAACAAAAAAGAAGTGTGAAGGCCCACACAGGCATAGGAGAGAATCCAAAAAGGATGTAGAGGAAACCCACACAGGGGTAAACCAAGGATAAGAAAAATACACAAAAAATAAAAAGCAAAAACCTCTGCAGTCAAAATCGCACAGTTAGTTGCTAGGATGTCTAGCATCTCGACCTCTAGCAATGCGATCAATACCCACCAATCTCTTAAACTCCTCTAGGATTTCATATTGATCCTTGTACTCGTCCAATATAGCTTCCAATTGAGAAAGAAGAGAATAGGCCATCCTAGCCACCCTCCCAAGAGCTTTCATGATATCATAGAGGTCTTGAAGATGGCCCCGATCAGAAAGGTTTGGCTAGCAAGAAACCTAGAAGGTCAACAAGGGTGGCTACATGGAGGTTCCTTACATAGAGTGGACTTTATTGGACACACTTTCAGACCTGACCTGGAACGATAAGGATTCGTATGAATTATTATTATTGTAGATAAGGATAGGAGCCTTGTGTTTGCCACTGCCAATATTGCTTCTGGTAGTATAGCATTGGGGTTCAAACTTCAAGGAACCTGAGGTCCCCTCAACATTCATGTCAAATTCTAGAGCACTGTCGATTTAGGAGACAAAGAACTATCCCAACCAACATCATCCATAGGTCCAGTAGTAGAAGCCACGACACTTTTGGTTTATATCTCCAAAACATACCTATATATAACCATGTGGAGGCCTTGGTGAAAAGGGAAGAAATAAGCTCCCCTCATTAGGTTCACCATAGAATGCTCGATGGAATGAAAGAGATATTTTTTACTATTATTGATAATTACCTTGGAAGATACTATTTTGGCTGTTATTAACACTGCC
This sequence comes from Wollemia nobilis, assembly GCA_028583015.1. NCBI lineage: Eukaryota > Viridiplantae > Streptophyta > Pinopsida > Araucariales > Araucariaceae > Wollemia > Wollemia nobilis. The sequence continues at coordinate 2,129,676 of JAQPPZ010006010.1, forward strand.
CCGTTTGACACTATTATCGACTGTTACTATCCCTAATAGTTAGCTTTTCCATCTAATAATTGTGATGGTATGGTCAATTTTGTGATAGGTGTAGTCCCATTAGTATGCTCAAATCCATAATTAGAAATCTGTAGGTTTGATAGTATGTATTTAGATTTAACATATGACTAAAACAACATAACTCTAAGCCAATGTGTAATCACTATCCATAACCCTCTATTATATCACAACAATGAATGATAATGTATGAACCAATATTTTAGGCTAGTACTCAAGGAGGGTTTCACACATATCCTTGAGCATGCTACCCACCTTTATGATAGTACAAGAGGGTAATCTTCTCGAGTGTTGTGCTCAATGCACTATGGATAGATACATAGTCGAAAAGCTTCCTATGGCTAAAGGTCTCTCTTAAACCTAGGGGGTCTCCCTATATACCCGAAAGCATGTGGGAACTCAAGTCCATATACAGGTGTTTTTTTAGGCTTTGGTATTGGAGTATGATCACTCCTCACTTTGCTAGACACTTTATGGGTAATCTAGCTTAGCCAATAATGACAACTCTATGATATTTTAAAACCCCTAGTATAGGGTTTTTAACCTATTAAATTGAAATAAATAAAAAAGGCTCGATTTTTCTTTAGGGAATAATAATCAAGAAAATTAAAAAAAAGGAAAATTTGTACCTAACAAGTCGAATAGCAGGACATGAATTGTTTACACGTAGAATGTAGCCATGAAAAGAGCTCTAATACCACTTTTTAAGAACATTGCAATAAACTAAAAATACATACACACAATATTACAATAAATAACAAAAAATGATGCTTGAAATTAATAATATTGCAAGGTGAAATGCAAATGCAAAATATTATATTATAAAAATCAAGAACACATTACAAAATCGTAGGCCTCTTCGAGGGGGAAACCTCCTTAGAAGTAGATCTTTGATACAAAAAAATATGAGATGATCCTTCTCTTGCCCCCTTGGCTCTTTTATAGAATTTGGCTACCCTAACCCTAATGATCAAGGGTTCCCATCCATGTGCAAGTGGGGGCCCAACTAGTAACTCCTAAAGAATAATTGTTACATATTTTAAATCTATTAGAAAATCTATATATTAAACATAAATAAAAAATCATGATCATATTAGAAAAAAACATGCTTCAATCCCACAATCTACATTACATATTAAATAATAAAATAGGCTTCAATCCCATAAGAATTCAGAATATTAGAAAAATTAGTACTAAACATCAAATTTAAGTCATGTCTTATTAACTGAATGGTTGATTTCAACCAAAAAAATTGGCATGAATGAACACTATAGACCTTTGCCTACAATATGCATAACAAGGTAATGAAATTTTGTGGGATCAAAGAATTTTTTATTCATAGTATATCATGATCATATAGTGGTATTACAATAGCTTAGCAATTATACATATATTATGTTTTTAAATTAGTTATGTAGGATTGAAATAGGCCCCATCCATTAACTAGTTATGTGAGATTAAAACAGGTCCAATCCATTTAACATCATGGCCACATAGTGGTATTACAACATCTCGACAATTATACACATATGGTTCTACAAGATTCAAACCTAAGTTATCCGTAAAAGATGAGGATTTAACCAGTTAAACTCATACCAATTGATCAATGAAATATTTATTACATATTATGATACAAATATTTTTCAATATAAAAACTAAAAATAAAAAATATATATTATTCGAACTATAGATATAGATACTAGTTATTTGGTTTTTATAACAATGGAGTTAGTATAAGGGATCTAGAACAACAAAGAATGTATTTTTTTAATATGAAGGAAAAATCCTCCTCATCTACTAAAAATCATATTAAACTTCAAAAAACAAATAAGTAAAGGCTAGGGGAGCCTAATGTGGTACTCAGATGAGAGCGATACTGCAATGCTAGATTTAGCTCTGGTTCAGGGCCCAGGAGATGCTAGTGAGTTTTTGGTGGAGGATCTTGCAACAAGTAAGGTCCCTCCTCTATGGGATCCAGGTAAGGTTGTAGGTGCTTCTCAGCCTTCCCCCTGGAAGGGCCCCACTTTTACCAAAGTGGTGTTTGGGTCGTCTGGTGAGGATGTATCTTTTGGGTGCGAGATCAACCCTGTTCCTAAGTAGATTTTCATCCCCGATCGCCTTGTGAATAATATCACAAGTTCCTGGTTGGAAAATACCAAGGTGGTTGATCGAATATTGATGCATTGAAAAGGTGGTTTCTAGCTAGATGGAAACCCCTTGGTTCTCTGGATATCCTGGAAATTCCAAGAAAATTTTTGCTTGTCAAGTTGAATTGTGTGGAGGATTCTACATGAATTCTAGAAAGTGGTCCCTAGTTCTTTGGAAAGCGAGGATTATTTATTTGAAGGTGGGGCCCTGAATTCAACCGATTACTAAAAAAATCAACATCGTCCCTATGTGGGTCAAGCTTCCAAAATTTTCTCTGCATTTATGGGATGAAGGTATTTTTCATACGATGGCTAGTGTCATTGAAGACTTTATCTCCTTGGACCGCACCTCCTTGTGTGGGTCTTTAATGCTTTATGTTTGAATGTGTGTGTTGGTGAACTCGGAGAAGACTTTATCTTCTTCTATGAAACTCATTTCACATTTTGGCTCTTGGGTCCTATGGAATTTGAGAATAGGCCTAGGGCCTGTTAGGTTTGTGGTAAAGGTGACCATATCTAGAATGCTTACCCTATTAGGCTTAAGCCCAAGCCTGTAAATCCAACTAAACATAAAAAATAGACTCCGATGGATGTGGAAAAAGAGAAAACCATTTTTTTTAAGGAAGACAAGCTTATCTCTAGCAAGGATACACCTTTGGGGGGTGAATCTCAACCTACAGATGTCAAAGAGCCAAGAATGGTCTTGTATGAGCAGCCTCAATATCAATTTGGGCTTAGTAGTGATCTTCAGAAGAACAATATTCTAACATCCATTATTTTTTATGGCAATGAGGAGCTGAATCAAAACACCTCATTAGTCTGTAGGGGATATTGGATTCTAGTTATTCTGGAAAGAGGAAGGCATGTCCCACTGCCCTCCCCTTACAAAATTCTTATGATTGTCTAGTTATGGAGGAGCTTATAATCCAAAAACTAGTGGAGTATCCTCTGGTTTCCCCAAAATCAGTTGGTAAGGGTCCGTTAGATTCCCCAAAGTTGTTGAGGAAGATTCTATTGGTTCCTCTAGAATAGGTTAGCCCATTGTCTTCTCCTTTTATCTCCCCTGACCATGTTCTAGATAAGGGCTCCCCAGGCCCTAAAACTAAGAGTTTTTGGAAGTCTTGTAATACCACAAGAATCAAAAGAAAAGTGGGAAGCCCCAAGAAGAGTGAGTGTGTCTCTAAAGTAGTCTATGGAGACCCTTATGGTTTGAATATGAAAAATTATTGAGTATCAGGTATCACAGTAGACAACTAAGTTTGAATGCATTTAAAATCTCCCCTGACAAGGGTGAATGATATGTTGTGGGATGCGATCAGAGATATTGGTCTTTAATGTTCTCTCTGCTATTCTCCCTAGTGCTACAGGGATATGGAATCATTCTCAGTTTTCGATATTCGTTGGGTAGTTTTGGATCTCGGATTTGGTCTCAAATTTGAATCTATTTTTTGGGTGATATCTTTCATGCCATTTGATTTATTTCAAATCCATCAATGGGTTTTAATTGTATCCTTTCTCTTAGTTGTGGCCATTAATTTTTAAATTTTATTAGGTTTGGAGTTAGCTTAGGTGGAATTCCTCTGAGGTATGTGGCTCTCATGCCTGCGTGGTAGGATTTTATTATAACACCCAACCTTCCCTCTGGTTTCAGCTTGTTGGCTCCTCCTTTACTTTGATTTTTTATTTTTGCTGACTTGGTTTCAATACAAATATTGAGCCACATATCTCTTCTTTCAGTGGTTTTCTTCTTTAGTTTACTAGTTTATTTTGCTTGGTTTTGATCTCCTTTTGGAGTTGATGTACAAGGTTCGGGGACTCCTTTCAAAACCCCCTTTCTTAATCTAACCTATATATATATAGGTTAGATTAAGAAAGGGGGTTTTGAAAGGAGTCCCCAAACCTTGTACATCAACTCCAAATGGATATAAAAACCATACGGATTTTGAGCCAGACATCTCTTCTTTCGATGGTTTTATTCTTTAGTTTACTAGTTTATTTTGCTTGGTATATATATATATGCAAAGGCTAGGATATTTTTATATGGATCAAGATAGCCATGAAAAAAGGATGGAAATATTTTTTATTTATATGGATTCAAAATTACTAATACTGCAAAGAATTTGGATGTAAAAATTAGATTAATAATCATATTATTCTTAATGTGATTCAATTATTTATGGAGGCAATATCTTGAAAATAACATGTCTATAAATTTAAAAAAGAGGTTGGTAGATAAATTTAGCTAATCAAGATGTTGATTTTTGTTTTGACAAATTCAATTTTTAGAAGACAATGGACAAAGAGATTCTCCCTTAATAAGAAAAATATCAAGAATTTTGATAGACCAAAATTAGTAGTTTAAAGGAGATGAAAAATATTTTTTATAATCGAATATGATCTAATTAACCTAATAACAAATGTAATGTTTTGATATTTTAATATGAATGGCCCTAATAAAACCATATCTAACTTATTAAAATTAAATAATATTTGAATTAAGAATAAACTGCTTCACTTGTATTCCATCATGACCACATAGTGGTATTACAACAACATAGAAATTATGTAGATATCGTTGGAAAAGATTCAAAGCTCAATATCCTTCTTGAAAAATCATCCTTCTCTTCAATAGAGCTTGAGAGTTTACAAACAGATTCAATTTTCATCTCAATTGAGTTGTTATAGCTAGATATCTACATCTTTTTTATAAAAAGTTTGAATTCTTGATTTTTATTTTCTGGATCTTCAATTTTCTTTGTAAATACAAATATTCTAAAATTTAGCATCCTTCTTCTTGATATTTTTCTGCAACAACCTTCACAATACCAAAACTCCACATTTGTTTTCTATGCACTACATCTTAGTAGAGTAATATTTCCAAAACTTTGTGCTATCATAGTCCGCTTTATAAGATCTAGAATGTTAGTTTCCTTCTTAAAGCATAAGTGCAACCACAAGAATTGTAATAAATAGTTTATATGAAAACACATTAATGTTATAAAATACAAAAAATATTACCAATGAAAAACATTAAAGTAAATCTTAATCATTATTTGATTTAGGTAGTCAACATTTTCTTGTAAGCATTAGTTAAACTTACTACTTCCTCTAACCATGGAAAAGAGAATTGAACTTCATGATCCTCTTGTAAAACCCCTCTATTGGTTAGCTTATTTGCACATTTTTCCCTTCCGTTAACGTATGTGTAAACCTGATTTCTTCAAACTTTGTAACAAGGTCTTTTATTTCTACAATGATCTCTTGTATGTTCCATGGAGCCTTTGGTTTTCTCAAAATTACATTTTTTACTATTATTAAATCGCCTTCCATTCATACTTTGTTCTATTTCATTTGTCTACATATTTTTAACCCTTCCAAAGCTGCCCACGCTTTAGCTTCATTGTTTGTCTTAAATCCACTATTGGAAATTTAATATAAAAATTATTAATAATATATTTTAAAATTTTTAATATAAAATAGCTTAATTTATGAAAAATTATGCAAATAATTTCTTTTACATTTGATTTACTCTAAAAAAATAGCTTAATTATTTTGTATCTTTGTTAAATTTTGTAATTCTTTTTATTTATATTTGTTTTCTTTTAAACTAATAGGTTCAACTTAAAACTTTTCAAAGTAATTTAGCTTAAAATGAATTAAATTATCATCAACTATAAATGTGTTATATTGTTTTGAATTATAATATTGCATCCCTCTCAGGACATCCAAGTTTGTAGAACTTTGGATTCTCATCTAGGAAACACAAGTTTGAATCAAGGAAATGGTGCCCCGTTGTGTCCCCATTCCTATATCCTAGTTCAAAATATTTGTAATATCATACGTAATTCTAATTATATTGTTTTCAATTGGTATATTATAAATGCATTATACATTATTATCTTTTTACTTGACTGCTTTCAATTAATTTCTTTAAGAACCACTAATCAAACTATTTAAATCAAAAGATAAAAAAATCATATTAGTATAATGTACAAGTTATAATCACTATCCCAATATCAAATATACAAAATTACCATATATTAATCACTAGGTAGCATTTTCTATAGGTTAATTTGGAAGGTTATTTTGGCAAACAACATAAGAAAATAATTATGATGTGTGGATATGTATCAAATATTAACCTTTTAATTATTTTGTTAATATTTTTGGAAATTTTGATGCATTATTTGACTTTTTTGGTCCAACATGGAATCTATGACTTATAAACTTATCATTATGTATTACTAAAAAAAATAATAAAAATGTTATATTAAAAATAATTGATATTATTATAGATTTTAAAAATGTTATATTATCATCAGTTGGCATTAGCTTAACTAGTTAATTTCTCATACTTTCAAGGAGACCTTGATTCAAATCTTGACAAGTTATACATGCATACTAGACAAGCTATTATAATACCACTATGTGGTCATCATGTAATACGAGCGGGGCTTGTTTCAATCCCATATAACCAATTAAATAAATGCTATTGTATTGATAAAATGACAATAGCTCAACTGGTTGCATTTCCCAACTTTCAAGGGGGGACCTAGGTTCAAATATTGCCAAGCGATACATGAATAATTGTTAAGCTATTCTAATACCACTATGTCATCATGATGTAATATGGGTTGGTCTAGTTTCAATCCCATTTAACAAATTTAAAAATATATATGTTATATTGACATAAATTACAATATTAGATTAACAACATTACAAGAATATTGATCATAATTTAAACTTATTTGATGTTACAAGGTTATACAAACACTTTTATTGACATTCATTAAAAATCCCATCAATTACCTAATTATCCATTCAGGTTAAACAACTTATAATTATTTATTTTAAAATATTAATCGAAATGTTATATAAAACAAATCATAATGGCATAAGGATGAAGTTATAATCAATATTGCAATATCAAATTCATACAATTGTCACACATTAGTCATCAAATAAGACATGATATTTTTTTAATTGGTCTTATAAGACTAAAATAGACCCTAACCATATTACACCATGATCATGTTATTATGGTATTCAACAAACCATATAGTTGTATTTTGAAACTATGAATGTATTTCATAGTTGTATTTTGAAACTATGAATATATTTCATACTTATTTTTGGAATGAAGTTCTTCACCTTAGAAGTTTGTATTTTTAACCACTTGAGCTTAAGCCATTTGATAAATAAAAATTAAGATTTATGATTGCTTTTTGCTGGAGAACAAGGGGTTGTACTTGGATCCCCCACCTTTGACGAATTACAACTCTCTTCTTTAGAATTCTTGAGAGTTTAAAAATATATTCAATTCTCATCTCAATTGAAATGCTATACCTAGAAACCTACATCATTTTACATAAAATATATGAATTCTTGATATTCATTTTTGAGATTTATTTTTTTAATTTTTGTGTGAATACAAATATTTCAAAATTCAGCATCCTTGTTGATATTTTTCTATAGCAGTGAAAATTCACCTCTACTATCTATGCATTGCATCTTAGTAGAGTAATATTTCTAAAACATCGCACTATCATAGTTTGCTTTACCAAATCTAGATTGCTAGTTTCCTTATTGAAGCACAAGTGCAACCACAAAAATTATAATAAATAGTTTATATGAAAACACATTAATGTTATAAAATAAAGCATATATTATCAATGGAAAACATTAAAACAAATCTTAATCATTATTTGATTCAGGTAATCAATATTTTCTTATCAGCTTCAGCTAAACTTACTACTTCCTATAACCATAGAAAAGAGAATCTAACTTCATGATCCTCAATTAAAACCCCTCTATTGGCTAGCCTATCTACACATTGTTTCCTTCCTTTAATGAATAATTTTACATAGATTTTTATGAAGGGTATCAATCCCCTCATACTAAGTGGGGTTTGAACCTTGGACCTCTCAAAGAGAGGCCAAATCCCTACCACTGCAGTAAGTTTACAACTAATTAAGATTTATGATATTGTAAGCATCAAATATTAGATTATTTTAACAAATATTAGGTCAAGTGAGTGATTATAATTGATGTGGATATGTCTGAAACCGTAATCTCTTAATCCTTATAAGAATTTTAATGTATATGTTACACTTTAGCTTTATCTAGCTCTAGATACATATGCTATCTACAAACACCAACATGCCATTATGTAGTGTTTAAATTTTTAACACACTTTTAATTTTTTATTTGTGGTTGAGATTCTATAATCAATGATAGCTTATTGACATTGTTATGTGGGGCCCACTAGGTCAAATTCCCCCTATGATCTTGATTTCTATAACATTATTATGATGTGATATGTATAAAGAAATAAAATGCATGCTTAAGTTTTTAAAAATACATTGTTGATTTCAAGTTTCATTATTGTTTTTGTCACTACAACTATAGTGGAACAACTTCATAAAGGAAAATTTTAAAGAAGCCTACTAAGTACACAAGTATGAATGGAAACTGCATTGGGTAAATCAAGCTAAAGCCTACTAAGAAGCCACATAAAATAAAATGAACCTTGACAAATTCTTAAAGACCAAGTAGAAGTTTCATTCCTTGTGATTATTCCCTAACATATGGTTAAACATATTAGGTATAGAGTTGGGAAACTATTGTAAATGGTGTTACAAACATGATTGTGATAGATTTTCCATATATATTTGTTTTTTCAATGTAAATTTAAGTAATATGGAAAGATTATTTCAAATGCTTATGACTATAGACAAGAATTAAAAAATATTATATGTTGGATAAGAACTTCTATAAATGCACTAACAAATTTGATTGGGATTTTCATATATTATTCTATATAATTGAAAAAAATATTTTACCTTATTATTTTGAATGAGTTTAGAGAGGCATTATGTTTATTGTAATGAGAAATCATTCAATTTCATTAGAATTTGTTCAAATAAGTGGGTCGGTATTTTACCATAAATTGTTATCTTAACGTTCTAGAAACTGCTCTTGGATTTGATATTATAATGAGTATTATGATCTCATGCGATACTTTTTTTAGTTAGAGCAACAAAAGGAAGTGCTTGAAGGTCACAACTTGTTGATAAATATAAGTCTATACTAGGCAACCCAAGAATCTTGAAAATATCATTACTTAAGCCATTATTACTCTATATTATGCAATATATTATAATGATTATTTATTAAAAGCTTGATTGTATTAATTAATATTTATATCTTTAGTTAATACTAACTAATATTTAAATGTTCTATTAAAGTAAATTATACTAACATAACAACAAATTGCATACAATAATGCATTACCAAATTTACAACATTATAAGTCAAAGTGACATTAATCAAATTATCTATCTAAATCATGCTTAGTTAAAACTTTAACTTTAGAGATAACCCATAAAACTACCTTATGTTGTAATTTATATGTAAAACAACAAACTCTTGTAGAGGATAAAAATAGTATTGAAAAAGAAAATGATTTTTTTTTAATTAGGTAGGAAAACACAATATTTTGAAAGGATCCCTAATATTTTACAATGAGAGACACAATAGAACCAAGAACAGTAAGTGGATCAAGAGAAGAACAACCCCAGGGGATACGGGGATACAATAAAACAACCACAAATAGGCAGAATGAACAAAATTCCTTCAAAAAAAGCAAGAGAGAGCACCTTATCACCCAAAATTTGAAAATAAAACACACTAAGTCAAAAATAAATGGAAACTCTTCATCCAAATTTGAAGAGAGTTATGGTTGAATCCTTGGTTGGAAAATAGGTCAGCTTCCTTATTTCCTTCTCTAAATATGTGTCTGAATTCAACACCTTCCAAATTCTTAGTGCGATGATAAATATTTTTTATTAAACCTGTAATGGACCTGTGGGGGGAATGTTTTCCTTTAGCAATATTAATGATGAAAAGAGAGTCACCTCCGATCACCACCTTCTTTGCATTCAACTTTTCTATAAATGACTTCTAATAAAGAAAACTAAAACCGAGGCAAGAAAACACTTAATAGTATCCATGAACTTCCAACAAAGAGGCTATAGTTAACTTGGCTTATCCTCATTGAAAACTATCCTTTTAAAATTACCTTAAAGAAACATTTAATATGCTAGTCTTCAAACATAGTTTGGTGTTTGTGTGGATGACATAACACATGCAATACTAGCTTATGGGTCACCTCAACAATAAGTCATGGACTTTATGCATATGAATTGTATGAGCATTTTAACTTGTATATTATCTATATCTTAATATTTAGTTTATATAGATTGTCATCTAATGGAGGGGATTAAATTTCTATTTTGAGTAAATGATATTGACTAGTAGTGAGTAGTTACTATACATATTGTGTGCATATCATTTTTTTTATACATATCGTTGCTTCATTTCCTAATATGATTTGTGTTGATAATCATGAATCCCATCTTGATTATATTAGTTGTATCTCAATTGTTGTAGATATTGGATTCATCATACATTGCTTGGTATTTCGTTCATTGTTGTGCATATTAATGATTTAACATATAGTTAAAACTATCATTTATAGTTATTTCTTGTTTACAATCTATATCATTTGTATTACCTTCAAAAACTTAAATTGTCATGCTATATTTTGGAATCATTGAAATAATGATTTTGGACTTCAATGACAAATATAACATGACAAAGGATTTGGATGAGCAACAATCCATTGAGTGTATATGGGAAATGTATAAAAATTATTATGAGTGAGAGAACTAATGTAAATGTATAAGCAAATCATAAAACTAACAATAAACATTGATTCTTCTACAAATTCCTCTTGGGATGTGGGAATACCTGTGCAACATTTATGCTTGTTCTACTTGAATAAAGACACGTGGATAATACTAACAATATTGTACCAATTATTTGGATGAACAAGGGAGTATTATTGCTATAATTGAATATATGTGCACCCTATAGAAGAGGTAAATCCTTAGAGTATTTTTTATGAGGATAGAAATATAATAGAGGAAGAACAAAAATGGTGGAAGACACTATTATTATCAATTAAGAATGATGAAATGATGGACATTGAATGCATTTAAGATTACATGCAAATATTTTTGCATAAGGCATGCATGTAGAAGATGGTTCATAGACTAAAAATAGGTTTTCATAGAAAATAACATTTGCATAGCGTAAAAATATTGCATAAATAAAGATGATCATATTGAAGCAATTCGTACAAGCAAACAAGGCATGCGAGTGAGACCAATATAAACAATTTTATGATATAAAGAAGATGGGAATTTAGCACAAATATATTTATATAGGAGTGTGTTTAGAAGTATATAAAGTATTAATACTCAACCAAAGTATATTATTATATACTTATGAATAAAGTCACATACTATTGATTTTGTTGTAATTCACAATATTTTCTAGAAACATTCTAAAAATATACATTCACCACAATCACATGCAAAAAAATAAAGGAGTGAAATAAAGAGAGCAATTAGATTAAAGTGTGTGTGAGAGAAAGATAATAAATGAAATAAGGATAAGAGGTGTATGCTCTTAGGCACCCCCACGATCTTGCATATCATAAACTATTACAGTGGATTAATCATTAGGGGTATTTATAGTGATATCTAATCCTTAAATGCTAACCTCAAGCCAACATAGCTTGACTTGAAATTTCAATTAAAATATATAAAATATATTAAACCCTTTAATTATGATTAACCATGGAGGTGGTTTAACCAATATTGTTGGTAAATACATTAAAACTACTAATAAGCTTACATAAATATGATTATAGGATTACATATAAGAATGCTCGTAGGATTATATTGCACTTGCTTATAAACTACATCAAGAGCACCCATAGTAACTTCATAATTTTCATCCTTGTCCTAATAAGGTTAGATTATAGATATTCAAAAGTCTCCCCAATAATTTGAACTAATGGGACAAGGAGGTAAAGGTAAAAAAGGTAAAGTAGTTTTTTACATCCACAAGGCCATAGGCCATATGAGACAATCCTCATGAAGGATGTTGTTTACCCAATATATGGTTATCCAAATATACTCTAGTTACCAGAATATTTTGTAAAATCCTATCCTGTATAGGATTCAAACCTTGGACCTTTATTTAGAGTTTTAAAGTCTCCACTATTAGGCCCACTCAAGTTATACATCATCCCACAATGAATGCTTGAATGAGGTAATGAATCTTGCTATCTTCTCTTCCAAAAGATATATAAACTAGATCAACCCTTCCATAAATATGAAGTCATAACTCCACTTTATAGATCAATATGTTGAGCTTCATATGATAAGATATTCAACTTGCAATATGGTGACTATAACCTATCCTTTAGTCTTAAGAGAAATTAATTGAATCACCAAGCAATAGGTAAGTATTCAAATAATTAGTCCTCTTGGTTAGAAAGGGTTCCTTAGGAATAAGGCATACATTGCATTAAACTACTCATAAATAAAATATCAATTATAATAATATTAAGTTCCTAAACTAATCTCACCAATGTGTAGAGATTAAAAAACCATGCGATCTAAAAAATGGGCCCAAAACACTTCTATATGAAAAATTTATGGCCTACAAAATGTTGGATTTATTAACACTAAAATAGTAAAAAAAATAGAAAAATAATCACCAATTAAGGACTACCACATGTAATATCTAGAAGGTGCCACCTACAATGCTATCATCATCACTCTAATTGGGCCACCAGTTATGCTACATGGATGAATTGACATTTGATACATGGCATAATTTGATTAGATGAAATCATACATAGGTAAATAAAAATATTTTGTGTGACATAAACACCATGTTGAAAATCTTATTCATAAAATATTTGTCCAAGTATTTGAACCAATAACTTGGGAAGGATAATCCATTAAGTTATTTGAGCTAGTTGATGTCACTTTGGTTGGGCTACTAACTATGTTGGATGTATGAATCAACATCTAAAATATAGCATCACTTGAAATCAAATATAGGTAATAGAAATATTTTATGTGATGTGAGCACCACCTTAGTAGTCATCTCCAAAAAATACTTGTCCAACATTTCAAACCAATGACTTGGGATAGGGGAATACACTAAGATAGTTGAGCTAGCCACACACCCACGCATAATTATTAAGTCTCATAAGAAGTGTATTGTCCCTTGAGGTAGACATGGTGCATGCATATGCAAATAAAATACTCATCAACATAAAAAGAGAACAAGTTGAGTTTCAAATCTTTGACAAATAGGAAATAAAAAAGCAAGAGGTTGTGAGAGCTAGTGAAGCATTGGTTACACCTAAGAAAAAATACCTTGATCTTCATAGGAGTGCAAGGCTAGGAGATGGCAAGAAATCAACCCTCCTAAAAATAAAAATAAAGCATATAGGATTTGAACTTGGTACCTCACAAAGACAAAGCATGTGCCTAACCATTGCCCCATACCCACATGTTGGAAAACGTATTATTGGTGTTTTGTAAAGACTTGAGAAAATATATTATAGAAAAGATAAGACAATTAAAAATTTAAACCATTGATATTATGAATCAAAAAGATTTTAAAATAATGTCACACTATCCAATATGTTGAATTTTTAGATGAGGAATAAATGTTAATAGACCCTCGATAATCTTCTATTTGGAACATGAATTTTTGGCACAATAACTCAAATATTTAAATTTTAACTTAAAAAGAATTTTATCCAAAGAGGGGAAAAATATTTAATTATATTTTGATCTTATTATTATCAATTGAGGTATATTTTCTACATAACTAAGTGATGTGGCTCTAATTCTTGCTCTAATGCCATATGGGAATTCACAATATTTTCTAGAAATATTTTGAAATAAACATACACCACAATCATATGTAGAAACATAGAAGAGAAAAATAAAGAGAGCTATTAGTCACGTGTGTGTGTGAGAGAGAGATAGAGAGAGTAGAAAAAATAATATTAAGGGGTGGGTGTTCATAGGAACCCCTACAATCTCACATATCATATACTAATACAATGGATCAATCACGAGGGGATATTTATAGTGATACCTAATCCATGATTAAATTCTAACCTTAGAACAACATAACCTGAATTCAAGGTTAAATTATAATATATCAAATGTATTAAACCTATTAATGAGGGTTAAACATAAAGGTGGTCTAACCAATCTTGCTAAGGATTAATACATCAAAATTCCTGTAGGCTTACATTGTACTTGCTTGTAGGCTACATCAAGAGTGCTCATAGACACTTCATCACTATTTACCTTGGCCTAATAAGGTTATATTATAAATACTCCAACATATTGGACATGGAAGACATCTAATTTTTAATCAAGTTTTAAAAGAGAGGTCACTGACAAACATAATTAGCCTTCAAGCACGTCATCAATATCAAAAGTAAGCACAACACAACCATTAATGGCTGCTAAAGAGAAAAAAAATAAAAATACCCAAGTTTCATGGAAACAGAAAAAAAATGATTCCTCTTATCATATTCATACTTATGTGTGATATGCAATGCAAAAAAATTAAAGGATTACGTGGTTTGGATGCAAAATTTTTGATCTATGCTTAGGGGAATAACAATGGATTTGAATTTCTTTGTGAAAACTCCATTTAATTAGAGAGACTTTAAAATAACTTAATACTTCTATGTTATGGAACAAAAATTATCAATGAAATGTACATAACAAGATAGAAAAATTATGACAATTTTAAGTCATATAGTTGCCATCTAAAGTAACTAATTAGTAATATGGGCAAGTAGCCTATCGATGGTTACAAAAGAGGCAATTTATGGATAGGATTATTTTAAATTTTTGGAAGAATATGATAGTTTTTCCCCTAATGTTATACCGATAGGCTTTCTATAGAGACTAAAATTTGGAAAGGGAGATGAAAATAAAGATGATGAGATGTAGTTAAAGTATAGTATAGAGTATCTTTAATAGTAACAAAGGTGAAAAGAAGAATAGCACATTCATTGTAGATCTAAGGAAGTAAATTTTACGTATGATACATAATATAAAACAATAGTACAAATAAAATACAAGCATGACATTGGTGTTTGGAGTGTTGGATAGAGAACCATATCAAACACCAACTATCCAAAACATACACACTACAATATATGCAAGGTACATGGACATTCAATATTAGAATATCTATTAAAATTTAAGAATAATAACTATCAAATATTAGCACTTCAAAAGAAAGATAAGTAAAAATAAAGTGCCTCAAGAAGTGTGGATGTTGAAAAAGTAATGGATTTTTAGAAAAATCATCAAGGGAGAAGAAATGATGGACAAAGAGGTAACCAATTAGGTGCAAAGAATGTGGACAATCACATTTAGTATGAAATGACTAGGAGGTTAATTATTAAATTTATATAATTATAATAATGGGATATTTATGCATGATTACATAAAAATCATGAGCACAAGCAAGCATATGATGTGTTAGTAGTTAAAATTGTGAAAGCATGGAGAATATAACCATCCAAAGAATCCAATGGGTAGTCAAAATATCAACTTGATAGATAATGAAGGGGCTAATATGAAAATAAAGTAAGTTTTTTGTGACTTGAGCATAGGCAAAGAAGAAAGCTAAATATCATGGACTTGATGAGAAGACCAAAAATATGACAAAATATCTAACTACATGTTGAAGAAGAAATGGCAAGAAAACTTAGTGACCATGGAAGAGAGGCCACAATAAGTCATCAACATTACAAATATTGGATACAAAATCATTAGAAATAGGTATACCTATTAAAGTGGTAATATTGTTTCACATAATATCATACTTACATGAAACTATAGGAGAGTTAATGCACACAAGAAAAGAAGGGAGCATAGAAATATTGCCAAATAGGATACAATTCAAGGACTAGTTTATCAACTTAGTTGTGTTAATGATTGATATTGAGAAGCAACCTATGTTGTTATATATAAATATTCTTGGTCATATGTTGAAGCATGTGATGTTTGAATGCAACTCAAACATAAGAATGCTTCCAAATAAGATGTGAAAGGAATTGGGTGTGTTGACCTTACGAACCCTAAATTTCAATTTGTTGGGAGTAGACCAATATAGAATAAAAATAAAGGGTATATTGATAAGTCACAATATCAATATTTTAAAATAAGCCTTCATATGATAGTTCATGTGAATACACTACAAAACATTCCCTATAATGTATTATTTTGTTGCAAGTGGTTACATATGGCAATGTTGATCACAACTAGGAAAAGGACCACATCACTTTAAAGAAATGGCAATGTATGTACATAACCAATTTGCCTAATTGGTTAGTAAGCAAGCACCTTTCATCCTTAGATGTTCTAGATGTTTTAACATGTGAAGAAGGATATGGATCAAGAACCAACATGGATCCAAATAAGAACAATATACTTTAACTAGAACAATGCATAAAATATAAGAGTTACCTTTATGATGGTATTTTTTATTGGTAAATAATGAATTACATGTTATTTTATCTAGTGTGCTTGTATTTGAATAGGAAGGAAGAACAAGGTGTAAAATACAAAGGGAAGACATTAGTACTTGGCACATTTTATTTGGGTAAACTAATTGTGACATAAGTTAGGAAGATGATATATATACATGGTTAAAGGAGATTAAATTTGTATTTCCATCCAAATTTTACAAAGTATAATATTAAAATACACAAATAGATGAGAAATTTGCTCACTTATCTGATGCAACAAAAGTAATACAGGAACATAATGCTATTAAGTATGAGAGACCATGGTGTAGGTAAACCTAATTGAGGTGAATGAAGAAAATATGGTCAAATATGGAGATGACTATGATCTATTTATAAGGAAGTTACCTTTATAATATTTATTAAGATATTTTTACATGGACCTACAAAGAACTCCAGAGAATCTCACCTAATTTGTGCATTCACTAGATACCATTGGTGTTTAAAGCATATCCAGATCAAAGGAGGCCATATTGTATGAATACCAAATATGCAACATTCATCAACATACAAATTAAAGAGATTTTGAATGTCAACATAATCTTCAAGGTGGCTATAAGCAATTTGATATCCTTAACTATTACTATTATGAAAAAAGAAAGTGTATAAATAAAAATTTGTATAGGCTTCAAGTTTGAACTTAGACATAATAAAGGTTTTGTAATGGAGCTATGTAATTGTTTCTTGGCTACTGGTTGGTATAGGGTGATGGATTATAAAGTTACCAAAAGAGTTGGGTAGGTGGAGGTAGTTCAATGAAAAGATCCTAGATATTGGTCGATAGGTGGTTCTTTTCAGGATGATAATTTTGGCTACTAGAGAGTGCTCTTATTTACAGGATGATAATTTTTTGGCTTGGAGTCTGGATCCTAGAGGGGTTTCTTAGTGGCTTATGGTTACCATTTTTTAGATAGGTAACATTTTGGGGATGAGGAGGTTTCTTGGTGGAAACAGGTTTGGAATAAGTTTTTTCTAGCCCAAATGCAATTTCCATTTGTGGTTGGCTACTAGGAACAGATGTATTACCTAGGATAATATCCAAAAGAGAGGTTTTTAATGCCCTTCATTTTGTTTCCTTTGTGAGAATAGTGATAAATATTTAGGAAATTTGCTCTTACAGTGTTCATTTGCATAGGAAATTTGGCATCTTTGGTGGAGGGTGTGGAAACAGTCTTGTTCTCATGTCTCTTATCTTGTTGAGTTCTAGAGGAGTTTAGGAAGACCTCCTGCTAAGGATTTTTTCTTCAAGTTGTGTGGAGTATTGGGCCCTCATGTATTATATGGCAGATTTGGCTTGAAAGAAATCGAAGAATTTTTCAAGGTAGAAAGTTAACTATTTATCACATTTGGTAGAGGATTATTGTTATGATCCAAGAAAAGGTTTCTTATAAATGTTATATCAGTATTTCTTTGGAGAAATTTGTGATTTTGATGATGTAGGACCTAGGTTTAGTGAAGAATGACCCTCATCCTTCTTTATAAATCTGGAGGAGAGGCCTCAATAAAAAAGTGCACAGAGATAGCAGATGACATCCTCCACCTCAGGGTGTGTTTAAGATTAATATTGATGGCTCTTCCAGAGAGAATCCTAGGTAATGCAGGTATTGGTGATGTTGGGAGAGATAGTAGTGGCACAACTCTTTTCATTTTCTCTTGTTATAAGGGGAAGCAAACTAATAATTATATGAAGGCCCTTGCTATTCATTTTACTTTAGAAAAGGGTTATGCTCTGGGATGGCGAAATATAATATATGAGTTGGACTCTCATATTATTATTAATTTATTGAAGACTCATAATATTTCTAATGTTCATTGGCAACTGGCATTAGTGGCTCGGTAGATCATTAAAATTTATCGATGTCTAGAGTTTATTTCCTTTGTTTATATTCCTAGGGAATGGAATAGTGTGGCTAATTTTTTGGCAAAAAGGGCTTTTGAGTTTCAGGAATACTGGAATGTTAGGGAATGGAATCAGATCCCATTGGATTATTCATGTCATATTGCTAACTTAATTGTTGCGGATATTCCTGGTTGAGGTTGTTTTTTGGGTGTATTTTGGTTGGGTGTTCGATGGTTTTGGGGGTCTCTTTCTTCTGGCCCTTGTAAGGGTTATTTTTTTGGGATTCTCTATTTCTTGTATGGTTTTATTGATTCAATAAATTTTTACCAACATAAAAAAATAATAATAATTTAACTATAGATGAGGCAGTCGGATGTGAAATTTATTCCTTATTGAATGGATTTTGTAGGTATAATCAAATTAATAGAGAATTACAAGCTAAAATCCATATTTAGCATTGAAAATATGACTTATGCATACAACTAGATGTTTTCAAGTTGTGCAATACACCTACCATATTTGAGTAATTTCAAGGTCTTACTCTAATATTGCTCACTATAAGGGTGAAAGAAACAACATTCAAAAGCACTAGAGTAATGCATGTAGTTGTGCATGAATGTTGATCCTTATATAAACCCTAAAAAGTGCAAGTTGTTGGTATTGTATAGGAAATTATGAATTATTTTATTTATCAAATTGGATTGAATATGGGTCCATACAAGATTTGCATCATTGCAAGTATGGAGAAACCATATAGCACTAGTTCATTAAAAAAATTTAGGCACATGGATGCTATCAATTATTTAAAAAAAAATCATGAAGTTATTCCATATTCTAGATGTAATCATAAGGAATTACATTCCACTTAGGTGACTAAAGGTACACCAATAAAATTTTTAGTAGTTAAAATCTAGAATAGTCAGTGCCTCCATTTTATTGTATTCAAGTTGGGATAATAAAAACTATGCCCACATCAATACACCCAACTTAAAAAATATTTATAGATTGGTGTAGGATAAACTTCATGGGTGGACTAGCCCATCTATTCTAAGATTTGGCTATTGTCATGCATAAAGAAGAACCACACCACAATAGAATATGATGCTTTGTGGATGATGTACATAGTATAGATGTTTCAACACTATTTGATTGTGAAATCCTTCCTATTATATGTTGATCATCAATCTATTCTATATTTAATCAACAAATTAATTATTTATGGGTGATTTAGTAGGTGGCCCACCAATCTACAATAATGTGTGCTTCCTATAGTGGTGCAACCTAATATGAAATATGTAATCAATAATTGACTATCATGGATATAATTTTTAGAACCTATTGAGAGAGGAGTAATGGATTCAAGCTTCTCAATACTTGTGCAATATTACTATACCATAAATTTGGTATGAGCACATTGACACCTACTTTTCCACCAATAGACCTACAAAGGAATATAATAACAACTAAATGATGGAGGATAATGTTGAAGTTAGTAAAATTTCAATTGGTAAAGGGCTTATGTACAAGATGGGACCTCATTAGATACTACGTTGATTTGTTATGGAAGAGGAAGTACACAATGCACTACAAGAGGCATGCAAAGGAATGGTATAGGGATACACGGGTTTAGATGAAACTATAAAGGTGGTACTTTTGGCTAGAATTGTGGTGGAAAAAATTGTTTTTTTTATACAAATAAGTCTGTGAAAATATGTAATATGCGTTAGAGGATTATTTGAATAACCTATTTGGTCAAATTTTAGTTTTTTGAGGATTTTATCACATTCATATTTTTGAGGATTTGTTTATTTATTACTTTATATTTTTTTGGATTCAACCATGTTCAAAATTTTAGGGATTTAACTACTTATTTTTACATGTGACATTGCGTTCACATGTGAAATCATTCAAATTTATGAGCATTTGATTATTTGTTTTACCATGTGGCATGACAATGTGTCACATGTGACAAAATTTGAACTTTCAAGGTTTTGACTCTTTATTTTTACATGTGATATTATGTTCATTGTAATAATATGTTCACATGTGATTGAATTTAAATTATCAAATTATAATATTTTTATAAGTAAATAGATCTGAAGGCAAGCAGACAAGTTTTAGAGCACAAAGATTTGAAAACTATATCTCTACATTGTAATATAACCAATGCCATCACATTCCTCCTTAGGAATATGGTCTATATCATCACATCTCTACATAGAGATCTAACTCGCATCCTCTTACATTCCTTCTTAGGAATTTGGATCATGCCTTAGCTCACCAATATTTATCTCTTATATATAGATTTATTGTAACATTAAATTGTAATAAAGGTCCCATTGTAATAAAGGGCCCATTGTATTTAAATTTTGCATATGTTTTTCTATTTTCCTTTTATAACACAATCTAACAATTTTGTGTTTCCCCATATAAATTACCCAATAAAATACAGATCAATGGTATCAAAGTAGTTTCAATTCTAAGTGTACACTTAGACACAAGAGGGATACAAGAAGGTCTATTTATAAATTAAATATCCATTAGACACTCTAGTATAGATGTATTTTGAATGGTATCCTTCCCATGGAGGAAGTTCATTAGGACCATTCAACACACTTACACTTGCTAGGAGTTAAATTTATATTTTTTCCTTTCTCTTGTTAGGCACCCTTGCCCAATGCAAGATGGTCTAGTATGATTTATAGTCTATACCCATTCACATGCTTTCTTGGTACAAGAAATAAGATGTCACACTAGGTTTGACATCTAAGTATCCTAAAGAATGTTTCCCTTGTAAAGGATCTCAGGCAATGGTAGAATCAACATATCAACTTGAAACGAGAACCTATGATGTTAAGAATATGGTTTAACATATTTAAGAAGAGAAAAAATTCACTCTATTGGATTAGGATGGTGGTTCAATATTTAGTTGGATTCAACCTCAACCTTCACAGTCCCATTCATTTCGATGTTGAACCTAGATGCACTAGAAGACAAATCCCAAATATGTCATGGTTCACCAATGGTATGATATAAAAATAGAGCATCACTCTATTAGGTCAAAACTATGATCTAATATTCACTATATTTTATCTTCACATCCATCATCCTAAGCATTCAAATGTTCATTTTGGATTTACTAAAAGAACAAAACTTAAATTTTCTTGACATATTGTTCACAAGATTCAATCCCATCCAATGCTAACTCTTTACACAAGAGGCTTCTTAGCACAAGAGGAAGTGGTTTACTCAGAACAAATTTCAATAGAAGTTTCCTCATCTAGTATCATGGTTATATGTAATGGGTCTCACTACCTCTTAAGGGGTGAGGCATAATATAATAACTAAATTAATCAAACTTCAATTTTTTTGGAATCAGTTACATTCATTTTTTGAGTATTTGATTATTTATTACTTCATATTTTGAGGATTCGATCATATTTATATTTTCAAGGATTTGACTATTTATTTTTACATGTGACATTGTGTTCACATGTGACCACATTTAGATTTTTAAGTGCGTGACTATTTATTTTTTACATATGATGCAACAATGTGTTCACATATGACCAAATGTATATTTTTAAGGATATTTTAAATTTTGAATATTTCTATAAGTAGATAAGAAGGTAAGTAGATAGGGTATAGAGCATAAAGTCCCAACCACTATATCCCTATATAAGGATCTGACCAGTGTCATCACATTCCTTAGGAATATGGCATGTGTTATCACATCTCTCTACAAAGATCCAACCCATGTCCTCTCACATTCCTTCTAAATAATTTGGATTATGCATTAAGACATAACTCTATATCTCTTCCACAAAGATTCATTGTAACATTCTCTCATAATAAATTGCCCATTTTTATTTGTAAAATTCAATATGTTTTAGTTATATTTTTTTATTTTCTATATTTTCCCTTTTATAACATAAAATTGCATAATTTTGTATTGTCCCATATGAAATACCTAATGAAATATATATTAGAGGACAAGGAAGCCTTTGTGATAATATTTCATGTATTTTCATCTATTACAATCACAAAAATTATTTGATACATGGAAGTTAGAAGTTTCTAGGCCCTTATTGACCGGTAAGATGAGATAGTGTAGATATATTGTTATTGAAAGGGAGTATCTGATAAGTGGGTTAAGGCAAGAACACTACCTAATAGCTCCATCAATATTATTATGAGATTCATGTATGAGTATATCATTAGGATGCTTGACATCTCATTGTAAATTACTAATGATCATAATGGTCACTTCATAAACAATATCATTCAAAATATGTTGACTAAGTTTTAAAAAGTGATGTTCTCAATTTTGTATAAAACATGTAGAGTGGAAGGTGTTAATTGAGAATATAGATTTCCAATAGTCTTATGGAAGTATAAGAATGTGTATAATCTCACAAAAAAACAAACCCTATTGTAAATTATGTACAAGAGTCTGTTATTAAAGTTGATTTTTTTATTATAAGTTTGAGAGGGTGGTGTAAAATTTTCCTAGAGACCAAAAACGCCTAGAGGATAGGTTATTCACATCGAGAGAAAAAATTAAATAGTGGAACATGGAGATAGTCAAACATTAATGGAATCTCTAATATGATAATCACTTTCAATATATAAAGATGAAGTAGAGATACCATATGTTGAGGTTCAATAAGAAATAAGGAAATAAGTCAAAAATTTTGAAGACCCTATGGCTTGACCCATTCCTAGTTGATGACATCATGGGTAATGGCTCCTTCTATCTCAAATAATGAGAGTAGAAGACACTCTTGATGTAGTGAACAACTACAAAATAAAAATCATATAAGGTTCATACATAGGTAAAACTTATAATTTACAAGCTAGAATAATCAAGCTTGAATGAACTACATTACACATCTAGTTAGTCCTTGGTATTCTTTCAAGGGAAAACCATTTAAAAATTAGAGTGCAATCACTCTAGATGCATAAAAACAAAAAATAGATGAATAACACCTATCATGGTTGTCCAATCAAGAGGTTGTTATGAGGGAACTCAAACTAGACCATGGAGTATGGTTAGTTCATTGAGAAAATAAAGTATAATAAAAGAATCTTAGCCCAAGATAGATGTACATTTACCTATAATTTAAGATGAAGGTAATGTTGAGCAACTCTATCTATTGTATGGAAAAATGGGATATGTCATGATTGATCTTAAATTATCATGAAACCAAGATAACTTTTGTTCTCTTTGATTTTTGTGGTCATTAGATGCAGCGACCAGATGACTGGATGATCGTGCATCACATGGAGTGACATAACAAGGCAAATTTTAGAGCTTGGGAAGTGACTCTATTAGACTACCTCCATTATTTTTTACAAGGTCAAATCCTTTTAAGATATGATTTTTAGCACTCTCTAACCTAACCTACCTAGCTATTGAGTGCACAAAGAAAAATGGAAAGATAAACCACAGGAAACAAAGATAGCAAAAAGGAAAAAGATCCTAAGCTAACATAAGTTGGACGATGCACCAAGATCATAAGATTATTTTGCATAACAGTGGTATAAACGAACATGTGACTCATTCACAAATAGTGCATGAGGAACACTTTCTCTTCTCAATATGAAAAGATAAGCACATATTGCACATATAAGAAACAATATAGAAATTAAGTAGTCACGACCTCTTATACATGCACATAAACATACATACACAAAAGAAATAAAATAAAAATAGTTCAATAGTCATGGATTTTAGTATATATATTTACGAATATGAATATTACAAATCATACCAAAAGTGAGGGTTTGAAATTATATCTACAAAATAACTTAGGGTTTGGGTCTAGACTACTATACAAAAGAAAATGAAAAAGAAGTTACATATAAAGCCTCTAGATTGAATTAGCAACTCTTTGATCCTTTAAAATGCCTAAAAAACTACTATTTATATAAAACATGGGGATATTTTCCCTCTAAAACTTGTATAGGAGTCTTTGACAAAGCTTATTTATTGCTCTGTTGATCTGCTCCTTACATCACTTTTATTTCTTCAAGGTCTAGGTATCTAGAATCATTAATTATGAGTTTTTGGGTGTTCAATTACCACCCTAGGGATATTGAAAAATAATTAGAAATACCCTCTATAATCAATATTATTAGATTTAATATTTCTACTATTGTAGCTTCCATATTTCTGCCTTTAATAGACTAACCACTCTCCTTGGATTACTGAGCCCAATTAATATCAATAGGTGATCCTTAATGTTTCTCACAAATGGCTCATTAGTTTAACTCAACTACCATTTTGGGAGCTTGTGCACTAGTAATGATGTATTCCAATATGAACCTTCTTCTTTATTGGTCACATTTTGCATTATGCCCCACTTTTTGGAGCACTTATATTATATTTTTAGGTTCCTTTCATCTTCTAAGGTGATGAAAGCTATCAAATGGTTTTCAAAACTTTTCCTTGTCTTCTTTCAATACACTTATATAAAATTTTTATGTCAATCTAAAATTTCATTGGGAGGTTAGTGAAATAATTTTCCACTATCTTTTTGTTAGACCTTTCGGATTTCTATCTCTAAAAACTATTATTTCATTTGTTCTAAGAAGTTTCTTGTGACTCATGGTAAAACTTCTCAAAACTTTTCTTCTCCTTTCTCCTTTGAAACTTTCTTAATTTATGACCTTTGATTTTTTTTTTCTCCTATTAAAACTTCTCCATCACTCTCATTCTTCTTTAAGTTTTCAGCCACGTAGGCTCTCAAAAATTTTGCCTTCCCTCCTTGGTTAGAACTTTTATAAAATGGTACCAACCCTTTGATTAAACTTTTTGTCCACATTAGTTTGTTGTCTCTTTCCTCGCCTTCCTCTAGCTTTACCTCTATTTCATTCATCTTTGCCTAAGGCAAAAATATTTGGGTGTAGTGAAAAATTACTACAATTTTGGTGACTCACAGGGGCCTTCTTACTTACTAAACAAGAATTCAAAATTGTTGCCTTCATCCATGGGTGTGAAGTCAAAATTAAAAGAATCTAAAAAATAAAATAGAAAATATGCAAAGAAAATAATACAAATCATTACAAAATTGGAAACTTGTACAAATCTTGTTTAATTTCTTCCCACTCCTCATCTGAAGGGCACTAGATTAGTCTAAAGTGCTCGTAGACCACTTCAAGCTCAAACTAGTCATTACAGGAGAAATGCTTTGTGCCATTGGTGATCTTGTGAACTTGGACCCTTAGTGTAGCTAAAGGTATGATGAACCCTATAATTTCCTTTGCCTCTAGAGGTTTGACCAACCTTCAAAAGGAGAGGTATCTTCTTTATATTGTCTTCGCAGTTGAATGTATTCTTGTTCTAAGTAAACACTACCATCTATATCCCAGGGAGAAGAGAGACCCTTTTACAATAGCAAGCTAATCTAACTTTTGAGCTTCTAAATAGTTGTAATTAAGGTAGCTATTTGGTATTTTCACTATTGTGCAACCCATTCCTTTTGAAGGAAATCTATCACTTTCTACATTGTCACCTCTCTATTATGAATCTCAATAGACATTAGCTCAAATTTTGATGCAGTTGCTAGTTTCACCTGATAAGTTCTAGTTTTAGCTAGTTTTATAGAGGCTTCAACAAATATTAGCTCAATTTCTTAATTCACTCGAGTAATTTGTATAGTAGTTTTATCAATATCAATTTCTTGATTCACCTAGTTTTGAAGTACTTTGAATTCTACCCAAGAGTTGCTCAAGGTGTTCTTCACATATTCCAATTCTTTCTCCTTCATCAATTTTTGGCTCAATGAATCATAGTCATATAAAACTATTTTTTGGCCTCATGTGTGATTTGAACCTTATTTTTGACCTAGACATTTTTTAGGTCAAGACATTCTATCACCACCCATCAATCCTAATCTATCATATCCTCTTTAGGATTTGATACTAATGACTCTTTTTTGGTAAACAATAATACTCCTTTTTATGGGGTGAAGTAACTGATTGTCTAAGTTATAATCAATAATTGTACTAACAAGGCCTATTTATTTTGGTTGTATTGTTATATCTACTATTTAACCTTCTGAAACTACTAAAGTGAATTTAAAACTAGCATAGTTTCTTGCAAGACTTCTTGTCGCTCTAGAGGTGGAAAAAATGTGGCTAAAGGTTTGAAAAGTGGGATTGCTAAAGGAGGAGGAATTTGGGCACTCGAGGCTAAAAAAATAAGGGAATCAAATATTATTGGACAATATATTATTAAATGGCATAGTTTTTTGGGAAATAAGATGTGGCATTGGCAAATGTAGTTGTAACATTTGTCATCTATGTTGGTGATATTGGAATGTTTTAAGAAATGAAAGGCTCACTAGAAGGAGAGGATGCAAAGACCAGTGGATAGGTTTTCTAGTGAATGGTTCAATTTAATGGGCATAATCCCTTTCCTCTCTTATTATTTTTGGATTGGTTGTTAGGTCAAAAATGGGAACTAATTTTGTAGCTACATCTTCATTATCTGGTATCACTTTCTCTTGTATGTGGAGAATCAATTCAAAAAATTCCCTCAAATATTGAAGGGATCTGAGGTAAAAATTCATTCCTATATCCTTCCTCTAGCAATTTCATTTAAAGTATCAATATTTTCTTCCTTGAAGGGGTCTCATTTTTTTTTATATTTTCTACCTTACTTTCTTGCTCAAAAATTTTGGTTGACTCATCATGACTTCATATAGCTATGTCAAAACAATATTTATGATCAAAAACCTCTTTTTATGGTCTCTTTACGCTTGTTATACACCTTGAGGGTAACTTATTTTAGGTGTTCCACATCATAGCATTGGCTAAATATTTCATCTTCATTTGGATCTAAGCTTCCAAAAGGCACCTCAATATTACCTATTTCTTGACATAATTTCCACTAGGCTATAATTTTATTATTAATCTATTTCCACTTTTGTATAAAATTCTTGTTGGTTGTGTTTATTTTATTAGGGTCAACATCATTTATGTTCACATAATTTTTTTATATAATCTATTTTGGGTCTCATGTAGAAAGAATTTCTCTCTTCTGAGTGGTGGAAAATTTTCTTCTTATGCACTTCAACACCTTTCAAGATCAGGCCTGGGTTCATGAATGAACTTTCTAAAAATATTGGCATCATTTAGCCATACCACAAACATTCCATCTAGGTCATAATACCAGGAATCATCCAAATATCCAACCCTAACTACTTTAGCTTTACCTCCAATTCATCTATTGCCATATTTTTATTTTGGAGTATACTTCCTAGTTGGTCCAACTAAATTGAGATTTTAAAAAATATCATTTTGCCTTACCCACCTTTGTAAGCAATATCAACTATATCCCCCTGCCTTGGTATTTCAATATATTCTACTCTCTTCGACATATTTTGACAATAGGTATATAGGATTATTGAATCCAAAAATACAAAAAATAGTGACATCCTCCAAGAAATACTAATCCCATTTGATCTACAGTCGCAAGACTTTGATGATTTCCTCTAAGATACACCATACCTTTTCTCCTTTTATTGCACTCACCATTGGTATTAAGAAATCATTTACAAAAAGGTAATAGGAGGAGTTATGAAACAAGACTTCCATCCAATAAGGAACAAGTTTTGCTTGTCCTTCTTCATGTTTTGTTCTAAAATTGAGATGCTCAAACAAACAAATATTTTGACAACAATAAATGGGCTCAGAACAAACAATACTTGAAGGTTTGATTCTCCTTGAAGTTAGTCAGTCCTTCAAGAATTTTTTGGGTTATAAAGTCACTAAATTAAAGTATCATAGGCTTGTTTTTTGAGTTATTCCTTAGCATATGAATGACACCCAATTATTCTTGTGGTACTTCTTTGTTGTCATCGACATCGAAGATAAGTGTTTTCATGCTCAAGTTATATTTGGCCTCTTGAATATTTATCGAATTAAGCAAAAATCTGGCATAGCCTCTTTAGACTTGTTGAACTCCATATTTAAGAACTTTAGCTTATCCTTAATCTTGGTGTAATAATTATTTGCAATCTATGGGCTTATATTGACCCCACTATTATTGAAAATATTTATCTTATAAATTATCCTATCACAATTACTTCAAAGGGGATATCATGATTTGCAAACACCTTTAAGTGAAACTCATTTTGTAGTGCACATGCCTCTACTAGTAAATAGCATGGATGGACATGAGAAACCATGTATTGAGAGAAGCAACTACTCCATATCATTTCCAAAAAGGACTATCCACTTTTTAGGTGTCTCTAGTAAGTATCTTCCCTTAGGATATTTGTATTTTTTGATAGCCTAGGACCTATCATATCTTTTACTGCATCTTTTATAAATTTTAGCAATTCAATTATTACAACTTGAGAATGAGTTACCCTCTTTGGTGCTAAGTGAGTAGCTGTAACAACTTTTGATGGTGTGGAAGTATTTTCTCCCTTCTTAACGGATTTTATTATCATTGTAGGTTTTTTTATTTATTTTGGAGAGATTTACTTATACCTTTGCTCTAGTCGACTCTTTAAGGCTTCTTTGATTCAAATGAAGATGAATTCAAGAAGAAGACATATTAATAGGGCTTCAAAACTTCATATTTTTCCATCAATGTACCTATGGATATTTAGCCTCTGCTTGGTTGCAAGGGATGGTTTTAGTTTTTCTTAATATAGCAAGACCACTTGGTTTGTGTGTCATGGCTTAGGATTGGTTGATTTCAAATTTTACTACTCAAGTGTTTCCCACTTATTGATATGTTCTTAAAGCTTCTTATTTTGTTTATTTTTTTTATCTAACAACTCAGACTTTACCTCTTTTGGCACAATGAACTAGGTACCAAATGCCATGATTTTTTCCTTAAATAAATTGCTTTAGAATTTTCTACAATGCTAGAAGAGTTAAAGAATTTGTAGATTGTAATATTATTTCCCTTACTTCCCTTGAACTTTTTTAATTTATGTACAAATACAAAAAATCCCAATTAAACATAAAACTATTGGCTCAAAGATATAATTGAGATAGATATACCAGGCTTTGACAATCCATTTATCCTTTTTATCATTGAGCTCAAAGATATGTGCCCCCTTAAACATTCTTGGTATAGACCACTCTTCCTTCACTATGAAGGCCTAATTAATATTATTGATCTAGGAAAATGCTCAATATGATGCATGCAAAATGGATTTGATGGAATTACTATCTTAGTCCTATATCGATCTCTTAATATTATTATTGACTAATCCATTTGTAGGTAGCCTCCAATTTTTGCAGTGAAATATCTTGTTAAATAAATATCAAATAGTTTGGGAAGATTAGTCACTACTATATCTTGAGACATGATGAAATTTGGATATGCTTGTAAAGTTAGTACAATATTTTCCACAACTCCCATGATTTGGATTGCACTACCATCTAGTTGTACCATCATTTTGTTTATTGATTTGCAAGCCAAACCTAATGCATCTACCACCCCTTTTGGACTAATTGAAGTACTAGACCTAGACTCTATCATGCAAATATAGAATAGTTTGTCTTTATAGATCATGAATAAATAAAAAAGGGTAGGTTTAGGTCTACTTATTTCAGGGGTAAATATTTGTAATATAGTTGGTGCCTTCTGTTGTCTTAGATGCTTTTGATATTTTAGTGCATTCTTCAAATTTTTCCTTTGCTTAGGCATGGACAAGATATCCCATACAAGTACAACAACTTTAGACTTATTTAGATGATCAACCATGCTAAATTACCCAAGGGAGATGATCCTGTGAGGATCACTTAGCATTTATTGAGTTTTAGGTTTTTCCATCATTGATTGAAATTGGCTCTAATTGGGGAGTATGTTGCTTTGGATATTTTGAAACTCATGGATTACTAACCACCAGAGGTTTTGGTGTGATTTTATTTGGTGGTACTACTACAAGAGATCCCTTTTTGAGCTCATCTAGCCTTTTATGAATGTTGGTACGACTTGTTTTCCACCCTTCCATCATCCATTTTTTAGCCCCTATCAAATAGCCTAACTAGACTTGGGGCCTATTAGTTGTTGGATTGTATGATTTGTCATATATCGTCTAGAATTCCTACTTATCCCATGTTACTAAGATTTTCTTTGAATACACCACTTGATTTAGGCAGGGATGAGGCATGGAAAATTATTTCTTAGGATTTCACCTTTGAATAATATTTTTATGCCTTAAGAGGTATCATTTAACTCATCATGATTGCGGCCAACTAGGAGATTTCTCCTAGAAATATTTGGGTAGAGTAATCATTTGGAGTTGGATAGTACCAAGAAGTAAATAACTCTAAATAGTTGTTTTATATGGGATATTTCTCCTTGGTAGGGTTAGGAGGTACTTGTAGAGGGGTCAAGACCGATACCACTTGTTGATTTTGGCTTTATGTCCAACCAACATACTTATTATCCTAAAACTAGGGTCTTGGATAGTTGTTATAAGGAGGTCTACTACCCTTATTGCCTTGTTGGAAAGGAGGTCTTGGGTTATTCTCAAACTGGATCCTCTAGCCATTTTATTGCCTCATGGACAACATTTCATTTGTGACTATTTTGAGCACACTTTTCATTGCTTCAAACTCAAAGTAGTCTAAATTAGAGGGAACTAGAACAGGAAGGGGAGTTGGAACTGCAGGTATGACCAATATTTTCTATAAGTTTGTTGAATGGATGATTTGAGGATGTTGGTATAGAAATTTAACACTAGGAAATAGAGGCATGAGGGCCTAGGGGCTAACCTTCCAATATATATTAGATTATATTAATTATATATGGTTAGCCCCTAGATTTGAAGGTTAGCCCCTAGGCCCCCATGCCTTAATCATCATGGATATCTCAAAATATAAGACAATCAAATAATAAATAAATTTCATAACCTAGAGGGTATAAATATCATCAGGTATTCTATGCCATGTCTTGTGAAATCTAACTTTGAAATTATCATGGCCTCCATCGGTGCTCTATTTATAGTTGGAAATTGCTCCAAGAGACACTCCATCTACCTTCTCTCTAAACCTTTCCATGAATAAGGAAAAAATTTGGTCCTAGTTAGCAACTAAGTGGAGCTAATGATACGTAGCATTCATGATCCTTACCTCTAAATGATTCCAATAGCAACCTTAGAGCCACTTTTTGTTGTTACATTATGAAGTGCACATAGGCTCATCATGTTTAGTAGATTCTTAATTGCAGTTGTCATATATTCCCTAGTGTAATACGAGAGATATTTTAATGTAGACATAAAAATATCATGATAGGTAAAGTGGGAGGTCATAATGGACCTCTATAATTCCAAGTAGAGAATGTTCTAGGTGGTTGAGAAACCATGATCTGACCTTTGTCTCTTATTCTCAAAATGGTGTTAAGCAGTGGGAGAAATGCTTGAATATTAGTAGAAACAAAGGATCTAATTGTAGTTATTTCATTCGTAAACTTTTAAATTCTTTTTTTTGAAAAAAGTTGATAGGTGAATATTGTATTTGATCTTTAAGCAGGTAGACTGAGATCTTCATCAAAATCTCAATCTAGTATCTTTCTAAGCGATTACTTTTAGATATTTGTATTTTATTAGAGTCACCAAGTGAGATTTTTTAGATGCTTCAATCAAGTATATAGACAAGGACCTTCACCAGGGCCTTATTATATTATATTTCTTCTTGATTGTGGGACCAATCAATAATAAATCAATTGGATCCCACTAGGCATACCATTAAACTATTATCCTCTTTGATTGTTACAATCACCATATGTATAGACCAAATGATTGGATTATCATGCATCACATGGAGTTACACAATAAGGAAACTATGAGAGCACATGAAGTATACACAAGAAATAGAACAAAAAAATCCTAATAGTCAACTTATGGTATGAATGTTACAAAATCAGGTTAGAAGTGAGGGTTCTAAATAATATTTGTAAAATGACCTAGGGTGTGTATCCAAAATTTTATATAGAATAAAATTAAAGAGAAGTTACATAAAAATCCTCTAGCTTGAATGAACAACTCATTGATCCTTTACAATGCCTAAACAACTACTATTTATAGACCAAATATGAATATTTTCCCTCCAAAACTTGTACAAGAGTCTTTGACAAAGTTTCTTTGTTGCTCCCTTGAACCTCTCCTTCGTAAATATTTTTAATTCTTTGAGGTATCTTGATCTGAAATCATAAATTTTGGGCTACTAGATATTTTTAATCCTTTGAGGTATCTTGTTAGGACCTTATCTTGACACTATTTTTGTAATTATCATATGATTATGTAATGACCTCCCTTTCCACATGGGGAACCATTTATAATATTATTTTGTAATACTTTGTAATAGTATATGGAAAGTGAGATGCCTAGACAAGTGGGACCATTTCATTAATCGTTATCAAGAATGTAACTGATATTTAGTAAAATATTCTATCTTGAGTGGAACTTTGCATGTAAGCCAACTCTTGAGAATTAGGTTAGGGTTGCATGAATTTTATCTTTAAAATACATGGGCCCATGAATGAATGCATATTTTTACAAATTTTACGAAAGTATTGAAGGAGGTTTCACCCTCAAAGAGGCCTACAATTTTGTGTTGTTTTATGAGATTGCTTTAATTTTGCATTTACATTTTGTATTGCAATATACTATTCTTTCATGAAATTCTATTTTAATTGTAATATTTATGTGAATGAGTTTATTTTTACTAGAATATTTCTAACAAGTGGTATTAGAGCACTTTTCAAGGTCGAGTTTCACTATGATTGTGATAGTTCTTGTCCTTATAATTTGACTATTAGGTATAAATTCCCCATGTTTTCCATTTTTTGTTTATTTCCTTACTATAAAAAAAACAACTATTTTTCCTGTTAGTCTTACAATGACACTGATAGGGGGGGTGAATCAGTGTAGCTCTTTTAACTTGAATTTATAGCTGTTAATACAGTAGCAATTAAAACTAATTACTAGATACAACAAATATAACACAAGAGCATCACACAACACAAGATTTAACGAGGTTCACCAATGTGGCTACTCCTCAAAAATGACTGCTTGGACTACCATCCAAATCCAGCCTTTGCAAAGCACCAACTTTACAATCAATTTACGAGCACCCACTGGAAGGAGCACCAACCCCTTATTTATCCGCACCAATAGAAAGGAGAACCAACCCCCGATTTACCAAAACCTACTAGAAGGAGCACCAACCCCTGATGCCAAGCTGCAACCTGGACTTCAATTTTGAATCTATAATATTGATAGAAAGATACCTTTGTTTTTGCAAGATCTTGACTAGCCTTTCTTCACCTTTGCCCTCTCTGCGCACTTTGCTTTCTCTATGCAATCACTTTGCACACTCTGCTTCGTTACAGTCAACCTTCACGATCGTCTTCTCCCTTTGGCGCACTCTGCTCTCTTCATACTATGACCGAACTTCACACACTTAACAATGATTCAAATCTCCAAAAAACCCTCCTTTTATAACAGAATTCTTGTGATGAAAACCCTAATCTTAGTTAGCTATAAACCCTAATCTTAGTCGGCTTTCATGACAATTGTAAACCCTAATTTTAGTCGATTGTCATCGGTCTTCGTCGGCTTCAACTCAACCACGAAAATACATGTCGTGATATCGTGACACTTTTTCTCCTTGCTCTTTTTCTTAGCTTTGGCCTACGAAAATACATGTCATGATATCGTGACACTTTTTCTCCTTGCTCTTTCTCTTTGCTTCGGCCTACGAAAATACAACATGTCGCGATATCGTGACACTTTTTCTCCTTGCTCTTTCTCTTAGCTTTGGCCTGCAAAAATACATGTCGCGATATCACGACATTCTTACCTCCGTATACTTTTTCTATTCTTTTGTTGTGAAAATATGACATTGCGCGATATCGTGACACTTTTGTTATTCTGCCTGCTTACCCTTCTTGAGTCACAAAAATGCGACATGTCACGATATCGTGACACTTTTGCTTCTCTGCCTTCCTATCCTTTTTTGAGTCACGAAAATGTGACATGTCACAAAATCGTGACACTTTTGCTTTCAAAGTCTTGCTTTCTGCTTTTGTCATGAAATCGTGACACTTCTGCCTTCGAAGTCTTCTTCTCTACTTTTGTCACGAAATCATGACACTTTTGCTTTCGTACTTCACTTCTTTTCTTTTGTCATGAAATCGTGACACTTCTACCTTCGAAGTCTTCTTCTCTGCTTTTGTCGTGAAATCGTGACACTTTTGCTTTTGTACTTCACTTCTTTGCTATTGTCACGAAATCGTGACACTTCTGCCTTCGAAGTCTTCTTCTCTGCTTTTGTCATGAAATCGTGACACTTCTACCTTCGAATTCTTCTTCTCTACTTTTGTTGCAAAATCGTGACACTTCTGCTTCCGAAGTCTTGCTTTCTGCTTTTGTCGCGAAATCATGATAGTTTTGCTTCCGTATGCTTCCTCTCTTTCTTTTATCATGAAAATGCAACATGTCAAAAAATCGTGACACTTTTCCAACATACTTTCTCTCTCCTATTTTAGTCACGAAAATGCGACATGTCACGAAATCGTGACACTTTTCTTACTTGTTCTCTTTCTTTGAACTTGTCACGAAATCGTGACACTTCTTCCTGCTTTCTCTTTTTCTTCCAACATGTCACAAAATCGTGACAATTTTTCCACTTGCCTTTTTCTCTTCCAACATGTCACGAAATCGTGACAATTTTTCCTACTTGCCTCTTTCTCTTCCAACATGTCACGAAATCGTGACAGTTTTTCAACTTGTCTTTTTCTCTTCCAACATGTCATGAAATCGCGACAGTTTTTCCTGCTTTCTCTTTCTCTTCCAACATGTTGCGAAATCGTGACAGTTTTTCCACTTGCATTTTCTTCTTCCAACATGTCACAAAATCGTGACAGTTTTTCCTGCTTTTTCTCTCTCTTTCAACATGTCACGAAATCGTGAAAATTTTTCCTGTTTTTCTCTCTCTTCCAACATGTCGCGAAATTGTGACAGTTTTTCTTGCCTGCTATATATGTCGTGATATCGCGACACTTTTATTACTTGTATTTTTCTTTGATCTTTTGCATATGGGCCACTTCGGTCTTCTTGGAAAATCACTGTACATACTCTAAGTAACCTTTGAACTCCTGTCTTCTGCATCTGAATAGCTTTTGAACTTCCTATCCACTGCATCACCAGATCTATCTGACTGTGTTGAAAACAATGACAATACTATTGTTGCACCTTGCTCAACAATCTCCCCCTTTGGAATTATTGGCAACATATGTGCAATTTCCTGTAACTCTTCTTCCCCTTTGACAATAATACCAAAGGGCTCATCGCAGACTCCTCCTGAGTCCATGCACAACATTCTCAGGCACAATTTATCATACTTAGCAAAAATCATGAACATGAGCATAAAGATGATCAAATACTTAAATGCTCCCCTTAAGAATGTGATCCCTATAGCTAGTCAATTCTTGGGAAGTGTGACCACTCCCAATTTATTGCAAAGGTACTCAAAAAATTCCTTGGGCAATGGTTTTGTGAAGATATCTGCTACTTGCTCTATAGTTGGAACAAAATCCAACTTAACCTCACCTTTCGCAACTTTCTCCTTCAAAAAATGATACTTGATAGCAATGTGTTTTGTGCATGAATGCATAACTAGATTCTTGGAGATGTTAATGGCACTGGTGTTATCACACTTAACTGATATTGGCTCATTAAAGCTAATACCAAGATCCTTCAAGGTTTGTTTCATCCATAATACCTGCGTACAACATGTTGTTGCTGCAATATATTCTGCCTCTACTGTCGATAAGGAAAATGACTCTTGTTTCTTATTGTGCAATGTGACCAACCTATCTCCAAGATAGAATGCACCTCCACTGGTACTCTTTCTGTCATCGACACATCCTGCCCAATCTGCATTTGAATACAAAATAAGGGTGAAGTCTTTACCTTTTGGATACCATAACCCATATTCCATAGTACCCTTGAGGTATCGAAGAATCCTTTTCACTGCTATCACATGAGTCTCCTTGGGATTAGCCTAAAATCATGCTACCATGCATACTGCCTGCAAAATATCTGGTCTGGTAGCTGTCAGATACAGTAAGCTTCCAATCATAGATCTGTACATGGTTTGATCAATAGGTGGAGATTTGTCATCCTTGCTCAACTTGCAACCTATCATCATGGGAGTGCTAACTGGCTTACAATCCTCCATTGTGAATTTTTTCAACATCTCTTTCACATATTTAATTTGAGAAATAAATATGCCCTTCTTATTTTGATTAACTTGCAACCCGAGGAAATATGAAAGTTCACCAATCATTGACATTTCAAATTCTTTATGCATCTTATTTGCTAAATCTTTACATGACTCATCTTTGCTGCTGCCAAATATGATATCATCTACGTATACAACAAGAAAAATAAGATGCCCATTTTCTATTTTGACATACAAATTACTATCCACCATACCTTTCTTAAACCTTTTTTGGGTGAGATAGTTGTCTAGCCTTGCATACCATGCTTGGGGTGCCTGTTTTAAGCCATACAATGCTTTCTTCAAATTACAGACAAAGTTGGGATCATCACCAAGTTGGAAACCATCTGGTTGCTCAATATAAACCTCTTCTTCAAGTTTTCCATTCAAAAACGTTGATTTCACATCCATTTGATAAACTTTGAAATTCTTTTAGACTGCTAAAGCCAGAAACATTCTAATTGCCTCTAGTCTTGCTACTGGTGCAAAAGTTTTCTCAAATTCAATGCCTTCAACTTGTGCATAACCCTTACATACCAATCTTGCTTTGTTTCGACTACCTATCCATCTTCATTCAATTTGTTTTGAAAAATCCATTTAGTCCCGATTATATTTTTATTTGCAGGTCTAGGTACTAACTCCCAAGTTTTGTTTTTCTCGATCTGATCTAATTCTTCATTTATTGCCTTCATCCAACTTTCATCTTTACTTGCATCAACAATATTTGTGGGCTCGATATTTGTGTTCTCATGGGTCCACATAAATCAGTGTGTATTATTTCCAAAGGTTTGCTTGTGTAGTACTCTTTTGTTTTGAATGTGACTCTAGTTTGTTTCCCCTTTTGGCATGAAGCACAAATATTGTTTGCATGTTTGCTGATGCTGGGAATATCTCTCACTATCCCTTTTGAGGTGATTTTTACTAGATTATCAAAACTGATATGACCGAGTCTCTTATGCCACAACCAATTTTCTTCTTCCCGTATAATAAAACAAGCTTCTTTTGAAGTCTCTAAGAGCGTGTATAGGTTTCCAGATGGCCTTGCTCCAGTTGCTATCAATTTTCCACTGTTTGTTTTTTTGACTTCACAAACCTGCTTCATAAAAACTACTTCATGACCTTTATCACAAATCTGACTTATGCTCAACAGGTTATGTTTCAAGCCATCCACAAACAATACTTCCTCTGACTTAATTTTTCCCTCACTAATTTTAATTGATCCTTTTCCAACTATCTTAGCTCCATCATTATTTCCAAACTTTCTCTGAACCACCTTCATATTTTTGTAGCTTCTCAAATTTATGTTTGTCACCTGTCATATGACTGGAGCATCCACTATCAAGTATCCATGGTACATATTTGTTCTACGCTTTAAATGTTGTTTGTATGATTAAGGATTCCTTTTCTTCCTTAAGTCGCTCTTTTCCTTTCCACTCCGTTTTGATAGTAGTTTTGGGTTCTTGTTTTGCCTTTCCCTTATCAACAACTTGTGCATGTTTTTCAGAAAGTTTTCTATTTTGTCTCATCTTATTTGGTTGAAATTTTCTTCCCTAAAACTGATTTGATGCAAATGTACTTCTATAATTTCTTGCAATGTGCCCAAAATTATGATAGTTATAACATTCTACTGTATAATTCATCAGAGGAGAAAAAGCATTTCTACTAGTGAAATTCCTTGGTCTTACATTATATTTGCAGTCTGAGATTTTATGTCCATAGCCATTGCATTTAAAACAAAAACCAAAAAAGGGATAATTGAACCTGGGTGATGGTCTTTGCCATGTTGCCGTAGGAGCCATAGGTCTTCTTCTTCTTTGATGTGTGACATTGGTGAATCCATCATTGTCAATTCTCCTTTCGTGCCTGGCATTATTACTTTCTTTTACATAAGATGTTTTTCCTTGATCAACCTGTTTCTTATCTTTATTCTTTATGGATTCTACATTTATGGCCTTTGATCCATTTGATGATTCTCCTTCGATGAAACCCAGACCAAATTTGATGCCTGCAGGCCTTTGGTCATTTATGATCTTATCCAGCTTCATAGAACTTACTTCATGTTTGTGATAACAATTGATTTTCTTATTCATCTCTTCTAGCTGCATTCTTAAACCAACAATCTCTTCTTCTAGCTTGCTATAGTAATCTATTTTCATGGTTATTTGCACTTCGAGATCTTTGGAGATTTTCTTGGATTCTTCTATCTATACTTTCAAACTAGATATGATTTCATTTGCATCCTCAAGCCTTTTTGAAAGTTTCTTATTCTTTTTCTTCTCTATTCTCCACTCTTCAAGTGCAGATATCAACTCACCTTCTAGATCTACTTCAGCCTCAGGGTTTTCACCACATGCTTCAGAGTTCACTCATTCTTCCTTTTGTGATCTTACTTCTTCAAATGCCATGAAAAGAGCTTCACCTATTTCCTCTTTAGAAACCTCATCGGAGCTGTCTTCTAATGAACTGGCATTCCTGGAGATGAAACTTTTCTTCTTGAAGTTGTCTTTTCTGAAATTCGTTTTCTTCTTCCAGTCACTTCTTTCTTGGTGTGATCCTTCATCATTTTTGTTCTTCTCTTTAAGTGGACATTTAGTCACAAAATGCCCAATGCCTCCACAGTTGAAACATTTAAGCGGTAGCTTTCCTCTGTATTTTCCTTTTCCCCTTTTTAGTTTTCTAACAAATTTTGCTTCCATTTCATCTGACGTCTCTTCTTCCTCGGACTCTTGTTTTGTGTTTTTATCTTTAAGGGCTTTAAAAGTCACTTCTATGTCTATGGGTTTAGATCTTCCTATCCTCGTCTCATATGCAGTCAAAGAACCATACATCTCATCTATACTAAAATAATTTAGATTCTTAGCTTCTTCTATCGCTGAGACTTTAGAATCAAACCTTTGAGGAAGAGATCTTAATACCTTTTTCACGATGGTAGAGTCGTCGATATCCTCGTCGAGTCCTATGATCGCATTAATGATTCCATTAACTCTTAACATATATGCCTCAATGTTTTCATTGTCATTCATATTTAATGCTTCAAACTGAGCTCGATGTGTCTGTAACTTGGCCTCCTTGATCTTATCATCTCCTTCATGAATACTCCTTAGTTTGTCCCATATCTCTTTTGCCATTTTACAGCTCATGATCTTCACTAGTTCACTATCTGCTAATCCACACATGATAGCATTCTTTGCTTTTGAGTTACTTTCAAATAGTTTCTTTTTGTTAGCCTCTTTTGGAGGAGTGATGGGTATTGTGTAACCACTAACTACTGAATCCTAGATGTCGTATCCCAAAGCATAGAGATATGTCTGCATCCTGATTCTCCAAAACGTGTAATTAGATCCATCAAACAATGGTGCTTTTTTTGATGAGAAACCTTCACCACCTGCCATTGTGTTACTTCCAAGATCACCCTAGCCGGTTAGGCTTGTATAGGAACTTAGCTTTGATACCAATTGTTAGTCTTACAATGACACTGAGAGGGGGGGTGAATCAGTGTAGCTCTTTTAACTTGAATTTACAGCTCTTAATACAATAGTAATTAAAACTAATTACTAGATACAAGCAAGTATAACACAAGAGCATCACACAACACAAGATTTAACGAGGTTCACCAATGTGGCTACTCCTCAAAATATGACTACTTGGACTACCATCCAAATCCAGCCTTTGCAAAGAACCAACTTTACAATCAATTTACCAGCACCCACTGGAAGGAGCACCAACCCCTTATTTATTTGCACCAATAGAAAGGAGCACCAACCCCTAATTTACCAGCACCAACTGGAAGGAGCACCAACCCATGATGCCAAGCTACAACCTGGACTTCAATTTTGAATCTAGAAGATTGATAGAAAGATACCTTTGTTTTTGCAAGATCCTGACTGACCTTTCTTCACCTTTGCACTCTCTATGCACTTTCCTTTCTCTATGTAATCACTTCGCACACTCTGCTTCGTTACAGTTGACCTTCATGATCGTCTTCTCCCTTTCGCGCACTCTGCTCTCTTCGTACTATGACCAAACTTCACACACTTCAACAATGCTTCAAATCTCCAAATAACCCTCCTTTTATAACAAAATTCTTGTGATGAAAACCCTAATCTTAGTCGGTTGTAAACCCTAATCTTAGTCGACTTTCATGACAACTGTAAACCCTAATTTTAGTCGGCTATCATCGGTCTTCGTCGGCTTCAACTCAACCGCGAAAATACATGTCGCGATATCGCGACACTTTTTCTCCTTGCTCTTTTTCTTAGCTTTGGCCTACAAAAATACATGTCACGATATCGCGACACTTTTTCTCCTTGCTCTTTCTCTTAGCTTTGGCCTGTGAAAATACAACATGTCTCGATATCGTGACACTTTTTCTCCTTGCTCTTTCTCATAGCTTTGGCCTATGAAAATACATGTCGTGATATCGCGACATTCTTGCCTCCATACACTTTCTCTATTCTTTTATCGTGAAAATGCAACATTGCACGATATCGTGACACTTTTGTTATTCTACCTACTTGCCCTTCTTGAGTCGCAAAAATGCGACATGTCACGATATCGTGACACTTTTGCTTCTCTGCCTTCCTGTCCTTTTTGAGTCGCGAAAATGTGACATGTCACGAAATCATGACACTTCTGCTTTTGAAGTCTTGCTTTCTGCTTTTGTCATGAAATCGTGACACTTCTGCCTTCGAAGTCTTCTTTTGCTTTTGTTGCAAAATCGTGACACTTTTGCTTTCGTACTTCACTTATTTTCTTTTATCGTGAAATCACGACACTTCTGCCTTCGAAGTCTTCTTCTCTGCTTTTGTCACGAAATCGTGACACTTTTGCTTTTGTACTTCACTTCTTTGCTATTGTCACAAAATCGTGACACTTCTGCCTTCAAAGTCTTCTTCTCTGCTTTTATCGTGAAATCGTGACACTTCTGCCTTCAAAGTCTTCTTCTCTACTTTTGTCATGAAATCGTGACACTTCTGCTTTCGAAGTCTTGCTTTCTGCTTTTGTCGCGAAATCACGATAGTTCTACTTCTGTACACTTCCTCTCTTTATTTTATCATGAAAATGCGACATGTCGCGAGATCGTGACACTTTTCCAACATACTTTCTCTCTCTTGTTTTAGTCGTGAAAATGCGACATGTCGTAAAATCGTGACACTTTTCTTACTTGTTCTCTTTCTTCGAACTTGTTGCGAAATCATGACACTTCTTCCTGATTTCTCTTTTTCTTCCAACATGTCATGAAATCGTGAAAATTTTTCCACTTGCCTTTTTCTCTTCCAAAATGTCACGAAATCGCAACAGTTTTTCCTGCTTCCTCTTTCTCTTCCAACATGTCATGAAATCGTGACAATTTTTCCACTTGCCTCTTTCTCTTCCAACATGTCGCGAAATCGCGACAGTTTTTCCACTTGTCTTTTTCTCTTCCAACATGTCGTGAAATCGCGATAGTTTTTCCTGCTTTCTCTTTCTCTTCCAACATGTCGCGAAATCGCGATAGTTTTTCCACTTGCCTTTTCTCTCTTCCAACATGTCACGAAATCGTGACAGTTTTTCTTGCTTTTTCTCTCTCTTCCAACATGTCACGAAATCGTGACAATTTTTCCTACTTTTTCTCTCTCTTCCAACATGTCACGAAATCGTGACAGTTTTTCTTGCCTGCTATATATGTCACGATATCGCGACACTTTTCTTACTTGTCTTTTTCTTTGATCTTTTGCATATGGGCCACTTCGGTCTTCTTGGAAAATCATTGTACATACTCTGAGTAACCTTTGAACTCCTATCTTCTGCATCTGAATAGCTTTTGAACTTCCTATCCACTGCATCACCAGATCTATCTGACTATGTTGAAAACAATGACAATACTATTGCTGCACCTTGCTCAACAATCTCCCCCTTTGGAATTGTTGGCAACATATGTGCAATTTCCTGTAACTCTTCTCCCCCTTTGACAATAATACCAAAGGGCTACTGCAGACTCCCCCTGAGTCCATGCACAACATTCTCAGGCACAATTTATCATACTTAGCAAAAATCATGAACATGAGCATAAAGATGATCAAATACTTAAATGCTCCCCCTGAGAATGTGACCCTTGTAGCTAGTCAATTCTTGGGAAGTGTGACCACTCCCAATTTATTGTGAAGGTACTTAAAAAATTCCTTGGGCAATGGTTTTGTGAAGATAACTGCTACTTGCTCTATAGTTGGAACAAAATCCAACTTAACCTCACCTTCTGCAACTTTCTCCTTCAAAAAATGATACTTGATAGCAATGTGTTTTGTGCGTGAATGCATAACTAGATTCTTGGAGATGTTAATGGCACTGGTGTTATCACACTTAACTGATATTGGCTCATTAAAGCTAATACCAAGATCCTTCAAGGTTTGTTTCATCTATAATACCTACGTACAACATGTTGTCGTTGCAATATATTCTACCTCTGCTTTCGATAAGGAAAATGACTCTTGTTTCTTCTTTGTGCCATGCGACCAACCTGTCTCCAAGATAGAATGCACCTCCACTGGTACTCTTTCTGTCATCGACACATCCTGCCCAATCTGCATTTGAATACAAAATAAGGGTGAAGTCTTTACCTTTTGGATACCATAACCCATATTCCATAGTACCCTTGAGGTATCGAAGAATCCTTTTCACTGCTATCACATGAGTCTCCTTGGGATTAGCTCGAAATCATGCTACCATGCATACTGCCTACAAAATATCTAGTCTGGTAGCTGTCAGATACAGTACGCTTCCAATCATAGATCTGTACATGGTTTGATCAATAGGTGGAGATTTTTCATCCTTGGTCAGCTTGCAACCTATCATTAGGGGAGTGCTAACTGGCTTACAGTCCTCCATTGTGAATTTTTTCAATATCTCTTTCACATATTTAATTTGAGAAATAAATATGCCCTTCTTATTTTGATTAACTTGCAACCCAAGGAAATACAAAAGTTCACCAATCATTGACATTTCAAATTATTTATGCATATTATTTTCTAAATCTTTACATGACTCATCTTTGCTGTTGCCAAATATGATATCATCTACGTATACAACAAGAAAAATAAGATGCCCATTTTCTATTTTGACATACAAATTACTATCCACCATACCTGGTAGGGTACCTAGGAATAGATATTTGGGGATATATTATTATATTGTATAAGGGTTGGCATGGGCCACACATAACCCAAGGTTGATTGTATTATAATATTATATTATATTATATTATAATATAATATAATAT
The DNA here is from genome assembly GCA_028583015.1 of Wollemia nobilis. NCBI lineage: Eukaryota > Viridiplantae > Streptophyta > Pinopsida > Araucariales > Araucariaceae > Wollemia > Wollemia nobilis. The sequence continues at coordinate 2,173,733 of JAQPPZ010006010.1, forward strand.
TAGTAGTAGGCTCTCCAAAGTAGAATAAGAATATGGATATATAAAGAAGAGATATTTGTCATTGTAATCATTCATATCATTGAAGAAGAATCTTATGTAATCGTCGTGCCCACGAAGTGGCCTCTCATCTTGGGAGATCTTGTGGAGTTATTCCTTCCTTAAGGATTATTATTGGTGTTGCCCTACCTTAAGGGTATTATCTATCTCTCTCTCATTTGTGGATTGTTATTGTGGATAATATATTATAGATGAATGATTTGATATTTCTACATATTGGTGAATGGTTCATGTTTAATAATAAAAGTTATGCAACAAGTGGTATCAGAGCAACGATTTTGGAAAAGTGGGGATTTTTGTGTGAAACCCTAGAATTAGGGCAATTTTTTTTGGAAAAACATCTCATCTTTCAGGAGCCATATCTCTGCGCAAGTTTATCCGATTCAAGCGATTCTTGGATTAGATTGTGCAGAATTTGAAGAGCTTTAAAATGAGTGGTCATATGAAGGAATCCAAGTAGTATTTAGGGATATACAACCTTTTGAAGTTAGTCATTCGAAACAAGGATAGTGACGAATTTCACAGATTTTTTTTGGAAAAACGTCTCATCTTTCAGAAGCCATATCTTTGCAACAGCTAATCCGATTGAGGCGATTCTTGGATCAGATTGTGCAGAATTTGAAGAGATTTAAAATGAGTGGTCATATGAAGGAATCCGAGTAGTATTGAGGGAGATACAACCTTTTTAAGTCAGCCATCTGGAACAAGGAAAGTGATGAATTTTCAAGTCCCGAAATTTTTCAAAAGACAATTTGTTTATTTCGGGTAAGCAAAGCAGTTGCACTTTATTTTGTTTGGAAGAAAAATGGCAGATCTAGTTGTCTATGTGGAATTTTAGCTTCAAATTAGTGGAAAGATATTTATTTCCATAAAACCCTAGTTTGCATTAGGGCATGATATATATTTTCATGAAACCCTAGATTTGCATTATCTGGAGGTGAACTTATGGAGCTAGAAATATTTTCTGGAGAAGATGATATTGATGTTAGGGAATGGTGGAATACGTTTAGGTCTCCATATCATGATATTTCTTTTGAGAAATCCTTCCCGGATATATGTTTTAAAGGGAAAGCTTTGTCTTGGTGGATAAAATTTTGTAAAGAAAGGAATAATGAATATACTTGGGATGAAATAGAGCATGAATTCTTGAGTATATGGGATCCATATTATATAGATTACCTAATGGATATCATCGAAGATGATGAAAAGAAACTACAAGAAACTCAAAATGAGCGGAATGCAATAAAAGGAGAATGTGAAGTTTTAAAGAAACAGAATGAAGACTATGAAAAAGAAATAAAATTACTCAAGAAGAAAGAGGAAAAGGTCAGGGAAGATAAAAAAGATGTCAGTATGCAGATATAGGAAACCATACCTTTGGTAGAAGATAAATTAGAAAATGGACAAAGGAATTTGTTTGAATCTAAAAAGTCTATTATGCAGGTTCATGGAAGCATTCAAAAGGAACAGGTTATTATTTCCATTGACCCTGGTAGTAGATATAATTTTATTAATATTGCTTTGGTTAAGAAGTTGCAAGTTCAAGCAACAAAAATCAAGGACATACAGCTAGAGGGTGAGAATGTTCATATTTTTGAAGATTTAAAGATCACCATGGATAAATATGTTTTACATTCAGATTTCTATGCTATTGAGATGGATGATAAGGATATTGTTCTTGGTTATCCTTGGTTAGATTCTTTGGGTATTGTTAACATTAATGTGCAAAAGAAGTTTATGAAGTTATGGTACAGGAAAAAGAAGATAACATTACAGGATATTTCTTAGCTTAAGGAGCAGGGATCCAAGGAAAATCAAGAAGCGGTTGTAGAGAAACAAATTGAAGAACCTGAAACAAAATCCAAGAAGGCCATAGCAGCAAAAGAGTCCATGGAAGAAGTAGCGAAACTGATTCAATGGAAATAACAATAATAGAGTCCAAGGAAGCTTTGATAGAAGAGCACAAGGACACACCAAACAAAGAGAACATGAAAGAACAATGTGTAGAGGAATTTAAAATAATGGAGCCAAATGTTGAGAATTCAAAGAAGGTAGAACATCAAGTAAAGGTTGCACCATATCGCCATCCACACCACCATGAGCGGAAACAATATTGGAGACATGGTTCAAGGCAACAATATTATGGTTCTACATGTAATCAGAAGGGCACCAACTATGGCAGTGTTTGGCAAAGAAAGCATAGTGATCATGGTTTTCAGCATGGTTCATCAACATCAAGGAACAAGTGGACCCATCATTCAAGTTATCAAAATACAGTAGCAAAAGCATGGAGCCAACGAAGCAGATTTGGATACTCAAGTAACAAAATGGCATACCAGCATCATCGGGTTTCAATTAGATGGATGGATGATCGAGATTGGTACCAATTGCTAACATTGCTTAGCAAATCATACTATCGAGTTTCTTCATATGTTTTGAGGACGAAACATTTGTAAGGAGGGTGGCATGGTAGGGTACCTAGGAATAGATATTTGGGGATATATTATTATATTGTATAAGGGTTGTCATGGGCCACACATAACCCAAGGTTGATTGTATTATAATATTATATTATATTATATTATAATATAATATAATATTAGTAGTAGGCTCTCCAAAGTAGAATAAGAATATGGATATATAAAGAAGAGATATTTGTCATTGTAATCATTCATATCATTGAAGAAGAATCTTATGTAATCGTCATGCCCATGAAGTGGCCTCTCATCTTGGGAGATCTTGTGGAGTTATTCCTTCCTTAAGGATTATTATTGGTGTTGCCCTACCTTAAGGGTATTATCTATCTCTCTCTCATTTGTGGATTGTTATTGTGGATAATATATTGTGGATGAATGATTTGATGTTTTTGCATATTGGTGAATGGTTCATGTTTAATAATAAAAGTTATGCAACAATACCTTTCTTAAACCTTTTTTGGGTGAGATAGTTGTCTAGCCTTGCATGCCATGCTTGGGGTGCCTGTTTTAAGCCATATAATGCTTTCTTCAAATTACAAACAAAGTTGGGATCATCACCAAGTTGGAAACCATCTGGTTGTTCAATATAAACCTTTTCTTCAAGTTTTCCATTAAAAAATGCTGATTTCACATCCATTGGATAAACTTTGAAATTCTTGTAGACTGTTAAAGCCAGAAACATTCTAATTGCCTCTAATCTTGCTTATGGTGCAAAAGTTTCCTCAAATTCAATGCCTTCAACTTGTGCATAACCCTTACATACCAATATTTCTTTGTTTCTGACTACCTGTCCGTCTTCATTCAATTTTTTTCAAAAAATCCATTTAGTCCCGATTATATTTTTATTTGCAGGTCTAGGTACTAACTCCCAAGTTTCGTTTTTCTTGATCTGATCTAATTCTTCATTTATTACCTTCATCCCACTTTCATCTTTACTTGCGTCAACAATATTTTTGGGCTTGATACTGGATAATAGAGAGTAGTTACTTACTACTCTTCTTGTCTAAACACCAACTTTGGGGTCTCCAATTATTTGTTCTATAGGATGATTTTTCTACCAGCTGCCTGTTTTGAATTTCTTATTTTCTTCCACTTCTGAATCACAACTTAAATCATCTGAGTCAATTTTTTGTATCTTTTCCATTTTGTTTTCCTCATCTCCTTCAATAACCTCTTCATAAATTGGGTAGTTCATTTCATAGCTAATTACTCGTTTCTCTACCTTCATCAAATTTAACATCGGCACTGTCCACAATTTTCTTTAGCTTCTTGTTGTAGCATTTGTAAGATTTGCTTTTTGATGAATAACCAACAAAAATACCTTCATCCGCTCTATCTTCAAACTTACCAAGATTATCTTTAGTTCTTTTGATGTAGCACTTGCTACCAAAAACTTTGAGGTATTTTGTTGTTGCCTTTTTACCGAACCACAATTCATAAGGAGTTTTGCTTTCATGTGTTCTCAGCATGTACCTATTTTGGATATACACCGTAATATGGAATGCTTCTTTCCATAATCTGTCTGCTTTCAGTCAGCATAGTCCAGGCCATTTCCTGCACTATCCTATTCTTTCTTTCTACCACTTCATTCTGCTGAGGTGTCCTGGTTGCTAAAAATTGTCTCCTAATACCGTATTTTTCATAGTACTCTATAAACTCCTCTGAAATGAATTCTCCTCCTCTATATGATCTTAAACATTTGATCCTCTCTCATGTTTCATTCTCAACCTGGTTTTTGAAAATATTGAACATATCAAAAGCTTCTAATTTATGCTTCAAGAAAAATATCCATGTCATTATGGAATAGTCATCAATGCACAACATAAAATATTTGTCACCATTTATGCTTTGTGTTCTCATGGGTCCACATAAATCTATGTGTATTAGTTCCAAAGGTTTGCTTGTGTAGTACTCTTTTGTTTTGAATGTGACTCTAGTTTGTTTCCCCTTTTGGAATGAAGCAGGAATGTTGTTTGCAGGTTTGCTAATGGTGGGAATATCTTTCACTACCCCTTTTGAGGTGATTTTTACTAGATTATCAAAACTGATATGACCGAGTCTCTTATGCCACAACCAATTTTATTCTTCCTATCCAATAAAACAAGCTTCTTTTGAAGTCTCTAAGAGCGTGTATAGGCTTCCAGATGTCCTTGCTCCAGTTGCTATCAATTTTCCACTGTTTGTTTTTTTGACCTCACAACCCTGCTTCATAAAAACTACTTCATGACCTTTATCACAAATCTGACTTACGCTCAACAGGTTACATTTCAAGCCATCCACAAACAAGACTTCCTCTGACTTAATTTTTCCCTCACTAATTTAAATTGATCCTTTGCCAACTATATTAGCTCCATCATTATTCCCAAACTTTACTGAACCACCTTCATATTTTTGTAGCTTCTCAAATTTTTGTTTGTACCCCTCCTCTGCCCCGCCCACCCCCCATCAACCATCCATCGTACTTATTTTTTTTTTTCTTTAAAATGTTTGTACGATTAAGGATTCTTTTTCTTCGTTAAGTCACTCTTTTCCTTTCCACTTCGTTTTGATAGTAGTTTTGGGTTCTTGTTTTGCCTTTCCCTTATCAACAGCTTGTGCATGTTTTTCAAAAAGTTTTCTATTTTGTATCATCTTATTTGGTTGAAATTTTCTTCCCTGATACTGATTTGATGCAAATGTACTTCTATAGTTTCTTGCAATGTGCCCTAAATTATGACAGTTATAACATTCTAATGTATAGTTCATAAGAGGAGAAAAAGCATTTCTACTAGTGAAATTCCTTGGTCTTACATTATATTTGCAATCTGAGATTTTATGTCCATAGCCATTGCATTTAAAACAAAAACTAGAAAAGGGATAATTGAACCTGGGTGATGGTCTTTGCCATGTTGCCATAGGAGCCATAGGTCTTCTTCTTCTTTGATGTGTGACATTGGTGAATCCATCATTGTCAATTCTCATTTCGTGCCTGGCATTATTACTTTCTTTTACATAAGATGTTTTTCCTTGATCAACCTGTTTCTTATCTTTGTTCTTTATGGATTCTACATTTTTGGCCTTTGATCCATTTGATGATTCTCCTTAGACGAAACCCAGACCAAATTTGATGCCTACAGGCCTTTGGTAATTTATGATCTTATCTAGCTTCATAGAACTTACTTCACATTTGTGATAACAACTGATTTTCTTATTCATCTCTTATAGCTGCATTTTTAAACCAAAAATATCTTCTTCTAGCTTGCTACAGTAATCTATTTTCATGGTTATCTGCACTTCGAGATCTTTGGAGATTTTCTTGGATTCTTCTATATGTACTTTCAAACTAGATATGATTTCATTTGCATCCTCAAGCCTTTTTGAAAGTTTCTTATTCTTTTTCCTCTCTATTCTCCACTCTTCAAGTGCAGATATCAACTCACCTTCTAGATCTACTTCAGCCTCAGGGTTTTCACTACATGCTTTAGAGTTCACTCATTCTTCCTTTTGTGATCTTACTTCTTCAAATGCCATGAAAATAGCTTCACCTGTTTCCTCTTTACAAAACTCATCGAAGCTGTCTTCTAATGAACTGGCATTCCTGGAGATGAAACTTTTCTTCTTGAAGTTGCCTTTTCTAAAATTCATTTTCTTCTTCCAATCACTTCTTTCTTTGTGCGATCCTTCATCATTTTTGTTATTCTCTTTAAGTGGACATTTAGTCACAAAATTCCCAATGCCTCCACAGTTGAAACATTTAAGCGATAGCTTTGCTTTGTATTTTTCTTTTCCCCTTTTTAATTTTCTAACAAATTTTGCTTCCATTTCATCTGACATCTCTTCTTCCTCGGACTCTTGTTTTGTGTTTTTATCTTTAAGGGCTTTAAAATTCACTTCTCTGTCTATGGGTTTAGATCTTCCTATCCTCATCTCATATGCAGTCAAAGAACCATACATCTCATCTATACTAAAATAATTTAGATTCTTAGCTTCTTCTATCGCTGAGACTTTAGAATCAAACCTTTGAGAAAGAGATCTTAATACCTTTTTCACGATGGCAGAGTCGTCGATATCCTCGTCGAGTCCTCTGATCGCATTAATGATTCCATTAACTCTTAACATATATGCCTCAATGTTTTCATTTTCATTCATATTTAATGCTTCGAACTGAGCTCGATGTGTCTGTAACTTAGACTCCTTGATATTATCATCTCCTTCATGAATACTCCTCAGTTTGTCCCATATCTCTTTTGTCATTTTACAGCTCATGATCTTCACTAGTTCACTGTCTGCTAATTCGCACATGATAGCATTCTTTGCTTTTAAGTTACTTTCAAATAGTTTCTTTTTTTTAGCCTCTTTTGAAGGAGTGATGGGTATTATGTAACCAATAACTATTGAATCCCAGATGTCATATCCCAAAGCATAGAGATATGTCTGCATCTCGATTCTCCAGAATGTGTAATTAGATCTGTCAAACAATGGTGCTTTGTTTGATGAGAAACCTTCACCACCTGCCATTGTGTTACTTCCAAGATCACCCTAGCCAGTTAGGCTTGTATAGGAACCTTGCTTTGATACCAATTGTTAGTCTTACAATGACATTGAGAGGGGGGGTGAATCAATGTAGCTCTTTTAACTTGAATTTACAGCTCTTAATACAGTAGCAATTAAAACTAATTACTAGATACAGCAAATATAACACAAGAGCATCACACAACACAAGATTTAATGAGGTTCACCAATGTGGCTACTCCTAAAAAATGACTACTTGGACTACCATCCAAATCTAGCCTTTGCAAAGCACCAAATTTACAATAAATTTACCAACACCCACTATAAGGAGCACCAACCCCTTATTTATCTGCACCAATAGAAAGGAGCACCAACCCCTGATTTACCAACACCTACTGGAAGGAGCACCAACCCATGATGCCAAGCTGCAACCTGGACTTCAATTTTGAATCTATAATATTGACAGAAAGATACCTTTGTTTTTGAAAGATCCTGACTGACCTTTCTTCACCTTTGCCCTCTCTATGCACTATGCTTTCTCTGTGCAATCACTCCACACACTCTGCTTTGTTATAGTTGACCTTCATGATCATCTTCTCCCTTTCGTGCACTCTGCTCTCTTCGTACTACGACCGAACTTCACACACTTCAACAATGCTTCAAATCTCCAAACAACCCTCCTTTTATAACAAAATTCTTGTGATGAAAACCCTAATCTTATTGGGCTGTAAACCCTAATCTTAGTCAAATTTCATGACAATTGTAAACCCTAATTTTAGTCGATTTTCATCGGTCTTCGTCGGCTTCAAATCAATCGCGAAAATACATGTCGCGATATCGCGGTTCTTTTTCTCCTTGCTCTTTTTCTTTGCTTTGACCTGCAAAAATACATGTCACAATATCGTGACACTTTTTCTCCTTGCTCTTTCTCTTAGCTTTGGCCCGTGAAAATACATGTCGCGATATCGCAACACTTTTTCTCCTTGCTCTTTCTCATAGCTTTGGCCTATGAAAATACATGTCACGATATCACAACATTCTTGCCTCCGTAAACTTTCTCTATTCTTTTATCGTGAAAATGCAACATTGCGTGATATCGTGACACTTTAGTTATTCTGCCTACTTGTCCTTCTTGAGTCACAAAAATACAACATGTCACGATATCGTGACACTTTTGCTTCTCTACCTTCCTTTCCTTCTTGAGTAGAGAAAATGTGACATGTCGCAAAATCGTGACACTTCTGCTTTCGAAGTCTTGCTTTCTGCTTTTGTCATGAAATCGTGACACTTTTGCCTTTGAAGTCTTCTTCTCTACTTTTGTTGCAAAATCATGACACTTTTGCTTCCGTACTTCACTTATTTTCTTTTGTCGTGAAATCACGACACTTCTGCCTTCGAAGTCTTCTTCTCTAATTTTGTCATGAAATAATGACACTTCTGCTTTCGTACTTCACTTCTTTGCTATTGTCACAAAATCGTGACACTTATGCATTCAAAGTCTTCTTATTTGCTTTTGTTGTGAAATTGTGACACTTCTGCCTTCAAAGTCTTCTTCTCTACTTTTGTCGTGAAATCGCGACACTTTTGCTTCCAAAGTCTTGCTTTCTACTTTTGTCACGAAATCACGATAGTTCTACTTCCGTACGCTTCCTCTATTTTATCACGAAAATGCGACATGTCACGAGATCGCGACACTTTTCCAACATACTTTCTCTCTCCTGTTTGAGTCACGAAAATGCGACATGTCACGAAATCGTGACACTTTTCTTACTTGTTCTCTTTCTTCAAACTTGTCGTGAAATCACGACACTTCTTCCTAATTTCTCTTTTTCTTCCAACATGTCGTGAAATCATGAAAAATTTTCCACTTGCCTTTTTCTCTTCCAAAATATCACGAAATCGCAACAGTTTTTCCTGCTTCCTCTTTCTCTTCCAACATGTCGTGAAATCGCGACAGTTTTTCAACTTGTATTTTTCTCTTCCAACATGTCACGAAATCGTGACAGTTTTTCCTACTTTCTCTCTCTTCCAAAATGTCACGAAATCGCGACAATTTTTCCACTTGCCTTTCCTTCTTCCAACATGTCACGAAATCACGATAGTTTTTCCTATTCTCTCTCTCAACATGTCATGAAATCGCAACAATTTTTCTTGCTTTTTCTCTCTCTTCCAACATGTCGTGAAATCGCGACAATTTTTCTTGCCTACTGTATATGTCGCAATATCGTGACACTTTTCTTACTTGTATTTTTCTTTGATATTTTGCATATGGGCCACTTCAGTCTTCTTGGAAAATCACTGTACATACTCTGAGTAACCTTTGAACTCCTGTCTTCTGCATCTAAATAAATTTTGAACTTCCTGTCCATTACATCACTAGATCTATCTGACTGTGTTGACAACAATGACAATACTGTTGCTGCACCTTGCTCAACATTTCCTACATTAGTTTATTAGGTTAGAAACCCTATGTTGGGGGTTTTAAAATATCATGAAAGAGATTTCATTATTGGCTAAGCTAGATTACTTGTAAAGCATCTAGTGAAGTGAGGGATGATCAAACTCCAATACTCAGGTCTTAGATAACACCCATCTATGAAATTTAGCTCCCATGTATCTTTGGGTATATCGAGAGACCACCTAGGATTAGGAGAAACCTTTAACCCTAGGAATATTTTTGGCCTTGTATTATCCATAGTAAACAAGATATAACATCTAGAAATATCACCCTCCTATATTTTTAGAGAGGTAGATAGTGTGCTCAAGGGTATGTGTGGAATCCTCCTTGAGTAATGGCCTAAACTATTGTTTCGAGCAGTATCATTCATCATTGCAGTATAAAAGAAGGTCTATGGGTAGTACATACACCTTGGCTTAGAATACATTGTTTTGTTGAAATTTAAACTTGCAAAAACATCTTATTCTATTGAATGTTAAAGCTGCAACCAAAAATCCTACCACAAAAATTGAGCATATAGAGGAGACATCCCTATCCTAAAATTACAACATGAAATAAAAAAGAGAATTTGGAGAGGAACATAACAGTCAAGATAGAAACAGTCAAAGTTAGTAATAGTCAGGACAAAGTTTAGCAATGTCAATAATAGTCAAGATAGAGTTGTTAGTTTCCAGTGTCAGTAATAATTATTTGTGACATTCATAATTCATAATAGTTAGGGAGTTGTCAATGATGAAGTTATACTAGACAATTGTCTAAATAGTGATTCACAGTGTTAGTGATAGGAAAATATCAGTAACATATAGCGTAGAGTCTCATAAGGGGTTTTCCAATAAGAAACTAATTTTCTGAGTGAACCAAGCCTCTAGGAGAAAAAAACACTTGAAGATAGCACTTTCGAGGTGCCCAAAAATAGTGTTGTGATATATAGCTCATTACGACCATATTTTCGAGCTAATCAGTTTGGTATATATGGCCTCCATGCACTTTTTTGGGGTGCCAAAAAGTATCATTTTGATGCCTAGTCCATTATGATCATCTTTTCAAGCTAATCAATTTTATATATAGCACCCAAACACTTTTTCTAGCTCCTTACTAAAAATAGTAACTCTTGGAACAATACTTATTTTTTTTGTAAGTTAGTAGAAGTGGTTCAAATCATACCAAAATAGCTAGTAAAACTAGAGGAAACCAAAAGGAGATATAACAAACCATTTTTTTGAGCAAATGCATACCACAATTAATAACCTTCTCAGTGACACTAAACAAATGAGGGAAGAAATACAACTTTTGAGAGGTGACTACATAAGCTCCAAAGCTTCATTTGAAGAAAAATTCCTAGAGGTTGATGAAAAATTTAAGGATGGCCCAAAGGTGTTTGAGCATCGTGACATTGACCCACCAAGTACAGGAAAAGGAATCCATAAGGAAAGGGAAGGCTCTCACTCTATTTTTGACCCATATACTCCATTTAAGATGCCTAAATTAGACTTTCCTAAGTTCAACGAAAAGGACGTTGATGGGTGGTTATGTCGAGCAAATTAGTTCCTCAAACTTTATAATATCCCTAAATATTTATGGGTCACCATAGCATATTTCAAATTCAAATCTAAATTCTTATAGTGGTATTAATGGTTACAAGACACTAATGGGACTTGAACTGATGGGATTAATTTTATTGATACAAATTGTTACAATATATAGGTAAGCCTATATTCAACACATGACACTTTTCAAGAGAAACTGACAAGTGTCATGTTAGAATTAAAGTGCACTATGCCTCTGTTTTGACACTTGTCAGTTTATATTGACACTTGTCAGTTTATCATATAGGCCTTTTGCCTATATATGTAACTCATTTCATGTATAATATAACAATCCCTTCAGTTTCAGTCCTAACATTTGGTATCAGAGCTCCAGGATTTCTTTGGCCTTGTGAGCTTGAGGGGGGATTTCCCTCATGGAAATCCTCCCTCCCCCTAATTTTTTTTTTTTTGTAACTGCGTCTTGGAAAAATTATTGAAATGTTAGGACTAAAACTGAAGGGATTGTTATATTATACATGAAATGAGTTACATATATAGGCAGAAGGCCTATATGATAAACTGAAAAGTGTCAATATAAACTGACAAGTGTTAAAACAGAGGTATAGTGCACTTTAATTCTAACATTTGGGACTTGAACTGATGGGATTAATTTTATTGATACAAATGGTTACAATATATAGGCATAAGCCTATATTCAACACATGACACTTGTCAAGAGAAACTGACAAGTGTCAAGGTGAAGGCATAGTGCACTTTAATTCTAACATTCCCCCTTAAAGTGCACTATCCTAACTAAAGAAGAAACAAAACAAGTCAACATTAGGTAACATTCCCCCTTAATGTTGACTTCTCTAAAACAACCTATCATCCTCTCTTATTGCTGATTTGGTCTAGGCTCGTGCTCTTTGCGCTTGGCTCTCCAACTATGAATAATGCTAGATTCACTGTGTATACATCTCGGTCTGTTGCCTCAGGGTCAGCCACTTCCACGGGTCTGTTGCCACTGGGTCAGCCGTCTAAGTGCCTCAGGGTCAGCCACTTCTGGGTCTGTTGCCTCTATAGGTCATCCTCAGAGGATGTTGCCTCTCATAGGTCACTGACTAGTCCCACCATAAATATCAAATCCTTCCTTATGGTGAACTCAATCTAGAAGGTGTCGATCTCTGCCAAAAATGCACCTAATACAAAGGAAAAATGAGCCATATAAGAGTGTCGGTCTTTGCCGAAAATGCACTCAATACAATAAAATGAGCCATAGATGCCAAATATGGAGGAGAAGAATAAAATAAGAGAATCTTCTGAAGTGTCTTTATCTATAGTCTTCAGAAGTAGATCCAAAAAAACCTTGGATAGAGTCTAGGGTGTCTATGTTTGTAGTCCCTAGAATAAGTGTCCTTATGGTAGGTACCTCATCTTATCGGAATACATGGGTAACCAGCCGCTGCATCCACCAAGTAGAAAGAGGGTACTACTAAATACTAGGTTCACTTACAAGTACCTTGGGAGTGTCGGGTACAACCAAAATTGCACTCCAAGGTAGAAAAACTTTGAGGCTAAAAAACTCAATTTAAACAGCCTCAAATTTACAATATGACACCACCATTGTGTCCATCACTAAAAAACATTTCCAACGACTATAAATATCCCTATATTCCACCATCAAAGGGGCCTTCATCATGTGAAAAAAAAACATCATGCCTATCTAAAGCAGCAAAATAAACCTCAAGAGTATCATATTCCTGGCATCGCACTGTGGTGGCATCGCAGTTTCATGCACGAGCATCCAAGTCCCCATACAAATTTGAAAAGTGGCCCCTCCACTTTAATAAAAAATTGCCCCTCACTTTAAAAATACTGTCATCGACCATACCCTTACAATAAAAAAAATATAAAGGGCCCCTCTCCATTTGACGCATGCACGTGGGTCCCACCCACTGCGGGTACTAATGACCAAAAAATTTATATGGCCCATAAAGTGTTAACAACACCCACTCATCATCTTAATTAAATTTCCTTATGGAGGTCATATTACCGGCCACCGACAGCTTCACATTGTCGAATTCAAAATACAGCAAATTATCTACATCATTTTGAGTTCCAAGGGTGACACGTTGAAGCCAAAATTCTGGCCAATTCCCAGATCCAGCAACATCGGGATCTCTAACAGCAAAAATGTATAGATCATCTCTCCTCCAATGGTCAAATAGACTATTTGTTCTAGGCACATCCTCTTCATCTGATGAAAGAAATGAAGATCCCATCCAATAATTGAATCCTGCATTAACGCATCTCTCTATCTCTGCTTGTGGTATCTGTGGAGCGGCCTCTAACATCTCAACCCCAACAGTATGGCTCCCATAGTATTCACCCTCATCAAGAATGACCGCAGCCTTGCGTCTCAAGAAAAATGTAGTCCCTACAAATAAAACTACAATGCCCCATCAAACAACTTCATAGCACCAGAATAATGCAACAGAGCAGTCACTCTCAAGAGTAAGGATAGTTGAACCTAGAAAAAAAAATGTGAGAAGCAGAAATACTGCTGTAAAAGTAACATTAAGAGTTGCAAGACAATGCACACCACCATGCTTAGATGCACAGTAATTATTTTCAACAACCTTCAAGGCCAACTTGACTTGATATCAGTGGGAAGATCATCAAAAAATACGGGCTGAGGAGTAGTGTAATCAGGCTTGTATTGTTGATGGCATATCTCATAGGTAGTGTCTCCTTTCTCATTGCACCAACACTGTACACATTTCTGATGGGCATACTTCAAGCTTCCAGAACAGGCACAGGGAGATTCCATGTTTCGATCACCATCCTCTTCCTGGCAAATGCGGAATTCAACCATAGTGAAATCACCGTCTTCACTACCCAGGGTCCCAAGATCAGGAACTCTCTCCGAGGACTCGGCACCACCAAAGGATGAAACCTCATAAAAAAAAACTCTGGGGAAGAATTTGGTAATGGTGGTACCCTATTTTGTTGAAAAGGAACGTGACCATATAGCAATGGCCTCTAGGCCATGGTAGTAGCTAATTCCAAGGTGGAAGCGGTTATCAAATGGTCCACACAGAAGACAAAATGATCTCCCATTGTTTGATCCTTTGATGATGAACAAGTATGTCAATAAACTTGAAGACCACAAAATACTTCTAGGAAAAAAATTCCAAACTTGTATCTCCAATTCCGGTATTATATCTTTCAAAGGGGCAAAAGCATCCAAACCCCCCTTATACTGCAGGGTGCCTTGCAAGACCCAGCACTTTCAAGCAAAGCCTCCAAAGCTCAGAAACCAGACCAAAAAAAATCCCACTTTCACAAAAGCCTCTGACTCTCAAAGCAGACGCTTTGCAAGCCGAGAATCAGATGCCCAAATGCCTGCAAATCCCTCACACTCCATCACAAAGGGTTCCAAATTTCTTCGAGTAGACAATACCATTTGGAAATCGCAAAATGCCCAATGAAAATATAGCCAACGCTCTCCACCGGGTCCCCTCTAAAACGTCGTGTGGCGGACAAAAAATAATAATAATAATGGGAACAAGGCCCATCTCCCAAGAACTAAAGCCATTGGCAGAGCCATTTTCATTTTCTCCTCGAAATCCATCCATTTCCAAATCTAGAATCTTCAACCGTGATTTGCACATCCTGTACTACAACATATGACTGCAAATACTAAAAAACAATATGTTCAACAACCAAGCTTCCCGGCTTGAGCGACTGCGGGAGAATGGAGATCACGTTCACGAACCCGTAGTGGGCGATGGAAGATATGTTGGGGCCACGGATTATGGAGGATATGCTCATCCAACCCATGACAAACATTTTGATAATCAACGACACTGGGGCCGGATCCGTAGGCTACCAGGACGCTAGGAAGCCCGTGCTGAATCCCTTGCTATACAAAGCCCAAGAACCCCTGGGTAACCATTTCACTGTCCTCGATGCCACAATTTTGCTACTAGTTAATAATGTACTAGAGCCGCACTTCGTCTTAAAGTTGGAAAATGGATTTACATCAGAGGAGGAAGCCGAGAGCGCCAGGGCTGTCGTGATCTTCCAAAAAACAATAGTAGGTTGTAGAAAAAACATGGTTTGTTGTTGCCCAGGTTGTTGCTAGCTAGATATCGCGTAACTCAGCTCCAATATTTGAAACCTGGTCCTTGCATCGAATGGATACAAATTAAAATCTTACAACAAAAAAAATGGTAGCCATTCTGTAAACCCTAAAAAAACTAAGACCTCCCAATTTTTAATATTTTTACCATCTGGTTTTTGATCCATCAAATGATGGAGAGCATACTCCCTCGATAAAAAAACTTAAAAAAATATAAAAGAAAAAAAAAAGTCATGGGGGAGGGAGGATTTCCATGAGGGAAATCCCCCCTCAAGAGGTTTCACAGGGCAGGGAAAGCCCGCTCTGATACCAAATGTTGGGACTGAAACTGATGGGATTAATTTTATTGATACAAATGGTTACAATATATAGGCATAAGCCTATATTCAACACATGACACTTGTCAAGAGAAACTGACAAGTGTCAAGGTGAAGGCATAGTGCACTTTAATTTTAACATACACAACATCTGACCCTTCTTGGAAATATTTTGAGTCATAATTACTCACTTGTTTTGGTCCTAGTAAATATGAGGACTTTGCAAGAGCATTAACCAAATTGAAAAAAATATCTATGGTTCAAAACTATCAAACCCAATTTGAAAATTGGCTAATGGGACCAAGGGGTTGAATGAAGTTTTGTTTTAGAGTTGTTTCATCAATGACTTGAAATATGATATCAAGGCTGAGGTTAAGATGTTCAAACTACAATATATGATGTAGGCCATAGGATTAGCACATTTTTTCAAAGAAAAATAATGGCTCAAAGGAGGTCACCTAAATTTCCAAAGTCAAATCCACATTTCCTTCCAAGTTCACACCCAATACTAGAAATAAATCTACTTGACTACAAAAGAGATGGATACCCGATGCACACAAGGTTTATGTTATAATTGTGATAAAAAATATTCACCAAGGCATAAATACATACAAAAGAAGTTATTTTTGATAGATGTAGAGGAGTTAGTTTGCAGTGAAAAAGTTGATGATAAAATAGAACCATCAAAATAACCACTTCAAGATGAGGGTGAAACACAAGAAGAACCACAACCAGAATTTTATGTTCATGCTCTTGCAGGAATTACTACCCCTTAAAAAATGAAAATAATAGACTTTTTCAAAGTCCAACATCTTACAATTATCATTTATTCAGGAAGTACACAACTTTATTGATCCCCAAGTCCCAAAACAAGCTAATTACTACATATATGCATGCAACTCTTTTAAGTTTATGGTGGAAAATGGTAAAATGTTACCTTGTAAAGGTAATTACCACAATATTAAGTTGAAGATCAGGGATTATGAACTCAAAATGCAAATGTTTTCTCTTCAACAAGGAGGATGCAATACTATGCTAATAGCTCAATGGTTAGGTACTTTGGGAACCATCACCTAGAACTTTACATAGTTATGAATACAATTTTCACAGAATGGTAGGTCCTACACTCTTCGTGGTTCACAAGCAGGATCTCCCCAAATTATCAATTCAAACTGTATGGATAAATTGTTAAAAAAATATTCTCATGGGGTAATTTCTCATATATTTGCAATACAACTACCCACTTAAGAAGAGGATAAACTCCCAAAATATTTGCAACTCATTCTAATTATGCATGATGTAATTTTTACAAAATTTATAAAATTACCACCTCTACGCTCCCATGATCATGTGATTCCATTGGTACCTGGTAGTGTGCCACCTAACATATGACCTTACCAATACCCATATGCACTTAAGTAAAAAAAAAAGAAACTAGTACAAGAATTTTTAAAAGTTAGAGTAATTTGACCAAGTAACAATCCTTATTCTTCTCTAGTCCTATTGGTTCAAAAGAAAGATGGGTATTGGTGGTTATGTATAGATTTTCATGAGCTCAATAAGTTCACCATTAAAGATAAATTTCCTATCCCAGTGGTAGATGAATTTTTGGATGAGTTGCATGGTGCTATGTTTTTCTCCAAGTTAGATCTTCACTCAAGTTACCATCAGATATGACTCAAGGAGGATATTCCCAAAATAACATTCCGCACTCATGAGGACTATTATGAATTCTTGGTTATGCCATTTGGATTAACAAATGCACCTTCCATATTTCAAAGCCTCATGAACAACATATTCCATCCATTCCTTCATAAATTTATTTTAGTTTTCTTTGATGATAGTTTGTTTTATACTCATTCTTGGGAGGAGCACCTCATCCATGTGGATCAAAATTTGTAGCTTTTGGCTCAACATCAACTTTATGCTAAGAGTTCTAAGTTTTCTTTTGGATTGACCGAAGTAGAGTATTTGGGACATATTGTCACCAAAGATAGAGTTAAAGTTAACCCTAATAAGATTAAATTCATTCAATATTGGCTAAAACCTCACACTCTTAAGGGCCTTCATGGATTTTTAGGATTCACATGGTATTACCGCAAATTTATCTGAAACTATGGCAAAATCACTACTCCTTTGATGATCATGTTAAAAAATAATTCTTTTACTTAGACAGACCCAATTGAGCAGGATTTCTTTGATTTAAAGAATGCTATGACAACTACTGTAGTCTTAGCAATGCCTGATGTCTCAAAAAAAATATAATTAAAATTAATGCTTCGGGCAATGGCATTGGATTCATGTTGATGCAGGAGGGAAGACCATTGGCCTTCACTAGTAAAGCACTTTCAAGTTGAAATTTGGGTAAATAAACTTATGCAAAGGATATACTCATCATTCTACATGTGGTTACTCACTCAATGACCCTATCTCATTGTGAATATTTTTTCCATCAAAACAAACCACCAAAGTCTCAAGTACTTCTTGGAGTAACTAGTCATCACCCCTGAACATCAAAAGTGGGTATATAAAGTAGTGGGATATTATTATGAGATTACATATAAAAAGGCAAGGAGAACATTGTGTTTGATGAACTCTCTTGCCATTTTGAGGCTCATAGTATGTTATGTATCATCTCTTCACCCATACCTCAATGGATTAATTATCTCAAAGGGGACATGTGTAGGGACTCAAGATTGCAAACTTTGAATGCCACCCTTAAAACAGAGCCTACCTTGTGTTTGAGGTATACTTGTTATGGACAATACTTGAGATATATTTAATATATTGTTATTCCCCATACTTCTCAACTACAGGAACTTAGCTTGAAGGAAATACATGCTTCACCAACTACATGCCATTATGGGTTCCTCAAGACTTTCAAAAAGGATTAAGCATACTTTCTTTTGGAAGGAAATAGATAAGGACATTCAAACTTTTATGATAGAGTGTGACATATGCCAATGGATGAAAGGATAAATAGTACATTCCTTGAGAACTCTTTAGCCATTTCCCATTCCAGAACAAGTATGGATAATTATTTCCATGGACTTTGTTGAAGGGTTACCTAAGTCATGAGGCAAATCAGTTATTTTGATGGTAGTAGATTATCTCACAAAGTATGCTTATTTTTATCCCCTCTCCCATCCCTACTGTAGACACCAAAATAGCACCAATCTGATTATGTGACAACAAGCACTGATCAAACTAACACATAGCCCCCAGGGCAGCCCCCAGAGGTCAAACAGTGGTTCTAACCACTCACACAGCAGTTTTGCAAGTCAAAAATCAATTTGGCACCTTTTAGACACTCAGCTTCTTATTCGTCCCACCCAGGGACGAGTGCGGATTTGTACTCGTCCTACCCAGGTACGAGTGTAGATTGATACTCGTCTCACCCAGATACGATTACCAGCACTCGCTTCGGGGTGGGATGAATGTCAAGTTTGACCGGCAAAAAGTCAAATCTCGGCATGTAACAACTCAGAACTGCCACTTAGCTTTTCCTGCATGACATAGTAGTGAGAGTGAGTTCTTTTGACAACTCATATCTGTCAATTGATGTTCCCTTCACTGCATGGGAATAAGAGTGAGCTTTTTAAGACAACTCAGATTTGCCACTTAGCTATTCCTTCATTGCATGGGAGTGCAAGTGAGCTTTTCTAAAACATACAAAGACATGCACAGAGACAGTTAAGAATCCCTTGATCAAGAAGAAGTCTTTCTTTCAAGCAAAAAGCATTCATGCAAAGAAACACTTTTGCATGTTAATTCAAAGAGACCCCTTGGGTCTATAAAATGGTGAGTTTTCTCACCCAAAAGAGATTTCGAGCAGGAGCATTTTGAGCGACGAAGTGCTGCTAATTCATTTACTTGCGATTTGTGTTTTCAACATCCATAATCTCTTAATCGAAAGAGAGGTTATTGGGTGACTTTTGAAGGCACGAATCAAGAACCAACACCGATTTTTCTGACCACAATATTCTACCAATTTGCCGAAAACACATCACATCAGGTTTTAGACCCATCCCAAGCGGATTGGTGTCAAAAAAAAGTTTCACCCGCGGGTGGTTTGCCTTCGGGCACCCCCCGCTTTATTTCTTTTGTAGTATTTAGCTAGTTTCATGTTTATGCTCTTGTCAAGTTTTCATTTTATCTAGACTCATTTTAACCATCGTTAGATTCATCTTTTATTTTTCATACATAGGTGCTACTAATTCTTTGTTTGTTTCTTTGAACGCAGATTTGCAGTATTGGAGGAGCAGCGAGGAATCTACCTTTATCAACGCAAGCGGCGACAACGTTTTGGTTCGCCCATCTTACATGTGGGCATGTGGAAGAAGGAATTCTGAAAAAAGTTGTAAAAGACCAACATTTAACGCTCCTATCCCTTAAAAAGGAAGGAGACGCATTGTAACACAAATTTGAAAAGCATATCAATAAAAGGGCCGATCTTTATATTGCTTTAATATCTTGTGTTCATGTTCTTTATTTTTACGCATTTTTCAATAACATAGGAGTTAAGCGTTATTTTAGTTTCGTTTACATTGCATTTTTAGTTTATCCTTTTTGTTTTTGGAATCTCGTGTTTTCAATGGCGATCACGGTGGGACGACCTCGACTCCCCATAGGCTCCGTGGTTCCTTTAGGATACCCACCTAATCAGAAAAACTTTATTTTTTGGGGCCTGGATCATGGTGTTGAACCTTCCCGAAAAGAAGAGGAAGATGAAGATCCATTTGTGGAAGATGTCAACTATCTGGCTAACCTAGACTTCGCATTACAATATCTTAGCCAATGCAATTGGCATGGATACGGGTTAGGCCGGTATGAACAAGGAATGCGTGTTTTGTGTCAACCAAGATACCAAATGCCTTATGATAAATCAGGATTCGGGTTTAATCACCCTTTACCCCTCGACATCTTGGTCAAAAAAATGCAAGGCCTAGGGATAGGCAACAAGGATGGGTTGGCATCAGATCCATATGTCAATCCAAATACAACTTATACATTGGGGGATTATTTCCCATTACAAACAAATAACCTTGTTGACCTCACCAACCCTTTCCCTATGGCTGAACAAGGAGAAAACTCATGGACTCACCCACAAGGGGAAGATGGACAAGACCACGAAGGGTCTTCTAAAGATGAGTCGGAGTACGATCATTCGCATGAATATCCACTGAATGACGATCAGGAAAGCTTCTTGATGATGTTCCCATTGAATGATCCTAGTGAGCATAGGCTACTTCAATAGCAACAAAATCCTTTGGACATAGATGACATGTTTGAACACTTACACATAGATCCAAGACCTAGGAGGCATTTCAACCTGGCGTAGTTATAGCAATTACTGCACCTACCACTCTAGGCATACAGCGAGCATCTTTCGCCTGGAGACCCTATCAAACCATCAGTACCTAGGGCCGACCTTGTTTGCAGGTCCACGCATAGGGCTGATCCCTTTGTACCAGTGCCTACAGATCCAGATCCAAAGCACCAAGAACATCTAGAATGTCAGAGTTGTCACATTTGCGGTAATGGAGATTACAATCATTTCATCAACATGGTCTCCATTGACTTGACCGCCCCCATCCATGATCCAGCCAATCCAACACGATTATTGCATCTAGACATAGAAGCTATCGATTGGGATCGCGTTGACACACCACCATCTCCATCAGAGTATTGGCCTTGCGGTGGGATGTTTCATTTCACTCCAGGATAGACTCAGGATGTCTTCCATGCTGAAGAGGAACTTGACGTTCCTAATGACGATCTTAATTCAGCAAACGATATCCATCTAATCCCAATTCCACATCAGTTGGAAGACGGATCCCATATGTCAGTTGAAGCAACGACTGATGTAGACATCGGCACAGATCCAATGAATCCATGGATTCTCAAGCTGGGGGTAAGTCTTTCCCCCGAAGAGCGAGCCGATTATGTTGCCCTTCTTAAGGAAAAGAAGGAGGTTTTTGCATGGTCATACAAGGATATGCCGGGACTAGACCCACAGCTAGTCACGCACAATTTAATGCTTGATCCGACAATCAAGCCAGTCAAGCAAAAACTATGCAAGATGCATCCAACAGTGGCCTTAATGGTAAAATATGAGTTACAAAAGTTGTTGGATGCCCAGTTTGTCATCTGTGTGGATTATCCGCCATGGTTGTCTAACATGGTTCCTGTCAAGAAGCCCGACGGGAGGATTCACATATGCACCGATTTTTGAGATCTTAACAAAGCGAGTCCTAAGGATGATTTTCCCTTACCGAGCATCGACGCGTTGGTAGATGCTACAGCGGGCCATGAAATGCTTTCCCTTATGGATGGTTTCTCAGGATACAATCAGATTCGTATCAATCCTGAGGACCAACTAAAAACGGCATTCACAACGCCTTGGGGGACATTTTGCTATAAGGTCATGCCTTTTGGCCTTAAAAATGCCGGAGCCACCTACCAACGTGCCATGACGTACATCTTTCATGATTACATGCACAAAACTTTGGAAGATTACATGGATGATTTGTTGGCCAAATCTCTTTTGCGCCTAGATCATATCGGTGACTTGAGCAAGGTCCTTGATCACCTCATTGAGCATAAAGTCAGACTAAACCCCAAGAAGTGCGTCTTTGGCGTCACCTCTGGAAAGCTCTTGGGTTTCATAGTCTCCAAACGAGGAATTGAGGTTGATCCAAACAAAGTCAAGGCAATCCTTGAAATGCGTCCCCCAACCACCATCAAGCAGCTCAAGAGTCTGCAGGGAAAGGTTGCGTCGATCAAGCGCTTCATAGCGCAGTTATCTGACAAATGCCGACCCATGAATAAATTATTGCATAAGGGGGTCACATTTCATTGGGATGACGAGTGCCAGTCAGCCTTTGATGACATTAAACAGTACTTGGCTTCATCTCCAGTATTGGCACCACCCAGACCAGGAGTGTCGTTCTATTTATACATCTCAGCCACTGAGGTGGCACTGGGCGCCATGCTGTCCCAGAAAAATGAACTTCATAGAGAACAGGCTACATACTATCTTAGCCACACCCTAGTCAGTTATGAACTTAACTATGCATATGTTGAAAAGCTCTGCTTGGCAGTGGTGTTTGCTACCAAAAAGCTACGCCACTACATGCTTAGTAATAAGACGTATGTTGTGTCTAAGGAGAATCCATTGCGATACATGATGAGTCGTACTTATCATAGTAGTCGCACGGCGAAATGGATCATGTTGTTGATGGAGTTTGACATAGAGTTCATTGGACAAAAATCTATAAAAGGTCAAGTCATCGCCGATCAACTAGCTGAGGCTCCTCTTGAAGACGATCAGCCTCTGAATTTTGAACTACCTGATGATGGGGTCTTCCATGTTTCAGAGTCGCCAGATTCTGATGAGCCTGAGTCACAAGCTGACATAACCCTATTCTTCGATGGTTCTAAATGTGAGCAAGGGGGTGGTGCGGGAATTGTATTCTTCACTCCACAAGGTGCTCCAATGCCCTTGTCATTTAAATTAGACTTCCCATGCACCAACAACAATGCAGAATACGAAGCCTTGCTCATAGGTCTTCAGACAGCAATCACCATGAACATTAAACGATTGAACATCTTTGGTGATTCGTTGTTAATTGTCAATCAAGTAAAGGGGATATACCAATGTAAATGTCTGATTTTGTGGTCTTATAAAGTCCTTGTGGACAAATTCCTGGCACAACTTGAATGGTATGACATCGAGGCACTCCCTCGATCATCAAATCATTTTGCGGATACTATGGCCTCCTTGGGGTCACTCATCCCGCAAGACCCTTATGGTGAAATGACAACCATTTAGGTTAAAACATTATCGCAATCTATGATGGAGCGTGCAAGCTCTGATCCGACGCCAGGAATCCACATGATCCAGATTGAACCATCTCCGGATAAGTTCTCTCGAATTCGAGATTGTTTGATTCAAGCCAACTGGGGGTCCTTGTTCTCCCCGACCCCTCTTACTAGCAACACCACGTTGTTTTTACAAGTTCTTTCCTGCTCAGCTTTTGTTCGGGATAGACTTCAAGAGGGATTGGCCATTCATACTATCGAGGTTTCTGATCAGCAAGATTGGTACACACCCATTCGGGATTACCTCAAGCTAGGTAATCTCCCACTTGGATTGACACAAGCCACGAAAAGATCATTCAAACAGAAAGCGGCAAAGCATGTCTTGTTAGGAGACATTTTGTATCATCAAAATTATGAAGGAATTCTTCTTCGTTGTTTGGACCAACAGGAGTCCGCTTGGGCGATCACCCAAGCTCACGATGGTACATGTGGTGGCCACTTCAGCGGTATGGCCATCGTAAAGCGCATTCTTTGCATGGGTTATTATTGGCCATCTTTAGAGCGAGATTGTTGCGCATATGTGAAGAAGTGCATGAAGTGTCAGCACCATGCTAATTTGACACACGTACCTTCTCAGGCCTTGCAGCCGATTCAATCGGTTTGGCCTTTTTCGCAGTGGGGCTTTGATCTAATTGGAAAGATCTCCCCTGTGTCGTCTGGTCGTCACACGTTTATTTTAACGGCCACAGAGTACTTTACCAAATGGGTGGAAGCAATTCCGTTGACCACTACGACTGGAGCCCGCATTGCGGAATTTATTTTGCATAACATCATATGTCATTTTGGTATTCCATCCAAAATAGTCTCGGATAATGGGACACCATTCAAGAATAAAGATGTGCGTGCTTTGACCACAAAGTACAAGATTCAGCATAGCTTTTCAACACCCTATTATCCGTAGGAAAATGGGCAAGCAGAGGCGTCAAACAAAATGCTAGTCGCCATTCTCAAAAAGATAGTTGCAGACAATCATAAAGACTGGCACATTCAGATCCCGCTTGCCCTATGGGCTTATCGCACCAGCATTCGAACGCCCACTGGGGCAACTCCATTTTCGTTGGTGTATGGCTCCGAGGCAGTCATGCCTTTTGAGTTGGAAATTCCTTCCCTGCGCATTTCAATGCAAGAGTTCATCGATGATGACACTGCGCGGCAGGCCCGGTTAGATCAACTGATGTTGCTCGATGAACGACGCGTTAATGCTCTCGAGCATTTACGTATCTATCAAGAGCGACTTAAGAAAGCATACAACATGAAAGTCCATCTTAGGGAATTTCAGGTTGGTGACTTGGTCTTAAAAGAGAACCAACAGAATTCTAATTTGCCGTCCCATCTACGGGACAAGTTCGCAGCAAACTGGTTAGGTCCTTACATCATTGACAGTAAAATAGGACCCGAAACATACCGGCTTGCCTCTCTTGAAGGAATCAAGGAAACAGAACCCTTGAACATCATTCATTTGAGGTCATTCCATAGCTAGAGAGCCATAGTCCAACAAAAAGCTCCAAGGATTACCACAATCGCTTGGTCAACCCAAAAAGCTCCAAGGATTACCACAATCGCTTGGTCAACCCCAAAAGCTCCAAGGATTATCACAATCGCTTGGTCAACCCAAAGCTCCAAGGATTACCACAATCGCTTGGTCAACCCTAAAAGCCCCAAAGGTATCTATAAACCCTTTGGTCAACACCAAAAGCTCCAAGCATTACCACAACTGCTTGGTCAACATAAATATTCAAAAATCAACAAAAACAACACAAAAAAATCAAAATCCCAAAAACAATTGCATTTCAATTCCATGCATTCTCATAAAAAAACAAAATCACAAAAACAATTGCATTTCAATTCCATGCATTCTCATAAAAAAAACAAAATCACAAAAACAATTGCATTTCAATTCCATGCATTCTCATAAAAAAAACAAAATCACAAAAACAATTGCATTTCAATTCCATGCATTCTCAAAAAAAAAAAAAAATCACAAAAACATTTGCATTTCCATTCCATGCATTCTCATAAAAATCAAAATACAAAAATATAGGTTGCATTAAGCATTGCATCCATACATTGCATATTTCGCTAGGTCATACAAGTCAAAAGCACCATAGGCTGTCATTATTTGGCAATTCCATCATTTCCACCTCAGATCCATTTTCATAAACGCATACATCCCGCATATCACCCTTTTATTTTAGCATCGTCAGTTGTAGTCTAATGTATATAGGGTTTTCGTCATTCAAGATGTCTTTAAATTTCTAGCCAATAACTGTACACAATTAAGCAGATTTTACACGGGAAAGTTTTACTTGGATCCCACCTTGGTACGTAGCATCCCAACACAAATTAACACACATAAAATAATTCCTAAGTTGTGTGAACGAAAGATGAAACCTGCACCGTAATCCCGGTTACCATAAGCGAAACGGCTATCTTGCTTATCCCCCTGTGCAATTGACCCTAGAAATGCTGAGAGTTGGCAAAAGGACAAGCATCCTCCCTACCCAATTCCCCATGAATCCCAAGTTCTCAAAAGTTGCAAAAACATCAAAAATTTGCAAAACGTCAAAACACTAAAATTTGACATCCTACAGTGCACACATCAAAAGGCACAAACAATAGTGATTCTCGTCACTCCATATTCAAATCCCTTGCTCAAAAAAAAAAAAAAAGAGACGAGTACTATCATAAAAAATAAACAGTGATTTTATCACTACAAAAGAGCAAGTATCCCCATACCCTTGAAGAAAAGAAGGGAGTCGAACTTGAATCCCTGGAACTCTCAGTATTTCGACAGGTCATGAGGCAAGCTTCAATACCGGTTTGGTTGATAGCCTATTGGTCACTGGCGGTAAACCTCCCGCATGACGATATATCTGTCACATTAACTTGTGTGCAGATCAATGTTTGCATGTGGATGAGCTAGCTTATGGTATCCTAGATAACATCGCAGACAAATCTGACTAAATACAATAAAGGAGTTAGTGGAGCTAATTAGGTGATCCTCAGTATAGGTTCGGTTGAAAGCCCATCTGGCACTGGCGGTATCCTGATGAATAACACATAAACGAACTCAATTGCACACACAGGGATGTGAAATAACTTGGTTAAATTCAAGTCGGATTTATACCTTGTTCAAAAAGTCTTGCGAGATAAATGTACAGTTTTGGCTAGTTAGTTAAAATATCTGCATCTCAGAAAAGCTTAACTACATTTTCAAACAACCGATACATTTCATTCCATACATCACCATCAAAAAATAGACAAAATACAAAAACAAAGTTTCCACATCCACAAGCATTCCACAAAGTTATCCCATTACTATAGCAAGTCAATCCAATCTTGTTTAGTCTATGGTGCATCGACAAATCATCAACAAATCATTGCATTCATTCCATATGCATACATCATACAAATTAGAACCATCGCATTCATAAATTGCATATGCATACATCAATGTAAAAACATGCACATAAAAATAAATCACGAAGAATGATAAACACCAAAAAGAATCATCTGTATATATATCACAACAAAATTGCCCGTAGGCTACAAAACTGGTCCTCAGACCTCCCTCCCATCATCCAAAATCCCAAAACCCCCAGCCTAGGGCGTCGGCCACCATGATCACGCAGGATCGGTGCGACGAGAGCTACCCCCTGTGGTATCCATCCTCTGAGACCTCTCAGGGTGATCGCTCGCCCTCGCATCCCGACCACTCGCTCCTCCCTCCTCTCGCCGTCGACGACGGGATGATGCTGACTGCTCCGTCCCGCTATCTCTCGTCCTGTATGACGAGCCACTGGTCGGAGGCTCTGGTATTCGCCCACCCAGGCGGATGATCTCACCCTCCATCTTCGATCGATGTCGCCCCCAATCAGCCTCCCGTCGCCCCCAATTAGCCTCCCGTCGCCTCCACTCTGCCTCTCGCCTATGGTAGTACGTGATGGCATCATCACGCTGTGCTAGCTGCACCCGCAGGAGATCCCTCTCCCGTGCAACATCCGTATCCCCCACCTGCTGGTGAGCCGTAGCCCCTGCGCTCCCTCGCCCTACCAACTGTGTCCGCAGGAGATCCCTCTCCTGCGTCATCTCTGCAAGCTCTCCATCCCGCCTCTGCAGCAACCCCGTCAGTCGTGCTACCTCAGTGCAACCCCGCCTCTGTCTCCCCTGACCCAGCCTGCTCTGGAGCATCCTGTGCCTCTGGCTGATCCTCCTCCTCAACATCATCTCCTACATCCGCCACCTCCACCATCTCCACATCCGCAGGAGCTCCCCAACCCTCTCCTGGTGCCTCTGCACCCTCTCCGCCTCCCGTTGCCTCAGCTCCTCCCAATGGCCCCTCACCTCGCCACTGCCGCAGCGTCCACCACTCCTGATACTCGGTCGTCACTCCGACGTCATCTACGTCCGGAATGTCTAGTACGATATCAGACTCCTCCCCCAATGGCTCGAGGATCGACGCAGCTAAGGTCCTCTCATCACTCCGACGTCGATAGACCATGGGTTCCCCAAGAAACCCCTGGCGTACCCCAAACTGTCGTGTCACTCGGAGGTAGTGGAAGTACTCCTGCTCTGTCCCGTGTCGCCCAATCACCCATCTCCCCCTTCGAACCCATCGAAGCCAATCATCCACCTCTGGCCATGCGGGACAATCCCGATATGGCCTCCATACCACATCCCTGGGAGTCAGTCGTGCAAATGCATCTCTGTAATGGTCCACGTCTCCCGCGAACCGTCGACTCTGCCCCCGCTCCTCCGATCGATACCATAGAGCACCATACCCAATGTCTTTGTCAACCATGTCAGCCCGGGTAGTCCAAGGCAACCCTCATGGTCGCTCTACGGCTATGTGCTGCCAGGCCCAGCACTGCAACAAGAAACTGCACCCAATCCCCTTTCGCCTCCGATAGCGGACCTCATACAACTCATCATATAACTACGCCAAAAGTGTCTGACCCCATCTCATAATCATCGGCGCTGTCACCGGACAATCCACTAGCTGCCATACTACCTCCAATAGGTTCCATGGGAACCTCGCTCCTGACGAGTCTGGCAGGAGCATGTTGGAAATGAGGCTCATGAGTAGTGCATGCCTCACTCCCAACATTCCCCTCGCATACCAATATCGCACCAAAATCCCCCCAATATGACAATCCAGCTCCGCCCTCTCCAGCGAGGTCATCCCATCATCATCCTCTCCATATCCAAAGTACCGCGTCAGTACAGCCGTCCTCTGGCCCCGTGGCGTCGTCCGGATGGGGACCCCGTCTATCGAAATCCGGAGAATCCGATACACGTCCTCTAAGGTGACAGTCATCTCCCCTGTCGGAAGATGGAAGGTGTTCGTCCGAACATCCCATAGGCCGATCAATGCTGTGAGGTACGCCCGATCTGCCACAACCGCATCCAACCGAGCCACATGCTTGAGCCCTAGGGCATCAAGCCAATCCCAGTCATCATCACTCAATGCCTCGCGGGCATTAGAAAAAATCGTCGGCACCCGATGTCGACTCTTCACCACCCGCACATCACAGAAAACAACAAACATCAAAAACATGCATCAAATTACCATCACATGTACAAAAATGCATAACTGTACAGTAACATCTTTCATTCACATGTACATCCACAAAAAAAAAAAAAAATAATAATAATCAAAAACAACAAAAATTTGACATGGTTTACCTACGGTTTTACCTAAGTTTACCATTTCAACCAAAAAAATTCATCTTTCATTTCATCAAAAACAACAAAAATTTGACATGGTTTACCTACGGTTTTACCTAAGTTTACCATTTCAAAAAAAATGACATGGTTTACCTACGGTTTTACCTAAGTTTACCATTTCAAACAAAAAAATTCATCCATTTTTCATTTTTTAATTTCATCACAAAAACGACAAAAATTTGACATGGTTTACCTACGGTTTTACCTAAGTTTACCATTTCAAACAAAAAAATTCATCAATTTTTCATTTTCTAATTTCATCAAAAAACGACAAAAATTTGACATGGTTTACCTACGGTTTTACCTAAGTTTACCATTTCAAACAAAAAAATTCATCAATTTTTCATCTTTAATTTCATCAAAAACGACAAAAATTTGACATGGTTTACCTACGGTTTTACCTAAGTTTACCATTTCAAACAAAAAAATTCATCCATTTTTCATTTTTAATTTCATCACAAAACGACAAAAATTTGACATGGTTTACCTACGGTTTTACCTAAGTTTACCATTTCAAACAAAAAAATTCATCCATTTTTCATTTTCTAATTTCATCAAAAAACGACAAAAATTTGACATGGTTTACCTACGGTTTTACCTAAGTTTACCATTTCAAACAAAAAAATTCATCAATTTTTCATTTTTTCATTTCATCAAAAACAAAAAAAAATCAACATGGTTTACCTACGGTTTCGACCTAAGTTTACCATTTCAAACAAAAAAATTTTTATCCATTTTCCATTTTTTTTTTAATTCCATAAAAATTACAAAAAAAAATATGGGCATGGTTTACCTACGGTTTCGACCTAAGTTTTACCATTCACATAGAAACACATTTTTAACCATGGTTACCCTAAAAAGTGTTACTCTAAGTTTCATTTTGGGTTTATCCTATGGTTTTCCATCTAAGTTTCCATCGGTTTGCATCCATGTTTCATTCAGTTTCATTCATTTACCTTTTAATTTAATTAATTAAGGTTTCATGCTTTAAACAAACGAACAACAATAAAAACACATTTGCATTTTTCAAATTCACAATCGAGGAGCTAGTGCACTTACTGGTCTCGCCTCGGCTCCGCCGCTCGACGACCCGGTCTGTGCACTCATGGTAGCTGGAAATTTCGGCAGCGCTTCGCGTCAGAAAATCTACCTCCTCCTCCCCAGAGCTCCAAATCGCAATCGATGAACAGTGCAAATGAGCCAAATCCGTCATTTTCGCATATTTATACTTTTTGCCAGTTGGTAATCGTCCTTGACCGGGACGAGCGCTTTTCGGCACGCTCGTCCCACCCCAGGACGAGTACCATCGTGGCGCACTCGTCTCACCCCAGGACGAGTACCATCACGGCACTCGTCCCCCCGGGACGAATAAAAAAAAAAAAAATCAATCAAAAACAACCACAACATAAAAATGACAAATGCCAACAAAACCACTAAAAATTGTCGGACAAAAGTGCTCTTGCACTTAACCTCTTGGCATAAGAAAACTGATGTCGGGGTCTACCTTGTCGTTATCCTACTCCCTAAGAAGGCTACCATAGCCGGACCGCTCCACGGGAAGACGGATTTTTGCCAATGTTAACCCCAAATGGCATCCCAAAATGGGTTCACACCCACCAAAAATAGGTCAAAACAGTCAGGAAACTGCTCGAGCATGCTTAGCGGTAAACCATCTAAAGGCACCCTTGCACAAGTCATCTTGGGTCAAGCGACTCGTCGCTTTTCTCATGTCGGTCATTCCCTCATCGATTCGTCGCTTGAGGGGGTAGTCACACTTAGTTGCCAATCAACACCAATATACCCAGTCTTGGAAATAACACGCATTCAAAGGATCATTGCAAATGACAATCGCGCCCCTGCTTGGGGCAGCAAACAAGCAAATTATCATTAACTGATCATATACTTGGCATTCGTGAATCATGAACTCAAGGTTCCCACAACAAAAGGTTGCGCCCTTTGCCTATTCATGACTGATCAATGTCTAAGTTCAAGTAATACCTCACCGAACCGGGTTAATACTTGATTTGAGTTCCTTAGCTCGTCAGAAGCAAGGATTCAAGAATGCGTGCCCTTTCCATACTTGGGGCATCAAGAGTTGGTTAGGTTATTGAGAAACCCTAATCATTAGTGCTTTGGTTATATATTTTTGCTCAGCACTGCACCATGTGCAGCGCTTCCCAAAAAGGGGCATCTGTAGACACCAAAACAGCACCAATCCGATTATGTGACAACAAGCACTGATCAAACTAACACACAGCCCCCAGGGCAGCCCTCAGAGGTTAAACAGTGGTTCTAACCACTCACACAACAGTTTTGCAAGTCAGAAATCAATTTGGCACCTTTTAGACACTCAGCTTCTTATTCGTCCCACCCAGGGACGAGTGCGGTTTGTACTCGTCCTACCCAGGGACGAGTGCGGATTGATACTCGTCTCACCCAGGGACGATTACCAGCGCTCGCTTCGGGGTGGGACGAATGTCAAGTTTGACCGGAAAAAAGTCAAATCTCGGCATGTAACAACTCAGAACTGCCACTTAGCTTTTCCTGCATGACATAGGAGTGCGAGTGAGTTCTTTTGACAACTCATATCTGCCAATTGACGTTCCCTTCACTGCATGGGAATAAGAGTGAGCTTTTTAAGACAACTCAGATTTGCCACTTAGCTATTCCTTCATTGCATGGGAGTGCAAGTGAGCTTTTCTAAAACATACAAAGACATGCACAGAGACAGTTAAGAATCCCTTGATCAAGAAGAAGTCTTTCTTTCAGGCAAAAAGCATTCATGCAAAGAAACACTTTTGCATGTTAATTCAAAGAGACCCCTTGGGTCTATAAAATGGTGAGTTTTCTCACCCAAAAGAGATACCGAGCAGGAGCATTTTGAGCGACGAAGTGCTGCTAATTCATTTACTTGCGATTTGTGTTTTCAACATCCATAATCTCTTAATCGAAAGAGAGGTTATTGGGTGACTTTTGAAAGCACGAATCAAGAACCAACACCGATTTTTCTGACCACAATATTCTACCAATTTGCCGACAACACATCACATCAGGTTTCGGACCCATCCTAAGCGGATTGGTGTCGAAGCAAAGTTTCACCCGCGGGTGGTTTGCCTTCGGGCACCCCCCGCTTTATTTCTTTTATAGTATTTAGCTAGTTTCATGTTTATGCTTTTGTCAAGTCTTCATTTCATTTAGATTCATTTTAATCATCGTTAGATTTATCTTTTATTTTTCATACACAGGTGCTACTGATTCTTTGTTTGTTTCTTTGAACGCAGATTTGCAGCATTGGAGGAGCAGCGAGGAATCTACCTTTACCAACGCAAGCGGCGACGACGTTTTGGTTCGCCCATCTTATATGTGGGCACGCGGAAGAAGGAATTCTGAAACAAGTTGTAAAAGAGCAATATTTAACGCTCCTATCCCATAAAAAGGAAGGAGACGCATTGTAACACGAATTTGCAAAGCATATCAATAAAAGGGCCGATTTTTATATTGCTTTAATATCTTGTGTTCATGTTCTTTCTTTTTATGCAATTTTCAATAACATAGGGTTTAAGCGTTATTTTAGTTTCATTTACATTGCAATTTTAGTTTATCCTTTTTGTTTCCGGAATCTCGTGTTTTCACCTACATATCCTTAATAGTAGCCCACTTTTTTCTCAATCTATTTTCTACCTTCATGGGATACCTACATCCATTGTGTTCAATCAATACCCTACCTTATCTAGTCATTTTTAGCAAGGAATGTTTAAGTTACAGGGAACTTAGCTCAAAATGAGTTCATCCTATCATCCACAAACATATGGTCAAATATATATTATAAATAAATACTTGGAGATCTACCTTTGTTACTTTACCTTTGATCATCCTACATAGTGACCAAGGTTACTTATTTTGATGTAGTTTATGGTTGGCCTCCATCAACACCCTCCTCCTACATTCTAGGTAGCTCCAAGGTCCATGTTGTTTACACTACACTCAGCCAAAATGTCACAATCCTCCATCAACTAAAGAGGAATATAGAATTGGCCCAAAATATAATGTGCCAATAAGCTAATAAACATAATTCTAAATATGGTTTTGAAGTAGGAGATATGGTTTTTATTCACTTACAACCATATAGGCAGCCCTCACTCCAGATTTGCAAGTGTCAAAAACTAGTTGCCATATACTATGACCCCTACCAAGTATTTCAGTGTATTTGTGCAACGGACTACGAATTGGCCCTCCCATATACCTCAAAGCTCCATCCTATCTTTCATATATCCTCTCTCAATAAGGTTATGGACAATCAAGTAAAATTTCAATCCATTTTACCTAAACTAGATGAAGAGGGTTCTATCATGCTTGAGTTGAAACAATTGTTGGACCACAAATCATGCACTCTTAAAAATCATGTCATCACTTTGGTTCTTTTTCAATGGTATGGACTACAAATAGAAGATTCCACTTGGAAGTCTCTCCCATAGTTATAGCACCAGTTTCCTCATTTACAACTTTGAGTACAAAGCTTTTTGAAGGAGAAAGGCATGTTAGGACCCCATGTAATTCTCATATGACTATGTAATGACCCCCCTTACCACATGGGGACCATTTTATAATGTTATTTTGTAATACTTTGTAATGTTATATGGAAAGTGAGGCACCTAGATAAGAGGGATCATTTCATTTAACCATTATCAATAATGCAATTAATGTTTACTAGAAGATTCTAGCTCGAGTGACACTTTGAATGTAATCCAACTCTTGAGCATTAGGTTAGGGTTGAATGAAGTATATATTTAAAATACATGGGCCCATGAATGAATGTATATTTTTCAAATTAATTAAATTATTGAAGGAGGTTGCCCCCTCAAAGAGATGATTCTATGTTGTTCTATGAAATTGCTTTCATTCTACATTTACATTTGGTATT
This sequence comes from Wollemia nobilis, assembly GCA_028583015.1. Classification (NCBI taxonomy): domain Eukaryota; kingdom Viridiplantae; phylum Streptophyta; class Pinopsida; order Araucariales; family Araucariaceae; genus Wollemia; species Wollemia nobilis. The sequence continues at coordinate 2,207,735 of JAQPPZ010006010.1, forward strand.
GTAATATATTTTTCTTTCATGAAATTATGTTTAAATTACAATATTTATGTGAATGTGAAGTAGGGAAAAATGGTGCACCTAATTATGAGCAACAATATATGTATCTATCCTATCTCGCTTATGAGCATCAAACGGAAGCATGCATGTGAAAATGAAGCAATACCAAACAATAAGGAATGAAATGAAACAAGTCTCTTTCTTATTAATTTGGTGGATCAAATCCAAGGTTACACAGAAGTCCCCTTGAGGGCTCAAAGGTGATACAATTGTTACAAATTTTGGGTGCCCAAGGATCAAATCCTCCAAGAAATCCGGGTGCACATCCAGTGCCTTTCCTCGTACCCACAATCGAGGTGGGCGGGCCAATGCCGCCGCTGCTTGTATCTTCAATCTCTGATGTCTGATATTCCTTCCCAATGCCTCTCAAGAACCTGCACCTGCACACAAGGAAGCAAAAGGGGTCAAATAGCAAGGGCGTGTGAAGGAAAACATGCAATCCCCACAGGCACAAAATGGCACATATATTAAAAATATATCAAATCAACTCAGAATGACTTGAAAATTTATGGGGATGTTAAATAAGAGGTTTTTAGGGGATATCACCAAAAAAAGATCTGAAATTGCATCCGTAGACCCCTCGATTTTGCGTCGCTCGCCTGCAACCTACGAAGACCAAGACAAGCAATTCCCGCACCTAAACATGTCCAAAACACATGAAATTTGGACAGAATGCATAAATAAACATTTTAAGACAACCCATATGGTTATATTTCCAAAATGAGGTGCAGATCCACCTGCATGCAACTGGGGTGCCCGGATGGGCCCTACGAACCTGCAAAACCTTAAAAATGCAATATCTCGGCCAATTTAACTCCAAATTGCATGAAATTTGAACCACAACATCATATGATAGTCTAGAATAATATAATTAAAAAATAGTAATAAAATTGTGCAAGGATTTGTCCTCATCCCGGGGGACGGTGGTGACTGCAACTAATTGGGGGGCACCCTGGGAGGGGATACCCACCAATTCTGCACACTTTTTGCTACCAATCCCACTGGGGAATGATCCTAAACAGTCTAAGGGGTGTTGTCATCGAATTTGGTGAAGAAATTCACCCGGATGGAAAAGTTATGCTCAAAGGACCCTCTTGAAGTCACCCGGTAACCTCCTTCGCTAAGGAGAGATTCCGAGGGCAAGAGAGCACAATAAAGTGAGGGGAAATCTCGGAAGCACTCCATTGCATATCCTAGAACTCCTCTCTATATTTTTGTGTGGATATTGTATCCATTTTATAGCCCAAAGGGGCTCATGTGCAAAAAGGCATGCAAGGGCATGCATGGCAGGAGGCGCCATTTGTCAAAAAGGAGGCATGCATTGGGTGTGGAAGAGAATCTCCATTTTGGGCCTCCATTATGAAGCATGTCATAAGGATTCACAGCCCTTTTTGGGTGCCATTTGTCCCAGATTTGACTTTTTTGGGTCAAACTTGCTCACCGTCCCACCCTGGGATGATGGCTCACCACCATCCTAGGGTGGGATGGTGGGAATATGCCACCATCCCAGGGTGGGACGGTGGTGAATTTTGGGCCAAAACCTCCCAAAATTGGGCCAGAAGCCTCCAAAACCTCTTCTAGAGTGGCTAGAACCACTGTGAGCCTTCTAAGGGCTGCCCAAGGGGCCATATGATGCCAATTTGATCATTGTTTGTGGATGCTTAATCGGGTTTACCATATTTTAGTGTCTACAGATGCCCCTTTTTGAGATGCATTGTGTGCAGCATAACGCTGAGCAAAAATAGATGACTAAAATGTTGAATGATTAAGGTTACTCGATAACCTAACCAACTTTAGATGCCCCAATCATGGAAAGGGCGTGTGTTCTTGAATCCTTGTTTCTGACTCATTAAATGAGCGTGCCTAAGCTTAAACATTGTCCATCATGAAGGGACAGGGCCCATGAATTCATGATGCCAGTAATGTCAAGCATTATGATGTGATATTGTGTGCTTGTTTGTTGCCCCAAGCAGGAGCATGATTGTCTTTATCAAAGATTCATTGAACGAACGCAATTCGCATAATTGAGTGTTTAATTTTTTATTTTGATTATGAATTTGTTAAGTATGACTACCCCCTCAAGTGATGAGTTGTTGAGGGAATGACCTAGTGAGAAAAGTGACGAGTCGCTTGACCCAGATTTGACTTAATTTTGTTGGGTTTTGGATCTTTTCTTTAGCTTTTTGTGTTGTTTTTGTTGTGTTTTAATTGTTTTAATTGTTTTTGAATTTTTGAGTTTTGATGAGATTTCATAGAAGAATACCTCATCAACATTGGATGCCCCAACCATGGAAAGGGTATGCCTCTCAGAATTAATGCCTTCGACAAGTTAAGGAACTTGATTTTGGTGTTCTTTGGCATATTGGCAAACAAGCTTAAGTCTAATCCTAGCCTTGGTGGCAGTTGGAAGACGAGCTCAAGTCTACGCTTTAGCCTAGCCTTGATGGCAATTAGGAGATAAGCTTAAATCAAATCCTAGCCTTGATGGCAATAGGAGATAAGCTTAAATCAAATCCTAGCCTTGATGGCAATAGGAGATAAGCTTAAATCAAATCCTAGCCTTGATGGCAATAGGAGATAAGCTTACTAGTTTGCTTGAATTTGCTTTTGATATTTTGCTTATTTGCCCCAAGCAAAGGGGGTGCATGACTATCTTTGGCAATGATTCACAAGATGAACACGATTAACTTGATTAAGTTATCCATTGTTGATTTGGATTAAACATGTTGTTATTATGACCAATGGACTTAGTGGATGCCATTGGGGCATTTGGGGTGACCAAAGGGTTTATGGATACCTTTGGAGATTTTGGGTGACCAAAGGGTTTATGGATACCTTTGGGGCTTTTTGAGGTTGATTGCTTAACTGTTTGATTGCTGATTAGGGGAGGTATGATACCAATAATGCCCCAGTTGATGTTACAAAAATGTTTGCTTGATTTGCAATTATGATAATTTGGAGCGTTAGATGCATTATGTGTTATGATCTATGGATGCATTGATGGATGCATGTGTTGTACTATGATGTTATTTGATGATATGCAATGTGTGTATGCATAATGAAATGGATGATCTATTGATGTGTATTGATGGAATATGAACACTATATGACATACTATGTTAGCACCATAGACTATATAGAATTCATCAATTCATGTGGAATATTGTCATGAGACTATGTAATGGATTTGTGCAAATGGAAACTGACATACATGTGATAAAATGGAATGAATAAAATGAATGTTCTAGAAGGCCTATGAGGTTTTCATGAGACTCAAACAATCTAGTCAATTGATCAAAAGTTGTATACTAACCATGCAAGACTTTTTGACAAGGTATGAATCTGCTAGGATGACCAAGGTACTTCATATCCCTGTGTGTGCAAGTGAGTTCATTCCTATGAGATGCATAAAGATACCACCATTGCCAAGTAGGCTATCCACCAAACCTGTAATGAGGATCACTCTAATGAATGCCACCATCCTAGGTTTCGTACTAAGTATGATTAGACCACTAGGCAATCTAGGTTACCAAAGCTAGCTCATCCACATGCAAACATTGGTCTACACATACGCCCAAAAGCTAATGTGGTAGACATATCGTCATGCAGGAGGATACCACCATTGACAGATAGGCTATCCACCAAACCCGTAATGAGGATCACCTAGATGGTTTTCCAAATGCTGAGAGTTCCAAGGATTCAAGTTCGACTCCCTACTTTCTTCAATTTTATTGGGATACTTGCTCTCATATAGAGTGATAAGAATCATTATTTATTTTCTCTTTTTAGTGATAATAATCACTATTTATTTTGAGTTTTTTTTTTTCTCTTGAGCAAGGGATTTGAATTTTGAGTGATGGGGATCACTATTTCTTGTGCTTTTTGATGTGTGCACTTTTTAATTTTTGTACTTTGGTATTTGTATTTTGAATTTTTGCTTTGTGGGGATTTGCAAATTTAGACTATTGCAAACATGTGAAAATGTGGGATTTTGATGGCAACAAAATAGGGGAAAACCACTTATTTTTGTGGAGGGAATTGGGTAGGGGAGAACTTGTCCTTTTGCCAACTCTCAACATTCTTGAACCATTCGCACAGGGGGATGAGCAGGATGACCTTTTCGCGTAAGGTAACCTAGACCACTTCATGGATTTCATATTTCTTTGTGCAAAACTTGGATTTATTAATGTTTAAATGTGTTTGGGATATGATGTACACAAGGCATAATCTAAGCAAGATTCTACCTCCTAAAAATCATGCTAGCCTTCTACAAAATCTGAGTAGAGACTAGATATGGTTGAGTGACCGAAAACCCTACTGACATTCTAAAACAAATGGCTAAGTGAAGGGAATAGACACGACTATGGAAATGTAGGAAATGTAGATGGAAATGATAAGTAACTATGGAATGAGGTGAATGATGACCTTGACAACATTGATTGTGAATTGTGACTAGTGTACCATCTTAGTGCTAGACATGTATGAGCAACTCTAAAATGTAAAGTGCAAATGATGATTATGCCTAATGTAAGTGATAATGCAATGGGATGCAATGTGATGAGATGCAATATTTTTTGTATTTTTGTGTTTTAATGATGTTTTTGAATTTTTGATTGATATGTATATACATGTGACCAACGGGCTTATTTTGGGGCCATTGGGTTTGGGGGTTTTTGATGATGTTTTATGCTGAATTTTTATTTATATGAGGGTATTTGTTGTGACCAAAGGGCTTATGGATGCCTTTGGGGCTTTTAGGGTTGACCTAGATGATCGTAGATAGTCTAGGAGCATTTTTATTTGACCTAGATGATGAAACCACTAGGAGCCTTTTGGGTGACCTAGGCATTCAATACACTTAAAAAGTGTCTACGACTACCTAGGGGCATTTGGTTGTGACCAAAGGGCTTATGGATGCCTTTGGGGATTTTAGGGTTGACCTAGATGATCGTAGATAGTCTAGGAGCATTTTTATTTGACCTAGATGATGAAAACTCGCTAGGAGCCTTTTGGGTGACCTAGACACTAGCAACTACCTAGATTTTTGAAAGCTTATGGATGCCTTTGGTTTAGTTACCTAGATGATCTAGATAGTCTAGAGCATTTTTATTTGACCTAGAGGGAACCTCTAGGAGCCTTTTGGGTGACCTAGACGCGCAACAACACTTAAAAAGTGTCTACGACTACCTAGGGGTATTTGGTTGTGACCAAAGGGCTTATGGATGCCTTTGGGGCTTTTAGGGTTGACCTAGATGATCGTAGATAGTCTAGGAGCATTTTTATTTGACCTAGATGGTGAAAACCTGCTAGGAGCCTTTTGGGTGACCTAGACGGTCAACGACACTTAAAAAGTGTCTACGACTACCTAGGGGTATTTGGTTGTGACCAAAGGGCTTATGGATGCCTTTGGGGATTTTAGGGTTGACCTAGATGATCGTAGATAGTCTAGGAGCATTTTTATTTGACCTAGATGATGAAAACCCGCTAGGAGCCTTTTGGGTGACCTAGTGACAACACTTAAAAAGTGTCTATCGACTACCTAGGGTATTTGTTATGACCAAAGGGCTTATGGATGCCTTTGGGATTTTAGGTTTGACCTAGATGATCGTAGATAGTCTAGGAGCATTTTTACTTGACCTAGTGGAAAGCTAGGAGCCTTTTGGGTGACCTAGACGGGACACTTAAAAAGTGTCTACACTACTAGGGAATTTGGTTGTGACCAAAGGGCTTATGGATGCCTTTGGGGCTTTTAGGGTTGACCTAGATGATCGTAGATAGTCTAGGAGCATTTTTATTTGACCTATATGGTGAAAAACCCTAGGAGCCTTTTGGGTGACCTAGACGGTCAGCGGCACTTAAAAGTGTCTTCCTAGGGGCATTTGGTTGTGACCAAAGGGCTTATGGATGCCTTTGGGGCTTTTAGGGTTGACCTAGATGATCGTAGATAGTCTAGGAGTGTTCTAGGTTGACCAAGCGATATGTAGATACCCTTGGAGCCTTTTTGTAACTTTGCTTACTTTGTGTTCTTAGGAGGAAGGTGCAATACCTTATATACCCCCAACATTTACTATGATTGATGCGATGTTAAACAGGACCTATCCTAATGCAAGTATAATGGCTGAAAAATACCTAATGCAATGCAATTAAAGTATGCAAGGGTACATGCCAAATGTTTTTGTGTTTTAATGTTTTGCAATATTTTTGAAATTTTGATTATTTTGAATGTTTGTGGATTTTGACATTTTATGATTTGTTTGGATTTTTGGTGTTTTAAATTGTTTTTGAATTTTGAGTGTTTTGTGAGGGGGAAGGCATGATACCTTAGGCACCCCCAATGTGTGTGCTACTCAATGAAGGTGAGAAAGGTGTGATATCGTTAGAGTTCTCACTATGATTCATTGGTTGTGATGTGGATGGTGGGGAAGGTATGCTACCTTTGGGTTGCTCAAAGTGGTTGGCAGATGTTGTGTTTGCTTCGTGTATGGGCCAGAGGTCTTGGAAGTCTCCTATCGGTTGGTTGTTAGGAGCAAGAGGATTGCCCATCGGAAGCTCTTGCCTCTCGATCATATCCTGAACTAAATCTCTAAAGGGATAACATGTCTGGATGTCATGACCTCTTTGTCTATGGTAAACATAGTATAGATCTTTCCTGTGTGCCTTTGATCTACGTTTGTTAGGTTTCAATGGATGGATCTCGGGAAGCGTGATTGCTCGTGCCTCATACAATCGATTGAATATTGATGCTAAGGGCTCTGAAAAATGAGTATATTGTCTTTGCTTTTGTTGTAGATGGTTTTTGGCCAATGGAGGTTGAGCCTGGTAATTAGGTTGCATTGGTAATTGTGGTGGGGGAGCTTGGTTTAAGGGTTCAGGGATGCTTAGAACCACTTGATTGATTGGGGCTACATTTTGTTGCGTGTTACCACCTTTAATGTTCTTGTTTGGTTGTTCCCCTTTGTGGAGTCGTACATCACCCTCCTGGACCTTGATGTCCTCAATGATTTGGGCTTGTGCTAAGGCCTCCTCGAATGTTTGATATCATTGTAATTGTAAAAGAAGTGAAATCTGCTTTGAACAACTTCTAGTAAACATTCGGATGAGTTCCATTGTGGGTAGGGTGAAAGGTAGTTTTAACATCACCTTTCTCCATCTATTACCATACTCCATGACTGGCTCATCATCAAGTTGATGAAGGCTAGACAAGTCAATCAAGTTTATCCTTTTCTTAGCGCTAGAGGCAAAACATCCCAAAAATGCATCGACCAATTGCTCAAAGGTGTTTATGCTATGATGTGGTAGATGATTATACCATTCTAAAGCATCTCCAGATAATGTTGTAATGAAGATTCTCAACATCAAAGGGTCATAATATTGAAGATGAGAGCACTTAAGAATGAAGCTTGTCACGTGCTCTTCTGCATCTTCATCATCTTTGAAATCTTCAAGTTTGGGCATCTAGAAATTCGATGGGTATGTCAGTGATGACACTGATGGATGTACAGGCTGATTACTAAGCTGCTTTAGTGTGGGTTTTTGATAACCCAAAATTTGATCTGGCTTTTCTAATGCCTTCAACCGATCAGCTAGCACTTTGTATGGCCCTGACGACATAATATGATCATCCTGTTGTCGCCCTTGATTAGATGAAGGAGGTCGCTTTTGATGTTGAGGTGGATGATAAGTATGATCATTAGGTACCTCATCATAACTGGGTTCAGGGTAGGCATCTATTTGATCCTGATGTTCCCATTGGGACTCTTCATATGATTCCTCCTCGTATTGATCTTGGTACTATTGAGGAGTATGAGGCTTTTGATGATAACTAGATAATGGCCTTTGATGTTGAATGCGAGTTTGGCATGGCCGAGGGGGAATATTTTGAGATTGTATTGGGCGTCTTGCCCGTTGTTGCATCCTATAGGTGCTAGGTGTAAGCACAACTTTAGGTACTGCATTATGTAATTGCTCTTGTTGTATCTTTTGTTGTTCTTGTATCTTTCATTGATACAACTCTTGTAGGTGTGCTCATTGTGAGTCCACCCATTGTTGATGTACTTGTTGTTGAGCCAACTGGAGTTGATCCGTATGTTGTTGCCTATTAATATTTGGCCTAATTGCTCGATGAGTATGATCTGGTTGCTCCATTGCATGGGGTTTGTGTATCCTCATATTTGAAATATGGATGGGTTTATCATGTCTTTCCCCCTAGTAGGGTCTAATGCTTGTTTTCCATGCTCCCTAAGGATCACATTACCTTGAGACTCTGATTTATGAATTGGCTCTGTATAGTCCGATGATGTAGAGCCATCATATGGTTGCACCAAGTACTCTTCACGAGGAGTAGGTAGATGGTTGGGATCTTCTCCCTCATCTATTAGGAAAGCCTCATATTCAGTTTTGGATGTAAGCTCTATATATTCAGGCTGCATAGAAGCATGATGTGTGGATGTTGAGTGCTCTCTGTGAGGAGTATGAGGGCGACTTGCTCGATCAAATGGGGTGGTTTGCTCATCCAGGCTAGGCCATGGTGTACTCTCATGTTCATATTCTGATTGATGTATAGAGTAAGTTGGGGTGTGAACCCATGATATTGATCTATTAGACCCCTCAGTGGGCAGATTATTTGCTATATAGAATTCTATCAAGGTATCCCAATCAAGGAGTTTTCCTAGAGGACCTATGGGTGCTTCCCTAGTAGGGGTATCTCGAAGGTTTGCCCCCTAGGGATGATATTGTTGTTATGATAGGACCTAGGATGCCATTCAGGTATGGGCATGTCCTCTAGAATTATTTGGAGATATTCACTAGCTATGGAGCTTGAATCTCTCACTAAATTGGAGGTCTTGTTTTCAACCGCCTTTGGACCAAATTGGTAAAACGGGGGTCCATCGACCATTTTTAGAAAATTTTGACTTTCCCAAAAAGGTTATAAGTGTTATATATCAAAATTATCAGTGTGACGAGCTGATCATAATGGGCTAGGTCTCCAAAATTTTATTTTTGGATCAAAAATTTGTATTTTTGAAATATTTGGCCAACGGGGCCCATGGGGAAATGCCCACTTTTAGGATTTTTGGGGAAATTTTGAACCGTGAAGATTTAGGACTCAAAATTTCTAGGAGAGGTGCAGAAGGGGCTAACTAAGACAACAAAACAAATTTGGCAAGTTTTGGAGTTGTCTAGACCATTCTATGACCATTTTACTGCAATTTTTCCCTATTTTTGGCCTCGAAAATAGAGTAATCACAAAACCAAAATAACTTTTTCGTTATAGCTCCATTTTGCACGATTCTTGAAGCATTGGATGCAGAATCAAAAAGTATTTTTTTTTTGAAACCCTATTTTTTGAAAAATTAGGGTTAGGGTTTTGTCCCAAATAACAAAGAAACACACAAAGCAGATAATATGATTATCTTTTTAATGATTAAATGTGTGTCCTAAACTGGTTTCAGTGTGTTTAGATTTGTTGTTGTTCTTTGCTCTTGTTGTGAAATTAGAATGAGGGAACTCAACCAAAGTGGTGACTAGGGACACTAGTGCCAAACATGATTTCTCAAAAGAGTCTAGGGTACACCGCTTAAATCCCAGTGGGGGGTTCGCCTAGCTCTTCCACTCTGAAACAATGTTTCCAACAGTGGGAGGTAGTTTGAACATTAGTGACCTATTCCATATTGAGAGAGTGCCCTATTATATCTAAGGAATATATAGGGCAAGCTGGTGGAAGGAGGTGAAATCCAACGTCACCAATCTGAATTGGGGGTTGGTGATGAAATCCAACCTTACCAATGTTATAGTGGAACGTGCAAGTGTGTGTGGTTCCTTTTAATCCAAAGAAAGTAAGCAAAGAAGCATTCAATGATCATTCACTAAATGCATGCAATAAGTGTGTTTTAATTTCAAAAATCTAGGATAAAAGGAACCTACAAATGTCACTTATAGATGCAAGCCCTAAATGCTAACTTACCCATTGGGTAAGCCACAAGCAATCAAGCCACAAAGATGCATTGCTACTTCAAGTTTCTTTCGATTTTTCTTCTTCCTTTTGCTATTTGATGTTATAAGAAAAGTAAAAATATGAATTTTAACCTTTCTATGCAAGCAAATGAAGCAAGAAAAACTAATTTTAACAGTCTCTAAAAATGCAGCAGAAAAACAGAGGGTTTAGGCACTCACCTTATCAATTTTGAGACCTCCAAATTCTGAAATTTTGAGCAAAAATTTCTCTATTTCCTCACCGCTCCAGGGTGGGATGATTAGAAGCCTCACCACCATCCTAGGGTGGGATGGTGAAGCCACCATCCCAGGGTGAGCCAGATAAAGGCTCTGCCACCATTCCAGGGTGGGGAGGGGAGCACCTACAACACAAAAAGGGCAAAATTGGCAAAAATGGAGTCAAATTTTCACCCAAAGCATAAGGGACAAGGGTCCCACCATGATCACCACTGAATTAGGGAAAATTGGTGCACCTAATTATGAGAAAAAATATATGTATCTATCCTATCTCGCTTATGAGCATCAAACGGAAGCATGCATGTGAAAATGAAGCAATACCAAACAATAAGGAATGAAATGAAACAAGTCTCTTTCTTATTAATTTGGTGGATCAAATCCAAGGTTACATAGAAGTCCCCTTGAGGGCTCAAATGTGATACAATTTTTACAAATTTTGGGTGCCCAAGGATCAAATCCTCCAAGAAATCTGGGTGCACATCCAGTGCCTTTCCTCGTACCCACAATCGAGGTGGGCGGGCCAATGCCACCGCTGCTTGTATATTTAATATATGATGTCTGATATTCCTTCCCAATGCCTTCTAAGAACCTGCACCTACACACAAGGAAGCAAAAAGGGTCAAATAGCAAGGGTGTGTGAAGGAAAACATGCAATCCCCATAGGCACAAAATGGCATATATATTAAAAATATATCAAATCAACTCAGAATGACTTGAAAATTTATGGGGATGTTAAATAAGAGGTTTTTAGGGGATATCACCAAAAAAATATCTGAAATTGCATCCGTAGACCCCTCGATTTTGTGCTCGCCTACAACCTACGAAGACCAAGACAAGCAAATCCCGCACCTAAACATGTCCAAAACATATGAAATTTGGAAAGAATGCATAAATAAACATTTTAAGACAACCCATATGGTTATATTTCCAAAATGAGGTGCATATCCACCTGCATGCAACTGGGGTGCCCGGATGGGCCCTACGAACCTGCAAAACCTTAAAAATGTAATATCTCGGCCAATTTAACTCCAAATTGCATGAAATTTAAACAAAAGAATCATATGATAGTCTAGAATAATATAATTAAAAAATAGTAATGAAATTGTGCAAGGATTTTTCCTCATCCCAGGGGGATGGTGGTGACTGCAACTAATTGGAGGGCACCCTGGGAGGGGATACCCACCAATTATGCACACTTTTTGCTACCAATACCACTGGGGAATGATCCTAAACAGTATAAGGGGTGTTTTCATCGAATTTGGTGAAGAAATTCACCCGGATGGAAAAGTTATGCTCAAAGGACCCTCTTGAAGTCACCCGGTAACCTCCTTCGCAAAAGAGAGATTTCGAGGGCAAGAGGGCACAATAAAGTGAGGGGAAATCTCGGCAGAACTCCATTGCATATCCTAGAACTCCTCTATATATGTGTTTTTTTGTGGAAATTGTATCCATTTTATAGCCCAAAGGGGCTCATGTGCAAAAAGGCATGCAAGGGCATGCATGGCAGGAGGCGCCATTTGTCAAAAAGGAGGCATGCATTGGGTGTGGAAGAGAATATCCATTTTGGGCCTCCATTATGAAGCATGTCATAAGGATTCAGTGCCCTCTGACCCACATGCTTCAATTGGTGGGGTAAATGGCAGTTTTTGGGTGCCATTTGTCCCAGATTTGACTTTTTATGGGTCAAACTTGCTCACCGTCCCACCCTGGGACGATGGCTCACCACCATCCCAGGGTGGGATGGTGGGAATCTGCCACCATCCCAGGGTGGGACGGTGGTGAATTTTGGGCCAAAACCTCCCAAAATTGGGCCAAAAGCCTCCAAAACCTCTTTCGGAGTGGCTAGAACCACTGTGAGCCTTCTAAGGGCTGCCCAAGGGGCCATATGATGTCAATTTGATCATTGTTTGTGGATGCTTAATCGGGTTTACCATATTTTAGTGTCTACATAATGAGTTTATTTTTATTAAAATTTTCCTTACATCTACCTTTAATAGGCCAACCACTCTCTTTGGATTACTAATCCCAATTTAAGTAGGTAGATGATCCTTCACTTTTATTAATAATGGCTCATTAGTTTAGCTCATCAACATTTTTTGGATCTTGTGCATTAGGATCGATGTCTTGCAATCTTACCCTTATTCTTCATTGGATTATTTTTGCATTATGACTCACTTCTTGGGATGCTTCTATTCTCTTTAGGTTCCTTTTATTTTTTGAGGTGATTCAAACTATCAAATGGTTGTCAAAAAATTTCCTTGTCTTCTTGCATCAAACTTTTATAAACTCTTAAGGTTAGGCTAAACTTTCATTGGGAGGTTAGCGGAAGACTTTTTCCCTATATTTTTTTCAAACCTTTTAGATGTTTGTCTCTCAAAACTTTTATTTCATCTGCCCTCATAATTTTCTTGCGACTCATGGTCAAACTTCTTAGAACTTTTCTTCTTCTTCTTCTTTGGAACTTTATTAACTTTTGACCTTCAAAAATTTTGTTCTTTTGTGTCTAACGAAAATTCTCCAACACTTTCTATTTTTTTTTAATTTTTGGCCATGTAGGGTCTTTGAACTTTTGCCTTCCCTCCCTAATTGAATCTTTTATAAAATGGTGTCACCCCTTTGATTGAAACTTTTTTTTCATATTTAGCTGATGTCTCTTTTCTTGCCTTCTACTAGCTTTGCCTATGTTTCATTCTTCTTTCAAAAAACTGCCTAAGGCAAAAAATATTTGAGTGGAGTGAAAACTCACTACAATAATGATAATGGAATTCATCTTAGGAACACCAATGATGCCACTAGAAGTGTGAAACTTTTGACAAGCAATAGATGAAATATTTGTAGACAATTTTGATAAAGGTAAACAAATTTTATTGGCCATAATTGATCAATCCCAATAGAACATGTGTATTGTGTTTAATAATTGTAATATGAAAGTGAGCTATTGAATACATGTATTATCCATATGATAAGAAATGCACAACTAGCATAAGATTACTCCATGAGAAGATATATATGCATTTGAATAGAGAGACAAAAATAAGCACTACTCTAGAAAATATAGTTGGAAGTATATCTAGATAGTTGAGGATTTTTAAAATTCTTAATGTGGAGTGGAAACAATTAAAATTATGGAAGAATAAAAGACATCATCGATAGAATTTAATAACAAAATAATTGACAAGTTTAAATGAGGTGGAACACTCAAGAAACATCAAACAAGATCGATCATTATAGAAGGCGATATATGATGACACAAGCATGTGTAGGAAAAGGTAAAGTAATGGTAGTAATAAATCAAATGATAATAGTCTTAATCATTTGATGTATTCATTACTCTTCATTCATGAGTTCTACCAAATGGGTAGTATTTATCATCAATGTTTGGGCAATCCAAGTTGTCAAACTGAATGGAGGAGAAACTTCATATATGGGAATTATGATATCATCATTAAGACCAACTCACTAGAGGAATTAAATAAATATGATAATGAGCTCACACTTGTTAAGTAGCAAGCACAAAATCACAAGGTTGGAAGTTATGAAGAAGAAAATAAAGCTACACCTATAGATGATGGGTTTTTCAAGTAACCCAAACTCATTTAAGCTAGCACAAAGGTCATCTAGCCCAAGAAAAAATCATTTGAGGTAGTTAGATGGTTTTTTAGCCCAATAAAATAATCATCTAGGGTAATTTAGGGATTTTTTAATCCAAACAAACTATCATCTAGGATATATGGTCATCTATCCCAAAAACACTATTATTTGGACAATCGAGTGGTCATTCTCTAAGGAGATTATTGTTTGGTGTAATTGGATGGTCATTAAGAAAAATAGAGGATTCATATAGCAATTAAAAGTGATTAATACACGGAAAACTATTGCTTAACATTAGAAGAATATCATTTTAGAGAAAAAACTATCATTATCAATAGTTGTAACAAGGTCATCAAAGTAAGTCATTTGGTTATCAAGATATGAGGTCATTTAGTTACCTACTAGGGTTGTTTGGCTATCTTAGATCAAGAAAGTTATTATTCCTTCCACAAGTCATACAAAAGCAAGTTCCTCTAGCCATCTACCAAGGTCATCTAGCCATGCAAAGGCAAATTTGTCTATCCATCCAAGGCTAGAATATCTAGTTATTTTCCATCTAGAAACAAGTTGTTCTTCATTTGAAAATATGGTTATCTAATCATTTGACAACTAAGCCATACCTTTTGTTGATGCTCTTACACAACATGCCCTAGTATTCTTATATTGGGGACCTACTTTTTAAAAAAAATTGTAAGTTTTCTCTTTTTTTTTCTTGGGTTTGTTTGTAATTTTTAATCAACAAAAAACTTAAGTTTTAGCTGAAATATTTTAAATATAGGTGCCCAATTTTCATCTTCCTATGATTTGGTTGTGATTTTTATTGTAATTTTTGTATCTGGTAAATTTTTTAAAATGGAAAATAACCTCTACTATTAGATCAGGCTTGGAATAAGCTTTCCAATAGGTACTGATATGCCTATGTCCTCATAGCCTTAGCATCCTAAAATTGATTAAAATAAAACACAGTAGACTTGAATTTCCTCTCGAAAACACATATGGCTTTACCTTTGGATCCTTGTATCTCTTGTACTATTTCATGAAATTTGGTGAAACTACTTCCATTAGATGCTCCTCAAAATGAGCTTTCCAAAAAGTATAGATTTGCCTATGTTACGAGGATATTTGAGACCTAAAGTTATTGGTTTTCTGTAGGTTATCCCTATTGTTTCAACTAAAGTAAGTCCGAACATAAAACAGAAATTGCCCCATCAATTTTAAAAAATATATATCTAGCAATCAAAAATTAGTAAGAGCATAATTCAAATTTTCTGAGTAAAGCCTAGTAATTGAAGATTAAACTCGACACTCAAGTGGAAATTATTCCCCAAATTAGAACCTAGTTCATGAGGAAATAAAATCTAAGTGTAGAAAACTATTAGATGCAGGACCTTTTTGGCAGTGACATTTTAGCAATTCTCTTTTACCACCCATTAAAAATTATAAAAAAAAAATCTAAGTGTAGAAAATTTTTGGATGCCAAAATTTTGAGACGTTGACATCATCATTAAGAAGAAAAAAGTTTGACACAGCTGAATTTTGCTAAGTCACAATACCAATAGAATGTGTCGGATTATTTTCCCATTGAAACATAGAAAATTACCCCAACACTAAAAAAATGCAATCTGAAAATAAAAAATTGACACAACACAAAGTTAAAATAAAATTTTCACTATACAAGCAATTGGAAATTAACCCGGGACTCAAAATTTCACAAAGACCTGGAGTATAGCAATAGGAAATTCTACCTCGATAAGTGGACAATCACAAACAAGAGATCCAACAATGAACATAAGCATAAGAAAAGTTTGGCAAAGAAAAAACCCGAAAAAAATTTGAAAAAATTACCTTGGCCCGGTAAGGGGGGAAACTAAGTGTAAAGCATCACTAGATGTCAGATGCCAAACCTTTTCAGCAATGACATCAAAAATTACTTTTAAAATTCTAGCCAACAATGGAAAACACTTTAAAAAATTCCAAAAGCTCGAGGAAATTGAAAAAGAAAGCAAAAGCCCAAACATGTGCAAGAAAGCTTAAGTGAAAATTGCTTCGACAATTAAAAATTTCAATCCAATAATCATACATTGGTAAGAGTCAGGTTTAAAATTTGTCTAAGGCATGGCCAAATTTTTCAAGAAGAAAAGAGTCTAGTACAACATAGAAGAAAGCCCAAATTTGGCTAAGGCATGGGGTTTGGCAGTTGTAAATTAGCCTGGAAATCAACATTTCACTAAAGTATGAAGTCCAAAAATTGGAAATATTACTCCAGCAATTATAAAATTACCCTGACCAAAGAGAAATTACCCCGACCAAAAATGGATGATGTTATTATAGGGTATCATTTGCAAATATCAAGGAAAGCTGAAAGACTCGACATTTATTTTGATAGCTTATAGAAAGGGAAAAAAATCCTAGCCAAAAGCCTTTGAAAACTGGAAAGAAGCTATTAAAAAAAGATAATAAAAGAAAAAAAACATGATGAATGTAAAAAATTTATTAAAAAATAACACTTGAAATATATAAGCTTATATAAAAAATAAAAAATATATATTAAACAATAATAATAAAAATAATAATTATGAGTAATTATAAAAATTCTAACACTTGTATTTTTGCTTTGCTTTAAAGGATAGTTGTGGTTGTTTTAAATAACATATGTAATGACAAATAAAGGATTTTAATTCTAAATAGAAAATCCGACATGACTGTTCAAAAACTAAATACATCAGATGTGGGAACTTTAATGCTAACCCAATGAATGTAGAGGTGCAGAATGACAGACATGGGTAGATCAAGCATGGGTAGTATGGGCTTTTTATATATTTCTTTCATCTTACCCTTAAATATTTTTCTTTGGATCCTATTTAGATTAGGAGTAGATTAATTTTTGTTTGAAGCATTGAAGTTGGTTTTCTACAATGCATTTTAAAATTTTATACATCTTCAAAGAACGATAATGATTTGGAAATAATAGTTTATAGAACTTAAAATTTATCTTTCTTTGTCCATTTTAATTTTACTTAGCTCATGTATGTTTTTTTTTTTTTTTTTTGAATTTACATGGTGGAATCGGTAGCCGCCATGAATCTGGGTAGGTTGTCCAACTTTTTATGGCCACCATAGTATTCTATGTTGTCCATCCCAGAAGTCACCACATAGATCTTCGCGTAGAATGCCCCTATAACCACCATACCACAATCATTTTAAACCTTTTATGCCATTGAAAGCACCAGGAAAGGGACAAGCGTTCAGTCTGACGAGGCCCGAGATTTGAACCTTGGACCTCTGCCCCCCTTATGGGGTTTGGGTGAACCAATTGGTCTACACCTCGGACCTCTTAGCTCATGTATGTTGTAATATCAATGTAGTAGAATTATTTTTTAAACAGTTAAGTATTCAATTTAAAAATATTGTACCTAAGAAATTTACCTTTTTAGTCATAACTAGCAAAGACCCCTTTAAGGAATAATTATCAATGACCTCTAAGTTCACCCATATTGGACAAGACCTGGCATACCCGAATCTTGGGGTCCCTTTCAAGAGGGAACAAATCCTATTCCAAGTATGTTATCTTACCCTTGATGCAACAACAATATGACTTTTGCCTCTTTATGCCTAGCAAGAAGGATGGTTGAATCTTTGCTTCACTAATCCACCAAGCTCTTATGCCAATAGAACTAGCACTAGGAGGGAAAAGTTAGAGTGTGTTATTTGCACTCTCAACAAAATTGGTGCTAGAAGAAGGGTGGTCTCTAAAATTCAAGTTTTCTTGGTATAGTGTTTATATTACACATCTTGACTATCAAAGTTGGAACCTAAAGTCATCATCACTAGATCTAAGTCATCTGAAGGTGGAATTTATTTTCTTAGCCTTTCTCCATATAGAATATCCAAAGCTGATAAAGAAAAAGCCAATACCCCTCAGACAATCAATAGTTCTCTCACAACTACTATCCCCTTTGTTGATCCTTTTACCATTCCCCAATATCCACCAATGGAATGTCTTGCTCCATGGCTAGTAGGAAGTAACCCTTTGAACATACAAGGGCCTACACATGATATGCCTAAGTATATTGAAATATTTTCCTAGGTATGGGCATTATGGAATGAGGTTAGCTGAAGAGCATATTCAGGTATATAAATATGTTTTATCCATTTATAAATTATGCATGAGTATGTTTCCTTTATAATATTTCCACACATATTGTATGAGTTTGATTATGATTGGTATATCATCTTACCTTCAGGCTCTATCACTTCTTGGTCTTAGCTAGAAGCAACATTTATCAATTATCTTATATTACTTGTTGACCCAACTATGGTATATCATTAGTTTTTCTTCATCTGTAGAGAACCTAATGAATCCCTAAGTCTATTCAATACCAGGTTCTATAAATTATAAACTAGGTTGGTGACACCTTATACCCTGACAAAGGAAGCAACCATCTAGATGTACTTTAGAGCCCTAGACCCAATAAATTCCATGTTTCTAAGGAGAGTTCCTCAAATCACATCCTTGACACTAGCATATAGTGAGGTTGTAATAATTCAACAATAATTAATACTTTAAGGTTTTGATTTAGGTCAATTACCTTCACTTGGACAACTAGGAGCTTATAATCACATATTGTTAATGAATCATGCTCTTACACAACACCTTCCCTTATTGAATATATTTTTAGGAGTTATGTATCCCAATCAAAACTAACCTTTTAATCCATCACCTCTAAACCAAATGATATCTAATGTGAGAAATTAATAGACCATCCAAATATAGTTAGATAATTAGGCAACCACAAACAATGTTAACAATCATACACAAACAAACTATCAATAAGTTGTATCCATATTTTTGAACACACCTACATCTAAAAATAGTGTAATAGCTCAATCGATGCCAAGTCAACTTAAGAACCTAAATCTCAAATTAGATAATTTAAAAAGAATGGTTCAAAAATTTAGCAATGATATGCTTCAATTGTAGAGGAAAGTTCCTCAAAACCCACTTGTAAATAATATTTAGAATAGGAACTTTAACTTCCAAAGGGCTAACTACCAATGGGATACTTTTCTGAATAGTGGAGTCCTAAATATTTCTAGCAAACCCAAGTACTTCTTTAAATTTGGTTGACCTTGCTGTGCCCAAATGGTATAGGGTCCATTACACTGCTCAACATGGTAAAATTGATTGTCTAGACTTTAAAACTACTTTGGATATTGTCCAAAAAGAGAAATTTTTTGGAGTAAATGCCCACTAATGAGGATTATAGGAATCAATCTAATTATAATGTGGGGACAACCTTAGTTTTAGAAACATATGAGTTCTCAAGAGTGGATGAAAAACCTGAAGGATACTCAAAAGAAGAGGTGCAATCTTACCTACAATTTCAGAGATATAATAGTTATAATATTTGGAGTAAAGATAAAGAATCATTGACTTCTACACCTCCCAAAAAAACCTCTACCCCACTTGATGATCCAACCCATAAAAGCAATATTCCACCAAAATATCCCACAATGTGTAACAACCCAGGTCTACTCACCTGGTTGTTAAAAACACAAATTCAAATTTTTGATTCACATTTTAACAATTGTCATAAATTAATGAATGCACACCCAACTTTTTATTAGTACTTAGACATAAATTTTCACACTCCGAGATCTTATACCGCTGTAGATAGAATCACGAGTGCTCAGGACCGACCAACTTCTCATAAATACTACCATTTATGAGACCCACCTTCTCCTAACTCAATTTCTAGGTTCTCGATAAGGGGTTGCCCTTCCAGGGCCCATAATACCTAGAATTATGGACACATATTCTGCCCATCTCATAGCATGGAGGAATTTGGTCTATGACCCTATTTTGTCCTAATGGTCCACTAACCTTGTCTTCATTTTGAACTAGCTTTAAAACCCATGCTAGAGTTAGCGTATTATGCATGTGCCTGTTAGTTGTTCATATTTCTATGAATGCTAATAGGGTCCTGCCAACACCTTGGCTATTGGGACCAGATATCTCAGACCAAGTCTCAGTTGATAATAATATTACCCATACCATCTATCGCTGGACCTTCCAACCTCAAGGACCAACTCCCTGGTCTTGAGTTGTTGTTGGCTATTCCACAACCGAGTTATGGATCATGAGAATCCTCACATACTACCTCGTACAATAACCTAGAACAACATACCATATCGTTGCTTGTTACTCTCCATGGCAATAGGTCCATTGACCCATTCATATTTTGCTAGAGAATGGTTATTTTTGAATCTCAACAACCCCCACTGCGATTTGTCAGATTTGGGTGGGTGTCATCCTTCTCTATGAAAATAGATCCATAATACTTTGTACACCATCCTTCTCGATGGTTTCTATTCTCCTCAATTGTAGGTTTAAGTTGAGATCAAAATATAAGTATTTCTTTGGTTTAATTGGAACACATAAATCTCTCAGACCCCAAAGTCTGGAGTAGCTATGCCATCCTTCTTTATGGTCTAACTTACTTTTCAAGTGTTAAGGTAAAGTTGATGAGAATTTAACAAAAGTTAAATATAGAGGATGGATTTAATTTAAAGTCTTTTGTTTTTCTCCTAGTTTTACTATCCTTGTTGGAACTAGTTGAAGTCTTGGATTAAAATTATTATTCTAAGATTTCCATTATATTTTACCTTTTAGAACTCTATTATACTTATTCTTTCCGAAAGAACATTTAAAATTATATATGAATTAGATTAAACTCCACTAAATTGATTGGTTCCAACTCATTATCATTGAGATTTTAAAATAACGTATTAATCTATATAAAAACCTTAAAGGTTCTTGGTAATCATCGACAAAATAGTATGATGTCACTTTACAGCACTACATCTCATTATCTAATGACGATATGGAAGAATCTTATATTGACAAGATCTTACTATTTAATAAATAAAAATGCTAAATATAATAAAACAAATATAATTTCTAATATTTAATATTTTTATAGGGCAAGTTAATAAGTTTACAATTTGCTTAATTATAATTAGACTTGAGGGAATAATGTTTTTCCTATCCTTCCATTGGATATATTTTTCTAAACCAGCATGAAAATAATATGCTAATATTTTTGTAAATATCAATACCATTTTGTTTCATTTATATCTAGCGTAGAAGGTATTATTTTTAAAATACTTTATAAAGAAATAAAACTTAACTTAAAAATTTAAAAAATTCCTAAAAATAATAATTTTAAAACATTCCTAAAGAAAAAGGTGAATTATACCCATAAACACTCCACACAACATCCTATTTTTTTTATATTTTCTTTTATCATATTAATCTTGGAGTTAAAGTAAGGAATAAATGTCCGCGAAGGCTAGGTGGATTGGTAAGATGTTGGGCACTTACCAGGAGGAGACCTAGGTTCAAACCTCATGGGCATGCCCACTCTAGGGCAAAGGTAGTAGTTTGACTAGAATCCGTTGAGTGTGTGCCAGCTTGATGATGGCGGTACCAACCCCGAGCCACCGGGGGTCTCCCTCACTCCTGGCCGTGTTTACTGAGGTGAGGTAGGGGTTATAGTGATAGCTCCATGATTTGATGCTACGACCGGAGGCAATATGATTTGACCCTGTGACCAATTGTTCAAAAAGGAAAGGCAGTTGCCAATTCCCCTATGTATCAAAAAAATAAATAAATAAATATGTTGTTTAACCAAAAACCTATCTAAGTAAATTATTGTCCATACCATAACATGTTAGGATCCTATATCCTAACCCTAATTATTTATTAATAATATTATATATTTCATATACTAAGGTTCTATAGTAAGTAATATAATAATTAATTATTATATTATAATATTAGGGTTTAGGCTTAGCATTGTATCCTTTCACTCACAACCCTAGAATAGGTATAAAGCATCATACAAATTTATCATTTGAAATCATCGAAGAATAATATAATTTTTGGTTTATATCCATTGGAGGGACCCCCCATAGCAATGTAAAAGTGATTCATATCAACAATGATTCTATTTATTTTTATGTTATTTTATTTATTAATTATTTAAATCATTTCTAGCTACCATTTTGTATCAGAGCCATGTTGAATCTAAAGTGGTTGGAGCAACATTTAGAGAACATTTTTAGTAAGTTCATTGAGGATCGCACGTGAAGAAGAAGAGAAAAATATAAGGAAGGAAAATGTGATGGAGAAGTTACTCCTAACCCTACAAAAAAAAATTCAAAGGAGCCCATAACCATAGAACTTCAAAAAATACCAATTGCGTTTCCTAAGAAATAAGAAATTTTTTATCAAAACCCTAAAAATGCAAAATAAAATAAGATAAATGAATGACGAAAAGGATTTTTTGGACAAAAATGCATAAATTTTGAGGTTTCCAAGAGTGATCAGGTTTATGGAAAGAGAACAATCTAAAAAAATTCAAAAATTACAGTTAACACTAGAAAAATACTCAACCATCAAATCCTCAGCCATCAATGAAGCCCAAAAAATTGGAGTTTTTATATATTGCATACTGCTTTCATGTGAGCACCCTCTACCTTGGCCTCCTCCTTGGTTCATCACTCGCTCTCATACTATCTCCAAGCCTGCAATCTCAACTTGCAAGGAATATGGCAGTACATTACAACTTCAACCAGCTTGCTGGAAAATAGACCCTCTAACTCTAATAAATAGAACAATGCAGATGCAGTTGAAATTCTTATGTATTCTCATGTTGAGAATGAAAGAGCCATACAAGAATTTGGAATTGAAGTGCACATATCTTCTGATATGGCCTCTCCCTTGCTGCAAATATGCTTTCTCTTTTTCTTGTTGATAAATTTATACACGTTTCATATAGCAGATGCTTTAGTAACATAGGTAGAAGAGGGGATACAATTGGAAGATTCTTTGAAGATAATCGTAGCATCTTCAAACTAGTCAAGCTAAGGATTGCTCGGTTGAATTAAGCACGCACAATCATCACTAGTCTAGAAGAGTGTTATTAAAATCAAATATTAGAAGCCTGCATTCAACTCATAACTATTGAAGACACCATTACATTCCACATGCACACCCAAGCAAAGAGAACACATTCCTCAAGCAATTAGTGAGAGCGTTGTTGAATTAAAATATTTTATACAGTCTTCAACCATCGAGAATCCTTTAGCATGTCAAGTGTTATGTGTTGAAAATACAAACCTCTCTGTAAATACAATAACAGATACCATACAGCTAGTGAACTATGGTCATGTTATCATGCTAGTTGTAAGGCATTCTTAATTGGTTACACTGAACATGTGGAACATTGACGTGTACATAATCCACCAACACTCATCCAACCACAGGATCAGATGCGATATGATGTACTTTTTTGTTCTTGTCCTTGGTTTTCTATTTCTCTCAATAAATGATGTAAAGAAGTAGGGCTATTGTGGGAAACCACTGATGAAATCAGTGGTTAAATCACCAACAAAATGACAAACAAAAAATAAAGCATGAGAAAGCTTGACCACCCTCCCAATAAATGATTGTTCAAGGCAAGCCCTCGCTAGTTACTACACAACTTCCTAAATATGGTGTTGAATTGTGATTAGAATATTCCATGACGGTTGGAACTCTCAACTTCGCAGAACTTAGATTACAGGTTTTTATGAAAATCAAAAAAAAAAATGATAGAGTGAATATTTTGGTGGGCTCTGCCCTACACCCGCACTAAAATATTTTGTTAACACACAAAAATTGTTAACAGAAAAAATATATATTTATAAATTAAATTAAATACTAGGGATGGCATCATCCAAATTTGACACGCAGCATCCAACCGTACAACAATCATCTACAAAACTAGGCTATAATTTAAAAAAATTGGTTAATACCAAACTACCATATCTTCAAATATCAGATTTCAAGACTTCGATAAACGTAAAATTTGTAGCTCGATATTTTTAAATGGAAACTGGACCTCATGGTGTTCCACGTGTACAAAACTCTATGAGTTAATAGTATGCCAGTTGTGGATATTTTATGGGAGAGGCATACGATATGATGGTTGTATTTGCTTAATAAATCGGTACAATATGGTGTGTTATTGACCAAACACTTAAATATTTTTTTAGCAGCCATAAATAGCTGCAATATGAATTGGAGCCATATTATCATTATTCAGTAGAAATTTCATATTTGGACTGACTTTTATTAATTCCTCAACTAGCTGGATGTGAAAATTTGCTTGCGTGAAAATTACCTGCTAACATTACCAAATATAATGGTATGATGCCTGAAGTGTCCACTCTTTTTGTGAGCTTTGACCTTTTATGTATCAGTTCCCGTGCTTAATATGAAGCAAAATGTGGATCTTCACCTGACAAAAATTTAAGAAAAGTAATGTCCAAAACATTTGGGAAGTTTACACTCACCCTATGAAAAATGAAGAAAGCACAATGCTAAAAATATTTCATATCAACATCAAATAAACAAACAATACTTATCTACTATGAATACAAACGCATATGAAAGAATGTAACAATGGTTATCCTTGATATTGTTGGCATATTATTTGTAGCATTGTTAGGCTATGTATGGTTATCAATGCTATGGCTGGGTCAGCTGCACAGGTATAAATGTGTCCCTCTCAACAGCCTCAGATGGCCTCTCATTGGAGAAACACTCCAGTTCATCATAAGTAGGAGATCCAAGCATCTTCACGTATATACGGACAAGCGAAAGGCTAAGTATGGCTTCCTACTCTTTCAAATCAAAAACAAAAAAAATGCATATTTTTATTATTATTATTTATGGCAAACGTTAATACATAGCAAAAGCTTGGAATATAGTATTATCCCAATAAAGATGTAAAATGAATAGAGAAGCTAACCATGCATGAATATATCATCTCTAGGCTATTAGTTTTTTTGTAATGGATAATGTGTTGACATTATTTTTAGAATCCAATAAATTTATATCGAGGCTAACATCTAACATATAACAACCGTTTTGAGGTAAACACGCAATACATATGATTCTAGGGTGTATTTCCATCATCAGGAGGATAATTAATTTCACTACGAGGAAAATTTCTCTTCACGTGGAAGCACAAGATGAGGACATGTCGGGCATAGGTGCTTTTGTAATCATTAGTTATCAAGAATTATGTTTCTAAATATCAATCAATGTAGAAGAAAATGAAGAACACAAGCTTATACTGAGAGGGGGGTGAACAGTATAAGACCACTTTTTACTTTTTCTTCCAATTCAATATTATGTTGTGTAAAGATAGCAGTATCAATAGCAGTAATCAAAGCAATGCACAAAAACCATACACAATAGAGACACCACAATTTACGTGGTTCACCCAATGTGGGCTACTCCACGGAGAAAATATTTTACTAAAACTTTCTCAATCAATCTCTTTGGGAATCACTCCCAATTACAATGTTTATGGATCTCTATCCAAAGGAGATGTTGATCCCCTAATCTCAAGTTCGTGGATCTCTTCCATAGGAGAACTCTTTCCCCTTCTTCTCTGGCTATGTGATCTTCTAGAAGACTTTGTCTCTCTACTACACTGACTGGTGGACCTCTCTCCACTTGAAGACTCCTCACTCAGATCTATCTTCAACTATGTTGGTTGTTGGATCTCTATCCACTGAGACTCTATCCTCTATACTCTATCACCTCCAAAGCTCTATCAATAGGCTCACTAAGAACCTGCTCAATAGGCTCACATAGAACCTTACACAAAACCTACTTAACAAGCTCACACAGAACTTGTCAAATCTGCTCTAGCAAGCTCACCAAGAACTTGCCCAAATATGCTCTAGCAAGCTCACCAAGAACTTGCCCAAATCTGCTCTAGCAAGCTCACCAAGAACTTGCCCAAATCTGCTCTAGCAAGCTCACCAAGAACTTTCCCAAATCTACTCTAACAATCTTCCACAAATTTCCCAACACTATCCACAAATCTGTCCCAACACTATCCTCAAATCTATCCCAAAGGCCTTCTCAAAGGCTCAATCAATCATGCTCAAGTAGTACTCAAAATGAACTCAACAATGAATGGCAATCTCAACTCAAATTAACTTCATAGAAGCATAAAGAGAATTGTTAGAGACTCAATATGTTCTAATCTCACTCTCAACCCAAATCAATCTCAACTCAACTCAACTCAAATCAATCTCAACTCAACTCAACTCAACTCATAGAAGCATAAAGAGAATTGTTAGAGACTCAATATGTTCTAATATCAATCTCAACTCAACTCAACTCAAATCAATCTCAACTCAACTCAAGTCAATCTCATAGAAGCATAAAGAGAATTGTTAGAGACTCAATATGTTCTAATCTTACTCTCAACTCAAATCAGAATAATGGAATAGTTTGTTTCATAGGACTTGAACAATCACTTCACACATCACTTGACTAGGCTCAATCAACTCAACTCAACCAATCACCACAAGGGACAACTCTCTCTCACACAACCCTAGTCCAAGTATGTATCAACCAACTCAAATGTTTCCAACAATGCTCAACCACAAATCTCACATAACAATGATACTCATGTTCTTTTCTAACTCAAGTTCTTTCACAACCAATGGGCTTCAACAACTATGCTTATCAAACAAGGTTTAGACACAACTCTCAATTCAGAAAACCTTGAAGCATTCAACCAACCACTTTCGAAAAGGAAACCACAAACAATCCTTTTCCCTCCAATGATATTTCAGAAATCAACCACCATAAACAATCAATAGGAGAATGTGCCCATACCTTTTATGAAGATGAAAAAACCTCTTTGTAAATCTGCCACAATCACAAAATTCTTTTGCCAATCTTCACAAGGGTTAGTAGATCACAAAATAATCAACATTACTCCACTTTTCAATAATCATCACCAAGGCCTTTAATTGCACAACTTCCTTATCTCTCCTAAAACCACTTATACCATAAAATAAAATAAATCACAATATTGCATACCTTGTCACCTCATGAAAGAATTAATCCTCTTGAAAAAGAACAAGGCAAACTTCACTTTTGGAACCCCTTTGCAAAATCAGAAATATCTCTTTACACACACCTTATTTCTCCTTCTAAATAAGTTAGTCAAATAGCCCTCGAAATAAGCTTTCCGACGATATATAATATGCCCACTTTCCAAAATAAATTGAAACCTTTACATATATATATGCCAACCTCCATTAATTGCACATAGGTCGGCCCTCCATTAATTTAAACTTAAACTTTAAACTTTAATATCTTCATCACCGGAGGTCCTTTTTCGATGAAACAAAATTCCACCTTGGCTTTTAAGAAAAGCCCTTTCCACATAAGCCCACCATGGTTTTAAATAAAACCTTTTATTTTGCCTACCTTGGTTTTCATAAAAACCCTGTATATAGCCATGCTCTCCAAAATATCATAGATGATTATCTATGAAGTGCTTTTGCCACCAAAACTAAATCAATGATCCATGTGACATCAATGACAACATAAAATACCTCAAATTAACTCAAATTTCCAACAATCTCCCCCTTTGTCATTGATGGCAACACCTCTAATGCAAACACCACAATCACTGCAAAAACCATCTCTGAGAATCAAAGTTGCTCCCCCTGACTCAATACTCTCTATGGAGGCTGCTCCCCCTAACTCAATACTCTCTTTGGAGGCTGCTCCCCCTTACTCAAATCTCTCCCCCTTTGACATCAATGGCAAAAGGGACACCTATGGGGCTAAAATATATGACTCTTAAGCTTAGCCCCCTCACCACCTTCTCTCTTGAGGTGATTAATTTTGGGGTGGGAGTACCTTTACTCCCATATCACTTTGTTTCTTTCCTCTATCAACTTCCTTCCATGTTTTTTTGATATCCTTCTCTTGATGAATTACTTGATCTTCTTGTCTTAGAACCTTTTTGACCTTCTTGCCTTGAACCTATTTGGAATTGAGTCCTACACCATCTTGCAATATGCCCAAAGTTATTGCAATTAAAACACTTGATATTGTAGCCTTTGGTTGGTGCCCATGTCCTGAAATTATTCTTAAAATAATTTCCATATCCATTCCTTTCCTGAACCCTGTATTGTGAAGCTCTATTTTCATGACCATTATAACCATGACTTCTAAATTGTGTAGCTCTAAAACCAAAACCATGTTGCTCATTTCCTTTGCATTGAAAAGCTCTATGACCAATCCTATTGCATGAGAAGCAATGTCCCTGAAAACCATACCTTCTTCCCTTGAAGTTTCTTCTAGCAAAATCAAACTTCTTTGATCCATGGATCCTGCAATGTATAGCCCTGTGTCCAAATCCATTACAAGAAAAACAATATCCTTGAAAAGCCCTTTGTTCATGCCTTGGTTCCTCATACCTTTCTTGACCATTATCCTTATGATCATCTTCAACTTGTGCATTGCATTCTTGAACCTTCTTTGTAGCATCTAAAACCTCTTCCTTGCCTTTCTCTTCAAGAATTTCTTTTCCCTTTGAGCTTGATTCACCTATCTCAAAACAAGAACCAAACTGAATATTTGAAGCCATAGGAACTTTGGAACTTTCCTCACAAATCTTAGGTGCTTCCTTGCTTTCATCTTTTAGAACTTCCTTTCCTTTTGAGTGTCTTTTCTAAAAACCTTAAAATAAGTTTCCACTCCTTTTTGAATCTTTTCATCTAATGTATCATGTCTTGTCATTGTTACCCTTAGTTCTTCATTCATCCTCTCTTCTATCCTTTTTGCATTTTGAAGCTCTTCTCCGAGATTACTGATTGTTTGAAGTAGTTCTTCTCTGATTTTGACATCTGTTCGAATCTTGTTTTCAAGATTCCTGTATTCTTCTTTTAACCTTTTGATTTCTGATTTTTGTTTACTTGGCTCATCCTCTTCCTTTTCTATTACCAAAAATGAGACTTCTTTGTTTTCACTACTGCTGGAATTGTCACTAGAATTGTTGCTTTCTTTTTCAAATACACTTTCCTTGTTGTAATTGTTGTAGTATGTGCAATCATCATCTATATGCCCAAAATCTCCACATATGAAGCATTTTAGTATCCTTAGACCTTTCTTGTACCTATCTGCTTGCTCAATGGCTATGGCAAGCTCTTCATGTCTTTCTTCAATAGGCACATCCTCTTCTTTAACTTCAATAGTTTGGAGTGAATGTTCTTCTTCTACTTCTCTTATTCCATAGAAAAACCCTTCTTCATCTTCACTGTCACTAAGATCATTATAATCTTCTATAGCAAACAAACTCTCAAGATTTCTTTGACCATGCATGTTTCCTTGATGTGTCATCTCATCTTCACTATCATTGAAACCATTGCAATATCCTGATCTGTGATCTCTTTGACCACACACAAAACATTGTTCTCTTTCACCTTCTATTCCTAGGAATAAATGCTCTTCCTTTTCATCATCTGAATTGTCTCTATCACTATGATCTGAGCTATCACTTGCTTCTACAATGTAGTAAGATTTCTTTGCCTTACGAAAAAATTTCTTCTTCTCATACCTATTTTGCTTGAATCTGTCATCTTTGTCATGCTTATGCTTTCCATATTATTTTCTTCTGTGACCCTATTTTTCATCATCACTAATTTCTTCATGTGGACACTTGTATGCATAGTGACCAAGATCACCACACTTGTAGCACCTGACTTTCCTTATATCTCTGAAATTCCTTGAGTCCTTATTCCTTTTGATGAAGTTAGCTTCCTCATAATTTTCTAAAACTCTATCTATTTTTGAAACTTTCCCTTTCTCTTTTTCTGAAGCCTTGAATGCAATCTCTTTTATTGGAGCTTGATGCTTACTTACCCTCATCTCATAAGTTGTGAGAGTACCTTGCAATTCTTCCATTGTTAACTTGTTGATATCCATTGTTTCTTCTATTGTTGAAACCTTTGCATCATATTTCATGGGAAGTGATCTCAAAACCTTTTGAGTAACTTCTGATTCTTTCATCTCAAAACCTAGGCCTCTCATAGTGTTAGTAATCTCATCAACTCGAAGTAAGAACTTTGCAATATCTTCAGAATCTTCCATTTTCAATTCCTCAAATATTTTTCTATGAGTTTGTAGTTTTGCCAACTTTACCTTGGAATCTCCTTCATAAGTATTCCTCAACTTGGTCCACATCTCATTAGCTGAAGTACATACCATGACCTTTGCAAAATCTATCTCACGTAGCCCACTCAAAATACAATTCATTGCTCTTGCATTGATCTCAACCAATTTCCTAGTAGTCTTATCTTCCTCGGGATCACCTTCAACCTTATACTCTTTTTCAACCATCTGCCATACCTCATATCCTTGTGATATCAAGTAGTTCTTCATCCTCATGCTCTAGAAAGCATAATTGTTACCATCAAACAATGGAGCCTTATTTGTAGATAATCCTTTCTATGAAGCCATCTGTGTTCTTTATAGAATCTACCCTCAAGCTATTAGCCTTTCTGAAGGAACCCGCTATGATACCAATTGAAGAACACAAGCTTATACTCAGAGGGGGGTGAATAGTATAAGACCACTTTTTACTTTTTCTTCCAATTCAATATTATGTTGTGTAAAGATAGCAGTATCAATAGCAATAATCAAAGCAATGCATAAAAACCATACACAATAGAGACACCACAATTTACGTGGTTCACCCAATGTGGGCTACTCCACGGAGAAAATATTTTACTAAAACTTTCTCAATCAATCTCTTTGGGAATCACTCCCAATTACAATGTTTATGGATCTCTATCCAAAGGAGATGTTGATCCCCTAATATCAAGTTCGTGGATCTCTTCCACAGGAGAACTCTTTCCCCTTCTGCTCTGGCTATGTGATCTTCTAGAAGACTATGTCTCTCTGCTGCACTAACTGGTGGACCTCTCTCCACTTGAAGACTCCTCACTCAGATCTATCTTCAACTATGTTGGTTGTTGGATCTCTATCCACTGAGACTCTATCCTCTATACTCTATCACCTCCAAAGCTCTATCAATAGGCTCACTAAGAACCTGCTCAATAGGCTCACACAGAACCTGCACAATAGGCTCACATAACCTGCTTAACAAGCTCACATAGAACTTGTCAAATCTGCTCAACAAGCTCACCAAGAACTTACCCAATCTTCTCTAGCAAGCTCACCAAGAACTTGCCCAAATCTGCTCTAGCAAGCTCACCAAGAACTTGCCCAAATATGCTCTAGCAAGCTCACCAAGAACTTGCCCAAATATGCTCTAGCAAGCTCACCAAGAACTTGCCCAAATATTCTCTAAAAATATTTCCACAAATATCCACAAATTGTCCCAACACTGTCCTCAAATCTGTCCCAAAGGCCTTCTCAAAGGCTCAATCAATCATGCTCAAGTAGTACTCAAAATGAACTCAACAATGAATGGCAATCTCAACTCAAATTAACTTCATAGAAGCATAAAGAGAATTTTTAGAGACTCAATATGTTCTAATCTCACTCTCAACCCAAATCAATCTCAACTCAACTCAACTCAAATCAATCTCAACTCAACTCAAGTCAACTCATAGAAGCATAAAGAGAATTGTTAGAGACTCAATATGTTCTAATCTCAATCTCAACTCAACTCAACTCAAATCAATCTCAACTCAACTCAAGTCAATCTCATAGAAGCATAAAGAGAATTGTTAGAGACTCAATATGTTCTAATCTTACTCTCAACTCAAAATAGAATAATGGAATAGTTTGTTTCATAGGACTTGAACAATCACTTCACACATCACTTGACTAGGCTCAATCAACTCAACTCAACCAATCACCACAAGGGACAACTCTCTCTCACACAACCCTAGTCCAAGTATGTATCAACCAACTCAAATGTTTCCAACAATGCTCAACCACAAATCTCACATAACAATGATACTCATGTTCTTTTCTAACTCAAGTTCTTTCACAACCAATGGGCTTCAACAACTATGCTTATAAAACAAGGTTTAGACACAACTCTCAATTCGAAAAACCTTGAAGCATTCAACCAACCACTTTCGAAAAGGAAACCACAAACAATCCTTTTCCCTCCAATGATATTTCAGAAATCAACCACCATAAACAATCAATAGGAGAATGTGCCCATACCTTTTATGAAGATGAAAAAACCTCTTTGTAAATCTACCACAATCACAAAATTCTTTTGCCAATCTTCACAAGGGTTAGTAGATCACAAAATAATCAACATTACTCCACTTTTCAATAATCATCACCAAGGCCTTTAATTGCACAACTTCCTTATCTCTCCTAAAACCACTTGTACCATAAAATAAAATAAATCACAATATTGCATACCTTGTCACCTCATGAAAGAATTAATCCTCTTGAAAAAGAACAAGGCAAACTTCACTTTTGGAACCCCTTTGCAAAATCAGAAATATCTCTTTACACACACCTTATTTCTCCTTCTAAATAAGTTAGTCAAATAGCCCTCGAAATAAGCTTTTCGACGATATATAATATGCCCACTTTTCGAAATAAATTGAAACCTTTACATATATATATATATGGCCCTCCATTAATTTAAACTTAAACTTTAAACTTTAATATCTTCATCACCGGAGGTCCTTTTTCGATGAAACAAAATTCCACCTTGGCTTTTAAGAAAATCCCTTTCCACATAAGCCCACCATGGTTTTAAATAAAACCTTTTATTTTGCCTACCTTGGTTTTCATAAAAACCCTGTATATATCCATGCTCTCCAAAATATCATAGATGATTATCTATGAAGTGATTTTGCCACCAAAACCAAATGTGATCCATGTGACATCAATGATCCATGTGACATCAATGACAACATAAAATACCTCAAATTAACTCAAATTTCCAATAGAAAGAAAAAATATTAGTCAATATCTTGCCTTGTCTAATGGGTTGTAGGTGAATATATTCTATGCTTGAACCAATCAGCATAGAAGTCAATTTGAATTCAAACCACCTATATTGGCAATCTATGTTAGTGAAGGCTTGATTTTAGTAGGAAATATTTTTACATATGAGTTATAACCTCCTACAAAAGGATTCTGAGCATTCTAACTAGGTATTAAATGAAATTGAATTCCATTGTTAATATATATACTCAAAATCATTAGTTTGAGTAAGAAAATTCATGTAAATGGAATACATTGTCTTACACATCTAAACCTACTACCCACATATGTGGTCTTGCAATTCTAAACCTCCTACTCATTAAATAGAAGAGGCTCCAAGGCTCTAATATCACCCGCTCCCTATACAAACTTTGTTTCTATCAAAGTCCATATAACAATGACTAAATTGTCAATGGTGTTACCTACCGATTTCATTTCGATCGGGAAGTGGATTATGTATTCGAAATAAAGAGGTATCCTCCAATGATGTTGCTTTATTTCTCTTGTTTTACAATGCATCTAAGCATCTACACTTTTAGTTCTCCCATCCACAAGAGATTTCACCACCAAGGAATTTTCTTATTTCGTATGGTGCAAGTTGGACTCTCCATCATTTAGAATAATTGTAAATATTGATAATTTTCTCCTGGCCATGGTTCAATATTTGGGAACATCAAGAAAATATAATAAAATATCATGAATAAATATTGCATGACACATTAGCATTGAAAATAAAATGTATCATATGGAAAAGTTGTTAATTATAGAAAGGACGCAAGTTGTAACTTTCCCAATGATCTAAACATGCATAACCCATAATCGGTTCAATTTTTGAATGACCAGAGTTAATGTAATTTAGAACACAGTAGTGGCTAATATTTTCATATAATATTAAGTGGCCACCAACAATAAAATTGTGATATGGAAAGGAGTGACAACTTCTTTCTATATCTTCGAATTAATAGCACACTATGACTGTTAACAAATTAGAGCTCAAAGGAGAAGTAGAAGACCACGCGAATTCATACAAACCACTAACACCAAAATAGGCCATGAATGTCACCAATGAATGGGTATTTGTGATTCAAAGTGGAATCCAAAATACCAAGGCTCCATTGCATAAGAGATGCAATCATTTTTGCAAAGCTTCTATAAAGAAGTGACCTAATTAATAGAACTCCTATTAATGACTCATAGACCCTATTGCAAATGTACTAAGTTGTGATAGAATCTAGATATCTAGCAACCAAGAATAATTATAGTGGAAGCAATGAATTATTTTGATTATTGTGAGTTTCATAAGAGACAACTTTGTGAAACCTATGAATTTTCACGAATGAAAGCTAAGAGGACTTGCAAGAAAACTTATATCATTCACTCTCACTTTCAGCAACATACAACATAGGGACGACCACTGCAGAATCTATGAGGACTATCTTCATTAAATTCCAAATGTTTTCATCTACCCTACAACCTCAGTCTTCCAAATAAATATTTTTACAGCGCTTCGACAACTATTTTTCCAGTCTTTCTAAAATTTAAGGACAATTTTTTTCGAGGGGTGGCTTGTTAGGATCCTATATCCTAACCCAAATTATTTAATAATAATATTATATATTTCATATACTAAGGTTCTATAGTAAGTAATATAATAATTAATTATAAATTAATTATTATATTATAATATTAGGTTTTAGGCTTAGCATCATGTCCTTTCACTCACAACCCTAGAATAGGTATAAAGCATCATACAAATTTATCATTTGAAATCATCAAAGAATAATATAATATTTGGTTTATACCCATTGGAGGGACCCTCATACCAATGCAAAAGTGATTCATATCAACAATGATTCTATTTATTTTTATGTTATTTTATTTATTAATTATTTAAATCGTTGCTAGAACCTAAAGGAAATGCAATTCATAACATTGGCATTGATATGAGATTTGAATAAATACATTTCTAAGGTGGTTAATGAACCACCCAATTGGTTAATGAACTACCCAACTACTTAGAGAGTGCATAGCACTTATTTTATAATAATGTAATAAACTAGCATAATTGCTAACATCCCCCTTTATTACATTATTGGCAAATACAAAGAACATTGTGAAACAATTGTACTAAAGTTGCATATGATGCTTTGGAACTTCATATCAAATTAAATGACATCGAGTGTCGATGTGTTTGGTAAGCTCATGAAATACTGGATTCTTGACTAGATTCAAAACACCTTGATTGTCGCAAAACAAATGAAGTGGAAGATTCTTTGGAAGACCCATATTTGTAAGAATGCAACTTAACCACATTATCTCATAGACTACTCCACTTGTTGCATGATATTATACCTCTATAGAATATAAAGCAACCACCTGCTGCTTCTTACTGTGCCAAGAGATAGGTCCATATCCAAGATGGAAAATGTATCCAAAAGTCGACTTGCAATCATCAATGGATCCAGTATAGTCTGAGTCCGTGTATACCTGTAAGAAGAACTTTTCATCATTCTTGTACTCAAGGCCATAGTTTGTACTACCACAGACATAATGAAGAACTCTCTTTGTTGCTTTCCAATGACTCACCTTAGGTTCCTGCATGAACTATGAAATATAATCCATAGAAAAATTGAGATCTGGTTTGGTTTTTGTTAGATATATGAGACTCTCAATCATCTGGTGATAGAGAGTACCATATACCTATGGTGATTTATCATATCATGATAACTTAAGTCCTATCTCCATTGAAGTCGCTTTAGACTTGTAGTCAGTCATGCAATATTTTTTGACCAATGTCTTGGCATACTTCTTTTGTGTTACTTGGATATGATTCTTTTTCTGACTCACTTCCAAACCAAGACAATATTGAAGAAGTCCTAGATCTATCATTTCAAAATATTGTCTCAAATCAACTTTTACTACATCAATCATGTTCTATTAACTGCCTATTATGATCATAGCATCCACATATAGTACCAAAATCACTATGTCAGAACCATTGTTCTTGATATAGAGATTTGCATCTGAAGGACTTCTTTTGAATCCATGTTGTACAAGGTGACTGTCAATTTTGATGTACCAAGCTCATGGAGCTTTTTTGAGCCCATACAAGGATTTGATCAACTTGCAAACTTTTTGTTCTTGCCCTGCAATCACAAATCCTTTTGGTTGGGTCATGTACACTTCTTCTTATAGGTAACCATTCAAGAAAGCACTTTTTAAACCCATCTGATATAACTTCCACCCAAATTGAGTTGCCATGGCACAAATTACTCAAATGGTAGTCATTTTTTTAATAGAGGCAAAAGTCTCTTCATAATATATGCCTTATTTCTAAGCATAGCCCTTTGCAACAAGATGGGCCTTATGCTTATGAATAGTACCATTTGCCTTATACTTCACTTTGAACACCCATTTGCAACCAATGGACTTCTTTCCTAAAGGCAGATTAACTAGCTTCCATATATAATTTTTCATGAGATGTATGTTCTACATCCATAGTAGCCTTCCACTAGGGCTCAATAAGTGCATCTTGAATTGTTTTGGGTTCATTGACATCCAATGTTGATATATTATCCCATTAATCATCCATATATGTTTCTCTATATTCCTCTGCATCTACAGATAGTTCATCAAACTATTGGTAAAGCTCATCAACCTTTTAAGTTGATGCCTCTACTCTCATCTATTGAGTCATGCTATGAGTACAAGGTCGATCTAGAGTTAGATCTAGAAGTGAATTCAACTTTGAATCTCTTAATGTGCTAGTATACCATTTTGGAACCTTGTTCTTTGGGGGTGGAGTCTCTTTCTTAGGCTCCTCTTCCTCCAGGTATATAGTTGTAGATGAGTTATCTAATGTGAAAGATTCACAAATACCACGTCTCTACTCGTATGTGTTTTCTTGGTCATAGGATCTATCAACCAATATCCTTTGAATGCTCATCAAAATCAAGAAAAATACATTGTAAGGTTTTCTCATCTAACTTCCTCTTATTTTTTGGTATGTGCATGAATGCCTTACATCCAAAAACCCTTAGATGAGAAATGGAGGGTTTCCTACAACTCCATGCTTCTTTTGCAGTCTTTCCCTATAGATATTTCGTGGGAGCTCTATTCAGGATGTATGATGTTGTATTCACTGCTTATACCCAATACTATTGCTCAATATGTGCCTCCTTAAGCATACATCAAACCATTTCCATGATGGAACTATTCCTCCTTTCAGCAACTCCATTTTGCTATGGAGTATATGCTATTTTTAGCTATATCTTAATCCCATGTGCATTCAAAAATGATGAAAATTCCTTGGAGGTACATTCTCCCCTTGATCAAGGAAGAGGATTTTGAGGGAACATTTTTACTCCTTCTCAACAAGCTTCTTGAATTGTTGAAATTGCATAAATACCTCTGACTTCAATTGAAGAAATAAAACCCACATATTCTATGAGTAATCATCAACAAACAACTGAAAATACCTCTTTCCACCATAGTTTTTTGGAATATGACCGCACATATCAATGTGTACCAACTCCAAAGGTTTCTTAGCTCTTGAAGAGCTAACCTCAAATAGTACTCGATGTTGCTTCCCTGCTAATAAGTCCGATCATACTAGAAATGTGGATGAAAGGTTGGGAAGGCCTTTCTCCACATCAAATTTTCTCAACTTGAGTAAATATTCTGAACTCAAATGCTCATATCTCTTGTTCCAAATAGAAGTAGCCTCCTTTGTCGTCGCTGCCATGGAAACATGATGTTTGGATACGACATCTAATATGAACAAGCCATGCTTGTATGATCTTGTTGCTACATGCTTTCCTTTATTGGTGATGAAACATCTCTTTCTGCCCTCCTCAACATGAAAAACAATATTCATGTCTCTATCCAAGATCTGAGGGATGAACAATAAATTGTTGGTTAATCTAGGAACATAGAGTACCTTCTCAATCTGATATTTACCATCTGGAAGAGTGATGGAAACATCTCCTTCACCCTGGACTCGATAGGTTTGATTATCAAAAATTATCACTGGCTTGCCTTCCTTTTCCTCAAATATCTCAAACCACGATCTATCTCCAGTCATGTGTTTATTGGCATCGAAATCAATATACCACATTGCATATTTCTACTTAGAAGAAGTGTGATTTATGAGCATCTTGTGTGCTCACTCAGAATATGAGTTCGAGTCTGATTCGACATAAGCAACATTCTCCTTTGGTTGCTTATTCTTATTTTGTGGTTTGTATTTCCCTTTGCCCTTCTTCTTGTGATCTTGGTCATTTTTTTGTTTATTATTAAACCAACACCTGTTGGTGTCATGGTTATTCATATCACAAATTTTGTAATATTGTTTGTCTTTCTACTGATGTTGTTTCCTTTATATTTTGATGAAGATTATCCCTTATAAAAATTACCTTTTTTCTTACTCCCTTGTTTGGAGTAGAGGGCATTATCTGGAACTTCATATTTCTAAAATTGATTTGCCTCCTCAGTTTGAAGCAAATTCACCAATTCCACAAAGGTAACTTATATGTTAGACACATTGAGAGAGATAATCAACACCTTATAGGATTTTAGAAAATCTCTCAAGATGACTGAGGTCAAGAGAGTATCTACCATCATCTCTCCTATAACATTCAATTTGGATTTCAATTCCACTACTCTACATAGAAATAGGTCAACTGTCTCACCATATTTCATACTAAGTGTATGTAGTTGAGTCTGAATGTTTAGAATAGTGGATTGATTCTTCCCTTCATAAATGGTAATCAAAGTATCCCAAGCTTCCTTACCATATTTGGCATCATAGATATGAGGCTGGACCTCATCTGTAGTAGCAAGCAAAATAAACATGAGACATCTTCTATCCTTCTTATCAAAGGCCTCTTAATCTGCCCTTGTTGTTATAGGATGTTTTGTAGTGCCAATCACTATATTCTACAAATATTCAACCTGAAGGATAGCTCTCATATTTGTCTTCCATGGTACAAAGTTAGAACCTTTTAGCAACTGTAAATATGATAGATATTTGTGAACAGTGGCCATTATGAAGGTTCCTTATAACACCAAATGGTCCCCCTTTCTTTATACTTGCAAGAAGACATGAAAGGAAATTCAATCAAATTGATGGCACCTGCCTCAAAACCCTTCAGATAGAAGGATGATGAGTTGAATGAGTTTAAGCCAAACAATGAGAAAGAATTAGGGTATTAAATGGAATTAATATCAAAACTAGTTTGCCTTATTTCTCCCCAATATTTTATAGAGAACAATAGTTTATACATTGTTGTTGCAGCTATATTAGGCATTATATATAGTAGTCCAAGCATGATAGCATCACCTGTAAGTGTGGACTAGAGGTGTCGTATATACCGAACATTGTTGTGCAATAAATTGCACAAATAGGTGTAAAATTTGAGGTCTTTTCTTTGCTTTGTATATTTTACTTTATGATTTAAATGCAATAAAATAGGAAATTTAAATGTAAAAATAATCATAAGCGCCTACAAATTTAAACACTTTAGGTGTCGGTTTCCACTGAAAATTCACCTATGACAATGTCAGTTTTGTTACAATGATGATATTCAAAACCAAATGTCTTTTTCAAAACAAAAAATTTCTTCCCCCCTTTGTCTTAGAATTTTGCAAAAGAAAAATGCTTATGATCCCCCCTTTTTGTTGCAAAATAAATAAGGATGAAAAATTGTGCTATATACCCTTTCAAGTGCCAAAAAAAACACTTATCCCTCCAAAAATTCTTTGAAAGGAATAAACAAAGTATTTTAAAAAATACCTCTTAAAAAGTGCTTCTTGTTTTGTCTTTTAAGAAAATGGCGCATCACGGAACTCCCTCCTTTGTAATTGCAAAAAATTATCAAAAACAAATAATAATTTCTTGTTAGCAAAAATAAATTGCTATCAGCATGCAAAAAAAATGCTTAACATAATAATACCTCCAAAAATGTCTTAGCAAAATAATGTTGTCAAAGTCGATGGGGTTGGAACCCCCGACCTCGATCTCCCTAGCACCTATCACTGGCCTTCAGACCAACTTGGTTAGGCAGACCGATGAGATCACATAGGCACCATGTACCTTCTAAAGTCTTCGAGAAAAGCCAAAACACTAAAAAATATCTGCCTTCGTGGGATTTGACCACATAACCTACTAGTGACAACATCTTAGCATGACCAATCATGTCAGTTCGACTACTATAGTCAATGAGAGGTAAGTGAAGCAACTTCAATATATGGTGCTCGTTCGACAAGGAAAATAAAAAAAATTAAACTGCTTTATCCCACATGCAGTAGGAAGATGCACTGAGATAGTTTAAAAACAAATCGAAACACCTTATGTTTCAATTGCCTTCAGGTAATCAAGCTCATCCTTTTGCATCCCCTCTTAAACCAATCTATGACCACCACTTTATCAAATCAAAATCCTTTCACCCATGACAAGTGTTCATCTCTGCCATATCTAAAAGCCTCTCATTTGTGCCAAGTGTTTGCCTACCACATCAGCATAATGCCAACTCAGCAATCTTCTCAGGATCCATACCCATCTAGTTTGTAAGAGGTCTATATTTGTCTGGTGCATCAGAGGTTCTTGGTCTGTGTCAGTCAGGGTTTCATCCTATGTGCTATCTGTCGATCTGTGTTTGAGGTTTGTGTCAGTCAGTCTATATCGTGAGGTCAGTGTCAGGGTCTCAACCGCATCTATGTCATGCACTTCTCTATGCAGGGTCTTTTCCACAGTCAAGCTATGTCCATCGTTTGCCTCGAATACCCCATCTTATCTCCTCATGTTGGTGGTTTTTAATCCCCGCTATGCATTGGAGTGAGTTCTTGATGGAATAGTTAGAAAACTACCTTGCCCAACTGAATCACCTTGCCCAACCACTGCTCTGATACCATAAAGGAGATGCAATCCATAACATTGGCATTGATATGAGGTTTGAATAAATACATTTC
The DNA here is from genome assembly GCA_028583015.1 of Wollemia nobilis. Classification (NCBI taxonomy): domain Eukaryota; kingdom Viridiplantae; phylum Streptophyta; class Pinopsida; order Araucariales; family Araucariaceae; genus Wollemia; species Wollemia nobilis. Next base: position 2,248,440 of record JAQPPZ010006010.1, read on the forward strand.
TAAGGTGGTTAATGAACCACCCAATTGGTTAATGAACTACCCAACTACTTAGAGAGCGCATAGTGCTTATTTTATAATAATCCAATAAACTAACATAATTGCTAACAAAACCTTTAGGATTCTACCATAACACATGTAAGGGAATTCATAGTTTATTACACTACACAGAAAAAGGGTAATACATATTTAATAATTTACCAAAAGTAAAAATATTTCAGTTTATTTTAAAAATTATTATACTAAATTTACCACTATATATAAAAGAATAATATTTAATCTATCTTAAGGATGGTGAATAACTATACATTCTAAATTTGAACCTTAAGTTTTGTATACCAGATTATCGTGGTTGCACTACATCAGCTAGAGAGAGCACCTAATTTTTTACCACATATGAATTTACAACATTTTTAAAACAAACACTACCATAGTTATGCCTTTGGGATACATTGTCATCAGCAGAAATGGCATTCTCCCGAAGAGGGGATGAAACAGTTCAATATACTACATTAACTTATTGGTTTTAGTCCAGATTAATCGAAAGAGGTTATAATTTAATTAACCTATGAAGAGTTAAAAAGAACCAAATGACTTCAAAGGAACATAATTTAGCCTTTCAGCTATGATAGTCTTAATACCGCCATATTTAATGGAGTCTCAACATTGATTGACAATAAAATATTACACAGTGCAGTAAAAAGGATGATCTAAAGAAAAGCAAAGATATTATCTATACTCGTTCTCAACATGACAAAAATAGAGAAGCTCCAAAACAACATTACAAATTCAAAGTCTTTAATGAAAATTATAGTAATCATTTGGTACACCATAATTTCAAAGTTTGTACTAGATATTGCTCAACATATTTTTGGAAAACTATAACGATTTCATTCTTATTCCACTCTATGAAATTGAAATAGCTTAAATTTTCTACTCATCACTTCTATATCCGCTAATCCAGAAACAAATTATTTTTAAGAAAACTATGTTCTCAACTGTTAATAATGTCCATATTTGTTTTGCTACAAAGTTTAACTTTTATAAAGTTTACAATCCAGTTGAATCCCTCCACATTTTGCTATAGCTCCACATAACTTGATAAACAATAAAATAAATATTTAATTTATATTACAATGTTCTCCTCCTACAACATGAAGAAAAATTCTAAATAAAATCAAATCTCTTTTGGGTTCACAATTTGAGCTTTAACACTTTTCTCGCTAACTAACAATTTGAAGATAAAAATAGTGGGATCGTTGTCCCTAGTTAGGCTAAACAAAATACAATAATTAGAACTCCAATATCTTCATTGGTCAGAAGGAACTGTCTTTCCAACAGGTTGCTCCTCCATAAAATCTTTAATGGCGAGAGATAGAGGTGTAATGGCTGGATTGGATCAGCATGGCCTAAATGAAAATGCAAAATTTAAAAATACAATGCATTCATATAGCAGTTTTGCATTTCGATTTGCAAATGTTTAGCTTAAGATAAATATTTATATTTTATCTTAGATGCAAATATTAGTATTGATTTTATTAAACAAAATAATTGAGTGTATGGAAATTTTCTTCAGAAAAAAGATATTTGTATATATATATTTTTTAAATGAAGTTTTCATTAATAAGAATGTAAAATAAAATTTTGTATGGCTCGAGTATCTCAGGGTTCTATTTTTTAATCATAATAATAATATGCAAGCTAGACCAAGCTTTATATATATATATATATCTTAATAAACAAACACCACATTTATCTTTGTAAGTCATTCAAGGAAATTACATGAATTCTAACCTGGGAAATGCTCACACGGAGGTTATAAACCAGGCAGAATACTCTTCTCTACTACTCCACGTCCAATGGAGACAATCCTTTCTGAATTCGCTTACACAGAGAATATAAACCAATCACACGTTCTACTATGGCACAAAAGAGGATACCTCGACTATAATAATCTAAAACCGAATGAAAATCAAGCAAACACACACGTAGAGCAAACTCTTGTCCTCTGAATGAAAAGAAAAGAAATTTTAGTTTTCCTTTTAAAGAATTTGCATAAAATTTCCTATTGACACCTAGGTTAAGGTCATGCAAGGTTCGCTTCACTCCTTTTACCAGGTGGTAATGGATTTGGTAATCCGATGTAATCATAAAATTATATTTTAAATATTTTGTAAACAAAACTCATATTATTCTTAATTATTTTATTTTTATTTATAATTTTATTTATTTATTTATTTATTATTATTGTTATTATATATAAATATATTTTAATATATAAGTATATTTGTATATGTACATATATATATATATTATTATTATAATTTTTTTAAGATATTTATATTAAAAAACAATTAAATTTCCTCAATTTGCATGATGCACTTTATTAAACACATGCATAATTTCAACTTAATGCATTAGCAGGCAGCATGACATATATGATATATTCTACAGTGGTCTTCTATGTAACCACAAGCCATGATGCATATAGCACGACATCATATCCCACCTTACCTGACACCTACAACCACTGTCTCCGCCAGGGGTGGGTGTTTTTCTCTTTCGGATTGTTTGGAAACCTGCACCTGCAATTACAGATATCTACAACAACATCACATTCTTCAAAATAAGTAATCAAATAGTGGGGATGTTACATTCTCCCCCACTATAATTTAACACGGTCCCTATGTTAGTCAAAATAGTTTTACATATTTCAAAAATAATTGATCATACATATATAAACAACCAACCATATATTATGCAATGTATCAGTAAAAATGCATGCATTACATCATTAATATATCATGTATCATATAAACAAAATATAAAAATATTAGCAATTATCCAAATGTTCATGTAAATGTCAGTTTTCAAACAAGAATAGAAATTGGTTTTTCATTGTTATCACATTTTCCCATGTGGCGTTTCTTTCTATGTAGAGATCTTACTAGACTCTACATTGGTCAATAGTTCTTTTTCTTAACTGTTTGGTTCTATATCTCAGAATCCTGACTAGTTGAACCTTAATGAGTTGCGGATTCAATGTTTGAAAATGAGAAACATCTAGAATGTGTGATGGATTAGTTACATATTTACGAAGGAAGGGCACATAAAATACTGAGGATTGTGGAAAATTAGGTGGCAAGACCAATTTTGTAAGTTAGAGGACTGATTTTGATAGTAGTTCTAAATGATATTACAAATCTGTGCTAAGTTTAGTAGTCTTTGTGGAACCCTCAAAAGACTTTATAACCATAACAAATTATGATCATTCAAGATCAGCATAGCTCTTCTTATCTGTCTGTGGATTCTTTAAACCACTGGTGGATTTCGTTTAGATGGACCTTCATTTCTCAGTATATGTTTTGATCATACTCGATCATCCAGATCATATCAAATCATAAAGTGTTCATACTTATGTCCAAATAGGCTTTTAAATAGAGTTATGACCAACCTAACATGAGTTCACAATATATCAGTTTTTATCTGATTGACCCTCTCGGTATGTTCTATCAACAATCATTAGTTAAATGAATAGGTTGGACCAGATCCATACTCGGTCTACCACCTATTTAACATAATCTTAGGATTTTCCAATAAGTCCCTCAAATAAACAAAGTTATTACTAGTTATTTTATCACCAAAATTCAAATTATTATATTATTTTCCTATAAAAGAATGTGGTTACCTACAGCTACTTAAATATTAAGAGGGTCATTTTTCTGTTGATTCCCTTTTGTCTGCTCTTTTTGGGCATTGACTTGCATAATTTTCTTTTGCTCTATAGACATAACACACATTTGGACCTCTGTTCTTTCCTCTTTCCCCATCCTTGTTTTGGTTAGCACCATTCTTTTCTATTTTTGGAGTCACAGCTCTCTGTGCAGTTTTCTCTAGAAAATTTCTCCTATCTTGTTGTCCTTTACTACCTTGATACTTTTTTTTGTTCTTGTTGTCCCCTATGAATCGATCACCATCCTTGTATCTCTTATATTGATCCTTTCCTTTAGCGGATTTTGAGTATCCTATTTTCTTAGTTTCATCCTTTTCATATTTTTGGAAATAAGCCTTTGTATTTTTTTGGCTTATTTCTTCATAACGTGCAACATCAAAAGCTTATATTAAATTTTTAGTTTTATCTTGTCCAACAGGGGTTCTAATTCTATGATGTAATCCCATTATAAATTTGTGAGCTTTAAATTCTTCTCATTTATCATATTTTGGTGCATATTTCAATAGTTGGATAAATATTTGATAATATTCTATCACTGACATATTCTCCTAATGTAAGTTGGTGAATTCAGTGTATTTTTCAATATAGAATTGTGGTGTAAGGAATCGATCCTTAAATTCTCTCTCAAATACATCCTAAGGGATGTCAATAGCCTCCTTCTAACTGGTTTTCTTGTAGGTGGTCCACCAATCTCTGGTCGGACCTATTAAATGTGTCACTGCCCATGTAGTTTTGGATTCTATGCATAGGGGTTGAATAGAGAAGTACCCTTCAACTTCACTCAACCAATTAACAACTGCTTCACCATCACCCTTTCCATCAAACTTGGAAATATCTAGCTTCTTAATTTCTTTCTGTAATTCTACACCAACCTTCCTCCTCGAAGATCCTTCAAGAAATTCACTTATCCTCTAACTCCTTACTTTTAGTTAGATTCTCAATTACCTTCTATTATTGTGTGATAATTTTTTGTTTTTGGGACATCTGAGCTCTTTTTTGTTGCATATGCTCTCTCATTTGAGTCATTTGCATTTCCATTTATTTCCTCTATTGATTTAGCTTTTATTGTATTAGCTGAATCATCCTTATTATGTTCTCATCATTATGTGTAGCTCTTGCTACTACTGGCTCTTTATATTTTCTTATCACACACCGAGGCACTTTGGTAGTTTGTACTAGATCTAACTCTCTCACAAGTTGTCTTAGTCCCTTCTTCAAGACTTCTGCAATTGAAGAACACAAGCTTATACGGAGAGGGGGGTGAACAGTATAAGACCTCTTTTTACTTTTTCCTTTATATTACAAAATAGTAAAGCAATATACCCACAGAAATATCAAAGCAATGCATGAAAAACATCCACAAAGCGACAACAATTTTAACGTGGTTCACCCAGAATGGTTGGGCTACATCCACGGATAAAATCTTCCACTAAATTTTATCAATCAAAAATTTTGGGAATACCTTTCCCGATTACAATTTTTATGGGCACCAACCCAAAGGAGACACCAATCCCCTAATCTCAAGTTCGTGGGCACCAACCCATAGGAGACACCAATCCCCTAGCTCTGCTCTGGTTGGTGATCCTCTAGAAGACCTTTGCCTCCGTTGCCCTTAGCAAATGGAACTCTATCCATAGAAGACACCTATCCTCCCTACTCTGGCTAGAGACCTCTGTCCTCAACTCTATCACCTCCAAAGCTGGTCCTCAAATTTGCACTAAACACAGTCCTTCGATTTAGCACAAATGTCCTCGTTCTCTTTCTCTGATCTGGACCAAACACAGTCCTTCGATCTAGCACAAATGTCCTCGAAACTGCACCAATCTCTGTCCTCAACTGGTACTCAAATCTAGTTCACATAATTTGTTCACAAGCTTCCATTAAAGCTTGCTTGATCTTCACCCAAGTCTTCACCAAGACTTGTCTCAGATCTGCTTTGCAAGTTCTCACTAGAACCTACCCAAACTGCTCCACAAGCTCAAAAAAATCTTGCTCAAATCTGTCCAACAATCCCTCTCAATGATTTGTCCAAAACCATCAAGGCCTGCACACTATCTCCGAACGTCACAGAAACAATGCACCCAATAACTTTGCGCTTTTCTGCTCCCTGTGTGTTCTTGCTTCGCACTTAGCTCGATTATGTATGACTTGCTCTTTGCACACCATAGACTTAACTTGTGCACTTCCACAACGCATTCAAACACCTCACAACTCTCCAAACAACCCTCCTTTTATACTAACACTTTCAAGATCAAAATCTTGATCTTAGTCGGCTACACAACCCTAAACTACATCGGCTGCAAACCCTAAACTGCATCGGCTACAAACCCTAATCTTTGTCGGCCCAAATTTAACTTTGTTGGCTTCACTACCTCTGCAACTCTTTTTGTAGCTTCTGTCGCGAAACTACAACATGTCGCGATATCGCGACACCTTTGCAACCATACACTTTATTTTGGCTTTTGTCACGATATCGTGACATTTTAGCCTTTGACAACTTCATCTAAGCTCTTGTCGCAATATTGCGACACTTTTGTCTTTGTCGTCCTCCTTTCTGCTTTTTTCGTGAAATCACGACACTTCTGTCTTCATAGCCTTCCTCTCTGCTTTTGTCATGAAATCGTGACACTTCTGTCTTCATAGCCTTCCTCTCTACTTTTATCGTGAAAATACGACACTTCTCCTGTAGAAGGCCTGCACTCTGTTTCTATCGTGAAATCATGACACTTTCTCCAATCGTACGCTGCCATCTCAATCTGTCGTGAAATCGTGACACTTTCTCTTCCTTGCACTCTTGTCTGCTTGCACTAGCAAAAACGGAACATGTCATGAAATCGTGACACTTTCGTTGCCTTGTGTTTTTCTCTGCCTTACACCCGTGAAAATGAAACATGTGAAATCGTAACGCTTTTGCCTTTGAGCTCTTCCTCCTTGAATTTGTCGTGAAATCATGACACTTCTAGCTTTCGTACATTTTCTTTGCAGCCTGTCATGAAATCGCGACGCTTCTCATTTCAGACTCTTCCCTTCGCTGCATGTCGCGAAATCGTGACAATTTATCTTGCTTCCACTTTGTCTTTTGACTTGTCGCGAAATCGCGACACTTTTTCTCCTTAGCGTTTTTATTTTCTTTGGGTCACAAAAACCCGACATGTCGTGATATCGCGACACTTTTTTCTCCTGGACTCTCTCTCCTGCATTATGTCGTGAAATCATGACATTTTTTCTTTCGGACTCTCTCTCCTACAACATGTCACGAAATCACGACACTTTTTCATCCGTTCAACCTTCCTTGCAATATGTCGCGAAATCGTGACATTTCTGACTCCGAACATTCTCTCTCCTCTTTGAGTCACGAAACTACGACATGTCGCGATATCGCGACACTTTTCTAAAGAACTTTCCCTCGCCTGCTTAAGTCGCGAAAATGCGACATGTCGCAATATCGCGACACTTTTCTAAAAAGCTTTCTCTCCTACTCAAGTCGCGAAAATGCAACATGTCACGATATCACAACATTTTTCCAACTTACTTTCTTTCAAACCTGTCATGTCGAATCTTCATCAAAACAAATTCCTTCAATAGCTTCTTGACATCAATGACAACTTATACACTTGAGCAAAGGCAATATACCCAAGGTACCCAAAATTGCCAACAATCTCCCCCTTTGTCATTGATGGCAAACCTTTACTGAAAACACGTCTAAAGAGCCAAAACTAAAACCAACTGTGCTAACAACTGAGAAACTTCCTTTGAAGTTTTTCTCCCCCTGACTTGAAGCTTTCCTCTTCACTTGAAGCTCTCCCCCTTACTCATATCTCTCCTCCTTTGTCATCAATGGCAAAGGGTCACCTTTGGGGCTCGGGACTAAGAATGAGCCTCTTAGCTTAGTCCCTCCCCCATATCTTGATGAGGTGATTAATTCTAGGGTGGGAGTAAAACTCCCATTAGGAACTGATCATCATCAACGTCTATAATTTCCTTGTCGGGCCTTCTCTTGAACTCTTTGCCCATATTCCTATTCCTGTTCTCATTCCTGTTCTTGTCACTGTTCTTGTTCTTGTTCTCATCCCTGTTCATGCCTTGATCCTTGGACCTGTTTATACCATTGTTCCTATTCCTGTACCTTGGAAGTTCAGCTCTACACTGTCTAGCTGTGTGACCTTCATTGTTACACTTATAACAAGTAACAATGTTATTTCTTTTAGGCATACCTGTTCTTTGAATCCGCTTGTTTTTCCTAAACCTGTTCTGATCAAACCTGTTCTTGTTATTTACCTTGCAATAGACTGCCTTGTGCCCAAAATGTTGACAAGAGTAGCAATACCCTCAAAAGAAACTAGCGCTTCTAAAATTGTCATTCACCTTCTTCACTTGAGCCATGCAATGTGCAGCCATGTGACCAAACCTGTAACATGCAAAACATCTGCCGTGAAATTTTCCTTTATTCGACCTCTTGGGTCCTGAAAACTTCTTCTCATTCTGAATTTTGTTTTCTATTTTTGCGCATCTATCATCCAAGGACTCATAATCTGAAATACTTTCCTCATCAGAACTCTCTTCCTTTTGGAGTCTCTTACTAGACTCTCCAGCTTGTTCCTTGATAAAACCAAGGCCTGTTTTATCCGTTGTCTTTCTTTGACCTTTGATGAGTGACTTAAACTTTTTGGAGCTATCTTGAAACCTGTAAATCTTATCCTTGTACTCTTTAGTTTCCTCTTTCAAAGAAGCCATTTTTTGTTCTAACTCACTATACTCAAGAACCTTAGACTCTAACTCATCCTTGAGTTCTTGTATCTTAGCCATAGAGAAGTCAAGACTTTCTATAAGATCATCTCTCTCCATACAAAATTCATCTAACTTATCCTTGAGTCTAGCATTCTTCTTTCTTTCCTTTTTCAAAACACTAAGAGCATTAGTAAGTTCACTTTCAAGATCCTTTATTTGTTTGTTTTTAGAATCATCAAAGCCTTTTTCAGATTTCTTATCACTAGAGGTGCTACCTTTTTCAAAAACCATACATGCATCTTCCTTATAGTTTTCTGAAGCATCCTCATACATACTAGAAACCAAATCATTATTTGTGCAATCATCCTCAAGGTGACCAAAATTTCCACATCTAAGACATTTCATGCTAATGAATCTATGTTTCGGTTCTTCCTCTTTTTCTGATATGAACAACATCTCATTTTCATTATCACTTGAAGAACTTTCCCTATCACTAGTAGAACACTTACTTGCTTTGTCTAGGTAGAAACTCTTCTTGTGCTTGTGAGAATACCTTTTTCCTTGATTACTGTGCTCATCTCTGTTTTTCCTGTGATGCTTGTGCTTTTCAGAATCCTTGCTCTTAGAATCCTGTTTATCTTCATCACTTTAATCCTTGGGAACAGTACAGTCTGTCGCATAATGACCAAACTTTCCACAATTGAAACATCTTATATTTTTCACACTTTTGTGCTTTCTAGAGAACTTGTCTTTCTTGTTGTAATACGCCTCTTCATCACTAGAAGACTCATCACTCTTTTGAAGTTGTTTACCCTTGGATTTCTTGGTAGCCTTGAAAGCTGCCTCTTTCTTGACATCAACCTTCACTTGAGTTCTCAACTCAAATGCTTGCAAGTATACTATGGAGCTCATCCTTTTTCAACTTATCCAAATCTTTAGCTTTCTCAATAGTAGAAATATTTTCACTAAATCTATTAGGAAGAGATCTTAAAATCTTATCACAAACATCATTTTCAGCAAGCTCAAGACCTAAGTCTTTCATGGAGTTAACAACCTCATCCATACGAAGCATGTAGTCACTAATCTTTTCATCATCATTCATCTTGAGTTGTTAAAACATACCTTTGAAGTGTCTCAACTTGGCCTTTCTGACATTTGAATCATCGGTATGAACCACCTGTAGCTGTTTCCACATTTCACTAGTTGTTTTACAGTGAATCACTTTGGTGAGATCTGCTTTCTGTAACCCTTTCAAAATTGCATTCATTGCTTTTGAATTGCCATGATGTAGGATTCTTTCTTCTTTAGTATTTGGACCATGTACAGGAATAGTGTACTCATCTTCAATTACTTCCCATACCTCATTACCAAGTGCCATTAGATGAACCTTCATCCTTGCACTCCAAAGACCAAAATCTAATCCATCAAGAATAGGTGCTACATTGCCACTTGAATAATCCATTGTGTTCTTTACTGGATTTTCCTTCAAGCTGTTAAACTTTCTGAAGGCACCCGCTCTGATACCAATTGAAGAACACAAGCTTATACTGAGAGGGGGGGTGAACAGTATAAGACCTATTTTTACTTTTTCCTTTATATTACAAAATAGTAAAGCAATATACCCACAAAAATATCAAAGCAATGCATGAAAAACATCCACAAAGTGACAACAATTTTAACGTGGTTCACCCAGAATGGCTAGTTTACGTCCATGGATAAAATCTTCCACTAAATTTTATCAATCAAAAATTTTGGGAATACCTTTCCTGATTACAATGTTTATGGGCACCAACCCAAAGGAGACACCAATCCCCTAATCTCGATTTCATGGGCACCAACCCATAGGAGACACCAATCCCCTAGCTCTGCTCTGGCTGGTGATCCTCTAGAAGACCTCTGCCTCCACTGCCCTTAGCAAATGGAACTTTATCCATAGAAGACACTGTCCTCCCTGCTCTGGTTGGAGACCTCTGTCCTCAACTCTATCACCTCCAAAATTGGTCCTCAAATTTGCACTAAACACAGTCCTTCGGTTTAGCATAAATATCCTCGTTCTCTTTCTCTGATCTGCACCAAACACAGTCCTTCGATCTGGCATAAATGTCCTCAAAACTGCACCAATCTCTATCCTCAACTGGTCCTCAAATCTGGTTCACAGAAGTTGTTCACAAGCTTCCATTAAAGCTTGCTTGATCTTCACCCAAGTCTTCACCAAGACTTGTCTCAGATCTGTTTTGCAAGTTCTCACTAGAACTTGCCCAAACTGCTCCACAAGCTCAATAAAAGCTTGCTCAAATCTGTCGAACAATCCCTCTCAATGATTTGTCCAAAACCATCAAGGCCTACGCACTATCTCCGAATGTCGCAGAAACGATGCACCCAACAGCTTTGTGCTTTTTTGCTACCTATGCGTTCTTGCTTCGCACTTAGCTCGATTCTACATGACTTGCTCTTTGCACACTGTAGACTTAACTTGCGCACTTCCATAACGCATTCGAACACCTCACAACTCTCCAAATAGCCCTCCTTTTCTACTAACACTTTCAAGATCAAAATCTTGATCTTAGTCGACTGCACAACCCTAAACTACGTCGATTGCAAACCCTAAACTATGTCAACTGCAAACCCTAATCTTTGTCGAACCAAATTTAACTTTGTCGGCTTCACTACCTTTGCAACTCTTTTTGTAGCTTCTACCACAAAACTACATGTCGCGATATCGTGACACCTTTGCAACCGGACACTTTCTTTTGGATTTTGTCACGATATCGTGACACTTTAGCCTTTGACAACTTCATCTAAGCTCTTGTCGTGATATCACGACACTTTTGTCTTTGTCGTCCTCCTTTCTGCTTTTGTCGTGAAATTGCGACACTTCTGTCTTCATAGCATTCCTCTCTACTTTTGTCATGAAATTGCGACACTTCTATCTTCATAGCCTTCCTCTCTGCTTTTATCGTGAAAATGCAACACTTCTCCTGTAGAAGGCCTACACTTTGTTTCTATCGTGAAATCATGACACTTTCTCCAATCGTACGCTGCCATCTCAATTTGTCATGAAATCGTGACACTTTCTCTTCCTTTCACTCTTGTCTGCTTACACTAGCGAAAACGGAACATGTCGCAAAATCGTGACACTTTTTTTGCCTTGTATTTTTCTCTGCCTTACACCCACAAAAATGAAACATGTCACAAAATCATGATGCTTTCGCCTTTGAGCTCTTCCTCCTTGAATTTGTCATGAAATCACGACACTTCTAGCTTCCGTACGTTTTCTTTGTAGCCTGTCGTGAAATCGTGACGCTTCTCATTTCAGACTCTTCCCTTCATTGCATGTCGCAAAATCACGACAGTTTATCTTGCTTCCACTTTGTCTTCTGACTTGTCGCAAAATCGTGACACTTTTTCTCCTTAGCGTTTTTCTTTTCTTTAGGTCGCGAAAACCTGACATGTCGCAATATCACGACACTTTTTTCTCCTGGACTCTCTCTCCTGCATTATGTCGTGAAATCGTGACATTTTTTCTTTCGGACTCTCTCTCTTGCAACATGTCGTGAAATCATGACACTTTTTCGTCCGTTCAACCTTCCTTGCAATATGTCACGAAATCGCGACATTTTTGACTCCGAACATTCTCTCTCCTCTTTGAGTCGCGAAACTGCGACATGTCGCGATATCGTGACACTTTTCTAAAAAACTTTCTCTCACCTGCTTAAGTCGCAAAAATGCGACATGTCGCGATATCGCGACACTTTTCTAAAAATGTTTCTCTCTTCTGCTCAAATCGTAAAAATGTGACATGTCACGATATCGAGACATTTTTCCAACTTACTTTCTTTCGAACCTGTCATGCCGAATCTTCATCAAAACAAATTCCTTCAATAGCTTCTTGACATCAATGACAACTTATACACTTGAGCAAAGGCAATATACCCAAGGTACCCAAAATTGCCAACAGCAATCCCCTCTTGCATATTAGCACTTGTTATTTTTGAGGTCCTCGCCATACCTAGTGATAAAAGAGCTATGTCAACAAATCATATTTACAACCTATGGTTTTCACAACCTAGGCTCTGATACCAACTGTAACAACCCATATCTACTCACCTGGTTGTTAAAAACACAAATTCAAAATTTTGATTCAAATTTTAACAATTGTCATAAATTAACGAATGTACACCTCACTTTGTATTAATACTTAGGCTTAAATGTTCACACTCTGGGATATTATACCACTACTGACGAAATTGTGAGTGCTCATGATTGGCCAAATTCCTACAAAATATTATTATTTATGAGACCCACCTTCTCCTAACTCGAGTTCTAGGTTCTCTACAAGCAGTTTTTCTTTTAGGGCCTATAATACTAGTAAGGATGGATGCATATTCTCCTCATCTCGTAACATTGAAGACTTTGGTCTATGACCCTATTTTGTCATAATGGTCCACTGACCTTATATTCACTTGTACTAGGTTTTAGCCCATGCTAGGCTTAGCGTATTATGTATGTGTCTTTTAGCTATTCATCTTTCTATGAATGCTAACAGGGTCCTGCCAACACCTTGGCTATTAGGACCAGATATCTTAGACCAAGTCTCGATTGACGATAATGTTGCTCATACCATCTATCACTAGACCTTCCAACCTCTAATACCAGCTCCCTAGTCTTGAGTTGTTGGCTATTCCGCAATCGAGTTATGGATTGTGAGAATCCTCACGTACAACCTCATACAATAACCTAGAACAACATCCCATACCATTGTTTGTTACTCTCCATGGCAATAGGTCCACTGACTCATTCATCTTTTGCTATAGAATGGTTATTCCTGAATCTCAACAACCGCCACTATGATTTTTGGAGTTGGGTGGGTGTCATCCTTCTCGATGGCAACAGATCCATAATATTTTGTACACCATCCTTCTCGATGGTTTCTATTCTCCTCAATTGTAGAGTTAAGTTGAGATCAAAATATAAGTATTTCTTTAGTTTAATTGGAACACATAAATATCTCATACCCCAAAGTCTAGAGTAGCTATGCCATCCTTTTCGATGGTCTAACTTACTTTCCAAGTGTTAAGGTAAAGTTGATGAAAATTTAACAAAATTTAAATATAGAGGATGGGTTTAATCTAAAGTCTTTTGTTTTTCTCCTAGTTTTACTATCCTTGTTGGAACTAGTTGAAGTCTTGGATTAAAATTATTATTTTAAGATTTCCATTATATTTTAACTTTTAGAACTTTATTATACTTATTATTTTTGGAAGAACATTTAAAATTCTATATGACTTAGATTAAGCTCCACTAAATTGATTGCTTTCAACTCATTATCATGAGTTTTTAAAATAATGTATTAGGCTATATAAAAACCTTAAAGGTTCTTGGTAATCACCGACCAAATAGTATGATGCCACTTTACACCACTATATCTCATTATCTAACAACGATATGGAAGAATCCTATATTGACAGTATCTTAATATTTAATAAATAAAAATGCTAATAATAAGACAAATATAATTTCTAATGTTTAATATTTTTATAGGGCAAGCTAATAAGTTTACAATTTGCTCAATTATAAGTAGACTTGAGGAAATAATGTTTTCCCTATCCTTCCATTGGATATATTTTTCTAAACCAACGTGAAAATAATATGCTAATGTTTCTTTAAATATCAATGTCATTTTGTTTCATTTAAATCCGCTCATGTAGAGGAGTTGGAGAGCAATTGGTAGTTAAAACTCTCTAGTTATGAAGATGCCCAGGTTCAAATCTCTCCCCTCACATGTTGCGGATATATTGTATATAAAAGGTTCCTCATAAAAAAAAAAAAAAACTTTATAAATAAATAAAAATTAACTTAAAAATTTAATTCCTAAAAATAATAATTTTAAAACATTTATAAAGAAAAAGGTCAATTCTACCCATAAACACTTGGCACAACATCCTAGTTTTTTAAGATTTCCTTTTATCATATTAATCTTGGAGTTAAAGTACGGAATAAATATGTTGTTTAACCAAAAACCTATCTCAGTAAATTATTGTCCATACCATAACACATGCATGTAAGGAAATTAATAGTTTATTAAACTACACAGAACAAGAGTAATACATATTTAATAATTTACCAAAAGTAAAAAGATTTCAGTTTATTCTAAAAATTATTATACTAACTTTACCACTATATATAAAATAATAATATTTAATCCATCTTAAAGATGGTGAATAACTATACATTCTAAAGTTGGACCTTAAGTTTCGTATAACATATTATCTGGCTGCACTACACCAGCTAGAAAGAGCACCTAATTTTCTACCACATATGAATTTACGAAAGTTTTAAAACAAACACTACCATAGTTATACCTTTGGGATACACCGTCGTCAACAGAAATGGAATTCTCCCGAAGAGGGGGCGCCATAGTTCAATATACTACATTAACTTATCGGTTTTAATCCAGATTAACCGGAAGAGGTTATAATTTAATTAACCTATGAAGAGTTATAAAGAACATACTGACTTCAAAGGTTATAATTTAATTAACCTATGAAGAGTTATAAAGAACATAATGACTTCAAAGGAACATAATTTAACCTTTCGGCTATGCTAGTCTTAATACCACCTTATTTAATGGAGTCTCAACACTGACAGACAATAAAATATTACACAACGTATTAAAAAGGGTGATATAAAGAAAAGCAAAGACATTATATGTACTTGTTCTCAACATGATGAAAATAGAGAAGCTTCAAAACAACATTACGAATTCAAAGTCTTTAATGAAATTTATAGTAATCATTTGGTACACCACAATTCCAAAGTTTGTACTGGATATTGCTCAACACGTTTCTAGACAACTATAATAGTTTCATTCTCATTCCACTCTATGAAGTTAAAATAGCTTAAATTCTCTACTCATCACGTCTATATCCGCCAATCCAGAAACAAATTATCTTTAAGAAAACTATGTTCTCAATTGTTAATAATGCCCGTCTCCATTTTGCTACAAAGTTTAACTTTTCTAAAGTTTACAATCCAGTTGAATCCCTCCACATTTTGCTATAGCTCCACAAAACTTGATCAACAATAAAATAAATATTTCGTTTATGTTACAATTTCTCCTCCTACAACATGAAGAAAATTTCTAAATAAAATCAAATCTCTTTTGGGTTCACAATTTGAGCTTTAATACTTTTATCGCTAACTAACAATTTGAAGATAAAAATAGTGGAGTCGCTGTCCTTGGTTAGGCTAAACAGAATACAATAATTGGAACTCCAATAGCTTCATTATGTGGAGGCAGAACGAACTGTCTTTCCAACAAGTTGCTCCTCCATAAAATATTTAATGGCAGGAGACAAAGGTGTAATGGCTGGATTGGATCAGCATGGCCTAAATGAAAGATGTAAAATTTGAAAACACAATGTATTCATACAATAGTTTTGCATGTCGATTTGTAGATGTCTAGCTTAACATAAATATTTATCTTTTATCTTAGATGCAAATATTAATATTGATTTTATTAAACAAAATAATTGAGTGTTTGGAAATTTTCTTCAGAAAAAAT
The DNA here is from genome assembly GCA_028583015.1 of Wollemia nobilis. Lineage (NCBI taxonomy): Eukaryota > Viridiplantae > Streptophyta > Pinopsida > Araucariales > Araucariaceae > Wollemia > Wollemia nobilis. The sequence continues at coordinate 2,264,462 of JAQPPZ010006010.1, forward strand.
ATATTTGTATATATTTTTTTTAGAAATGAAGTTTTCATTAATAAGCATGTAAAACAAATATTTTTATGGCTCGAGTATTTCAGGGTTCTATTTTTTAATCATAATATTAATACGCAAGTTAGACCAAGCTTAATATACTTTTTTAATAAACAAACACCACATTTATCTCTGTAAGCCGTTCAAGGAAATTACATGAATTCTAACTTGGAAAATGCTCACACAGAGGTTATAAACTGGGCAGAATACTCTTCTCTACTACTCCATGCCCAATGGAGATAATCCTTGTTGAATTTGCTTACACAGAGAATATAAACCAGTCACACACTCTACTATAGCACAAAAGAGGATACCTCAGCTATAATAAGCTAAAACCGAATGAAAATCAAGCAAACACACCCGCAGAGCAAACTCTTGTCCTCCGAATGAAAAGAAAAGAAATTTTAGTCTTCCTTTTAAAGAATTTGCAAAACATTTCCTATTGAAACCTAGGTTAAGGTCATGCACGGTTCGCTTCACTCCTTTTGCTAGGTGGTAATGGATTTGTTAATCCGATGTAATCATAAAATGATATTTTAAATATTTTGTAAACTAAACTCATATTATTCCTTATTATTTTATTTTTATTTATCATTATACTTATATATTTATACTTATTATTATTTATTTATATATTACTTATAAGTATATTTGTATATGTACATATATATTTTATTATTATTATAATATTTTTTTAAGATATTTATATTCAAAAACAATTAAATTTCCTCAGTTTACATGATGCACTTTATTAAATATATGCATCAACTTAATGCATTAGCAGGCAGCATGACTTATATGATCTATTCTACGGTGGGCTTTCATGTACCCACAATGCATGGTTCATATAGCATGACATCATATCCCACCTTACCTGATGCCTACAACCACTGTCTCCACCAGGGGTGGGTGTTCTTCTCTTTCGGCTTGCTTGGAAACCTACGCCTGCAATTCCAAATATCTACAGAAGTATTACATTCTTCAAAATAATTAATCAAATAGTGGGCATGTTACACAATGCCTATACATCCAAAATTCAATATGACATTACCACAGACAAAGAAAATTTTAGAACATGATAAGTTTGAATATGATATTATTGAAAACCTTGAGCAAACCGAGTCAAATGTTTCTCTATTTGAGGAAGCTCAGTTAAATGACCAAAATTATTTTTTGCTTAAAAATCTTATTGGTCAAAAGGCTATTGATGCCGAGGTTACTATATGCAAAGAAAATATAGAATCTCCACCTCTTTTTGTTTATTGTTAGAATTGTTGGTAAAAGTTTACATGTCTACTTTGTATATTCAAGTGCTTCTAGCAATGTGATGTCATATGTTGTTAACCACAAATTAGGGTTAATCCCTACTCCCTCAAATAATAAGGTTGTTTATTTGGATAATACAAAGGTAAAAGTGGTTTGGGTGATGAATCAGGTCCATAATCAATTGGTTATTAAAACTAGAATACAACAATGCATTGATATTCAAGTTGTGGATATCCTAGATGCATATGGGATGTTCAATCATGATTGGTTGAAAATGCTAAATGGTTTTATGGCAAATAACTCCTCACATATGTGGTTTTCCTAGCATGGCATAAGTAATAAAATTTAGATAAAAAGAGAGCCCAAGCTAAGGGAGCTCATCAATGATATTTTGTATGCCAAACCAGAATTGGAAGTGTACACTATGGGAGTGGAAACCAAAATTGAAGATGAGAACAAAGTTTTTTCCCTCATGAAAGGGAAACCATTTTCAACGAAGGTTTAGGTATGTCAAGTCTTGGCCGATGCAAATAGACTCAGAGGTCATTGTTCATTTTTCCTTTAAGGGACCCCTTTGTTTTTTTAAGCAAAAAACCCCTTGTGGTGCCGCCTTGGTCTGAGAGACCACGAACAGGGGGTTATACACCGTCAAAGTCACCCGAGAGTCGCACCCGACCTTTCCCGTACCAACATTATCAATTGGATTTTGGACACCCAATTTAGCTTTTTGGTAGGGTAGAGATTTGAACCTGGGACCTCCCTTGGAGGATTTCCCTCTCCCCTCCAACTCACCTACAACACCTGGGTGAAGGGACCTTTTTTGGTTATGACTCTAAAATATAAGTTTCTTAGGCACAATGCTTTAAAATTAAAATATTTTAACTACTTGAAAAATAATTCCACTATACTAATATTATAATGCATATGAGTTGAGTGGAATGTAAATGGCTGAAAACTATAAATTATCATTCATTGCATTCAAATTTATTAGCTTACAACTTAAATAAATTTTGTAACAACACAATAGAAAACCAACTTCAAAGCTTTATTCAATCTACTCCTAATATAAATGAGCCCCAAAGAAATATCAAAGGTTTAGGGGTGAGAGAACTTATAAAAAATAAGCTAATATTACATTGAACTTCAACTCCAATCCGATAAAGCGATAATTTTGATTTATAATCAACCTTGACACGACCAATATTCACATAGCCTGAGATCCGAGATAGTGTAATATTCAAAGGAAAAAATACTATGAAATATACTAAGTGCAACCACCATCATCATGCATATATTGAACATAGAAATTTTAGAACCCTTGTATTAAAATGATATTCATTGAGTATATTTATTTCAAATTTTCTCACTTCAATGGATTACAAAAGTAGATCTCAAAACAATAGGAACTTGGTTTAGAAAATTTGTCCAACTACCAAGAGAAAATGTAGATAAAGAAAAAGCTAAAATCTATGCTATTGGAGACCCCACAAAGTAAATAAAAAATAATTGATAAATGGTTGTGGAACCTTAATTTTGATGGATCAAAGCCTGAATATAGTAGTGGCATTAGGATGGAATTGAGCTAGTAGGGTGAGAGGTAAAATAAAGGCCTATAATATTTTAGATTTGGTGTTATTGTAGGATGAGACCCATAAAAATTGGTATGCTTGTTATGGTAGGCATCTCACAGTTTATTGTGATCGTGTCTGGGATCCTACGAAATTTTACCATAGAAAATTTGGTCCCTTTGGCCAAGATCCTTTCAAATATCAGAGATTCTAGTCTTGTATTATAAATAAGCCTTATACATAGTTTATTGTTTTGAGTTTTTGGTGTGTTTGTATTGTTTTATTTCTTTTCTATTTTTCTTTATTTTTTATCTTTAGTTTTGCTCCTGCACTTTCCTCTTTTTGGGTTCAAATTGGTCAAGTGCAACCAAATTTTGGTTACTTTGATGAGGAAGTGTTTTTTGTATAGTTTGGAGATAAATGTCATGCTCTAAACTTAAGGAATCTAATATTAGCTTAAGAAACTATTTGATGTATATCCATTGTTTCGGGGTAAAACAAATTAATCTGAAAGTAGTGTAAAAGGATGTCGTAGTCTCATAATAAAAATACTTTAAAAGGACTCCATATCAGGAGGAATGAATTGTAGTTCAATTCTTGGGTAAACATAATTGAATGTTTACCCTTATGTTGCCATAGTAATATCCAACCCAAAAGCAAACCCTAATGCTTATGAAATTTTCTATGTTAAAAAATTATTTGATTCAAATAAATAAAAATAAAAGTGAAGGTTCAAGTGCTTGGGTGATTCAGACAACCTCTATTGAGGCTATGAGCGCTTGGTTGGTAGTAGAGCAAGTTCTAGAGTGGCATCAAAGATAACTCTATTAGGTCTATAAATGCTTGGTTGGAAGCAGAGCAATGTTCGATAATTAGTGACATGTCTACTTGTATAGTAAAGCTCATCATTAGTAGACCAATGTTTGCTTAGGGGTGAACTAGCCTAATTTTTTTAACTATGGTGGTAAATTTTAACTGATTCTGGGGTAAGAGTAAATTCACACCAACACACTTTTGTTGAAATAAAATGGAGTATTTCTTTTAGGTAAATTTTCTTAACCCTAGTCTTGGATGGATGCCGAATTTTTGGTTTTGTTCGTTTTGAAGTTTCATTGTTTTAGAGAGGGTTATTTTTATTTTCAAAATGCTTAGGAGCATTTTTCAATAGAGTCACCATTTTTTTTTGTGCTTGCACAACATGCCCCAGTCTCCTTAGACTTTGGACCCACTTTTTTTAAAAAAAATTAAGCTTGCTCTTGTTTTTTCTTGGGTTTTTTGTAATTTTTAGTCATCCAAAAACTCAAGTTTTTACCTAAAAGCTTTTAAATACAAGTGCTCATTTTTTGCTTGCTTTGAGTTGGTTGTGATTTTTATTGTCATTGTTATGTCTATTAAACTTTTTTAAATGGAAAATAACCTCTCCTATTATATCGGGCTTGGAATAAGCTTTCCAATGGGTACCTGTATGCCTATGTTCTCATAGCCTTAGCACCATAAAAATACTTAAAATTAAACATTGTATACTTGAATTTCCTTCCAACAACACTTCATAAAATTTGGTGATACCATTTCCATTATATGCTCCTCGAAATAAGCTTTTCAAAAAGTATAGATTTGCCTATGTTTTGATAAGAGGTCTGAAGTTGTTGGTTTTATGTAGGCTATCCCTGTTGTTGCAACCAAAGTAAGTCTGGACACAAAGCAAAAAATTTCCCAACAATTTAAATATATATATATATGGCAATTATTATTTTTTAATAAACTATGTGTGGCTTCTATTGGGGGTCATTTCCATTACAAAAATACAAAATTACATTGCTCTCATTACATTTCTAACAAGTTAATTAAAGCATTTCCAACTTTGTCTTTCTATCAAAGTGATTCTTCATTTGTCTTTCTATCAAAGATATTCTCCATCTCCCTCAAACTACTAAGTTTCCACAACCAACTCCTTTTATATTAAATACCTTTCAAAATTTAAATTTTGTCAAGATGAAATTCAACACCGCTAATGGCTAAAATATTTGCTACCCAACTTCTATATCTATAAATATCTTGTTTATAACAACCTCATAATTTCTTAATACCTTTTTTTAGGGTTCTTATTCATTCCCTTAATATTCCAAGATATTATTTTCATCGTTATTTTTTATTTTTATTTGTGGGTTTAGCCCTACTTCTTGTTAGCACTTCTGATATTTTCTTTTGTTTTCCCATATCAATATCCCTTTGGGTTACTTTTTCTCTTTGTTTTTGCTTCTTGGGTCTTCCTCTCTTTTTTCATTCCCATAAATACTTCCATCTTCATCAATCTCTTCAATCTTCTCACATTGCTCATTATAAGACTTATCATATTCAGGTTTGACTTGTTCTGAAGGATCTGAAGTGCAAAGAATAACCTCAAAAGCACTTTCTTCTTTATGTTTCCCTAGAAACCTTGAAGTGCAAGGATGCTCTTTTCTAGAAATTACCTTATTATTCTGCTCTAAAAAACCTAAATTGCTATGGGTTTCCTCCATCCTCATTTCTTTATTATGGTACTCTTGAAACATTAAAGTGCAAGGGATAACATCTTCATCCATTTTAATCTTATTACTTGGAGAGAATTCTATACTACTTGAGAAAAATGAAGATGATTTACTTGGACTAAACTTGACCTCTTTTGTTGTCTTTGTTTTAGGATTTCTCTCCACATCTTCTTTTGCACCTTTAATTTTTTTTGAACTTTCCAAATGATACTATAGATAGGATTTCTTTACCTCTTCTTTTAGAGTGGAATATCCTTTATTTGATCTAGCTTCTATTACTGTATTATTTATTTGCTTCATTTTGATGTTTATCTCATGGCTAGAATTTTTTATCTCTTTCTTCATAGTTTTCATAATCTACTTGTTGATCTCATTCTCTTGATTTTGATTTTATCTTAATGGATTGTTGCAAAGGTTGTAAAAAATCCATAGTAGAAAATATTCAAGTACATATAGCATGCTTTCGCTCCTTAGTAGTTAGTCCTTCCTTGATGAATTTCCCTAGAGTATTTCTAATATTCTTCAAAACATCCTTATTTATAAGTTGATATGGAAGTCCAAAAAGCCTAACCCATACTAGAAGCTTCTTAATAGTTTCTATCTCAACAAAAAAAATTTCATTCCATGGTCTTAAATAAAGTGCATCTCTTCCCCTAAACCATGGACCGCCAACCAATATTATATCCCTAATTTTTAAATTGGAAAATATGATGAGGAAAAATCTTTAGGAAAAAAAGTCACACCATAATTTGAATTTAATCCCCACTTCCACTTGATCCAATTTTGAATCTCCCAAAACCCTACCAATGATCTATAGAACTTACATATTAACCCTCTACTTTTAAGAACTATTATATTATGCTCAATCATCTCATCCTTGATACTCACTTTTTGTGTAACATTTACTGCTTGGATCGAACTGGTCATGTATTCACTATCTAGTTTATCTCCAACTTAGGCCTCCATACTTCCAACTAGGGCATCCTAACTTCCTAGTAGACCTTTCAAATATGAATTTTCTTTTATACTAGCTAATGGGGTTTTCTCTTGGCTTGCACTCCTTCTTGGCTCACATTCCCTCTAAGCTTGCACTTGTTCTCAACTTGCACTCTATCCTACCTCTCCCTCACTCCCATTTTGCACTCTCGTTTGGCTCACAATAGCCCTTGTCTCTTTTTTTTTTGGCTTTCCTTTGCTTCAGTAGTTTTCTAAAAATAATATTCCACGCATTCATGATAATGTTTTGAAGCATTGATGTATTCCAAATGAACCCGCTACTCTTCCACCATGATTGAATATCAGCTCGCACTTCCTCCTAGCTCACACTTCTCGACTCGCACTTCCTCCTAACTTGCACTAGATTTTCTTTAACTAGATCACACTTTTCTTTCTACTTTCTACTCACACTTCCTCCTCCTTCCTAACTCATGCTTGCACTTGCTTTCGACTACACTCCCTCCCATATCATACTTGCACTCACTTCTAGTTGCACTTACTCTCGGTTTGTGCTCACACTTGCTTATGGCTACATTCACTCTCGGCTTGCACTCGCACTTGCTTCTAGTTGCACTCACTCCCAAATTGTGCTCACACTTGCTTTTGGCTATTCAACAATCAAAAATTGGCAAGAGCAGAATTTAAAATTTTTTTAAGGCATAAAGCCCAACAATTGAAAATTAAACCCAACACTCAAGTGCAAATTATTTTCCCAATCGAAATCCAATCTATGACAAAATAAAAGTTAAGCATAGAAAATTTTTGAATGCAAGACATTTTTGGCAGTGATGCAAGCACTTCTCTTTTACCACCTAAGGAAAAAAAAGTGTAAAAAATCATCGAATGCTAAACTTTTGAGATGCTAACATCATCATCAAGAAGAAAAAGTTTGGCATAGTGGAATTTGTCTAAGGCACAAGTTTAGTAGAATGGACCAAATTATTTCCCCATAGAAACGTGGAAAATTACCTCGATAGTAAGTTCAATGGTTGGGACAAATATTTGATGTAGCCCACACTAAGGTTCAAATATTAACAGTACCAAATAGATCAATGTATGTAATTCGGCATAAAAGGAAAATGGAAACCCTTTCAAAACCCTATTTTTTTATTTTTTAAATGTAATTCAAAAATTAGAAATTGATACAACACAAAGCAGGAATCAAAATTTCACTATTCAAGTAATTGGAAATTAACCTGGGACTCAAAATTTGATGAAGGCATGGAGTTTGACAATTGTAAATTCTACCCCAATAAGTGGAAATAAAGCCTAGAAATGGGAAAAGTTACCCAACCACTTACAAGAAATGATAAGTAAAAAATTGCCTCGACCACAATCTTGCACAATTGCGAACAAGAGATCCAACAATGAACGTAAGCATAAGAAAATTTCGGTAAATAAAGAGCCTAAACAAAATTGGAAAAATTACCCTGGCCTGGTAAAGGGAAAAAAATTAAGTGTAAAACATTGTCAGATGGAGAATGTTGGACCTTTTTAGCAATGAGGTCAATAATTACTTTTAAAAAAAAGGCCAATAATGGGGAACACTTTAAAAAAAATTGGAAGCTTGAGGGAATAGAAAAGCAAAGCGAAAGCCCAAACATTCGCAAGAAATATTAACTGTAAATTTCCTCGACAATTAAAAATTTTGATCATGTAATCATATATTGGCAAGATTCGGGTCTAAAATTTATCTAAGGAATGGCTAGACTTTTGAGATTCTGACATCATCATAAGGAAAAAAGAGTCCAACACAACACAGAAGAAAGCCAAAATTTGGCTAAGGCATGGAGTCTGGAAATTGAAAATTAATCCAACACTCACAATTTCACTAAGGCATGAAGTCTAAAAATTAGAAATTTTACCACGACAATTAAAAAAAGTTCACTAAGGCACAAAGTCTAAAAATTGGAAATTTACCACGGCAATAAAAAATTTACCCTAAAGTTGTAAGCTCACTGCAGTGATAAAGGTTTTAACCTCTCTTTGAGAGGTCCAAGGTTCAAACCCCACTCAATATGAGGGGACCAGGATCCCTCATAAAAACCTATGTAAACTCATTGAAAAAAATTAAAAATTACCCTGGCCAAAGAGAAATTACCCCTGAAAGAAATGGATGATGTTATTGCAAGGTATCATCTACCAAAACCAAGAAGAAAACCTAAAAGACTCAGCATTTGTTTTTATAGCTTATAGAAAGGCAAAATAAAAAAAATCTTGGTCGAAAGCCTCTAAATGCTAGCAGGAAACTTTTTAAAAAAAGAAAAGAAAAAATACTTGTAGAATGTAAAAAAATAAAAACAAACAACGTTTATTTAATTTAAAAAAAGAACACTTGAAATATATATGTGTGTATGTATATATAAAATTATTATTACTATAGAACTTCCAACACTTGTATTTTTGCTTTGCTTTGTAGAATAGTTGTTTTGGTTGTTTAAAATGATAGACGTAATGACAGACGAGGGATTTTAATGTTGACTAGGAAATCTAACATGACTGCTCAAAAATTAAATACATTGGATGTGGGAGCTTTAATTCTAACCGATGAATTTAAAGGTGCAGAATGACGTACATGGTGAAGTTAATGCCCAAAGCCCACTTGTCGTGATGGTAGATCAAGTGTTGAATATCCTAACCAATCAGGATCAAGAAACCCCAAGCATTGTGAAAATTGAGGTTTCATGAGGCATGGCCATAGTATGGCTAAAAGCAATCCCAAGAAGCACGTCTCAGAAGTAATTTATTGTAAAATTAATGTTCTGTGAAGGCCAAAAATTGTATAAATAGTGGCCCACTAGCTTGTTACAGGGGTCGAAAACCATCTATTAGCTAGCCCCTTTAGATTTCTTCTTTATTAATTTTTTTTGTGTTTGTAGTAGGATGGCAATTTTTAACCAAGTTGTTATTGTTTTGACATCTATTCTTGAATCCACCAAAGTGGATAAATATGAATCAATGTATTCAATGATAATATTTATAATAAAAGGCTTTTGAAATTTGTTGTGTTCAATCTACGTATGTTAATGGTGGTTGCACTCAGTCTTTTCACAATTTGTTGCTCCTCTATAGATTGCCCCATCTCGGACCTCAAGCTATGTGAATATTGGTCAAGTTGGGATTGGTTTCAATCGGATTTGCTACTTTACTAGATTGGAATAGAATTTCAAGGCATCATGGGCTTGTTTATTTCTCTTTCTTTTTTATTACCCTTAAGCCTTTGAGTTTTCTTTGGATCATGTTTAGATTAGAAATAGATTAATTTTGTTTGAAGGATTTAAGTTGATTTTCTACAATGTATTTTAAAACGTCATACGTCTTTAGTGAATCATAATAATTGGGTAACCACAAATTATAAATCTTAACATTTATCTTTCTTTACCCATTTTAATTTTGTTTAGCTTGCGTATGTTGTAATATCAGTGTAGTAGAATTATTTTTAGATAGTTAAGCATTTGATTTAAAGACATCATTCCCATTAAATTTATCTTTTTTAATTCATAACCAACAAAGATCCCTTTAAGAAACAACTATCAATGACATTTGATTTTACCCCCACTAGCCAATATCTGGCATACCTGAACCATGGGGGAATCACATTCCCTTTCAAGAGGGAACAGAAGGATGGTTGAATCTTTGCTTCACTAATCCACCAGGCCTTTATGCCAAGATATTTACCCTATGAATTTATCATGTGTCAAACTACCTTCTTTACAAACCTTTACAAATGAAGGATTGGTGAAGGTAAGTGCATAAGAGATTCAAGACTTGACTACAGAGGAGGGACAATGCAAGAACAATTATAACGTTTTCAATAATAAGTTATCATATAAGTTACAATTGTCATTAGGGTATGTAATAAATTAGGCACTTATAAGGTTTTACTTGATATAGATTTAGAGCATAGCTTTTAAATAACCCATACCACATGTTGATGGGGAGCCAGAATTAACAATAAGAGAAAACTCAATTTTATTCAGAGAACATGGAAAGATTACAAAGTACAGAAGGAAAATACAATGCAGTCTCAATCTACGTCTTTCCAGCCTTTCGAATCCTTCAAAAAATCCCCTTTTATCATCATGGCTTCTTGCTACAACCGCAATTCGTAATCGTCTTAATGGCTTCTGGAACTGCCACATGGAACTGCCTTAACGGCTTCTGTAACGATCACTTGGAACTGCCTTAATGGCTTTTGGAATCGCCAACTATCATTCTGTAACAGTCCATGAAAAACCTGCCTTCTCTTTCTTAGCCAGGTCGTGAAAATGTGACATTTCATGATTTCGTGACACTTTTCTGCCCTTGGCTCTCTTTCGCCAATGTGTCGCGATATCGCGACACTTTTCTGCCTTTAGTTCTCTTTCTCCAATGTGTCGCGATATCGTGACACTTTTTTGACTTTGGCTCTCTCTCGTTAATGTGTCGCGATATCGCGACACTTTTTTGCTTTTGGCTCTCTCTCGTCAATGTGTCGCGATATCGCGACACTTTTCTGCTTTTGGCTCTCTTTCGCCAAAGTGTCGCGATATTGTGACACTTCTTCGACTTTTGGCTTTGTTTGCCAAAGTGTCGCGATATCGCGACACTTCTTCGACTTTTGGCTTTGCTTGCCAAAGTGTCGCGATATCACGACACTTCTTCGGCTTTTGGCTTTGCTTGCCAAAGTGTCGCGATATCGCGACACTTCTTTGGCTTTTGGCTTTGTCTGCCAAAGTGTCGCGATATCGCGACACTTCTTTGGCTTTTGGCTTTGTCTGCCAAAGTGTCATGATATCGCGACACTTCTTTGGCTTTTGGCTTTGTCTGCCAAAGTGTCACGATATCGCGACACTTATTTGGATTTTGGATTTGTCTGCCAAAGTGTCGCGATATCGCGACAACTTTTATGTCGTGATATCGCGACCATTTACTTTGCACTCGCCACAGTTCTAAATACGTCGTGATATCGCGACGAATTTTGTGTCGCGATATCGCGATACATTGTAACACTTAGAACTTTCTGTCAAACTTAGAACTTTTTCCTTGTTTCTTTTGTTTGTATTTTTGTTTTCGGTGATGCAAGATTGCTGTGCTGCCCTGGATGCTCCTGCATCAGACACCCGGGGTAGATTTTTAGAAGTGATCCTCACTTCTAGGCGGGCAGAGGAAAACCCAAATGATCAACCTCTGATTTGGACAACCATGTGGCATCTTCGATAGGTCGGTTCTTCCATTTGACCAAATACTCTGAATATTGCCTGTTTTGGGTACTTCTGCCTTCACGAGTGTCGAGTATGTCTTCAATTTCTTCTTTGTTCAGAGTGGATGTAGGAATGTTCCACAGATCCGGACTGGGTGGTTCGCTACAACTTCCTGCATGATATTCAACCAAGTCTAAAATATTGAAGATAGGTGAAATATTCAGCTCACTTGGTAGATCAACTTCATAGGCATTGCTTGAATCTCGTTTACCTATGATCCGGCATGGTCCAAACTTCTTCATCTTCAACTTATTGTATGTTTTTTGAGAAAAACGTTCCTTACGCAAATGAACCATGACTTCATCCCCTACCTGGAATTCTTTGAAACGTCGCTTCTGATCTGCTCTGGCTTTGTACATAGCATTCATTTGACTGATATGCTACTGTACCTCTTCATGTAAAGTCTTCATGTGTGTTGCAAAGTCTTCAGCTTCAGCACTGCACTTGTCTGCTTTATCCATCGGTCGTAACTCAGAAGCGTTTCTCGGGTTGTACCCATGCACAATCTGGAATGGTGATTTACCAGTACTGTGATTGACAGAATTGTTGTAAGCAAACTCTGCCTGTGGTAAAATCAAGTCCCATCCCTTGGGTTTATCTCCTACCAGACATCGTAGAAGATTACCCAAACTTCTGTTGACTACTTCGGTATGTCCATCAGTCTGCGGGTGGTACACAAAACTGAATTTCAAGTCTGTTTTTAGCTTCTTCCATAGGGTTCTCCAGAAATAACCCACAAATTTGGTATCTCTGTCCGAGACAATGCTTTGGGGTAGACCATGAATTTGGACTACCTCCTTGAAGAACAAGCCGACAATGTGAACCGCATCACTTGTCTTCTGACATGGAATAAAATGGGCCATTTTCGAAAACCTGTCAACAACAACAAAAATGGCGTCATTTCCACTTTGTGTTCTTGGCAGACCAAGAAAAAATCCATGCTGATGTCCTCCCACGGTCTCTCTGGTACAGGCAATGGCTGGTACATTCTTGTATTCTGGTTGACACCTTTTGCCATCTGGCACACTCTGCAACCCTGTACAAATCTGGTCACATCCTGCTGCAACTGCGACCAATGGTAATTCTCACTAACGAGAGCAATGGTCTTATCTCGACCAAAATGCCCTGCTAGTCCTCTGCTATGTTTCTCTTTGATCAAATTTTTTCTCATGGAACTTCATGGAATGCACAACTGGTTCTGCCAAAATAGCATCCCATCTTGTATCATGAAATCCAACCACTTAGTGCGATCCATAGTAGTAGGAGACACACATGTTGTCCATGCCTCTACAAAATCTGGATCTGCTGGGTATAAACTCTTGAGTTCATCAAACCCAACAACCTGCACTCTCATTTCTATCAACAAATTATGCCTTCTACTCAAGGCATCTACAACTCTATTAGATTTGCCACTTTTATGCTTTAGTACAAAGGTATAACTCTGCAAGAATTCAACCCACTTCAAATGTCGCTAGTTAAGTTTACCTTGACTGTTTATATACTGCAAAGCTTGGTGGTTAGTATATAAAAAAAACTCTTTGGTTAGCAAATAATGTCTCCATTTCTTAAGAGCCTGAATTATAGCATAGAATTCTTGATCATAAACAGAGTATTTATTTCTAGCATCATTCAATTTTTCACTAAAGTATGCAACAGGTTTACCTTCTTGACTCAACACAGCTCCAATGGCACCGCCATTGCCATCACAATCAACTCTGAAACACTTTATTAAAATTTGGAAGTGCCGAATGGGCTATTCTGTCACTTTCTTCTTCAATATGTTCATATCGGTATCTGCCTTGGCGATCCACTTAAATTCCCTCTTATCCCCTCTCATAGTTTCTGTTAGGGGTGCACAAATACTGCTAAAGTCTCTAATAAACTTTCTATAGAAACTTGCAAGACCATGAAATGATATTACCTCTGTTACATTCCTTGGTGCAGGTCATTCAAGGATAGCCTTCACTTTCTTAGGATCCATTTTCAGACCCTCCTCTGAGATGACAAATCCCAGGTATATCAACTCTTTCTGTACAAAACTGCACTTCTGTATATTTATCAATAACTGCTCCTCACGCAGTTTTTCAAAAACTGTCCGAACATGCAATAAATGTTCGTCCAATGTTTTACTAAAAATCATAATATCATCCAGATAAACTATCACGAACTTTTCTAGGAAGTCACGCAATACCTCATTCATCAGCCTCATAAATGTATTGGTGCATTAGTCAATCCAAATGGCATAACTAACCACTCATACAAACCCTCTCTGGTTTTAAAGGCTGTCTTCCATTCATCACCCTCTCTAACACGTATCTGATGATATCCGCTCTTCAAATCAAACTTAGTGAAGTATTTAGCTCCACTCAAGCAATCCATTATATCATCCATTCTGGGTAATGGAAAGCGATATTTAATAGTAATTGTATTAATGGCTCGGTAATCAGTGCACATTCGCCATTCGCCATTCTTCTTTGGTGCAAGTACTATTGGCACTGCATAAGGGATCAAACTTGCTCGAATCAAACCCTTCCTCAACAATTCCTGAACCTGGCGGTTCAACTCTTCATTCTCTACAGGAGACATTCTATGGGCTACCTTATTGGGTAAGCTAGATCCTGGAATTAAGTCAATCTGATGACTAATCTTCCTCATTAGCGGCAAACCCTCAGGCACATTGTCTGATATAATATCAAGAAATTCTGCTAACAGATGTTCAACTTCTGCTAGAATGTCAGTAGTATATTCTTTTTTTACAGTAGGAATTAATGCATAACACATTGAATCCCTCTTTATACCATCCAAAAAAAATTTGCCATCTACTAAACAAATTCTAGCATTATTGCATACCTTTTCCTCAACCTCCTTCAATGGCTTCAATTTGTGGCGTACTCCGTATTTTGTTAGGGAATAGGTATTTGCATGCCCATCATGTGTTGCACGTCTATCAAATTTCCATGGTCTTCCAAGCAACAAATGGCAAGCATCCATCGGCAAAATATCACATAGGACCTCATCCTGGTATCTTCCAATTTTGAACTTGACCAAGCATTGTTCACTAACCATTGCTTTATGATTCTTCTGCAACCACGCAATCTAGTATGGATGCAGGTGCTGTCTTCTTTCTAGCTTTAACTTAGCTACCATTTCCTTAAAAACCAAATTATCTGTACTACCATTATCAATAATAATATTACAGATTTTACCTGAACATTTGCACCTCGTGTGAAACAAGCTTTTCCGCTGATCTAGTTCCTTCTCTTCATTCAACAAGGTTCTCCTTGTGATCATCACTTCTCCATGCTCTACTTCTTTAGAGTGCTCAGATTCAACACCATCCTCAACAACCGCAGCTCTAGCATTACCTTCAGGCCTTCTGTTCGGTGCTTCTTGGTGTTTGGGACACTCAAATGATCGATGTCCTTCTTCGCAATTAAAACAGGTTCCACGAAATCTGCTTCTGCCATATCCGCGTCCACCTCTACCTTTTCCCCTTTGATAATCATTGTTCTGATTATGAGGTTGGTAAGAATTCTCCTCCTTCTGTTCCTGGTGATTGCTGGTTTCACCAGTCTATTTTTTATCATCATATTTACCTCCACTGGTTCTTCCACAAGTTCTTCCACCATGACCTCTTCCTCTTTGTTTGCTGTCAAATCTACGGTTCAGTTTCTCTTCCACTTCAGAGCAAACTGGTAAGCATCTTCAATGTTGTTCATTCGAACCAGACTCAATTCTTCTTACATGCTGGTTCTCAACCCATTAATGTAACGGGCTACTCTCTCTTTATTTGCTTCCGTATGACCGGTTCTAATAGAAATTTTAAAAAAAAATTATGTATACTCTTTAACAAAGTTGCTGGACTGGTGCAAACTCTGCATTTTTCTCAGCAGATCTAATTTGTAATCTTCCAAAATAAACTGTCGTTTTAGTTTTTCCACCATTCGATCCCACCTGGTGATCTTTTCTTTTCCTCCTCGATTTCTTTCCAGTTGCACTCCTTTCCACCATATGCCAGCATGGCCTTTCAATTTTGTTCTGGCAAATTTAATTCGATTTGGATCTTCAACTTCCTCCTATTCGAAATATTCCTCCATGTCATTAATCCAGTCGATTAATTCTTCTAGATTTAAATTTCTAGAATATGTGGATACATCTAGCTTCGGCATTTTCCCAATTTGAGAAATAGCTTTAATCATTCGTGATTCTGTGGCACTCATTGCTTTTTCTTCTTCTTTAGACAGGTCTTCAACTCCGTCATCATTGCTGTGGTCTTCTCCTCTTGGCTCGACTCTGTGCAATTCTTCCTATAAGGCCAACACTTGCATCTGCAATGCTCGGAAGTCTCCTTCAGGAACCACATTCCTTCCAGCACCACGATTTCTTCGCGATGGCATTCTGTTTCACAGTTTCTCAAAACCCGTAACCCCAAATCCTGGTGCAAGCTACCTCACGTTCGGCGCTCTGCTCACACACTCAGAATCTTGCTGCTCTGATACCACTTGATGGGGAGCCAAAATTAACAACAAGAGAAAACTCAATTTTATTTAGAGAACATGGAAAGATTACAAAGTACAGAAGGAAAATACAATGCAGTCTCAATCTACGTCTTTCCAGCCTTTCGAATCCTTCAAAAAATCCCCTTTTATCATCACGACTTCTTGCTGCAACTGTCGTTCGTAACCGTCTTAACGACTTCTGGAATTGCCACATGGAACTGCCTTAACGGCTTTTGGAACGGCCACTTGGAACTGCCTTAATGGCTTCTGGAATCGCAACTGTCGTTCTATAATAGTCCAAGAAAAACTCGCCTTCTCTTTCTTAACTAGGTCGCGAAAACGCGACATGTCATGATTTCGTGACACTTTTCTGCCCTTGGCTCTCTTTCGCTAATGTGTCGCGATATCGTGACACTTTTTTGCCTTTGGTTCTCTTTCTCCAATGTGTCGCGATATCGCAACACTTTTCTGCCTTTGGCTCTCTCTCGCCAATGTGTCGCGATATCACGACACTTTTCTGCTTTTGGCTCTCTCTCATCAATGTATCGCGATATCGCGACACTTTTTTGCTTTTGGCTCTCTTTCGCCAAAGTGTCATCATATCGCGACACTTCTTCGACTTTTGGCTTTGTTTGCCAAAGTGTCACGATATCGCGACACTTCTTCGACTTTTGGCTTTGCTTGCCAAAGTGTCACGATATCACGACACTTCTTCGGCTTTTGGCTTTGCTTGCCAAAGTGTCACGATATCGCGACACTTCTTTGGCTTTTGGCTTTGTCTGCCAAAGTGTCATGATATTGTGACACTTCTTTGGCTTTTGGCTTTGTCTGCCAAAGTGTCGCGATATCACGACACTTCTTTGGCTTTTGGCTTTGTCTGCCAAAGTGTCGCGATATCGCGACACTTCTTTGGATTTTGGCTTTGTCTGCCAAAGTGTTGCGATATCGCGACACTTTGGCAGACAAAGCCAAAAGCGACAACTTTTATGTTGTGATATCGCGACCATTTACTTTGCGCTCGCCACGGTTCTAAATACGTCGCGATATCGCGATGACTTTTGTGTCGCGATATCGCGACACATTGTAACACTTAGAACTTTCTTTCAAACTTAGAACTTTTTCCTTGTTTCTTTTGTTTGTATTTTTTTTTCGATGATGCAAGATTGATGTGCTGCCCTAGATGCTCCTGCATCACATGTGAGGATAGTCATGATAGTGATAGGGTCCAAAGTAGAAGCATGTTTCATCATAGCTAAGAGGTTGAGCATTGTAATACCATAATGAGGTATATCATAAATACATATACTATAGACATATCCATAATAGACATATCACATAGAGTCATAATATAAGTATTACTTAATACCTAGACATCAAAGGTTAAGGAAAATCATACCTCCACTATAGAGACCTTCACCATCAAGGTAGTCTTGATAGTTAAAAATGTAGAAGGTGTTGAAGACTTAATTCAACAAGTGGATGCATCCTACACTACAAAGAGAATTATTTTATGTAACCATACATAAAGCAACCTATGTTATAAATGCAATATCAATAGGATATGTCATGATTATTAGCTAAAGGTAAGGGATATATTCAAGTGAAAATCCCAACTTGTAAAATCATGTGGACTTAGTCCATGGGCAAGAAGTGTCAAAATACATGGGATAGGTATAAATATCATGCATTGAAGCAAGCCTTTAGACAAGGTATTATTAATTACTTTTATAATATGTGGTGGTTAAGCTTATCTTGAGGCCACCATAGAACTTTCTATTCTATTATTCATATAAGGCTTTTGGGCTCTTATAACCCTTGAAAAGTATACTGTTATAATATTTTATTATCTTAATCCTTAAGGTCATTTGCTTAACCTTGATCTAGAGGTAATTTTTATTTAGGTATAAATCCCATACGATACTAATCATTTCATTATCAATTAGTATGTAAATTCATTTATAGTGAGATTATTTGGTGTCCATGAACACCCCCATATATTGTGTATTCATTTGTGTGTATTTCTTTTCAAGTAATATTGGGTAATGTGTTGATTCCATTCATTTCTAAAAACTATTATGAAATCTAATATGGTATCATAGCAAGTGTGAATCTTTATTACTTTATTGCTTGATTTTTACATATTGGATTCTATTATGTCTTCCAAGGACAATTATGTTTAAAGGATTTTTGATAAAACCCTAGGTGTACTTGGATCATGAGAATCTCACTAGATTTAACAGATTTCCTCCAAGAAAAATATTCATCAATAGGTTCCTTTGTTCCTCTCATTGGTATCAATCATTTTTTATTTTATTTTTTTATGACTTAATAGATGGCTTAGTTTCAAGATTGAGGTTTTTGAGGGTTTTTGAAAATCTTATTTATATTTTATAGAAATTTTTTAAATCCATTTTATTTTCTCTTTTGGCTTCTTATGTCCAATAATAACAAAAATGAGATGACAAACTACTTGGAAGCCTAGAACGAAGAAAATAAGAGGTTAAAATTTTTTAAAAAGACCCATGGTGCCAAATAAGCCATGGGCAGGATTCCCTACTTGGAAAAGACCTTCAAGCTGCTTGACAAAGCCGCTAAAATGGTCCCATGAATTTTTTGTTGTATAGGTATGAGAGAACGCCCTTATTAGTTACATTTGACAAAAAAATTATGTAGGAAAAACCATGACAAATATGAATGCAAATCCCATTTCAACACTTTTTTCTAATTTACCTCTAGGTAACGTATTTTAGCTTTGAAAATTTGAGCAATTTTCCTCCAAAAGTATAAAATTGAATTAAAATTCTAGAATATTATTTGTGGGATGGCAAGAAAAAAATGCACGTGCATCAATATGATGCATACTAACATTATGTACACAATAATTGAATAGGTCCACTTGATTGGATTTCTTTGTTTAAATATAATTGTTGTCACTTATCTCCCATTGGGTACCTTCGGGATAGTGGCTAGCTTAGTCCATTGTAAAGTATTGGATGGAGGAAGAGGTCTTGAGTTCAAACCCTCAAGTGCCATACTCATTATATGATGATGATATGAACATGACATACAACAATGATATGGCACCCCCTCAATCACTCACAATGACACATGACGACCTCCCATTAGCTATAGGTATGAAATTTATTTTACTTTTTCAAAGGGTTTTGGAGGTATTTTGTGGTATTTATGGGCCAAACTTTCAAGGGCCATAACTTTTGCATATGGAGATATTTTGAGCCTTTTTTTTTTATTACATGATTTGGCATTCTTTTTTGTCATAATTGTATAAAGGATTTTGTATTTTGGTAGGATAAATATGTATAAGAATTTGTCCTAGTTGAATGGTCCAAACTATACTACCTAAAAAATAAAGATTCAATCTTTGCTCTTAAGTAAGGGGTTACTCAAATATGTGAATGAGGAATCTCGTTCTACTAATTCTAAATAAAGGAAGCAAGTCTACTAGTATAAGAATTATGAGGTTGTTGGTGGTATAGCTCTTCATGTTGACAAGGGCTATGGCACTCATGTCAGCAACACTATGGACCCCAAGGAGTTGCTTAACAAATTTTAGGGATTGTATGATCACATTGATTTTACACAAATCAGTATGTTGGAGGTTGAGCTTGCTACTTTGACTATGGAATATTTTGATACTATTGATGAGTATTTTAGTTGTTTCAAAAAATTATAAGAAGATATTCATAATATAAGAGGACTACCTAAAGTGATAGTAGGATAAGAAACTATGGATAAGGAGAACATTGAACTGCTCAATATTATCTTCAGCAATGTTTTAGAGACATATGAGATAGTTGTATTTGATATACTTCAAGTTTACTTCCTTGATTCTCCTACACCATCAATTGAGGAGGTATTCAAGTACTATATGCATCATTCAACTAGAATATAAAGGCATAGGGGTAATTTAGTTATCAATTAGGCCCGTCCAAAGTAAGTTATTACCAAAGCTCCAAATGACAAGCCAAAATAGAATAAGAAGAATCCCAAGATACCCTTCAAAAATCAAACGTGTGAGTATTGCAATAAGAAAGAACATAAAGTTGATTTATGTCATATTCATGTTAAGAAGCTTGAGGAAGTAGCACAAAAGGGAGTGTTAATATTACTCTCTTCTATGTATAGGGTGAGTACAACTTTGATGGAGATACCTCATAGGTACATATAGTTGTTCATTTAGCATATTGTACATCGAATTATTATGATGAGTGTATTGTAGATTTAGGGGTAACTAGAAACATGACAAAGGAAAAACATCTCCTATAGGGGTACTACAAATCATATTTAGGGGATCATGTTGTCATTGGAGATGAATCTTCATTGTAAGTTGGAATATGTGTAAGAATTAGCATTGGATCTTCCTCTTTTTATGAGGTACTTCATGTTCTTAATGTTGGCCCTAATCTTGTCTATTTATCACACTACTTGTATGAATTAAAAAGTAGAATTCTAACCGAATAATTGGGTATTTAAGACAAAATACAATGATTTAAAACTTATGCTTCTAGTTATTTTGATGTGTCAAACCAAATGCATAAGTTTGGAGAAAGAACCACTCCTTTTATTTCTTCTCCAAGGAAGAAATATAATGTTGCTATGGTTACGCATGTAGATTATGAACGTTAAATATGGCACCATAGGCTTGGGTATATCTACAATGTATCCTTGAAATACATGATTCATTGTCAGATGGCCATTATACTTCCACATATATCCACTCTAAGTGGTGAATGTGAGAGATGTATTCTTAGGAAGAATCATACGGCTACTTTTCCATAAGGGATTGTAAGAAAAGTTAGCCATCCCTTGGAGATATACATAGTAACTTTTGTGGACCTATGGGCACACCATCTCTTTCTAGAAATAGGTACTTATCTTTATTGATGATTTCTCTATATATGTATGGTTGTATAATATTCACATTGAATATGAGGTATTTGAGAGATTCAATACCTTCAAGGCTCTTGTGGAAAATCAATTGGATAGAAAAGTTGAATTATTAAGACAAATGCAAAGATGAGTACATAATTCATGTATTTCATGAATTTTTAGCTCTTCAAGGAATTGTATATTAGAGAACCATTCACTATACTTCTAAACAAAATTGTGTGAGAGAATAAAATAATAGGTTAATCATGGAGATGGCATATTGCAAAATTTATGCCAAGGGGATGGAGCACAAATTCTTGGGTGAAGGCATCACTTATGTAGCATATATCATAAATAGAGTTCCCACGAGGGTTATTTAGGGCATAATACCTCTTAAAAAGCTAACAAAAAATAAGCCTGATGTGTTTCATTTCTATATTTGCAAGTCTTTAGCATGAGATCACATAGCCAAAGATATTTGAAAGAAGGAGGTACCAAAGAGTAAAATGTGTGTGAGATATTTGAATACCTTAAAAGTATTAGCTTTTGATGCTATAAACTTAAAGGAAATACAACCAAAAGTAATAAAATAATCAAGCAATGTTATAACTATGATAATGGCTAACTAATAAGCATTAAAATATGATAAGAAACTTCAAAAAATACTCATGCAATAGCCATTAATGAAAGCTCACAAAAATATACAATGTTATGCAATGGAGGTCTCTAACACTCCATATTTGCAAAAATGCTCTACATTGTATCTACTACTACTCTAACCTATGCACTCAAAAATAATCTCTCTCTTCAACTCTAAGAATGCCTATTTATAGTTAGACATGACTCTTGGCCTTCCATATTCCTATGACACCTCACTATTTTGTTCGCAGGACTCATCTACGTGTGGACTACATGCATATTTACATCATTGTACATTCTAATGATACGTGTGTATTTATTACTTTGCTTTAAGCAAATACTTATATCCTAATCTAATATAAGCTCCTAATCTAAACATGTACCCATGATGGTACATTAGCAAGTACCAAATAATATAATATATTCCAACACCCCCATGTATTACATTATTTGGGTATTGAAGGCTTTAGTCTTCAATATGGATCTTTATCTTTCAAGTACTCTTTAGTTTGAACTGGTCCTTCTTATTTTTCTTTAGTTTTCATGTTGTCTTTTCATTTCTTCTTCATTCCACTGTTCTTTGGTATTTCAAAGTGTTTGGTATAATCATTGATATTGAAGTCTTATTTCTTTCCTTTGATTTTTCGTATGACCTGTCTCCTTGATCTTCAAAAATGTCAAGCTTGAATTCATTGTTAGTGGATGCTTCTAAAATGAAAAATTGGAAGAAACAATATAATATGAATATTAGTTTTTCTTCAAATATTTTATATTACTTGTCCTTATAGTAATAGGAGGAATATTAATGAGATTTTCCTCCATGATATTTACATGGATGGAAACTCCAGCAGTTTACCTTCTCATGACCAAATTTGTTGCAATAAGTGCATAGTATAGATATCCCTACTTCTTTGTTACCTGTTTTAGGAATATCATGCTCATCTATTTCCTTGAAAAAATAGTTAAACCATGTGTGTACAATTGAAGTTTTTTCCTCTTTACTTCTTTCATAAATTTGTATGACATCTTTCTGATTAATATTATTTTCTACCTTTTGAATATGGTTTTCAATATTTACATTGGAAGATATTTCTAAAGAATTTACTTTTGTCAAACTATTTGATTGTGAGTTCTCATGATTCTTTTCTAGCCATATTGGTTATTTTCTTCTAATTGCTTTTTCCTTAGGATCATATTTAGAATCAAGTATGTCTCTAAACCATTTTGAAATCCTTGAATCATGTATACTTAATAAGTATTTCCATAGTTCCTTTGGGGAAATCCTTTTGTTAAAAAACTTTGGCAGTATTTAAAAGAACTCTAAAACTTTGAGGTCGACTTCCTTATGACACCCTAGTGATTGATAATATCTTTTCAATTTGAGAGTTTGTAGAATACCTTATCTTTTCCAACTATTTTGAATATAGTTTTTGATAGTAGACTTAGCTTTCTAGGTTTTGCTTTGAGTTGAATCCCTTTTATCTCCCTAGTGTTTAGATGACAAGTTTAATATAATGTTCAACTCCTATAACTTTAAAACAATGTTTTATTTCCCCTTGTAGAAATCTAAAATATGTAATTTCAATGGATAAGACTCTCAATATCTTTAAGATATTTAATTTGGATTCTCTATGTCCCTTCAATTTGTAAATGAGACTAATAAAAATAATCTTCCAACTTTTAATCAATTTCAAAATTGGCTTCTTTCACCCTTTGAATAAAGTAGTTTCTAAATTTCTATAATTTCAATTTGGTGTAGGATTCCTTATATCTCCCTAGTTAGAAATTTAGAAAAAACATGTATTTGCAAATTAAATTTCACTTCAATTTGTAAGAAGCCTTATGTCTTCTTATTTTATGATTTGCAAATATTTGAAGCAATAATAGTAATGGTTTAATGCTTCTATTTTCTACTCCTTTCTTAAGGCATTCAATATACTTTCTAGGATATCTTTTAACACCTTATTACTCCTATTATTAAATAATCCTAGAGTTTAAAAACTCAAATGATGCCAACTTTAATATATGCCTTATTACTCCTTAATGCTTTGCAAATATAATGAGGATAAATATTACCTTCCAAGCACCAAAAATATCTACATGCACTATCATTGTGTTCTACTCTCAAATGACCTACAATCAACTCGATCTCTGTGTATTAATGGTCTTTGACTACAATAACTCCTCAATGCACTCTGGTCTTTGACTCCTTGTTGCTCTACACAGTATCTTTACGACTCCTCCTCACTCTAATCACATGTTGCCTTTGACTTATAATGTGTGCACTATATAAGCATCCTTTGGACGTGCTTCTCTTTATTTATTCTAATTGACATGCAAGGTGGCTAATTCCAAGTGGTTCTAAGAGTCTTTTACTCCTTGGTAACTATTCTACAGTGTCTTTCGCATCTCCAATACCTATACCAAGTGGCACCAAGGTCTTCACTTATTTATTCAATGTTGTCTGAGGTATTCTCCTTGCCTAACGCTTCTTGAGAGCATTATTTTACTTGAGTGTAGCCTCTTCACTATCAATGATGACACACTCTCTAATGGCATGTAACATCTTCTCCACATGGTGAATGCTCTTCAAACACTTGGCCTTCTCTTCACATGCCCTAATATCATCTCAATATTTTCCTTCGAAGCATCTCACTACACTTCTTGTAACTCCTTAATGCTCATGAATATCTTTGTATCCTTCTATGGTAGAGGATTCAACTGATTTGGTGGTAATCCTTCTAGGTTCTTGATGGCATTATAGGATGCAAATATCCTCTGATTTCAATGCTTCTTTTAGGTGCCAACTATGTAGGGTGGATGTTGGCAATGAATAACTCTCCTTCTTCTTGCTTGACTGGTGCAAACTTGCTGGATTAACTTACAATCTTGTAATAGTTTTCAATGTTGTTACATGGGCCGAATGAGGATGCTCTCCTTGGTGCAAGTCATTGATGTTACATGGGTAGAATGGAGATACTATGTTAGTGCCCAATGATGCTTTCTCTAATGTGTTGCTACATTCAACTGCATTACTTTGGGT
Organism: Wollemia nobilis; assembly: GCA_028583015.1. Taxonomy (NCBI): domain Eukaryota; kingdom Viridiplantae; phylum Streptophyta; class Pinopsida; order Araucariales; family Araucariaceae; genus Wollemia; species Wollemia nobilis. The sequence continues at coordinate 2,289,170 of JAQPPZ010006010.1, forward strand.
AAACCTTACTGTGATTCATTTCCTTACCTTCACCAAAGAATCTTAAATGCTAGATGTACCTTACCTTACCTTCACAAAAGGCTTTTGAATGCTTTTAGTCTTGCTATTAATTTCTTCTACTTTTATCTCAATAGTCCTTAGATGAGTATGTATTTATGAGAAATCTAAAGCAACCTTTTGCTTTCTCTTTGTTTATGACTTCTTCTCTAAGAAATATTTGATTTGCTTGTATGTAAATGTGCAGGTTGATGATGTCCAATATGTCTCCTTTTCACCTTGGAGATACTAAACCTTAGAGCTCTATTTAATGGCTCTAATATGGTGCTCTTGAAACCTTAAGATGCACTTATTTAAATGCTTTCCCCCTTGTACTTTAAACTGACTTCCTTGCCTTCATGAAATGGTGGCTTCTACTTTCTTTGCAAGTTGTGATAATGTTGGATTCAATATTGCCTTCTAATATTTGGCAACTCTCTCCTTTCTTGGTTACTTTTAAATGATGATTCCAATATTTTCAATGATAATGCTTTGCACTATAGTATATGTAAACCTATACTTTAGAATAGAGTCTTCTTTACTTTCAATAGATAGTAGGATGTTGATATTTTTCTTTCTCTTGAAATATATCTAACTCATATTTTTATGTGTAGGTTTGTAGAAATTAACTTCTGGACAACCTTGAATACTTTAAATTTGAAACCTTTTCATGCAACTTTAATCCTAAAAATTTGGTGCTTAATAAACTTAATAATGAACCAAATATAAGTGTTCAATTAATGAACCTTTTGCACCTTAGTTGCATACCTTTTAGCTCCGATTGATGATTGATGTTCTTGGTGATTTGGATCACCTAAATTCTGCCCTTTATTGGATGAATTTGCAGTTCTTCCTTGCTATCCAAAATAGCTCTTTAACCCACCTATTTGCAGCTTTGAAACTCATCTAACTTGTTGTCCACAAATGTAGTTTGGTGGCTTCAACTCTCCTTCAAGATACACCCTAAAAATTTGAAACTTAGCAGTTATTAATTCTGCCCAAATTTTTGCTTTCTTGCTGTCCTCAAATATGAAATTTTCATATTGCAAAGCAATCAATTTCTCCTCTGAAGTGTTGTCCTTGAATATCCCAAATTTAATAAGAAACTCCTCCAAATTGTAGTTGAGATTTTCCTTCAAGAAACCTTCAATTTTTTACTGTAAAATCAGCAAACCTCCTTCTACAAGTAAGCCTTCAAATACTTCAAAAGGTAATCTTCAAACCTCTTATGTTTGGTGGTTTCTTCTAGCTCCTTTCCCTTGTCAAAATATGACTTCAATTTAGTCTATTTGTAATGACCCAAAAAATACACAAACAAAAAAATACAAAAATAGAAAAAGTTTTTTTTTTTTACTATGGAGAGAGGTACATGAACTCTTCATGGACCCCTAACCAAACCAATATTTTTCTAAAGTTTCGATATCCTAAGTTTTCTTGAAAGCTACATCTCATGAGGTATCCTAACACAAGTCCTTCTGTGTAGGTGTATCATGTGTTACTGCAAATAAGTCTATCTTCCCCATCCTTCTCTATGAGCTAGACTTATCACCCTCCATCCATCGAAGGTATACATGCATATCCATACCATGCATGAATAATTATATGTAGGTATGCTACGAGTATTCTAAGTTAAGCTATATATCTCCTCTCCACGATGAGCTATCTTAACTCAGATGTAGTTTCTTCATAACTTAGTCCTTTATCTCCTTAAGGGGGTCTCAATTACCTTAGGTCTCCTATGTTCATCCTAAGGGGTTATCAATTCTCTTAGGTCACCTATGTTCACCCTCAAGGATTCTTAATTCCCTTAGGTCACCTCTGAGTTCACCCTAGAACTCTACACTTAGATTTCTAACATCAAGCAATCCAAACAATGATACATCTAGATACCACAATACCAGAAAGCAATCATCAAGCATCTAGAAACAAGCAATATTAACTCTAAAAGAGAATCAACTATATAACATAAACAATTACAAACATAAAGTAAAAATACCTTCTTCAATCCAATGAATAGTTATTGCATCAGAATTTGCACAGTAAATCCTTCTTACTTTAAGGAATATCACAGTATCTACATTGGGGATATCTCCCCACAATTCTAATATATTTGAGCATATGTAAAGCAGCATAAAATACAATTACCTATACTTCACTTCCATTGAACTCCTTGCTTCTCCTCGCTTCCCATTGATTATTTAAGGGTAGTAGGGGATTAGGGTACTCATGGTTTAGGATAGGCATGCCTTTAAATGCATCTATTCATTTATTTTTTTCAAATTGCAACTATACAAAATCTAATTAAGTTTCCAACCATCTAATGCATAATGGATATCATAAAAGATCCTTTACTTGTATCATCACCTCTCAAGTTCAATTAGAGAGTCATCCAACATGTGCTACTTAGATCAAGGCCTAACTTTAATCAAATCCATTCATGTCTTAAATCAATAAAGTCCCATACCTTTAACCTCTAAAATAATTATTTTCTTTTCATTCCCTAAATCGAAGCCCCATAACTTCAATTTAAAGAATAAATCCACATCCCTTTTAATTCACAAATTCCAATCAAATCACTTATTTTTTAAAGCATTAAAATCACATCCTTTTAATATTTAAACAAGCATTCATTCATCCCTTAAATCAAAGCCCCGTAACTTCAATCTAAAGAACAAATCCACATCCTTTTTTATTTTAAAAACGCTAAGAAGATCATCAAATCAAAGGTTTCCTTTTAATTTAAAGCCCTAAGATAATCAATAATAAATCAAAGGTTTCATTTTAAATTAAAACCCTAAGATAATCAATAATAAATCAAAGGTTTCCTTTTAAATTAAAACCTTCAGATAATCAATAATAAAACAAAGGTTTCCTTTTAATTTAAAACCCTAAGATAATCAATTATTATTTTTTTATTTTCTTTTTTTTTATTTACATGGTGGAATCGATAGCCACCATGAATACGAGTAGGTTGTCCATATTTTATGGCCGCCACAGTATTCTAAGTTGTCCACCCCAGAAGTTTCCACACAGATCTTCATGCAGTCCGTCCCTATAACCACCATGCCACAATCATTTTAAACCTTTTACGTCGTTGAAAGCACCAGGAAAGGGACAAGCGTTCAGTCTGACAAGTAAGATAATCAATTATAAATCAAAGGTTTCTTTTTAATTTAAAACCCTAATATAATCAATTTCATTTTAAATTAAAACCCTAATATAATTAATCATCAAGCAAAGGTTCTCCTTTTTATTAAATACCCTTCATTATATTCCACATAATCAAAGGTCTCTATTTAATTAATATCCTTCAATATTTCATGTAATCAAAGGTCTCTATTTAATTAAATGTCCTTTAATACATTCCACATAATCAAAGGTCTCTATTTAATTAAATGTCACAGTGTTTTCCCAAAACAGATTAACCAATATAATGCCCTTCACGGCAATACTAGCAATCTCTGGTGCGTGATTATGGAACAACCAAGTCAAAATTCAACAAGGCACTACAAGGTAAAGTTAGGCACTTTCTAGACTTAGCCCTTATTCCAACCCATGGGTGATTTCCATAGATGGTCCTCTCAAGTGCAACGTCCCCTTCTTCGTTTGGACATGGGGGTCTAAGGCTCACAGCTTTATAAAGGCTTAACAGAGTCTTTAAACAAAAACCACGCCTTAAAGCATACACAGGGTGGTCCCCTAAAAACATAGCACCATCAACGTGCACAAGTGGTTTATACACAATGCCCAAGCTTGCACATGCGGTTTCCTAAAAATACAGCACCTTCAACGTGCACAGGTGGTTTCCTAAAAACACATAGCGTCCAAGATTGCACAGGCAGTTTCCTAAAATACATAGTGCCTAAGCTTGCATAGATGGTTTCCCAAAATACACAGTGCCTAAGATTGCATAGATGGTTTCCTAAAAAACATAGAGCCTAAGCTTGCACCGATGGTTTCCTAAAACACACAATGCCTAAGCTTGCACAGATGGTTTCCCAAAACACACAATGCCTAAGATTGCATAGATGGTTTCCCAAAACACACAGTGCCTAAGCTTGCATAGATGATTTCCTAAAACACATAGTGCTTAAGCTTGCACAGATGGTTTCCCAAAACACACAGCGCCTAAGCTTGCATAGATGGTTTCCCAAAACACACAGTGCCTAAGTTTGCACAGATGGTTTCCTAAAACACACAGTGCCTAAGCTTGCACATATGGTTTCCCAAAACACAAAGCGCCTAAGATTGTATAGCTTTCAACCAAAGCAACAGGTGGTTTTTAAAACACCAACAGGGTAGAAATGTAAGTTTTTCAACCAAAGCAACAGGTGGTTTTAAAACACCAAGAGGGCAAAAACATAAAGCTTTCAACCAAAGCAATAGGTGGTTTTTACAACACCAGTAGGGCAAAAATGTAAATCTTTCAACCAAAGCAACAGGTGGTTTTTAAAACACCAACAGGGCAGAAACGTAAAGCTTTCAACCAAAGCAACAGGTGGTTTTTAAAACACCAATAGGGCAAAAACATAAAGCTTTCAACCAAAGCAATAGGTGTTTTTTAAAACACCAACAGGGCAAAAACGTACAGCTTTCAACCAAATAAACAGGTGGTTTTTAAAACACCAATAGGGCAGAAACATAAAGCTTTCAATCAAAGCAACAACTGGTTTCTAAAACACCATAATTTCACCATATAGAGTGTGTACAAAAATTATGCTAAATTCTAAACACTCCAACCTCAATACTTGTTATGGAATGGGAATTGGTGGCATCTCGGTTGCCTCTCCTTCACTCACGGTGTGTTCCTCTCCTTTCCCCATCCTTGGTCTATGTTTTCTCCCTCTACTTCTTTGTCCTCATGTTGTCCCCTTCCTTTCCTTCCTTCCTCTATTTTCTTTCTCTCTTTTTTGGCTTCTCTAGCACCATACATTTTTTCCTCCTCCAGGTGGCTCATCTCGAACCTCGAGCCTTTTTCTCAAGCCCCCACTACCTTCAATTCTTCATCCCTTTCTCTGGTAGCAAGGAACCCTTTGTTCGATGGTTTCCATCTTTGGAAATCTAGCAGACACCCTAGATTATTTCATAGCTTACAAGCTATAAGGAAATGGGATATTTACATATTTTATATTATCCCTTTATTTTAAATATATATCCTTTATTTTACACAATTTCATATTTTTCTTTCTTTAAGATAAAAGACATCTTATTTTATTAAATGGATTTTTTTTTTTTTTTTAATTAAAGTCTTTCAATGACTACTCTATTATCATTAAAATGAATACCTTAAATTAACTAAAAAAAACTCCCATATATTAAATAAAATGAGGTTTACTAATGAGATTAACTAAACCAATCATTATGTAATCAAACTTCATTGATCCTTTTGAATGAATCTTCATTTAAAATTTAAATTTAATATGTTTTTCTCTATTAAAATGATGCTCTATATTTTCTTTAACAAAATAATTAGTTTTATGCATCCACATACATTTGACAGTTGTTTTCCTATAGCAGTTCCAACATTATGCTACTCCAACCATGATGCAACAAAGAGCAAATAAATTTATAAAGCAATAAAGAGGGAATATTTCCATCGACCCAATCACCTATCTTAGCCAGATATTTTACGATAGCTACTAGACTATCAACTAAGGCTCAAGGTGATCAGCCATCGATGATTATCCCTTTCGACAAATCATGCCTATATGAAGGTATTTATCCATATTACCTCTTAGTACCTTAATCATCATTTCCACTGATATTAGGCACCCTTGTTTTTGGTGGATGCTTCCACCTTCTCCACCTATGAGTGTACCTAATCCTGTATACTTGGCAATATGTTAGCAATAACATGCCCTTCTCGAATCAACTAAACATCATATAGTTGGTACAATTGTTCAAACTAAGTATCACCACACCATAGGTTAATACAGTGTTCATTTGTGCCATAAAGTCAACTAGGGAGGGTCATGACATCCTCCCCCACTAGAATTAAACATTGTCCTCGATGTTTCCAATTTTCCTTCATTTTAACAACAATAAAAATAAAATTTATTACATCACAAAGTTTCAAACATAAAGAGAAAATGTTTTCGCATAACCTCCACTTTCTCCCAAGTGGTATTTTCTCATAGAACTGGTCCCACTGGACCTTACACTATTCGAGAGTCCAATTCCATAGAGACTTAGAACAAAACTCAAGAATATTCACCAGTAGTACTTCAATGGCCTTCGGATTTACCATTTGCAAATTAGAAATATCCCACACATTTTTAGGGTTAGCAACATACTTTCTAAGCAAGGATGTGTGGAAGGTGTCATGGATTTTGGATAGATTAGGTGGTAATGCAATTCAGTATGCAATTAGACTAATATTTTTCATGATCTCAAAGGGACCTACAAAACATGGATTCAACTTCATGGATTTCATAGCAATCTTCTTCGGCTTAACCCTTAATAACACCTTATCTCCAACAGAATACTCTCTTGGAGTCCTTTTTAGATATGCATAACTCTTCTACATATCCACAACTTCTTTAATCCTTTTCCTAATTTCCTTTAGCTTCTCTTTCATTACCCTAACCATTTTTAGACCAATCACAACTTGATCCTCTAGGTTGTCCCAATACAATGGTGTTCTACACTTTTGCCCATACAAGGCATCGAAAGGTGCCATTCCTAGCGAGGAGTGATGTCCATTATTGTAGGCAAATTCTACCAAAGGTAGACAATCTTCCCAATAAGATTTGTGATCCATGTAGTACATGTGAAGCATGTCTTCCAAAACTTGGTTTACCTGCTCTGTTTGGCCATCTGTTTTAGGGTGGTATGTTGAACTCATATTCAATTTGTACCAACCCCATTATGAAGGGATTTCCAGAATTCATAAGTAAATTTGGAGTCTTTATCTGAGATTATTACCTCAGGAAATCCATGCAATCATAATACCTCTTTGACGAATCTTCTAGACACCACCTGAGCATCGTCCTTGGTATTTCCTGGTATAAAGTGGGCAACCTAAAGAACACAAGCTTATACTGAGATGGGGGTGAATAGTATAGAGCCCACTTTTTACTTTCTTTCCAAATCAATATCAATTAGTGTCCTTAATTGCAATAACCAAATATAGCAGTGTGCATTAATAACTCAGATAGAAATAGTAAGCAAGAGCACAAGTCACCACACACAATTGAGACACAAGATTTAACGTGGTTCCCCCAATGTGGGGTACTCCACAAGATAATATCCTTATAATATTTCACACAGAAATAAGGATCCTTATCCAATACAATGATTTATTTTATCTACTCAAAGCTAGGTAATAACAAGCTCACACATAACTTGTCCAAATCTGCATAACAATCTCACACAAAAGTTGTCCAAAACTGTTCAACAAGTTCACAAAGAACTTGTCCAAATCTGATCTAGCAAGCTCACCAAGAACTTGCTCAAATCTGCTCTAAAAATCTCACATAGAACTTGTCCAAATATGCTCTATCAAGCTCACCAAGAACTTGCTCAACTATGCTCAATAGGATCACTCAGAACCTCATCAAAATATGTCCCAAATCTGTCTAAAACTGTCCACAAAGCTATCCCAAAAATTGTCCACAAATCTGTCTAAAACTATCCACAAATTTGTCCCAAAAACTATCCACAAATCTGTCTAAAACTGTCCACAAAGTTGTCCCAAAAACTATCCACAAAGCCTTATCAAAGGCTCAATAAATCATACACAAAATACCACAAATCTGTCTAGAAATCTATCCCAAAGGCCTTCTCAAAGGCTCAATAAATCATACACAAACTACCACAAATCTATCTAGAAATCTATCCCAAATGCCTTCTCAAAGGCTCAATCAATCATGCTCAAGTAGTACTCAAATCTCATCTACAAATATATGAAGGCAAGGCTCAATGATGAACTTAAAAATGAATGGCAATGCACTCTACAATGGATGACAACAATGATCCACAATGATCTCAACTCAAATCAACTCAAATCTCAACTCAACTCAAGTCAACTCATAGAAGCATAAAGAGAATTGTTAGAGACTCAATATGTTCTAAGCTCAATCTCAATTCAAATCATAATTATAGAATAGTTTGTTTCATGGTACTTGAACAATCACCTCATACAATCACTTGACTAGGCTCAATCAACTCAACTCAACCAATCACCACAAGGGACAACTATTTTTCACAAAACCCTAGTCCAAGCATGTATCAACCAACTCAAATGTTTCCAACAATGCTCAACCACAAATCTCACATAACAATTATACTCATGTTCTTTTCAATTTCTTTACATAACCAATGGGCTTCAACGACTATGCTTATAAAACAAGGTTTAAACACAAAACTCAAACCAGAAAACCTTGAAGCATTCAACCAACCACTTTCAAAAAGGAAACCACAATCAATCCTTTTCACTCCAATGATATTTCAAAAATCAACCACCATAAATAATCAATAGGAGAATGTGCCCATACATTTTTTGATGCCAAGAAGTTTTCCATAAAATCTGCCACACAAAACACAAATTTCCTTTCCAAACTCAATAAGGGTTAGTGGACTTCAAATAATAATCACAAGATAAAGCATAACTCAATTTACACCTTTTTACTCCAACTTAATAAACACATCCACCACAGTCCTTTTTTAATTAAAACCCTTATCAAAATAATAATCAATAAATCTCTTAGAAATTATTTTATAACAACTCCTTATTTCTCCTAAATATTAATTCTCAATTTCATGAACATCAAATTAAATTAAAAACTCATCCACCTTTGAAATAATAATCATAGCCCTTATAAAAACAAAGTTTAATTAAAAACTTTAATTATTCCTAACCACCTTATAACTCCAACTTAGGGCTTAATAGAATTAATTAGAGAAAAAACGTATTTACCTCCTCAAGGGGATTCGAACCCCGACTTTCCCACACCACGAGTGCCTTAGCCACGGCTAAGGTTGCCACACGAGCTAGCCACTCATTCGAAAGGGAAAGGCACAGCGTGCCCTAAAACCTTTCCTCCCTTTTCGCAAATCAAAAGCGCTTCGAGCGATTTTCTTCCAATGCCTTCCAAACACAGTCAAGGGGATTTGAAACCTTGACATTTGTGCTGCCACACACCTTAGCGAAAATCCAACTGCCAATGCGCCCCTCTGCCCACGATGACTTTGGACTTCGACCAACCTTCGTTTATTTGATGCTTTTGCTTTTTAAAATATTTTCGCACGAGCTCAATTTGGATGCTTATCCAATGATTATTAACCAGGAGCAAGCATTTTTTTATGAACCTTAGGTATCCCCTTTATATAGCCTCATTATTTTTGATGACGTCGACGGAAATCTTGCATATTTAATTTTAAATTTTAATTTTAATTTTAAATAATTAAAATTTAAACTAAATATTAAAAATTAAATATCTCCATCACCGGGGTACCTTTTTCGACGAAACAAAAGGCCAACTTGGGTTTTAAGAAAAAAATAGTTCAAATCTGCCATCCATAGTTTTAAATAAAATCTTTTATTTTTCTTGCATTGGTTTTCACAAAAACCCTGTATTTATCCATGCTTTCCAAAATATCATTTGGCCACCAAAACTCAATGTGATCCATGTGACATCAATGATCCATGTGACATCAATGACAACATAAAATAACTCAAATTGCCAACAATCTCCCCCTTTGTCATTGATGGCAACACCTCTAATGCAAAAACCACAATCACTGCAAAAACCATCTCTGAGAATCAAAGCTGCTCCTAATGCAACAACCACAATCACTGCAAAAACCATCTCTAAGAATCAAAGTTGTTCCCCTGACTCAATATTCTCTATGGAGGATGCTCTCCCTAACTCAATTCTTCTCTTTGGAGGCTGCTCCCCCTAACTCAATGCTCTCCCCCTTACTCAAATCTCTCCCCTTTTGACATCAATGGCAAAAGGTACCTTCTTGTCTTGAACTTGATTGGAATTGAGTCCTACACCAATTTGCAATATGTCCATAGTTATTGCAATTAAAACACTTAATGTTGTTATTCCTTGGACGTGCAACTACCTTACTATTCTTTTCACTGTTGTCACATGTGATTCTTTTGGAGCTGTTTGAAATATTCCCACTAAACCAACTGCCTCTATTATATCTAGTATTTTGGTTGTAACATATAAAAGGTTACCAATCATAGATCTATATAGAGTTTGATTTGCATCAGGAGATTCATCATATTTGCTTAATTTACACCCTGTAACCATTGGAGTATTAACTGGCTTACTATCTTCCATTTTGAATTTCTTCAACATCTCCTTTATATACTTTGTTTGTGAAAGAAATATCCCTTTTTCTAATTGTGAAATCTGTAATCCGAGAAAAAAGGTTAATTCACCAATCATAGACATTTCAAACTCTTTAGTCATGTTTCTTGCAAATTCTTGACACATTCTATCATTGCTACCCCCAAAAATAATATCATCCACATAAACTTCCACAATCATCAAATAATTTCCCTTATTTTTAATATACATATTGCTATCAATTATTCCCTTTTTGAAACCTTGCTCTCGAATATATTTATCCATTCTTGAATACCATGCTCTAGGGGCTTGCTTTAAGCCATAGAGAGCCTTTTTCAATTTACACACATAATATGTATGATCTGCTTGATTAAACCCATCTAGTTGTTCAATGTAAACTTCTTCTAAATGACAATTCATAAAAGTTGATTTGACATCCATCTGATGTACTTTAAAATTCCTATAGCTTGAAAGTGCCAAAAACATTCGTATAGCTTCCAATATTGCAACTGGTGCAAAGGTCTCATCAAAATAAATTCCTTCTACTTGTGCATATCCTTTACACACCAATATTGCCTTGTTTCTGATGACTTGACCATCTTCATTCAGTTTGTTCCTGTAGACCCATTTAGTATCAATTACATTTTTTCTTTTTGGTCTTGGAACTAATTCCCAAGTCTTACTCTTTTCAATCTAATCTAGTTCTTCCTTCATTGCCTTAATCCAACATTCATCATTTTTTGCCTCTCTAAAATTCTTTAGTTCTATCTTGGATAATAGTGAAAAATTTGCTTGTTCTATTGAGCCTATGATTTATCTTCTTGTTCGTCTTACATCAAGACTGCCAATGATCAAGTCCTCTAGATGATTTTTTTGAATATATCTTGATGTAGTTTTGGAAGATATATTCTACAAATCTTCTTCATCTGAATCTTCACCCATTTCTTCCTGATAGCTTTCTTCTTCTTCAAGAATATATTCCTGAGGTGGCTCATTTATTCTTGTTCTTTCATCAACTCGACATTTATACTTTCCACCATGGTATGTGTTCTTTTATTGTAGCATCTGTAGGCCTTAATTTTTGTAGAGTATCCAATAAAAATACCTTCATCACATCTAGGATCAAACTTGCCCAAGTCCTTATCCTCTCTTTTGATATAACACTTCCAAAAACTCTAAAGTAGTTTATCATGGGAGGTCTTCCTTTCCAAAACTCATATGGAGTCTTATGTTGCTTTGTTCTAACTTGAGCTCTATTCATAACATATACTGTTGTACTGATTGCTTCCTTTCAAAACCCATCTAATATTTTTTATTCATTTAGCATTGCTCTGGCCATATTCTCAAAAGTTCTATTCTTTCTTTCTACTACTCCATTTTACTGAGGAGTCTTGGTTGCTAAATATTATTTTTTGATTCCATGTTCTCCATAAAACTCAATGAATTCTATAGATATGAATTCCCCTCCTCTATCTGATCGCAAACACTTGATCTTCTTTCTTGTTTCATTTTCTTCCATTTCTTTGAATACTTTGAAATGCTCAAATGCCTCTGATTTCTCTTTCAAAAAAATAACCCAAGTCATTCTAGAATAATCATCTATGAACAACATGAAGTAGCTTTCACCTTGTAGACTTTTAGTTCTCATAGGCCCACATAAATCAGTATGAATCAAATCTAATACCTTGGAAGAGGAATATTCTTTTGCCTTGAAACTTGATCTTGTATGCTTTCCATATTGACATTGTTCACAAATTGTATTTGAAGGTCTTTTATCTTTGGTAGATATCTGACAATTTCTTTGATGCTTATCCTTACTATGTTATCAAAGTTCAAGTGACACAACATTTTATGCCATAACCAACTCTCTTCTTCTTGATATAGAAGACATTTTTCTTTTTTTATTTCACTAAACATGTAGAGATTGTTATTGGTTCTTTCTGCAGTTGCAACAAGCTTCACTGTTTTTGTTTCCCTGATTTTGCATCATGTAAAGGAAAACGTAACTATGTACCCTCGATCACAAAGTTGACGTACACCTAGTAGGTTGTGTTTCAGACCCTCAACATAGAGTACACCTTGTGTAGTTGTCTTTCCATCATCCAAACTTAAAGTTCCTCTCCTTTTGATTTTAGTCGAAGCATTATCACCAAATCTCACAGATCCGCTATTGTTCCCTTTTAAAGAAATGAACTTATCTTTATACCCAGTAATATGACTAGAGCACCCACTATCAATATACCATTTGTCCATCCTATAACCCAGTAGAATCTGACCTCAAGCTATTAGCCTTTTCGAAGGAACCTGCTCTGATACCAATTGAATAACACAAGCTTATACTAAGAGGGGCGGGTGAACAATATAGCACCCAATTTTTACTTTCTTTCCAAACCAATATCAATTAGTGTCCTTAATTGCAATAACCAAATATAGCAATGTGCATTAATAACTCATATAGCAATAGTAAGCAAGAGCACAAGTCACCACACACAATTGAGACACAATATTTAACGTGGTTCCCCCAATGTGGGGTACTCCACAAGATAATCTCCTTATAATATTTCACACATAAATAAGTATCCTTATCTAATACAATGATTTCTTTGATCTACTTAAAGCTAGGTAATAACAAGCTCACACATAACTTGTCCAAATCTGCATAACAAGCTCACACAGAACTTGTCCAAAACTTCTCAACAAGTTCACAAAGAACTTGTCCAAATATGCTCTAGCAAGCTCACCAAGAACTTGCTCAAATTTGCTCTAACAAGCTCACACATAACCTATCCAAATCTGCTCTAGAAAGATCACCAATAACTTGCTCAACTCTTCTCAATAGGCTCACTCAAAACCTCATCAAAATATGTCCCAAATTTGTCCACAAATCTGTCTAAAACTGTCCACAAAGTTGTCCCAAAAACTGTCCACAAATCTATCTAAAACTTTCCACAAAGCTGTCCCAAAAATTATCCACAAATCTGTCTAAAAATTTCCACAAAGCTGTCCCAAAAACTGTCCACAAAGCCTTCTCAAAGGCTCAATCAATCATACACAAACTGCCATAAATCTATCCAGAAATATATCCCAAAAGCCTTCTCAAAGGCTCAATCAATCATACACAAACTACCACAAATATATCCATAAATCTATCCCAAAGGCCTTCTCAAAGGCTCAATCAATAATTCTCAAGTAGTACTCAAATATCATCCAAAAATATATGAAGGCAAGGCTCAATGATGAACTTAACAATGAATGGCAATGCACTCTACAATGGATGACAACAATGATCCACAATGATCTCAAATCAAGTCAACTCAAATCTCAACTCAACTCAAGTCAACTCATAGAAGCATAAAGAGAATTTTTAGAGACTCAATATGTTCTAAGCCCAATCTCAACTCAAATAATAATTATAGAATGGTCTGTTTCATGGGACTTGAACAATCACCTCACACAATCACTTGACTAGGCTCAATCAACTCAACTCAACCAATCACCACAAGGGACAACTATTTTTCACAAAACCCTAGTCCAAGCATGTATCAACCAACTCAAATGTTTCCAACAATGCTCAACCACAAATCTCACATAACAATTATACTCATGTTCTTTTCAAGTTCTTTACATAACCAATGGGCTTCAACGACTATGCTTATAAAACAAGGTTTAAACACAAAACTCAAACCAAAAAACCTTGAAATATTCAACCAATCACTTTCAAAAAGGAAACCACAATAAATCCTTTTCACTCCAATGATATTTCAAAAATCAACCACCATAAATAATCAATAGGATAATGTGCCCATACCTTTTTTATGCCAAGAAGTTGTCCACAAAATCTGCCACACTAAACACAACTTTCCTTTCCAAACTCAATAAGGGTTAGTGGACTTCAAATAATAATCACAAGAAAAAGCATAACTCAATTTACACCTTTTTACTCCAACTTAATAAACACATCCACCAAAGTCATTTTTTAATAAAAACCCTTATCAAAATAATAATCAATAAACCTCTCAAAAAGTATTTTATAACAACTCCTTATTTCTCCTAAATCTTAATTCTAAATTTCATGAACATCAAATTAAATCAACAACTCATCCACCTTTGAAATAATAATCATAGCCCTTATAAAAACAAAGTTTAATTAAGAACTTAATTATTCCTAACCAACTTATAACTCTAACTTAGGGCTTAACATAATTAATTAGAGCAAAAATGTATTTACTTCCTCAAGGGGATTCAAATCCCTAACATTCCCACACAGGGAGCGCCTTAGCCGTGACTAAGGTTGCCACATGAGCTAGTTGCTCATTCGAAAGGGAAAGGCACAACGTGCCTTAAAACCTTTCCTCCCTTTTCAAAAATCAAAAGCTCTTCGAGCACTTTTCTTCCAATGCCTTCTGAATGCATTCAAGGGGATTCCAAACCTTGATGTTTGTGCTGCCACACACCTTAGCCAAAAGCCAACTACCAATGTGCCACTTTGCCCATGATGACTTTGGACTTCGACCAACCTTCATTTATTCGCTGCTTCTACTTTCTAAAATATTTTTGCACAAGCTCAATTCGGATGCTTAGCCAATGATTATTAACCACGAGCAAGCATTTTTTTATGAACCTTAGGTATCCCCTTTATATAGCCTCCTTATTATTTTTGATGACGTCGACGAAAATCTTGCATATTTAATTTTAAATAATTTAAATTTAAACTAAATATTAAAAATTAAATATCTCCATCATCGGGGCACATTTTTCGACAAAACTAAAGGTAAACTTTGATTTCAAGAAAAAACCAGTTCAAATCTCCCATCCATAGTTTTAAATAAAATCTTTTATTTTGCCTGCCTTGGTTTTCACAAAAACCATGTATTTATCCATGCTTTCCAAAATATCATTTGGCCACCAAAACTCAATGTGATCCATGTGACATCAATGACAACATAAAATAACTCAAATTGCCAACACAACCTTAGTCAATTTTTCAACCACTACAAATATGGCATCATGTTGGTACCGATTCTTGGGTAAACCCACTATAAAATCCATATATATAACCTGCCATTTCTGCGTAGGTATATCATGCAGATATGGTTTTCCTATAGGATGCTAGCATTCTGCCTTGATTTTCTAACATTCGAGGCATCGAGCAACAAATTTTGTGATGTCCTTATTTATAGCTACTCAAAAGAAGGCTCTTTTCATATTTTCTCGCATTTTGGATCCTCCTGGATGAGCAGAATAAGGAGATCTATGAGCTTCTTGCATTATCAAGTTCCTTAGATCACCCATATTTGGTATAACAACTCTTCCCTTATAACACAAAGTCATATTTCACACTAAATTCCTTATTTCATTCAATATCTCTATCCATATTGACTCGAATTCCTTGGCAATACTCCTCCTGAGATATCTCCTGTCTAACTCGATCCATTAGGTCCATGTGAATTCTAGTTATGGTTGCTATATATTTCCTTCTACTTAAAGCATCTGCTACTTTATTCTCTTTTCCTTTTATGTACTCAATCTCAAAAATCATATTCAGTGATAAATTCCAACCATATTCTCTATCTTGCATTGAGTATTGATTGGGTAAATATGTATCGCAAACTTTGATGGTCGGTTTTTAATTCAAAGGGTCTCCCTACCAAGTAGTGGTGCCAAACCTTTAAAGCATGCACCACTGTAGCTAGATCTAAATCATGTGTAGCATAATTAACTTCATGCTTTTTGAGCTTCCTTGAAGTATATGCCACTACTAAATCTTCTTGTGAGAGCACCCCACCCAACCCCTCTATTGATACATCAGTGCACATTGAAAAATCCCCCTAGGGATCGTGAACCTTCAATATTGGGGTCATAGGAAGCTTATGCTTTATTAGTTCAAAGGTAGCCTCACACTTTTTTGACCATTTGAATTATTTCCCCTTCTTCTAAAGGTTTTTTATGGGTCTAGCAATCTTGGAGTAGCCCTTTATATAATGTCTATAATAGCCTGCTAACCCCATGAAATTTTGCACTTCAATGACATTAGCAGGGGGTGGCCAATTCATGATAGTCTCTATCTTTTCTGGATCCACAACAATTGCCTTTACTGATATAATGTGTCCAATATATCATATCTCTGTGGAATAGAATTCACTCTTAGATTTCCATAAATTTGATTCTTCCTTAAAAAATCCAATACAATCCTAAGATGTTCATCATGTTCTTCTTTATCTCGAGAATATATAAAGATAACATCTAGGAATACCAGGACAAAGTGGTTCAAATATCTTCTGAACACATTGTTCAATAAGTTCATGAAAGTAGTTGGGGCATTAGTCAGTCCAAAGGGTAAAACAATAAACTCATAATACCCATACCTAGTCTCAAATGTCATCTTGTGAGTGTCTTCCTCACGGATCCTTAGCTGGTGATACCCTAACCTTAAATCGATCTTTGTAAACACCTTGGCATATTTTAATTGATCAAATAAATCTTTAGTCCTAGGTAAAAGATACTGATTCTTGATTGTAGTTTTATTTAACATCCTGTAGTCAATACACAATCGTAGCAAACCATCCTTTTTCATGAACAAAATTGGTGCGCCCCACGGTGACACACTTGGTTTTATCAAACCCTTCTCCAATAATCCTTGCAATTGAACCTTTAGTTCTTGCATTTTAGTAGGATTCATTCTATACTGGGATCTATGAATAGGTTTAGCTCCCGTCATAAGTTCAATTGTGAAGTAAAATTCTCATATAGGAGGTAGCCTCGGTAGGTCTTTTGGAAATACATCTTGAAAATCCTATAGGATCAGATGTTGTCTTAATATTTCTCCTTTCTCATGGTCTTCCACTTCATTAATTTTTACCACATACACTATTCCTCCTTTCTTTAGGGCCTTTTTCACTTGCATAGCAGACAACATCTGCGGTTCAAATGCCCCTTGCTTGCTATGAACTCTTAGTATCCTTTCGCCTTCTTCTAAATACTCAATCCATCAATCTTGAAAATTGACCAAGGCTTTATGAGCTTGCATCCAATCCATCCCTAGGATCACATAAAAGGCGTATAAGGGAGCTACATATAAATAATCTTATGTAGTTCCACTTGATAGAGTTATTTCTACCATAGGATAACATTGGTTCATCGAGTAGGTCTACCCAGAACCATACTCAACCTTCCACCCTTGAGCCAAATATCCAGGCCTTTTCGACACAGTCCTTGCTAGACTAGATGAAATAAAATTGTCAGTGGCTCCACTATCTATCAAAATGTTTACTTTTTTATTGAAAACCTTACCTTTCACAATTAATGGGGTGGCTTGTCCCTCTAGCTTCTGCTTCTCGGTTGCGACATCAATCTAATGTTCCGGTTCCTTCCCTTTTGCATTAGTGATGCTAGTTCCTGCTCAATATGGACATTGATTGTAGTAATGAGATCCCCAAAAATTGTAGCACCCTTTCTTGGGTCCTTGCTATTTTTTAGGTTTCTCATTCCCATTCTTAACTACTGGAGTTGGAGCTTGTGACTTCTATGGTTGAGGTTTCATTTTTTTGGGTTTGTTATCCTTCTTACGAAATTTCTTCTTGAACTTCTTATTTCCATAATATTTCTTCTCAGGATTTTGGGGGTTCTTAGCCTTTCTCTCTTGATCAGATTTCTATTTTACAAACCCAACACTATTCCTCTTCTTTAACTCCTATTGAGCTTTCTCAGGTAGAGTATCATATTATAATAGAAGTGTGACTCTGTTTTCTTTGCTAGGTCATATACCTTTTGTAGTGATTTAGGCTCTTGCATTTCTACATCATGCTTTAACCTAGATTCCAACTTAAAAATAAACATGTAAACCCATATTTTCTCATTATAAACAGGCACATGTGAACCCGTATTTGCTAGGTCATATACCTTTTGCAATGATTTAGGCTCTTGCATTTCTACATCATGCTTTAACCTAGATTCCAATTTAAAAATAAACATGTGAACCCGTATTTTCTCATTATAAACAGACACATATTTAAACAGCCTTACTAGTTTCTTGTAGTACACCTCTACTATGTTGGTTCCTTGTCTAAGACTAGCAAATTCTTCAAAATTTAGGGCATAGAAATGTTGTGTTAGGAATCTCTTCTTAAGTATATTTATAAATTCTTCCCATGGAATATTAATGGATTCAATCTTAGTTTCTTCATAGCGGGTTTCCCACCACTCCAAAGCAGCCCCTTCTAGGTTAATTTGAAGAACACAAGCTTATACTGAGAGGGGGGTGAACAGTATAAGACCTCTTTTTACTTTTTCCTTTATACTTCAAAATAGTAAAGCAATATACCCAAAGCAATATCAAAGCAATGCACAATATCATCCACAAAGTGACACCAATTTTAACGTGGTTCACCCATAATGGTTGGGCTACGTCCACAAAACTTTTCTCTAAAAGTTATCTCAAAGTTCTTTGGGAATCCTTCCCAATTACAATGTTTATGAGCCTCGGCCAAAAGGAGATACCTTCCCCTCAATCTAAATTTATGAGCCTCTGCTCAAAGGAGATACCTTCCCCTCTATCTGAATTTATGAGCCTCTGCTCAAAGGAGATACCTTCCCCTCAATCTGGATTTATGAGCCTCTGCTCAAAGGAGATACCTTCCCCTCTACTCTGGAAATGATCCCTCAGAAGATCAACTGCCTCTACTTCTTGCCAGCACGTGGAACTCCTTTCCATCGAATACCTCCTGTCCTCAATGCTTATTCTAAGAGACCTCTACCTTCTATGATCACGTCCACAGCAGCTCAAGAACTCTGTACCAAACACAGTCAGTCGATCTAGTACAAGTCTTCCTTTGTCTGTCAGATCTGTCCAACACTTGAACACATCAATCCTCTGCACACAAGCCTTCTCAAAGACTTGCCAAATCTGCCCTCAGGTTCTTCTCAAAGAACAAGTGCATCTTTGTCCTCAAGTTCTCTGATAGAACTATCAAACTCAGCTCACAAGTCCTCTGCTAGGACCTGTCCAAATCTGCTCACAAGTCCCCACCGAAACCTGTCCAAAAACTCAACAAGCTCACCAAGAAAAAATTTCTTAGTAGGAAATCACAAAGTGAATTGTTAGAGACCCAATGTGATTTTTCAAACTCATAGAAGCATAAAGAGAATTGTTAGAGACTCAATATGTTCTATACTCAAATCCCAATCTCAAAACTCAACTCAAATCAACTCATCTCAATCTCAATCTCAAATCTGAAAACTCAACTCAATATCTAAAATGGATAGGATAGAATGTTTTCTTTCAAGAACATGAAACCCCAACAATTTCCAACTATGCAAAGAATCACATAACAATGATACTCATGTTCTTTTCACCATCAATTAGGGTTTCAACAACAATGCTTATCAAACAAGGTTTAGTCAACCAACACCATTCAACTCAACATCAACCTTGAAGCATTCAACCAATCTTCACAAGAAAATGAAATAAGTAGAAATCCTTTTCCCTCCAAAGATATTTGAACAAAAATAGCCACCAACACAATATCGCCAAATGCAAAGAATAACTTGCTCAAATCAACTCAATGAAGTAAGCCCAATATCATGAATCAAGTAAAGCAATAACTTGATCAAACAACCTCTATGGAAGCAACTCAACCATCAAACTCAAAACAGCCAACCAAGGGTTCCACCAACTCAATGCAAGTAGCAAGACTCACAAACATAAACCCTAGTGCACAATGCTTCCACTACCTCAAACCAGAATTATGCATTCACCAAAACTCTCATCAAGGATAACAATGCATAAGAAGTCTTCAACAAACCAGAAAATAGGATTTACACCCAACCAAAGGAAACCTAGTTGAAAACCTTTTCACTCCAACCTTATTTCAGAAAAACATACACCAATCATACTCATAAGGAAAATGTGCCCATACCTTTTTGGAGTAGAAGAAAATTGATCCTTAAAGCTGTCACCACACACAACCCTCAAACTTCCAACCAAGTTAGGGTTAGAACCAAGATAAATGAGCATATATAAAAACTTTCCTTAATACACCTTTTAGCTCCTCTTCTTTAAAAACAACCACCAAAGAAGCCAAAAACACAACAACCAAAACTTACACCTTATATCTCCATTTTTAAATTTAGCATAGCAAAAGACTAATCTCAAAAATACAACCAAAGAAATATCCCCTTATTTCTCCTATGTCTTTTAAACAATGCTAAAGAATGCCAAAAAATCATATCAAGAAAATAATCACACCTTATAATGGCTGCCCTTGAAGAATCCGAAATTCGTGACACAAAACACGTTTTAATAAAAACATGACTAATCCATGCACAGCTCCCTCCGCGGGGATCGAAACGTAGACCTCCGCCTACGCAAGGCCCAAACGCAGCCTTCGTCGCCACTAGCCCACAAGGGGCTTATGAAGTCCAAGACGGACTTCCTTCCACATAAACGGTCAAGCTTTTCGAAAGCTTTTCAAACCACGAGCTCTCCTCTTTCGCAGCGTAAACAGAACATTCGATCGCAGCCAAACCAATTAATTGCCTTCGATTTTCCAAGTTTTTTTAACCTTAGGAACCTTCTCATATTTATAGTCCATACGTGGACTTTAGAACACGTCGGCTGCAAAGAAACGTAATTTCAAATTTAATTGAAATTTGCTTTCTAAAGGGTTTAAAAACCCTTAAATAATTTTAATAAATTAAAAATAATTTCTCCCTTAATTAATTAAATAATTAATTAATTAAAACCTTGAAGGGTTTTAAATAATAATTAAATAAATAATAAAGAGAACCTCCATTGGTTTTAATAAAAACCATTTAACTTGTTTTTAATAAAAACCCTATCCAATGGAATCTCTCCGGATTCTCTTAAAAATATTCTCTTGGAATCTTCCACCTTTGAAGCCAACACATCCTCTTAACATTAATGCCATTTCCTTTTGACATCAATGACAACTCATAGACAAGAAGCTAGGATCTCAAACCCAAAATTGCCAACATAATTGTAGCCCAAAGTGTTCGAGTTCCTGATGAGTAGTCTTTTACCATAAAGTGAACCTTTGTTTCTCTTAGCCATGCTTCCATTGTGTCACCATCACCCTCTCCATAAAACTTAGAGATATTGATGTTTTTTTGGGTCCCTAGCTATTTCCTTTTTTTCTAAGGCTCTGGCTTGTACTTGTTCTATAGTTATTCCACTTTCTAGAGCGACCTCTGAACCACACACTTGCAAATTTTGATTCGTAGTCATTTTTAGCAATTGTCTTATTTGATCTTGCATAGTAGTGACGGTAAAAGTGAGGTCTTCTACCTCCCTATTGGGTTTTTTTGGTTCCCCATCCTGGTTTCCCTCTTCAACATCACTTTGTTGAGTTTTTCTAGGTATAGGCCTCCCTCTTCTGGTCTTAGGTGGCATTTTAACCTGATTCCATCTAATAAATAGGATTAGATTACAGTTTCATCCTAAGTTGTAACTCTAATTCAAGCTATAATACAGAGTTCTCTTACTATATGCATTAATCAATCTAACTAGGGTAATATCCTAGGCTAGGATGTGTCACCGATACCAAATCCCATACTAAGGTATCCTAACATCCTCGCTCCCTTGGGGTTAATTCCCATCAGATCCTATAAAATAAGGTATCCTAGATCATCCCATATTTAGCCTTTACCTTAAGCAAGCCTTCATTGGATCCATATGATTTCCCCTTAGCACACATAGAATCTCTTTTTTTTACTATTGAAAGATGTACATGAACTCTTCATGGATCCCTAACCAAACCACTCTTTTCCTAAAGTCTCAATCTCCTAATTTTTCTTGAAAACTACATCTCACAAGGTACCCTAACACAAGTCCTTCTGTGTAGGCGTATCATGTGTTACTGTAAATAATTCTATCTTTCCCATCCTTCTCTATGAGGTAGACTTATCACCCTCCATCCATCGAAGGTATACATGCATCTCCATGCCATACATGAATCATTATATGTAGGTGTGCTATGATTATTTCGAGTTAAGCTATCTATATCCTCTCCACGATGAGCTATCTTAACTCAGATGTAGTCTCTCCATAACTTAGTCCTTTATCTCCCTAATGGGGTCTCAATTACCTTAGGTCTCCTATGTTCATCCTAAGGGGTTATCAATTCTCTTAGGTCACCTATTTTCACCCTCAGGGATTCTTAATTCCCTTGGGTCACCTCTGAGTTCACCTTAGAACTCTATACTTAGATTTCTAACATCAAGCAATCCAAACAATGATACATCTAGATACCACAATACCAGAAAGCAATCACCAAGCATCTAGAAACAAGCAAGATTAACTCTAAAAGAGAATCCATTATATAACATAAACAGTTACTAACATAAAGTAAAAATACCTTCTTCAATCCAATGAATAGTTATTGCATCAGAATTTGCACAGTAAATCCTTCTTACTTTAAGGAATATCATAGTATCTACATTAGGGATATCTCCCCACAATTTTAATATATTTGAGCATAAGTAAAGCAAGATAAAATACAATTACCTATACTTCACTTCCATTGAACTCCTTGCTTCTCCTTGCTTCCCATTGATTCTTTTAGGATAGTAGGGGATCAGGGTACTCATGGTTTAGGATAGGCATACCTTTAAATGCATCTATTCATTTACTTTGTCAAATTGCAACTATACAAAATCTAATTAAGTTTCCAACCATCTAATGCATAATGGATATCATAAAAGATCCTTTACTTTTATCATCACCTCTTGAGTTCCATTAGATATTCATCCAACATGTGCTACGTAGATCAAGGCCTAACTTTAATCAAATCCATTCATTTCTTAAAGCAATAAATTCCCATACCTTTAACCTCTAAAACAATCCTTTTCTTTTCATTCCCTTAATCAAAGCCCCATAACTTCAATTTAAAGAATAAATCCACATCCCTTTTAATTCACAAATTCCAATCAAATCACTTACTATTTAAGGCATTAAAATCGCATCCTTTTAATCTTTAAACAAGCATTCATTCATATCCCAAATCAAATCCCCGTAACTTCAATCTAAAGAATAAATCCACATCCTTTTTTATTTTAAAAACCCTAAGAATATCATCAAATCAAAGGTTTCCTTTTAATTTAAAACCCTAATATAATCAATAATAAATCAAAGGTTTCCTTTTAAATTAAAACCCTAAGATAATCAATAATAAATCAAAGTTTTCCTTTTAAATTAAAACCCTAAGATAATCAATAATAAATCAAAGGTTTCCTTTTAATTTAAAACCCTAATATAATCAATTATAAATCAAAGGTTTCCTTTTAATTTAAATCCCTACGATAATCAATAATAAATCAAAGGTTTCCTTTTAAATTAAAACCCTAATATAAAAAGCCCTCCCCACCACCTATCTCGGGCTACCTCTATTCTACGGTTTCCTCTCCAAAGCCCTATGGACCAATGTTGTCGAGCAAATCTAGAAGAAGTTGGCATCCTGGAAAGGGCACCTTCTCTCCCATGCCGCTAAAGCCACTCTCATGTATGCCTGTCTTTAGAGCATTCCAGTGTATTTCATATCAGTTTTCATAAACCTACCCTCTATCAACACCCATATCGAGCAAATCCAGAAGCAGTTTTTATGTTTCGAGAGTGAATAAAAGAAAAGGATCCTGCTGGTCTCCTGGACCCTGTTTTACCGACCCAAGAACGAAGGTGGGATCGGCCTCAGACGGGTATCCCAAATGAACATTGACCTCCTGGCCAAGCATGCATGGAAAGTGTTCACCAATTTTCCAACTGGGTGGTTCTTTATTGTGATAAGGAAGTACCTTTAACACCACCCCTTCCTCGAGGACCACTAGCCTGGTGATGGGTCTGCTTTTTAGAGATCCCTGGCCTAAACTAAATACCTCATCCATAAGGGGTCCAGGTGGATCCTTGGTGATGGTAGCAATATTACTTTCTGGGATGACAAATGGATCCGAGATGAGGCCCTGAGGGACGACAAAGACCTTTTGGCCCTCAAGCCCCAATTGGATGCCTCCAAAGGACCTTGGGTGCATAACTACATTAACAAGGGTCAGAGAAAGTCAGGCTGGTCAAATACGTTCATTTTCTCCTCTTGGTGGCTAACCTCTTTGCCCTTCTCAATTTAAATAGTATTCCTTCAGGTGAGGTAGAGGATAGGTATGTCTGGCACAGCACTAGCAATGAATAATTTTCTGTCAAGTCTACCTACTCTCTCCAAAGGGATCCCCAAGAGCCCCGTTTACCTATCAAGAAAATTTGGGCCAAAAATATAATCCCCAAAATCAATTTCTTTGCTTGGACGGCCATCCAAAACAAAATCCTCACCATTGAGAATTTGGCCAATATGGGATTCCCAATCCCAAACCAATGCTACCTCTACTACTCTGATTGGGAATCAACAAATCATTTATTTCTGAGCTGCTCCTTCTCCTCGGCTACCCTGGGCCACCTCCTCCACCCCTTATCCATCTAGTGGGTCCCATCCAAGTCCATTCCCAATCTCTTCATCCAGTGGCCCAATCCCTTCTTTCATACCACCCTTTGTTCCTTTTGGGCCTTCTATCTTCCCCACCTGATATGGAAGATTTGGCTAGAGTGCAATAGAAGAGTGTTCTCCTCCCCGCCCAAGGATCCCCTTGCGGTGGTGAGAAAATCTTTGGCTTACGCCTTAGAGATCATTCGCCTCCTTTCCCCACCCCACTCTCCCCATAGATGAGATATATTACCCTCCTCGAATCCCTTGGCTTCTAGGCACACCCCCCAGACCCTCTCCCCCCTCAACCCTAGAGCCTTTGTCAGGTGGATGGCCCCCCCTCCCAGGTGGATCAAGCTTAATTTTGACGAGGCCTCCAAAGTCAATCTTGGGCCCTCAGGAGTTGTCGATGTCATCCATGACCATGAGGGGAACCTGATCCTTGCCTACATAGAGTTTCTTGGCATCTAAACCAATAATTTTTTGAAAGCATCAGTGCTCCTTCATGGGTTAGAAATCATCTAGGAATACCCCATAAAGGTGATCATTGAGGGATATTTCTTGAACACCATAAACTTCATGACAAAGCAAAGGGATCCATCATGGATAATATTCAACATTATCCAAGAATCTCGAACTATTATCTAATGTCTCCCCTAGTATTCCCTCTGCCACATCTATAGGAAAGTTAACAAGCTAGCAGATACCATGGCCAGCTCTGCAGCCTTGTCATCAGGGCTCTGGATATAAAGAGATGACTTTCCAAAAGATCTAACAGCTACAACTTCTCAAGAAAAAATCTCCTGCCACGATGCAGACACCTCCCAAAAATATTCTTAGAGGCTCCAATTGGTGGGCCATGATGACTTTGTGATTTAGCCTCTCTCCTAGCCCCACATGTCCCTTAGACCCCACTACAAGCTTTCCTATCAAGCCTCTTTTTGGTGGGCCACGTTATAGCTGCCACCTCACCCCTAGCCTCGATACCCGGTTGGCTCTGCATAAGCTCCTTATTTACCATACCAGCCTCATCATTCTTGCTAAATTTTACCCCATGTTCTCTTAGCTAACACATCATGACGATCCAACCTTATCTCTCCACATTTTTGAGGATACGGCTTCCCCATGGCTAATGTCGAGCTAGCCCTCACTTAGGTCACCACTTCACTACCTGTGTCTTGAGAGGATCACCTTCCATCATCGTACGCCCATCTATTGCCATGCCCATCCTCCAACTCCCCACCCCTACCACCTTTCAAGCGTGTGTCCCATTTTTGTGTCATTGATTCCCCATGCATGCATCAATTTCATGGCGCTTCATCTCCCCTACGGCCTTTATTTCTCTATCGGAGAGCACTTGCCTCTCTTCTTCGCCCCCTTCCCTGCCCCATCATAGGTTGTTTCCTCAATGCATGGTCTTGGCTCTAGAATAGCTTTCCAATTTATCTGTGGATTCTGCTCCCCCTCCCCTCCCTTATGGCTAATGCTTACGCCAAACCAACCACCCTGTCCCTTAGTGACACTGCCCTAGTTTTCATGGAAGCTAAATATCTTACCCTTTTCCTACACAAGTTTGCTAGCCCTGATGATGAAGTCACCCAAAAAAAATTTGATACCTGGAAATATGATGAGGTGGTGGTCAATGGCATCCACTTCAGAGTCACCAAAGAGTTGTTGTTCGAATTCACTGGGATACATCAAGAAAAGAAAGGGAAATTCATCAGGAAGGATAAGCATAACTAGGAGGAAGAGCTCAAACAATTTCTAGACCAAGCTAAAGGTTATGGGTGGGATAAATTGACCCTCTATAGATCTCAATTGCCCAAACCCTACAATGATTCCATTTTCTTGATCATGCATTTTATCACCTGCGATGACCCTAAAAAACCCCTCCACAGTTTTCACCTGAGCTTCGTGAATCACCTCCGTAAGTCCACTTAGCTTTGAACCCCCAGGTATCTTCTATATTCGCTTACCATTGTAATTGAAAAAGCTAAGAAAACTCAACTCAAGGCCATTCACCAGGTGCTCATTGCCATCATCTATCACCATGTGCTTGCTAATCGTTCCCATACCCAAGAGATCCCTCCCCTCTCTACGAATCCCCCCCAATTCTCTGACCTCCTCCAATGATATCTATTCCAAGGATAGGGAGGATAGCCATGATATCTCTGATAAGATGCCTCCTAAGAGAAAAAAATGTAACCCTTCCAAGAATTAGAGGGTGTATGATAGGTCCCCTGGCGGTCCCAGTGGTCTCGACTGTCCCAGCATCCCTAGCATTTCCAGTGCTCTGGGTGGTCCTAGTGGCTCGGGTGGTCCTAGTGATCCCAGGGGTACCAAAGCTTTTATGTGGCTCAACAATCTAAAACAAGAGAGGAAGGGTTCCCCAAATATCATCTCTAACACTAAAAAAAACCTTGAAGCCTTCCCCACCAAGCTCCTCTTGGACATGGCAATCAACTCCATGACTTCGACAACCAACATTGTGTTCTTAGCGCGCATCTTCAAGCAGCTTCACCACAAGCTAGGACCAGGGTCCGATAGGGACGAACATTGATTTTGTTGGTCCCTATTCCTGTGCATACCTGTAGCACCCTAAAATTGGCGTAGTTAAACCCTCAGTAAAAGATAAAAATTTGAATTTTAACCTCGAAACCGCCCGTTAACCGCTCACCTCATTTTTTGTGCCATTTTTAGAATTTGTTTTGACCGTTGGACGATATCGTCGTCGATCTGACGATATCGTCCCAAATCGGACGAATTCGTCTGGAACAGAACGTCCAGACGATTTCGTCCCAAAACCAAATTTTCATAATTAGCTTCTGTTTCAACAACCTCTCCAACTCGGGCAGAAGCGTGTCTGCACGGTTGGAGATTCCTACGTTGGAGATCTCCCAGATTGGGATGATCCCCAACCTCCTAACCTTCCCCTAATCCTATATAAACTGAGATTTTCTCAGTTTATCCCCTTACCTGGCTCCCTGGCTGATCATTTCCCTGCAATCTTAGCTTTTGTTGTGTTAGAACATCCTATTCCCCATCATTTGCATTTGTGTTTTCAAGTTTTATTGTAGGATCTCATTGTATTTCAGCCAGAGGAAGCTCGGATCGTCGTAGGCGATTCAACCACAATTTTGGATGATCCTGACGAGATCGACGATGATCTCGTACGATTACAGATGATTTTGACTATAGTTCAGATTGGGGGCAATCAGAGCCCTGAGTTTGCATTTTCTATCCCTTTTCTTATTTAAATTGTGCATTATATTAATTTACTTATGTTCTGCATCTTGGAGTTCACCCCATTTAGCATATTTGCATGATAAAATTCAAAATTAATTATTAAAACATTGCATCCCATTTGATTAGATATCTGGATTTATCATTTAAGCATTTATACTCTTATTTCTATCATTTTGTATCATTCTTGCAATTGTATTTTTGGTTTTTGGTGTCTGTTTTCATGATTGCAGGTTTTTGATGAATTCGTCTGACGAATTCGTCAGGTCGTTGATGATCTTGACTGATCTCAGATGATCTCATGTGATCTGGATGATTCTGTACAATTACAGATGATCCTGTCATATCCGGGATGATCTGGACTCCTACAAGCTTCAGAATCTTCATCAGACATCAGAAATCAGGTGCACTCTTCTCCACTTTAGATATTCTCTGTATTTAGGATTCATTTATGTTTATTGTCTGCATATAAACCAGAAATTTCATATAGAATAGCTTAGATTCATTTTGGCCAACCTAGGAATCTGAATGATTGAACATAAAATGAACACATCAAACCCATTCTCGACCTAGGCGTGGAAACTGCCACTCAAAGTTTCCTGGTGAACCCCACCATCCATCAAAAATTCACCCTTATACCCCTCCCCCGAGAGGCGCGACCTTCAAAGGGCCTCTCCATCCGAGGTATTGTCCCATCCTTCTCGCATCCCCCTTCGGGCACGGATCCTTTAGCCTGAAGGTAAGGGTGCAAAAAATTTGGGTGATACATTTTTGGTGAACCCGACGTGAACTAAAACACCTTTTGAAAACAAACAAAAACAAAAAAAAACACATTATTAAGAACATCTAGAATCATTAGACAAACAGTTAAATTTGCATATCATATTTAGATGGTAGATTATAATAGAAGACGAGTTGTCGCCATAAATGTTGAAAATCAATTAACGGCCATAGAGATTACTTTTGTACTTAGAGTACCTCAAACAAATAGAGCCCAACCTTTGTGGGATGAACTTGATAGGAGATTAGGTATTATCGAATCCAGATCTGTAGAACTTAGGCAAATTAAGAGGTTTGTCCTAGATAGAATCCTGGATCCTGATCAGGTAACCTTGTATCATGAACTTCAGAGAGCTTGCCATAGGTGGTTAGCAGATAAAAGAGCACTTGTGTCTTCAGAATTATACACCTTTGAGGAATACCTTGAGAACGCAGTTGTAGTACATAAGTTTCTATCTCGTATAGAGGATCAAGAAGTCATTCTTACGGATAGAAAAATATGGAATAGAGTTCCTAGAGTTGTGTTGTATCGAGAGTATTGCCATGAACTTTATTTTTACAAGTTAGAGTCTGAAGTAGATCATATTACCATAGCACACTTTGTCAAATTCTTGAAAAACCACTTCCAATTTGAAGAGGAGCATTTCATGACTCCTGATGAACTTGACCCTATCAATGATATCCATAAACTATTCATAGAAAACTAAGTCATTCTTTTTACTATTGTTATTTCTTGCAACTAGCATGTTGTTTGTTATTTTTATTCTCGCACAATAATAAAATAATCACACAAAATAATCAAACAAAAAAACAAAGTAAAAACAAATAAAAACAAAACATTTTCCTTTTAAAAGTATTATAGTAGGTATATAGTTAAAATATATACCTCTCAACCCTACCGCATATATATATAAGTATATATATTCGCTAAAACCTAAAGTTTAGCACAATGCCTAGACTTAGGAATGGAAAACAAACCGAAGAAGATGAAGATTGGTTAGGAAGACCATTAATTGACCAAAATGTCCCTCCTGAGGACCAAGTTCAGGAAGAAGAAATCCTAGACCAGCAAGAAGAAGAGCTTGTTGTAGCAAATGAACAAGAAGAAACTAATAGAGAGGAAGGATCCTCATCCCCTAAAATGTCTCCGGGAGGAGCTATCACTTTTGAAAACATGGAACAATTTTGGAAGTTCATTAACACAAATATTGGTGTTTTTAATAGAGCAGTCCATATGGACAAGGATCGAATTAGTGACACTCAAGCAACTCTAGAAGACGTATTTCACACACGCACTAATCCCTTGTCCTTTATTGAACAAGAGAGTGATCAAGCTGGACCATCCAATTTGGATATAGTAGCTGCGATCCGGAACATGCAACAACAACAGGTTACCCAACCACCTAAAGTGCTTGTTAACAAGCCTAGGGTCATTCCCGCACAAAAGAAACCCTCATTTACTGCTCTATTTCGCCAAGCTCTTGATCAACATACCTCAAATCAACAAAAACCCAAAACAAAACCAAACACCAATTACCAACAATCTGGGGTACAACATAATACTATTACAAATCCTCTTCATAATACTCTTCCTACCAACACTTTGCATAATAGCAATATAGCATCTAATCCTTATGTTACACCATCATACACTCATAGATCCCATACCTATGTCCCACCGAACCAATATGGTGG
The DNA here is from genome assembly GCA_028583015.1 of Wollemia nobilis. Lineage (NCBI taxonomy): Eukaryota > Viridiplantae > Streptophyta > Pinopsida > Araucariales > Araucariaceae > Wollemia > Wollemia nobilis. The sequence continues at coordinate 2,319,705 of JAQPPZ010006010.1, forward strand.
ACAAACTAGTAATCTTGAAACCATGGTGAAACAACTAGTTTCCCGCATGGACCAGATAGATCCCTATCGTCCCTCGTACAACTATCGAGAGATGTGTAGTCAGCCTTTAGATCCTATAGTCGTAGCACAGTCGTATCCTAAACATTTTCCTATGCCTGTTCTTCCCATATATAAAGGAACCGAAGATCCCATAGAGCATCTTCGTATGTTTAGGATAGCTTGTCATGATATATCACATGATGACTTGTTATTACTAAAAATGTTCCCAAAAAGCTTGGGAGGAATGGCATTAGAGTGGTATTATCAATTACCCACTAATTCTTTGAGGAATTTCGAAGAAACTGTCGAGTCTTTTGTCCATCAATTTAGTGCCTACATCGAAAGACATGTGACCATTAAAGATTTGTATAACTTAAAACAAGACAAAGATGAATGCTTTGCTGATTTCCTAGCTAGGTGGAGACAGTTGATAGGAAAATTGCACTTTGTGTTACCTTATAGGGAGATGTTGGACATCTTTATTAATAATTTGCAAGAGCAACTATCTTACGAATTATCAACTGCTACCTTGACCACCTTCGATCGAGGCTATAGACTTAGCCCGAAGAGTGGAAGATGCTCTCATTAGGAGAGGCCAGCTTAAAAAGAAAGACGATGAGAAAACATCCAAAAATCAATATAAGAATAAACAAGTTGTGGGTGATGGAGTCACCAATAGCAAAAATATTGCTAATGTTAATGTTGCAAAGACAACAGAGAAGTTTGTACTGAAACCTCTCGATAGACCTCCTCGAGAATTTACTAGGTTAAATCAACCTTTATCAACTATTCTACCACAATTATTAGAACGAGGCTTGATTCAATTACCAAATATCCAAGAACCTGATCCAACTATACCCGGATACAGAGCAGATTTACATTGTGACTTCCATAGAGGACCTGGACACACTACCAACTCTTGTAAAAGATTAAAACATAAAATACAAGACTTGATTGATAACAATGAGATGGAGGTGCAAGCCTTTCAACCTAAGAAAAATCCTCCTAATAATGCTCAACAGAACACCGCACAAAACCAGAATCAGAATGCCAATCAGTCATTAGACATATTTCAACATCCCTTACCAAAACATGGTAAGGAGGTGGCTAATCAAATTGAACATCATAATGTCCCTCCTCCTGCCCGATATGTAGGAACTATTAGTGGGCATTTACCTGTTCATGATCTGGAAACCTTTGACACAACTTTATCCATGGTTACAACCAGGCCTCTATATAATATTCAGATACCTGATCTTAGTGATACAGAATATGAGGCTGAGAGTGATATGGAAATCACATCAAATCAATCGAATAGTTCTGAAGATGAATCGGATACTATTCACCCTATCACAAGTCATATGGTTCCAGAAGAACCATTTCCAAGAAAAGTCACTACTAGACCATCGTCTCACCGATTACTTTCTAATGAGCTAGCTATAAATGCTAGACCAAGACCCATTCATCATCCGCAGAATAATATTGTGGGTACCATCGGAGTTGTTACTAGACAACAGGCTCAAAATTCTCAACAAGATCAAATTCAGAATGGTGGATCAACTCCATTTGTTTTGAAGGTTCCTAATAAAGGGAACCATGCACCTAATGTTCAACCTAAACCTCCTTATAATATTAATGAACAATTATCAAATATTACAGCTAGAATTTCCCTCTTGGACCTTTTAAGATCTTCTCCTACACATAGAGATGAATTAATGCTCACATTAAGCCAGATGATGGTACCACAAGACATTCAACCTGAAGCCATGGCCAATACTATAATAACTCGTGAAGTTGATTGTATTGACTTTCGGGATAGAGACATACCTCAACATAGTTTACATAAAGATAACCCCTTGTATATTACTGCTTTAATTGGAGATGTAGCAGTCAAACGAGTTTTGATTGATAATGGTTCATCTTTAAATATCTGCACTTTTGACTTCTACCAAATATTTGGGTTTAGAAGTGAGGAAATGAAAAGAACTGATATGATCATAAAAGCTTTCAATGACGAAACACAAGAAACGTGTGGAGTTATTACCATTCCATTGCGAGGTTGGTCCGAGAACCTTGGATATGACTGTGTTTATTGTACATTGCCCTGCATCGTACAATATACTCTTGGGTCATCCTTGGATCAACGCAATGCGAGTTGTTCCCTCAACCTTACATCAATGTGTTAAGTTCGAATTTAAGAATCAGTTGGTTACCATTCATGGTGATCCAAGACCCTTTGATATGTGTGCGTTGGCAGAACCTATTGGAGTTCAATTTTGCCTTGCTTTGTCATCCACACATCCTAATTCTCATTACCCATCTAAACGTGTGAAACTTGCACCCACAAAGTCATCTACTTCTTCTCCATCAGTTGCACCTTTACATATAGCTCAACCATCTTCTGAACAAACCGCATTAGGACCTAAGAAAGATCCTAATCCCACAACCAATGTCTCTTGTTCTACTCCTATAACTTCCATACCTATAATAGACCCATCTATCGACACCTCTACACCGTCTACATCCACCAAAGTCATATTTTCCACATCAGAAGACGTAGGGAATGTTCCTTCTACCTCTTATGCTCTTACTGATGAACTCTTACCTGATCTATCTAAAATCCTTATATCAGAAGAAACGAATGCTTCTATGCAAGATTCCCTTATTTTAAATAATTTGCCACCATCTCCTCGTACCTTGGGCCTCCCACAGCCTATGGGAAGTATTTACCAAGTCGGGAGTTGTGCCTTTATTTATAAGGGATATGACTGGGGTAGAATACCCAGAAACATCAGAACTCATTATGATGGATATGCTCGATGTTACTTTACTAATGAGTATATTAAAGCCAAACCTATAATGCTGAAATTGGGATATAAAGGGAAAGGTTTGGGACCTTTCCAGAATGGTATGAAAGAACCTTTTGAGGTAGAAGCATGGCCCGCCCGATGTGGTGTGGGCCTATTTCCTAGTAAGGGTCAGCCATTCCCATTTGAGGATGATGACCATCTTATATGTTACCAAGATTATTTGGATGAACGTGATGCCTTGTGTTTAATGAATAAGACATTCACATGTAATATGCTATCTATAGCTTATCCTGAGATGATCGTTGAATCCGACGATGAGTTGGAGGGAGATATCTTTCATGATGTCTCCATTGAGGAATTATTACATAATGGATTTTATTTTGATGGCTCTATACCTAGTATAGCCCAACTTGAGGCCATGACTCCTCAAGATGAATTATCCAAGCTAACCTTGGAAGAATTACAAGAATTGGGCGTTTCACCCGCCCCACCTAATTTTGAGAGAAATCTACATATGGAAGTAGAAAATGTCATAAAAATTAACATTGGAACCGAGGATAACCCCCACATAATCAACATTGGATCAGAATTGAGTCAAGAAAAATAGGATAAATACATTGCATTCCTTAAAGAATATGAAGATGTCTTTGCTTGGACATATGAAGATATGCCAGGATTAGACCCTTCTGTAGTTATGCATCACCTAGTAGTACACCCGGATGCTAAACCTGTTAAACAGAAACTTAGAAAAATGCATCCTAAAGTGGCCTTACTAGTCAAAGGGGAGTTAGAAAAACTCCTGAATGTTATTTTTATACAAGCTATTGATTATGCTGAATGGATCTCGAATGTAGTTCCAGTAACTAAGAAAGAAGCTACTAAGGTTAGGGTTTGTACAGACTTTAGAGATATTAATGTTGCATGCCCTAAAGATGATTTTCCCCTTCCCAATATGGATCAGATCATTGATTTTACTACTGGGAGTGGAATGATATCCTTAATGGATGGATTTTTTGGTTATAATCAGATCAGGATAGCTCCTGAAGATCAGGCTAAAACAACCTTTATTACCCCTTGGGGGACTTTCTGTTGGAAAGTGATGCCATTCGGGTTGAAGAATGCAGGTGCAACCTATCAACGAGCCATGACTTATATCTTTCATGATATGATGCATGATATACTACATGATTATGTAGATGACATTATAGCCCGTTCTACTGAAGAAGATGACCATTTAGATGACTTGAGGAAAGTATTTGATCGGTTAAGGGAATATCTTATCCGATTGAATCCAACCAAATGTATATTCGGAGTTAAGTCAGGTAAATTATTAGGGGTTATAGTTTCTTTACGTGGCATCAAAATTGACCCTCTCAAGATTACGGCTATCACTGATATGCCCGCACCTACAAATATATCTGAATTACGGAGTCTACAAGGTAAGCTTCAAGCTATCCGTCGCTTCATTGATAAGCTGGCGGATAAAACTGGACCCTTTCTTAAGCTTCTTAAGAAGGATGTCTCTTTCCATTGGGACGACGAATGCCAGGAAGCATTTGAACTCCTCAAACAATATCTTCTTAACCCACCTATACTTTCACCACCTAAACCTGATCGCCCATTTATCTTGTATATTTTTGCTTCAGATTTTGCTTTAGGAGCTATGTTAGCTCAACTTGATGATGAGAAAAGAGAGCGTGCTAATTATTACATTAGCAGAACATTAATTAGTTATGAAACCCGCTACACAACATTAGAGAAGTTATGTCTAGCAGTCGTATTTTCTACATAGAAACTATGCCATTATATGCTCAGTCAGAAAACATACGTTATTGCTAAATCTGATCCCTTGCGGTATCTCATGAGTCGACCTTATTTATCTGGTCGCACAACAAAGTGGGTTCTTGCGCTAAGCGAGTTTGAACTCATGTTTATAGGACAGAAGTCTGTTAAGGGTCAAATCATAGCAGATCAATTAGTTGTTGCACCCTTAGAGTCCACCCATCCCCTCGTCATTGAGTTTCCTGATGAATGCCTTAAATTGGAGGCAGATCATTCAGAGCAATGGTCCTTATACTTTGACGGAGCCCGATGCATGAGTGGGGCTGGTGCAGGTATTATTTTGATATCTCCACAGAAACATCTCATACCTCTATCCTTTAAATTAATGTTTGCCTGTACTAATAACACTGCTGAATATGAGGCTCTCATCCTTGGATTACGAGCAGCCATGGCACTAAAAATTAAAAATCTATTAGTTTTCGATGATTCTCAACTTGTTATAAATCAAATTAATGATGTTTATCAGACCAGAGATGATAAATTGTGCCCATATAAAGCATATGTATTACAATTAATATCTTTATTTGATCAAGTTACCTTGGAAGCTATTCCTAGAACTAGCAATCGTGCGGCTGACGCTATGGCCGTAATTGCATCTCTTTTACCCTTGGAGTTAGATGACGAATATGCTACCATCATTATTCATCGACTCCAGGAACCCACTTCAATTAAATCATGCTTGGAACCTTTGGACGTGTTTCTAATCAACGAAACTACTCCCAAACTTTGGTACACTAATATCCTCAATTTTCTTCAAAATGGGACCTTCCCTGAAGGTTTTAATAGAAACCAACATCGGTTATTACGTAGACGAGCAAGTCGCTTCATCATAATTGGCAATACCTTATATAGGAGATCTTTTGAAGGTATCCTATTGAGATGTTTGAATCTAGAAGAGTCTAGATCAGCTTTGAGTGAAGCCCACGATGGATCTTGTGGGGGACACTTTAGTGGTAGCGCCATTGCTAAGAAGCTCCTTAGGATAGGATATTTTTGGCCTACCATGGAGAATGATGCACATGATTACGTGCGCCATTGCGACAAGTGCCAGAAACATGCTGACCTTGTCCATGCGCCTGCACAAGCACTACAGAGCTATTTCATCTCCTTGGCCCTTTTCAAAATGGGGCTTAGACATCATCAAAAAAATCAATCCTGTGTCATCCGATGGACACAAATTCATCATAACCGCCATCGAGTATTTTACGAAGTGGGTTGAAGCTATGCCCTTAGCTTCTTGCACTGGAACTCAAGTTTCCAAATTTATTTTTAATCAAATTATTTGTAGGTTCGGAATTCCTGCAAATCTCATCTCAGATAATGGAACTTGTTTCAAAAATAAATATGTAAAGAAACTATGTCACAAATATAAAATTCAACATCGTTGGTCCACTCCCTATTATCCTTAGGGTAATGGCCAAGCAGAAGCATCTAATAAAACATTAATTAAAATCCTCAAAATACTGGTCAATAAATCTGGCCGTGATTGGCACATTCAATTATATCCTGCTTTGTGGGCTTATCGAACTAGCATTCGTACTCCCACGGGCACTTCACCTTTTGTTTTGGTTTATGGCGTTGAAGCTATTTTTCCCTTTGAATTAGAAGTTCCTTCTTTGGCTCTGCTACTTCAAGATACTGAAGTAGGAGATGAATATCGTGTTGGCAGATTTAGTCAGCTGGAACTCCTAGATGAGAAGCGCATTAATGCTTTGGAGCATCTTCGTGCCTACCAGAACAAGCTCAAACGAGCATATCTCAAGAAAGTTCATCACCGATCCTTTGAGATCGATGACCTCGTCTTAAAAGAAAATAAAAAAATACTAATGCAACTAAAGACCTTAAAGGTAAATTTGAGCCTAACTGGCTTGGGCCATATATTATCACTGCTAAATTTGGATCGGGAGCATACAGATTAGCTACCTTAGATGGTAAAGATCTTAAAGAACCAATGAACATTATGCATCTTAAGCGCTATTATGCATAAATATGGTAATTTCGTCACTGTATATATTATACATATTGTCTTCTTTTAGTAATTCATATAAAAATTTCAAAAATAGTAATATTATGTATTATCTCAATTCATAAATTCAAATCAAAATCTAAACAAAATCAAAATCATCAAAATCCTCAAAAACATCTTCTATTTTTGCACCTGTCAATTCTTGAAGTATTGCATTTATATTTTCAGTTATTTTGGATAAATTAGCATTTATTTGGAATCCCTCACTTTCACACTCACATGAATAAATATCTTGATCTTATTTGGTATGATTATTAATCTCTCTTATATCGAAGTCCACAGTTGAATTAAATAAAGTTTTGAGCATAGAGAACTGATCTTGTTATTTACTTGAACCAAGTACACCTTTTCACATTAAAATGATTTCATTGCAAATTCAAAACGATGCTACATAGTAGAAGTGGTCTTTTGAGCGAAAAGTTTCCCCTGCTATCCTATCATGCACATGGTCTAGAATCTTTGAGAATTGACAAAAGGACAAGCTCACCCCTGCCCAGAATAAAAATCCCTTGCTCTACAACCAATCCGAGCAAGTATCCCTAGTATAGCAAGAAAAAGAAAAAGAAAATCAAGAAAAATCATGAGAAAAAGAGAAAATTATTCAGAAGCATTATCATCTTGTACCATCTCAGCAATATTTCAGCATTATCTCAGTGTCAAGCAAAAATACAAAAAAAAAAAAAAAAAAGAAGCAAAAAGCAATAAATCCTTTCCCCTACCCTTTGAAAGAAAAGAAGGGTGAATGAGCTTGAATCCTTGGAATTCTCAATTATTCAAAAACTGTGAGGTAAGCCCCATAACAGGTGGTTTGTGCCCAACCCGCTTGGCCTTGGGTAACTCCTAGCGTGGTGATATGTCTATCACATTAGCGACCTTCTTTTGTATAGACCTATGTCCGCTCATGGATCAGCTAGCTCTTGATGACCCGACTTACATAGTAGTATGGTACGGTTACATGCATATAAATCATGGTCAACGAACACTCATTTGGTTAATTCAAATTACTTGTATCAAATTATCTTGCTCAAAATTGGTAAATGAACAATACAATTGCACACACATTTGTGTTTGAGAGATTTTGTATCATTATGATAGATCAAGATCGGCAACGAACTCACATATGCACATGGGGTTCCTTATAAATGTCAAATTTGTCTTTGAGATAATTTAAAATATTTATGCAAATCTTCTGGAATAATTTGATTTTCTTACTTGAGAATAACTGCTTAGCGTAAAAACAATTAAATACATTTTTTCAAAAATCCAAAAAATTTCTTTCAAAACATGTTCAAAAATCTAGCAATAAAGTCACATTTATATATCTTCGACTTTTGCAATGATGGTATAGTTCCTAAACCTAAATTGGAATTTTATGCCTAGTGCAAGTCCTCATTTTTATATTTTTTGTTTATCTCAAAATCAAAAATCAACTATGCAATAAAACTATTACATCAATTTCTTCTTTGGATTTCGTGATGATGGTATAAGTCTATACCTAAAATTCTATGCCTAGCGCAAGCCATCGTTCTAATTTTATTTTCCATTTATTTAATCCATAAAAGCATATGGCTTAAATCATTATGTTACACAATTGTGCTTTAAAAAGAACGAAAACTTTTTTATTTTTCATTTCATTATGTCAACATTCAGTTTTGCGACGATGGTATAATTCCTAGGCAATTGTTCAAATTTCTATCACACTTAGGAATTTTATGCCTAGCAAAAATCATATTTTTAATATTTCATGCATAATATTTTCATGGAAATCTGAAAACAAATCATCACCATCATCAATTTTCATCATCACAACACAAAGTCTTAAGAAAGTCTCTTAAGCACCCTTTTACTTTTAGCAATATTTCTCTCATAACGGGATTAGCTTAATGACCTAGCGAGCGGCGACTCCATGAAATGGTCATGTAACAACGACAATGTCCTTTGAAATTATTGTTAGAAGTCCCTTTATTTTTCATCAAATCACACCACCACAACCAATTTGTTTACATCAGATTATTTCATTTAATTTTATAGCATGACATAAAATTATAATATTTTCAACGACATAATTACATGAATAATCAATCAACAATTCAAATATTAAAGCATCATAAAACATATGCACAAGTCATATCACAAAAAGAATATATATATATATATATATATATATATATATCAAAAAGTATATACATCATATCAAAATGGATTGGTATGCCACAATCTATACCCTAGCATACTCAATCCTCTCAAAAATATATGGTCTATGTACAATGAGCAGCTAGTCTCGAGAAGCCCTCGAGCTCTCAGCCTCATCTCCTCTCCCACCCTGAGGTGGAGGAGGTGGTCCCATCGAGGTCCATGTTGTATCATGGGTCCTCGATGTCGATCGTGATGATGTCCTCGATGACCCCATCCTGATCGGCTCTGCAATGTTGGCTGGCAACGGTATCCTCTGCCCCTCTAGAACCACATGGTAGTACAACCCCTGGTAGAATGTGGTCTATGCAACAGCCCGCACCAGCTCCAGAATGCTCGCCCCTCCGCTTCGAGCCCTGAGCCATGAAGCCTCATCCTGGAGAGTCTGCACCTCAGCTCGTAGGTGGGCATTCTCCACCCGGAGAGCCACCATCTCGTTGCTCTCCCCCACCTCGACACCCTTGCCCTTATCGGGTGATGGTGGCCTATCCCTCTACTGAGAAGGGAGTCTCTCCCTCCTCTCTAGCTGCTGTTGTCTCTTCGAAGCCTGTGGTACTCTCCGACGTCTCTCCTGAGGAGGCCATCGTTGATCCCTCCCTCCGTGACCCCTCGCTGCATCGATGGTAGCCTGGCATCGCCTCTCCATCCATTGCACTACAACGTGCATCGGACCCTATGCCCTCATCATCCGAGGAGGGTGGATGCCTGCATACCAGGCATCATACCCATCTGCTACCCCTACATCATCCCCATCCACTAGCTGAATGGGGGCATCATCAACGTCCTGACTCTAGAACCATTGCATGTCTGGAGCCCCGCTCAATGTGGTACTATCCCGAATAGTCTAGGAGTACTCATAATCCTTGAGAGAAGGGATCCCCTATTGTAGATCGAACTGCCTCAAAACTTGGTCATAGCGGTGGAGCTCTACCTCTCCTCGCTCTGTCCTCAACCAGATGACTCGCCTAATGTGAGCCAACTCCTGTCCATCCTCTGCCCACCCTGGATGCTCTCTCCATGGTCTCCAGGTGATCTGATCTAGGGTGAGGTCATCTAGCAACCTCCGGGACATCGACAGATCTATCCGCCATTGTGACCCTCTCTGGAGCCACCAATAGAAAACTCGGGGTCTCTCCCGATCAACTCCTATCAGTGGAAGCCCTATCGGCCTCCGCACCGTAATGTGCTCCCAGCACCAAACCTGTAGCAGCGATGTCAGCACCAGACATCGACCTCCCTTGTATACGACCCCGTAGAGGATCCTATACAAGCGGCATAGTACAAAGCTGCCCCAAGAAAACCTATATCCGTGGTCTCTCATGTCGTAGACCACATCTGAGAGGAGCCACGGTAACTTGCATCCGCTCTGGTGGCATAGAAGAAGGCCACCCACCACCCCTACCAAAACTTGGGTCAACCGAGATGCCCCAGGCATCTGCCTCAAAGACTCGATGTTCACTTCGCCCTTCTCCAGGGTGAAGCTCGGGTCCGCGCATAGTCTCATCATAGCATGGCCCTGATTGGCCGTAGGAGTCATGAACCGCCCATGTATGGGGATCCTCAAGATCCTCCATACATCCTCTAGAGTGGGAGTCATCTCCCCTATCGATAGCGGAAGCAAGACGACCCCGGATACCATCTCTCTGCTAGGGCCGTCAGTAGCCCCATGTCCATAGGAATCTATGGCATTTCTGCCACATGCTGTAGTCCGACCTCCGCTAGCCTGTCTCGCTCGGCCTGATCGAGCGTGGCTAAGTCATCCCTTAGACCCCCGTATTTCCACTCTCGACTCTTTAGCAATCCCCTCTACAAAATAAACAATAAAACAACAAAACTCATTAGTACCTAATCATTAAAATCAATTAAAATCAATTTCATCTCATAAAAAAAATGATATCGCCCATTATTGGATGATATCGTACCAAATTTAGCAAAATCGTCCTTAATAGGATGAAATCGTCTCCGATTCTTCAATTTGGGAATCGCCCCTTATTGGACGGGATCGCCCCTATTTCTTTGATTTCGTCCTCAGACGAAATCGGCGATATAGGGACGATTTCGGCAAAATTGGGACGATTTCATCCCGACGTCGTCGACGGCCTAAAAATGGCCGTGACGCCCAAAAACAATTAAAATTCAACTAAAAAATTAAACAAATCAAGCTAAAAACATAATACACTAGGTTTAGATCCTTACCCGCAACCCGCGTCGGACCTCTGTCGATCTGTGTGTCGTTTCCACCATTTCGCTTGTAGAGCTCTGAAACGACGAAAGTGAACAGTAAAAATGAATTAGGGTTTTACCCTATTTTTCCTATTTTTATTTAAAAACAAACATTTTTTTTAATTTTTGCTTTTTCGCGCTTTTACCTCAAACGTTCGATTTGGGTAAAAACTCGGAGGGGGCACCATAGCAAACAGTTGTACGATTCGACCTAGAATCGTCGTCTAAAAAATGGAATAAATTTTTGCTTTCTCGTAAAGCATGAAGAACTCGTCTTTAACGCATTTTCTTCGAAAAATTTGCTAAAGAGGGGGCAAAATGTAGCACCCTAAAATTGGCGCAGTTAAACCCTCAGTAAAAGATAAAAATTTGAATTTTAACCCCGAAACCGCCCGTTAACCGCTCACCTCATTTTTCGTGCCATTTTTAGAATTTGTTTTGACCGTTGGACGATATCGTCGCCGATCTGACGATATCGTCCCAAATCGGATGAATTCGTCTGGAACAGAACGTCCAGACGATTTCGTCCCAAAACCGAATTTTCATAATTAGCTTCTGTTTCAACAACCTCTCCAACTCGGGCAGAAGCGTGTCTGTGCGGTTGGAGATTCCTACGTTGGAGATCTCCCAGATTGGGATGATCCCCAACCTCCTAACCTTCCCCTAATCCTATATAAACTGAGATTTTCTCAGTTTATCCCCCTGCCTGGCTCCCTGGCTGATCATTTCCCTGCAATCTTAGCTTTTGTTGTGTTAGAACATCCTATTCCCCATCATTTGCATTTGTGTCTTCAAGTTTTATTGTAGGATCTCACTGTGTTTCAATCGGAGGAAGCTCGGATCATTGCAGGTGATTCAACCACAATTTTGGATGATCCTGATGAGATCGGCGATGATCTCGTACGATTGCAGATGATTTTGATTGCAGTTCAGATTGGGGGCAATCAGAGCCCTGAGTTTGCATTTTCTATCCCTTTTCTTATTTAAATTGTGCATTATATTAATTTACTTCTGTTCTGCATCTTGGAGTTCACCCCATTTAGCATATTTGCATGATAAAATTCAAAATTAATTATTAAAACATTGCATCCCATTTGATTAGATATCTCGGATTTATCATTTAAGCATTTATACTCTTATTTCTATCATTTTGTATCATTCTTGCAATTGTATTTTTGGTTTTTGGTGTCTGTTTTCATGATTGCGGGTTTCTGACGAATTCATCTAATGAATTCGTCAGGTCGCTGATGATCTTGACTGATCTCAGATGATCTCATGTGATCTGGATGATTCTGTACAATTATAGATGATCCTGTCATATCCGGGACGATCTGGACTCCTACAAGCTTCAGAATCTTCATCAGACATCAGAAATCAGGTGCACTCTTCTCCACTTTAGATATTCTCTGTATTTAGGATTCATTTATGTTTGTTGTCTGCATATAAACCATAAATTTCATATAGAATAGCTTAGATTCATTTTGGCCAACCTAGGAATCTGAATGATTGAACATAAAATGAACACATCAAACCCATTCTCGACCTAGGCGTGGAAACTGCCACTCAAAGTTTCCTGGTGAACCCCACCATCCATCAAAAATTCACCCTTATACCCCTCCCCCGAGAGGCACGACCTTCAAAGGGCCTCTCCGTCCGAGGTATTGTCCCATCCTTCTCGCATCCCCCTTTCGGGCACGGATCCTTTAGCCTGAAGGTAAGGGTGCAAAAAATTTGGGCGATACAGTACCCCTACCCTGGATTTTTTATAGATTTCTCACAGGGGTAGCCTTTCTTGCTTAGGTATGTCTCCTTTGTGGTGTTCTACCCTGGTTCAGGGGTATGCGTGTGTAGGTTTTTTTTTGGGCTCCTGGTCCCCTGGATTTATCTAGGCTTTTTGCTATGTGTTTAAGTATAGTATGTTTAAGTTCAATTTTAGATTCAAATATTTATCTGTCATAGCAGTGCTTCGGTATCTATTTTAATATGGTTTTGGGATCCTTTAAAAAACTCCTCTTGTAAATAAAACCCTACTTATCAAAAAATCCCTAATATAATTAATCATCAAGCAAAGGTTCTCCCTTTTATTAAATACTCTACATTATATTCCACATAATCAAAGGTCTCTATTTAATTAATATCCTTCAATATTCCACGTAATCAAAGGTCTCTATTTAATTGAATGTCCTTTTATATATTCCACATAATCAAATATCTCTATTTAATTAAATGTCACTATGTCTTCCCAAAATAGATTAACCAAGTTAACGCCCTTCATGACAATACTAGCAATCTCTGGTGCATGACTATGGAATAGCCAAGTAAAAATTCAATAAGGCACTGTAGGGTAAAGTCAGGCACTTTCTAGACTTAGCCCTTCTTCCAACCCATGGTTGGTTTCCACAAATGGCACTCTCAAGTGCAATGTCCCCTTCTTCGTTTGGACATGAGGCCCTAAGGATCACAACTTTCTAAATCCTTAACAGATTCTTTAAACAAAAACCACACCTTCAAGCGTACACAGGCGATTCCCCAAAAATACAGCACCTTCAACGTGCACAAGTGGTTTCCTAAAAATACATAGCGCCCAAGCTTGCACAGATGGTTTCCTAAAAATACAACACCTTCAAAGTGCATAGGTGGTTTCCTAAAAATACACAGCACCTAAGCTTGCATAGGCGATTTCCTAAAAGCATAGCACCTAAGCTTGCATAGATGGTTTCTCAAAATACACAGTGCCTAAGCTTGCATAGATGGTTTCCTAAAACACACAACACTTAAGCTTGCACATATGGTTTCCTAAAACACACAACGCCTAAGCTTGCACAAATGGTTTCCCAAAATACACAACACCTAAGCTTGCATAGATGGTTTCCCAAAACGCACAACGCCTAAGCTTGCATAGATGGTTTCCTAAAACACATAGCGCCTAAGCTTGCACATATGGTTTCCCAAAATACACAGCGCATGAGCTTGCATAGATGGTTTTCCAAAACACACAACACCTAAGCTTACATAGATGTTTTACTAAAATACACAGCACCTAAGCTTGAATAGATGGTTTCCTAAAACACACGATGCCTAAGCTTGCATAGATTTCAACCAAAGCAACAGGTGGTTTTTAAAACACCAACAGGGCAGAAACATAAATCTTTCAACCAAAGCAACAGGTGGTTTTTAAAACACCAACAGGGCAGAAAATGTAAAGCTTTCAACCAAAGCAACAGGTGGTTTTTAAAACACCAACAGGGCAGGAACATAAAGCTTTCAACCAAATCAAAAGGTGGTTTTTAAAACACCAACAAGGCAAAAATGTAAAGCTTTCAACCAAAGCAATAGGTGGTTTTTTAAACACCAACAGGGTAGAAATGTAAAGCTTTCAACCAAAGAAATAGGTGGTTTTTAAAACACCAACAGGGCAGAAACGTAAAGCTTTCAACCAAAGCAATAGGTGTTTTCTAAAACACCAAATTTCACACCATGATTTCACCATACATAGCATGTACAAAAAGCAGGTTAAAGTCTAAACACTCCAACCTCAATACTATTGTGGAATGGGAATCGGTGGCATCTCAGTTACCTCTCCTTCACTCACAGCGTGTTCCCCTCCTTTCCTCATCCCTGATCTACATTTTCTCCCTCTGCTCCTTCATCCTCATGTCGTCCCCTTCCTTTCCTTCCTTCCTCCTTTTTTTTCTTTCTTTTTTTTGGCTTCTCTAGCACCATATGTTTTTTCCTCCTCCAGGTGGCCCATCTCGAACCTTGAGCCCTTTTCTCGAGCCCCCTCTACCTTCAATTCTTCATCCCTTTCTATGGCAACAAGGAACCCTTCGTTCGATGGTTTCTATATTTGGAAATATAGCAGCCACCCTAGATTATTTCATAGCTTACAAGCTATAAGGAAATGGGATATTTACATATTTTATATTATCCCTTTATTTTAAATATATATCCTTTATTTTACACAATTTCATAATTGCTCTTTCTTTTTTATTATAGAAAAAAACCCCTTGTGGGGCCGCCTTGGTCTAAGAGACCACGAACAGGGGGTTCTACACCATTAAAGTCACCCGAGGATCGCACCTGAGCCCTGCCCGCACCAACATTATCAATTGGATTTTGGGTACCCAATTCAGCTTTTTGGTAGGGTGGAGATTTGAACCTGGGACTTCCCTTGGAGGATTGCCCTCTCCTCTCCAACTCACCTACAACACCTGGGTTTCATAATTGCTCTTTCATTAAAATAAAAGACATCTTATTTTCTTAAATGGATATATGTTTTTTATTTATTTTAATTAATTAAAGTATTTCAATGACTTCTCTATTATCATTAAAATGAATACCTTTAATTAACAAAAAAAAACTCCCATCTATTAAATAAAATGAGGTCTACTAATGAGCTTAACTAAATAAACCATTATTTAATCAAACTTCATTGATCCTTTTGAATAAATCTTCATTTAACATTCAAATTTAATATGTTTTTCTCTATGAAAATGATGCTCTATCTTTTAGTTAACAAAACAATTAGTTTTATGCATCCACATACATTTGACAGTTGTTTTCCTATAGCAGTTCCAACATTATGCTACTCCAACCATGATGCAACAAAGAGCAAATAAATTTATAAAGAAACAAAGGGGGAATCTTTCCATCGACCCAGTCACCTATCTTAGCCAAATATTTTACGATAGCTACTAGACTATCAACTAAGGCTCAATGAAATCAGCCATCAATGATTATCCCTTTCGATAATGCATGTCTATATGAAGGTATCTATCCATGTTACCTCCGAGTAACTTAATCATCATTTCCCCTGATCTTCGGCACCCTTATTTCTGGCGGATGCTTCCACCTTCTCCACCTACGAGTGTACCTAATCCTGCACACTTGGAAATATGTTAGCAATAACATGCCCTTCTTGAATCAACTAAACATCGTATAGTTGGTACAATTGTTTAAACTAAGTATCACCACACCATAGGTTAATACATTGTTCCTTTGTGCGATAAAGTCAACTAGGGAGGGTCATGACACTATTTTTTGGCCTTCTTTCCAAGAATATAAAAGTTTTGAGGTCTTTGGAAATCCTTTTCAGAATTTGGCAAACTTCTTACCAAATATTTCTTTCTTTTGGGTTTATTGTCGAATGGTGACAATTGTCCCAAATTCTTATTTATCAAGAACTTATCCTTCATTAATCCTCAAATAATCTCCAATGGACTTCTTCAAGTCTCCTTAAATGATGCTTTCCTAGCATTATGCTTCTATATCCTTCCAAGTAGCTTGAGGTCTTCTCCTAGGGCCTCCAAATATTGCATCTTCTCTTCTTCTCAAAACTTCAATGAGATCTTCCTTGATCTCTTCAATTTTCAACTATGGAATTTTTGCAATGAGATATCTTTCTTGGATATTTTAAATCTACTACTTCTAAAATCTACAATAGGACCTTTGCTAGTCCTTCTCTATCTTCAATCTTCCAAATATGGAAGTTCTTCAATGAGACCTTATTTGGGTTTTCTTCTTCAATGAATATCTCCAATATCCAATGTTCTTTAGGACTCTTTTCCTTGAGTCTCTTCTTCCTTCAATGGGGTATTCTTTCTAGGACCTTCTCTTTGATTTGTAGTCTTCAATATGTCTTCCTTGGCCTCTATATATCTTCTCAATCTATAACTTGGAGTCTCCAATATGCAAATCTTGCAATACAATCTTTTTCCTTAGCCCTCCAAATCTTCAATCTTCAACTTGTTGCTTCAAGTATTGGATTGATTCCAAATAATATATTCTTCCTAACTCATTGAGGCAGCTTCCCAACTTTCTTTGAATCTCTTTTTTCCTGCAACAAAGTATTAGAAAAAACTGTAATGGAGAAATCTCTAAATCTAGAGATAATGAATCTTCACTAGTTTATTTGTCAATCTAGTGGAATCAATGTTGAGTCCTAGTCTTCATGAGTTTTTTTGCAACTTTGTGGAAATACTCTAGCCAAATAGCAATTTCAAAAAAAATTAAAATAATATTTGATATCTACTCTCAATCTCTCTTGTGGCTCTCTCTATTTCCTATTGATCTACCTAGTGCTATCATTGTTAGATTTTGATGCTATAAACTTAAAGGAAATGCAACCACAAGTAATGAAATAAGCAAGAAATGTTATAACTATGATAATGGATAACTAATAAGCATGGAAATATGATAAGAAACTTCAGAAAATACTCATGCAATAGCTATTAATGAAATCTCACAAAAATATACAATGTTATGCAATGGAGGTCTCTAACACTCCATATTTAAAAAATGATCTACATTGTGTCTACTACTACTCTAACCTATGCACTCCAAAATCTTCTCCCTCTTCTACTCTAAAGAGACCTATTTATAGTGATACATGACTCTTGTCCTTCCATATTCCTATGACACCTCACTATTCTATTCTTAGGACTCATGTACATGTGGACTACATGCACATTTACATCATTACGCATTCTAATGATACTTGTGCATTTATTACATTTATTTAATCAAATACTTAAATTCTAATCTAAGATAAGCTCCTAATATAAACATGTACCCATGATGGTACATTAACAAGTACCAAATAATGTAATATACTCCAACAAAAATAATTTAGAGAGATATCATTTTTATAAGGTCCTTCCAAATTCTCCTTCTAGTGCATCATCTAAGTTTTTAGTGAATGACTCTTATGATACTTTAAATTATTAAGACTTAACTATTCCTTCATATGTTTTGGTAGGATCTATTCCCATTAAAGCTTCTTCATCTTCTTTTTATTTGAGTGGATGTCCCTTGCCTATAAATTTGACCCCCTCATAGATAACACCACTGATAGCACTTTTGTTTTCCAAATAAAGTATGTTGAGTAGGATATATAAGTTCAAAGTGCTTTAGCTTTGCATGATGAGGTAAGTGGTGATTTTGAGTTGGATTCTCCAATTTCCAGTTCTAATTTTTCTCTGCCATAGAGTGCACATGATTCTTCCTTAGTTCATATAGCACCCAAGTGGGTTAAGAAGCTTCTAAAATATGCTTTACCTATTATGTTTATAGAGTGACATCAAAAGGATCCTTCTAAAGCATTGATAGCTTTAGCAACATTTCATTATATTACAAGATAGGGACCAGAACAGTAAAGCATCTCATTACATGAAAAGAAAGTGATACAATCCGAATGGAGCTATGGGGCCATTTATATAGGAATATGGATTCCTTGGCCAACACTCTAACTAGTTGTGCAAGGGGACACCTTGCACACTTACAACTTGCACAATGACACTTGTGTGTTTATTATATTGCATGTAGCATCTAGATAACTTCCCCCTAAAGTAATCTATCATATCCAAATGATGTAATATATTCTAACACCCCCCTGTATTACATTATTTGGTATGAGGTTCTTTTGAATTGCATAGATGATCTCTAAATTTTTGAAATTTGATCTTTCCAAGTGCTTTTGTAAAGATGTCTGCTATCTGATCTTCTGTAGGCACATACTCGAGGATGATATGTTTATTCTGAAAGTGTTCCCTGATGAAATTACATTGTGCTTCAATATGCTTTGTTCTTTCATGTATGATAGGATTCTTGATCAGGTTCAGTACTCCTTGATTATCGTAGAATATCATGGTTGGAGTTCGTTTAATTCCCATGTCGACTAGTATGTATTGTAGCCATAGAGCTTCACAGGTGGTATCTCTTGTTGCTCGATATTCTGCTTCAGTTGATGATTGTGCTACTGTATGTTGTTTCTTGTTGTGCCAAGATATGGGTCCTGATCCGAGATAGAAGACATATCCTGAGGTAGATTTTCTATCATCAATAGATCCAGCATAGTCTGAATCTGAGTATCCTTGTAGACAAAATCCTTTGACATATTTTAAATAGGTTAGTCCATAGTCTGTAGTCTTCTTGATATATTGCAGTATCCTTTTTGTAGCTTTCCAATGACTTTCCCTTGGTTCTTGCATGAACCGTGATAGATAATTTACTGCAAAAGCAATATCTGGTCAGTTGTTTGTTAAGTATAGAAGACTTCCAATCAACTGATGATATAATATCACTGAAACCAGTGGTGTTTCATCATTTTTGGATAGTTGAATCCCTTGTTCCATTGGTGTATCTTTAGGCTTACATTCTGTCATTCTGTATTTTTCCAGAAGGGCTTTTGCATATTTTGATTGAGTGATTACTATTATGTCCTCTCCTTGATAAATCTCTAGACCAAGACAGTAACTCATTAACCCTAGATCTGTCATTTCAAATGCCTTTTCTAGATCCTTTTTGATATCTCTTATCAATTTTTTTGAGCTTCCAGTAATCACAATGTCATCAACATATACTATGAGAATCAGGATATCATTTCCAATTTTCTTGGTATATAAACTAGGGTCTGATGAACTTCTTTTGAAGTTATGTTGTAGTAGATGATTGTTGATCTTTATATTCCAGGCTCTGGGAGCTTGCTTTAAACCATATAAATATTTATTTAATTTGCATACCTTATCTTCCTATCCTTGAGTGATAAAGCCTTTTGGTTGTGACATATAGACTTCTTCTTCTAAGTCACCATTAAGAAAGGTACTTTTTACATCCATCTGATGAAGTTTCCATCCCTGATGTGTTGCTAGTGTGCAGACTATTCTGATAGTAGTCATCCTTGTTGTTGGTGCGAATGTTTCTTCATAGTCTATTCCTTCTGTTTGAGTATATCCTTTGGCCACTAAACGAGCCTTGTATTTGTCTAGTGTTCCATCTGCTTTGTATTTGACCTTGTAAACCCATTTACATCCTACTACCCTTTTTCCAGGGAGTAATTCCACTAGATTCCATATTTTATTCTTTTGAAGTGACATATATTCAGATTCCATGGCTGCTTTCTAGTGTGAATCATTTAGTGCCTATAGTGTTGATGTTGGTTCTGCTATATTACCCAACATTCCTCTGTTCATTCTGGTTATGTTGCAAGTTTGAGGTCTTGTAGTAGTAAGATCTGGCATCCTTTCTAGATTTGCTTCTCTGAGTGTATCTCTAAGCCATATTGGTTCTCTTCTAGGAGATTTTGTGCCTTGTTCTTGAGATTTTGATTTTGACTCTTCACTTATTGTATCTTCTTCGGATAGATCTAGAAGAACTTATATGTCACCACTAGATTTTCCTATGTCAACTTTAACTTTTTTATCAAAGACTACATCTCTACTAATGTAGACCTTTTTTGTAGATGGATCTAGTATTTTGTATCCTGTAGATTCATTGTCATAACCAACGAATATCCCTGCCATGGTTTTGTCATCTAGTTTAGTCCTCTTCTGTTTTGGAATATGCATATAGGCTTTACATCCAAAGATTTTTAATTTTTCTATGTTGGGCTTTTGTCTTGACCATGCTTCTTCTGGTGTAATATGTTTGAGTACTCTTGTAGGTAGCCTATTTTGTATGTAGACTATTGTTTGTACTACTTTTGCCCAATATTGGTGATCAAGTTGTGCCTCTTTCAACATACACCTAACCATTTCCATTATTGACCTGTTTCTTCTTTCTGCAATTCCATTCTATTGAGGTGAATATGTTGTAGTGAGTTATCTTTTAATTCCATTTTATTCTAAAAATAAGTCAAACTCTTTAGAAATAAATTCTCCTCCTCTGTCTGAATGAAGTGCTTTTATAGTCTTTCCTGATTCTTTCTCTACTTTGAGTTTGAACTATTTGAAATAACTAAATGCATCTGACTTGTATTTCATGAAGTATACCCACATTTTCCTAGTGTGATCATCAACAAATAACTGAAAGTATTTATGTCCTCCAACACTATCAACTCTCATTGGCCCACATAAATCTATATATATTACCTCTAGAGGTTGTTGAGCTCTGTGTTGATGGAGTTTGAAAGGAATTCTATGTTGTTTTCCTGCTAAACATTCTAGACATACATTAGTCTCTAGAGATAAGTTGGGTAATCCTTCAACCATTTGATACTTGAATAATTCCTTCATTGAAGTTTCACTTGTATGTCCTAGACGCTTGTGCCATAGATCTGAAGCTTTGACTGAAAGTGTTGAGTGAGTAGTAGTGTCTAGAACAAATAGACCATTTTTGTAGGAACCTGATGCTATCCTTTTTCCTTGCCTAGAGATGTGACATTGTTTTTTGTCATTGAAAACTTTGAACTCAATGGTTATGTTTTGATCCATGAGTTGAGAAACAGAAAGTAGATTAGTAGTCAATCCTAGAACATATAGTACATTTTTTATTATTCCTTTTCCATCTCCTAGATTTACCAAAATATTTTTGATTCCTTTTACCTCATATGTCTTGTTGTCTGCTACAACAACTGGGTTCTCATGTACCTTTTTTAAAGAATTGAACCAATGAATGTTCCCAGTCATATGCTTGCTTGCTCCTGAGTCTATATACCAATAATCCATAGTGAATGAATTCAGAGCTTGATAATCAAGTTTTGTAGAATACCTTATGACTCCCTATGATGTTTTGGATAGGATATATGATCAATATAGTGCTTTTGTAAATTGTAGTTCAATTTTAAGTTGATTTTGTAAAATTTTGTAAATACAAAAAACAACTTTTCTATCTCCTTATTACTCCTATTGAACTAAGCACTATTTTCAATTCTTTGAAGAGGTTTTGAAGTTGGATTTATTTTCCTTCCTTTAAGTGTTTTTGAGACAACACTATTATAAAAATATCAACCTTTGAAAACTTTAATAAACCTCTTTAAATACCCCTTTTTGGTTGATTTTAATGTTTTCTAATTTCCAATTCCTAAATTTGATGTTGTATTCCTTATAACTCCCAAATTTGGAAAAATTAGAAAATAATATTTGCAAGTAATTTAAATTTTAATAATAACCCTTATTTCTCCTTGATAACCTTTTGCAAATATTAACAAATCTGAAGTATGCTTGCTTAATAAATCTCTAATGCTGAATATTGCAATAGAAGATAAAATGTTCCCTTATAACTCCAAAAACCTTATGTTAAAAGTAAGCTTAAAAAATCAACCTTTACCTCAATAGTCCTTTAATGTTGTGTGTTGGTAGATTCATAGCTACGTGTTGTGTAGCACTCATGGGTAGTCATAGCCCTCTTTGATTGATGTTGATTCGTTCCTTGATTGGTGATCCTTCTCTTCTGCAATTGGCACTGAAAGATACCTTGAAATATGCTTTGTAGGGCTTCTCCAAATGCAAGTGTTGTTCACTGGTTTTATGACAACATCTTAAATGTCTTTCTTACACCGTTGAATGGTGTATGGCTTGAAATAGTTATTTTCTCCTCAATGCTTTAACTCTGTTTGACTACTCCCTTGCTTTGCTTTGTTGTGTTCTGCTTCACATTGATGTATTCTTCATTCTTCAAGATCGATGTCTTAAGTAAGATGGGCTTCATGACAAGTGTCACACGAAGCGTTACAAGGTAGATGTCTTTAATGTTCCTTTGGCAATGATGAGGTTGGTGGTAACCTCCAAAGATTCTTAACTCCCTCCAAATGAATGTAACTCCCTTTAGGTGAGCGCTTGGGTCTTCATGAACATTGGGAAGCATAGAGAGTTTGTGCCAAGTGGATTGTGCATGCAAGCCTCCTTTCTAACGCTCCAAATATGAGCTTGCAACCCTAATTCTTCCTTTATCTTTGCACCCTACGTGAGCTTGCTATGTTTCTTGATATGCAAGCTTTCTTTTGCATGTTGGCTTGGTGAGGATGATGGATGGCTATAGTTGGATTGCTTCATGGTCTTATGGCACACTTTTGAGCTCTTATTTTGGTGGACGCTCACTTCAATGGATGCCTTAGGTATAGCTCTTATCTCTACACTTATTTGCAGGTTTTTAATATCGATTTTTACCTTTATTCAATGAAGGTTATAACAACCAATGAGTATCCTTTTGCTTTATCTTTACATAGATAACCTGTCACTGAATGCTGCCCTTCTTTCTACGTAAGCATGAGTGATAATGCCTTCTTTCAATGGCTCCACTATTGCAGGTGATGTGCTGCTTATAGGGCTGAATTTGATGGAGGAAAATGGTGTTTTTAAACACCTCAACTCTTGGACGTGTGAGCTCTTCGGTGGCTCCTTCCTTTGACTACAAATCTGTTGATCGTGTGAGCTCTTTGGTGGCTCCTTCCTTTGTCGTAAATCTGATTTTCGTGTGAGCTTTTGATAGCTCCTTCCTTTGGCCACAAATCTATTGGATAAAGACGTCCTTATTGCCCCCTGTAAATAGTAATACTTTTGTTCTTCCAAGGAACAAAAGAGGTGCCTTTTGTAATATGTAAATCTTGCACCAAAATGAAGAATTTTTATAATCCTTCTTGCTTCTTCTACTTTGGATGATAGTCAATCCAAGCTAATGAAATGAGGATTCCTGCACTCTATGCTAAAAAATAAACCCTTATATTCTCCTTGAATCTTGAGACTTCCAAGGTCTCGATTTGAGGCTTCCTTCAAGGACTTCAATGGTGGTTTTCTACTCCACCTTTTTTCTTGTAATGGTGGCTTCTTTTGGCCATGAAAGTGTTGCAGAATTTTTTTATATTTTTTGTGCTTTTTAACAACACAAACTAATTGAGAGCAACTAGTTAAAAAATCAACTAGAATGGTGCTTAATAGATGCACTTTAAATGGTAACAATAATTTCACCTTATTGCTCCACTAATTTCTCAAAAAATGCTCTTAACAATTCTACTGCAACCTTTCAAGCATAATCTGGAATGAATTTCACTACAAACATAGTTGTAGGATCTAGTCTTCTTTTTCTCTTCAAGATATAAGATAGGTAGTTGATTGTAACTCTAAAATCTAATCAACTCTTAATGTGAAAATGAACCTTAAAATAATTATTTCTCCTTATTTTTTACAACTTTTAATCCAAATAAGGTGCCTTAACAATTTTGATAATAATCCAATTTTAAAGTTCAATCAATGAACCTGATTGCACCCAAGTTGCTTACCTTTAATGGCTGACTATAGATGATATAGATCCAGCTACCTTGAAATGAACAAATTCTGCAACTCCTCTTCTTCCTATTAATCTACTGTAGCAATTTTTGCATGGGCTAGTGCACTAAGGTGAGTCCAGTTCACAACGTTATGGATCCAATAAAAGCAATGGTGATTTTCCTATTCCTAAGTACCATAGCTTTGATACCATTGATAGCTTTAGCAACATTTCATTATATCACAAGATAGGGACCAAAACAGTAAAGCATCTCATTACATGAAAAGAGAGTGATACAATCCGAATGGAGCTATGAGGCCATTTATATAGGAATATGGATTCCTTGGCCAACACTCTAACTAGTTGTACAAGGGGACACCTTGCACACTTACAACTTGCACAATGACACTTGTGCATTTATTATATTGCATGTAGCATCTAGATAACTTCCCCCTAAAGTAATCTATCATATCCAAATGATGTAATATATTCTAACAAGCATTTCTCTCAAAGGTTGCTCATTCTCAAGATCCTCTTACATATTCTCAAGCTAAAAATCATTTAGAGTGGAAATATGCTATGCTTGTAAAATATGAGGTCTTAATGAAGAACATGGCATGAGAGCTTATTCTTCTTCTATAAGGGAAGAATGTATTTGGATGCAAATCGGTCTATAGGGCCAAGTATACTTTGGATGGTCAAGTGGAGAAGCATAAGGTATGTCTTATTACTAAGAGATTCTCTCAAAAAGAGGGGGTTGATTATTTTACGATATCTGCTCCAATGGCTAGGATGGACTAAATAAAAATTATTATCTCTATAGCTTCCTCATATGGATAAAAGTTACACTAGAGTGCCTTCTTACATGGAGATCTTTAGAAGGATATATACATGTAGCAACCACCCAACTTTTAGCTTGAGGTTCCTAATCCTCTAGTGTATTTTCTGACTAGGTTCTTGTATGAACTTAAGTAGGCTCCTCATGCATGGTATGAGAAGTTTCATTACTTTTTCTTAGTTGTGGATTTCAACGATGTGATGTCAAATACAAAGTTTACATCAAACATCAGGATGATTTTTATGATTGTTCTTTATGTTGATGATCTTCTCAGTATCATCGTGTCTGCCTTGATACAGAATATGAAGTCATAACTTTGCTCCATAATTGATACGATAGATTTAGGGCTCCTACACTACTTTTGGGAGATTCAAATTGATCAAATAGATTCTAGCATAACCATTTCATAGCCCAAGTATGCTTTGGATATTCTTCAATATTTTAAGATGGCGGATTGCAAGTTCATTCAGGCTCATTTTTTTTCAAGATTAAAACTTTGGGTTGATTGTAGCACTCCTTTGGTGGATGCTACTTTGTATCGGTCTCTTATGGGTGGAATTATCTATCTCACTCACACAAAACCAAATATAGCTTTATTGTTAGTTATTATTCCAAGTACATCTAGGCACTCTGAGAACCATTAGGCCATAGCCAAGACGATTATGGGCTATATCCAAGGTACTTATCAGATGGGCATTCATTACTTAAGTATCTCCTCTCTAATTTCGATAGGATTCTCTTATGCTAATTAGGTTGATCAGTTTGGATGAGTAATACTCCATCATAAGATTTACTTTATACTTAATATCCAACTTTATTTCTTGGTGTTCCAGATGTTAATTCAACATGTCTCAATTGTTTATGAAATTTGATTATTGTGCTACCAAATAGACACCTAAGAATTATCAACAAATGCTCATGATTTTGGAGGATATTGGTATTCCTTAACATTTACATTCACTCTTTGATGTGATAATCATAGCACCATCTAACTTGTCTATAATCTAATGTTTCATCAATGAACCAAACATATAGATATTTGGATGTACTTTGTGTGATGGCTTCATGTACACAAGATGCTTGAACCAGTTTTTACGTCTCCAGCAAAGCAGGCAACAAATATCATGATCAACATCATAGTCAAGGTTCCTTTTATGTGCATGCGAGAGCTAGTTGGTGTATAAGAGTGTCCTTAAGGGGGTATGACAAATAAGGGTCACTCTTCATGTCCTCCATACAACTTAAGGGAATATGTTAGAATATGTGGTGGTTAAGCTTCCCTTTAAGCCATAACCCATTTTTGTATTATATTGTTCATATAGGTCCTTGGGCTCTTGTAAACCTTGAAAAATATATTTTTTAAATATTTTATTATTTAATCCCTAAGGTTGTTCACTTAACCTTGAACTAAGGTAACTTGTATTTGGGTTTAGATATCCCATCATACCAACCATTTCATTATTGGTTGGAGTGTAATTATATTCTTTGATAGTAATATTATTTGGTTTCTAAAAACACCACCATATGCTGTGTATATTTCTTTGTGTTTATTTTTTTTCAAGCAATGCTAGGTAATGTGTTGATTCCATTCATTTCTAGAAATTATTATTAATTCTAACAATTGCATCTTGTAGGAACGAAATTTTGATAAGGATGCATTCAAGTGGTAGCTCATAGATGTTCTAAAAATATATGATATAAAACGATGTTGTAGCAAATTTTATACTAGTCAACAAACATCATGGGTTACATTCAAAATGTAGGACTTCACTAGAGTGCTTAACATTCTAAGGACTCTAAACACACCAATTAGACAAGAGGAAACTAGACAATTTTGACTATAGGACTACATTGTGGAGTATTATAACATGGGAAATTTGATAATAAATGAGTTAAAAATATTGTCATCCCATGGTGGTTGTAAATTGAAAATATATCTCTTGTTCGATGAAGCGATTAAATGTGCAATGTCTAGTTATGCCCCAATTTTTAGGAGATCAAAAAGCCTAAACGAAGTTACCTAGGTTGTGTGATACATGCAAATATTTCTAGATGGACATAGGTTTAATTGGGATACAAACCTATTCAATATAATCCATAACTTCCTCTAGAGCATGATGAATAATTTCTCCATGGGATTCCACATGATCATATTGATGTTTGTTGCCACATATAGACAATATATATGCATACCAAATTGAGGATAGACTATTATCATAATAAACAACATGTTCATGATATTTCATTGGATAGATGTGGCACTCATGTAACATGAAGGTGGATTACATCAAAAGAGGAAGCACTACCTAGTGGCATCGAGTCATGAATTTGCATTAGATGGGGACAATGATGATGAGATGTTGAGCAGTCTGGAGTAACCTTTGTAATGATGAAGATGCATTGTAAGGGTCATTGGACCATCACTTCCCCAAGATTTTTACACACAAGAGTAAGCATTACATAAGCAACCAAACAGAAGAGCATGCATCGAATGAGGTTATATAGATGACTATATAGTGAAATAACTATACACAAAATATGTAGGAGGATGTTGCATAAGCTATACTAGTGGAGTATAACATGTAAGAATAACATGACGAGGATTAATGGATAAGGTTGTGTAAGAAATTACATAGGTAGATGTAGTGATAACATTAGACCAATTTAGATACTAATATATGGAGGGGCGTTGATGAAAGAAAGAACACAAAAAGGTATTCATTGAGGATAGTATAGTGGGAGCTACAAAGTTATACATGTTGAGGAGATTCATCGAGAGAGGATCGATTCATAACCCAATGATTTTGATGAGGAGTTTTCCTTCAAGTGATGTTATTTTGATGAGGATCCTAAGCTTGAATCACCACTAAAACAATTTATAGAAGGTAATAATCCATTTGATATTTCACCTACCTCAAACATGTCTAAGAGAATGACAATTAGATAGGGATTTGGTTACAAGAGAGGGATACTCTCTAGGAGAAGACTAACTATAAGAGGTAGACATCTCATGAGGAGACTCGGATTGAGTAGAAACTCTTTCAAATATATGTGCAAAAGAAAAAGGTTATTATCAATTTAAAGGAGAGATGTAGATGATGAGACAAAGAAGGTCAAGGTAGAATCAAAGACAAAGCAACACCCTTAGGATAATAGAGCTACAAACCTTGAGCAATCTTAAAGTTTTTAGAAGAGTAGATAATGCACGCATCAAAGTATTTTATGATCAAATAATAAACGTGATGATATGTGTATGTGATGGTTCTTAACTAGTTTACCAGAGAAATTACTTATATGGAAGATGTTCATGGTGAGTAGGATAAATAAAGTATACTAATGGTTTCATAATAATACCAAGTATAGTTATTTAGAGTTCACTCTAGTTAAGCATGAGAGATAGACTAGGACATCTAGACCATAATTTTGCCTAGCTAGCTAGATTTGCCATTTGGGACTCCAATTTTATATTTTTATTTATTTTGTATTTATTAAACTAATGCATAGGTTCATGACTACCATACTCCCATAGTGAAGAGGTGCTTGACTTTAGATGATCTTGAGGTATCTTTAAGGCAACTCAATTATTTGGTATATCTTTTTTAGTGGTTATTTGCTAGTACAAAGACCTTGAGCAAGCTTTCAAATCAATTGTAGGATTTAGCTAATGCTAAGGGACCTTGAGCTAAGAAGCTCAACAAGGACCTACGACTTTTACGAGAGAGATTTGAAGATGAGGCAACTTTATGAAGAACTAAGATAGAGTCCTTATATCATCATAACTAGAAATAACTTGTAGTGTACAACCAACAAATAAGAGCCAATGATTATTGTATCATATTTCTAGATAATAAGATATGGAGTCTAATACATTACCTCTCTTGAGTAGGAGGCACAATATAGGGATCAATATATCATCTCTCTCAAAGAGGATATACAAAGATAAGGCAAGCAAGGGTAAAGCATCTAGACTTCAATAAGAAGA
Source organism: Wollemia nobilis (assembly GCA_028583015.1). Taxonomy (NCBI): domain Eukaryota; kingdom Viridiplantae; phylum Streptophyta; class Pinopsida; order Araucariales; family Araucariaceae; genus Wollemia; species Wollemia nobilis. Next base: position 2,348,636 of record JAQPPZ010006010.1, read on the forward strand.
TATAACAAAATGTCCATGCAACACAAGTAGAGATTCAAAGTTAGATGATCTAATTGTTGTTTAGTTAGTGTAGTCAACACCTACTCTGTGAAGCATCCTTCCCCCATGCTCTACTAACATAGTCGACAAGGACACCAACCAATTTAAAGGAGATAATAGATGTGATACCCCAGACATGGCACCAACTCATATACCACCTTAGCCATTTTGACTTGTACAAATTCTATAGTTTGATATTTGATATGTAAGTTATCACATGTGAGTGATATCTTTGGTATAAATTAAGGGATTATATTATTGATTTTAGTTTATTGATATCGAGAGGTAGCTAGTTGTTAAATACTTATTATCATCCCACTTATATTTTTGTATTTATACATTTGGTATTTTCTTTTTTGGGATAGTGTATATTGATGAGCATGAGTGTCATCTTAATTATTTTAGTTCCAATTGGATTGTTATAGACATTAGGTTAATTTTATACTAATTAGTAATGTAACATTTCTTTTATTTGATCATTATTGTACATACAAATGGATTATTATATTATTTAATGTTAGCAATTATTTTTTTAGATATTTCTTCTTTCCAATTTACATTCTTTGCATTATGTATAAAATATCAAACTATAGTGTTATGGTTGACTCTTCATCCACCCAACCTAAGTGCTACTAGTAAATATTATTTTACTTATAATCTAAAGATGTGAGTGTGAGTGAGGAGTGAAGATCACCTTAACAAAGTTGTTGGTCTAGATCTTCAAAATCAAGATTCAAAAGTGAATCAAAAGCAAGTGGAGATTAAGTTCATATTATTCAACGATTTTCTTTATAAAAGGAATTTCCTTATCCTCTATAGTTCAATGTCAAGGATATAATAACAAATGGTAGTCCATAATTCATTGGAAGAGCTAAGTTGTATTTAAGAACATAGAGTGAAATTTGTTATGTAAAAAAAATATTTTTAAAAGGCTTTTAGTGTGGGCTAAGATAGTTTGAATTTAATATCAAATTATGAATAAGACGAATTTTAAAAATATTTGTAATACTTTAGGGAGTTCATTCAAGATATATTTAGGGAGTGAAATCAAGCTATGCATATACAAATGTATGTTGCAATGAATATTTTAAAACCTTTGCTAAAGTCTTGTGATTAGATCTAGATCAAGACAATGGGTTCAACAAGTGAACTATGAAAATATTACACTATGATAACACAAATGCCATGATATCAAACACATGATAAGAGATTAGAAAGTGAAAACAATAGAATTAAGATGAAAAGTTTGGTCATGACACAAACCCAAATTTTAAGGAAGGTGATTAGATTATATTATAAGATGGCTCATATCAAGAATTATTTACTCCTGAAAAAGTACCAAAGAAATCCCCTCTACCTCATATGATGACAAAGGTCACGATTTTCATTTGAAACAAAGATTAGAAAAAAAAATGAAGGATACACATGATAAGGAATTATAATGTGCAAATTCAAACTTCAAAAGAATTAAAATTATGAAGTAATATTCAAAGTGAATTTGTGAAGTAAAGGTGGAAAAAGTTAAGTCTAATCTAAAAAAAATACTCATTTTCTTCAAATAGTAGAAGTCTTCTCCTTGTAATAAAATTAAAATTACCAAGGAAGATGTGTGTTGCACTTAAGGGTTTCTATAGCACTATAATAAAGAAACAAATATAAGGTTGTCCATTACATTGTAAGGTTTAGAATAACATAAGAAATAATGTAGTGTAAAATATTCCTTTGGATTTTTGGGGTTTTCAAGGCAACATAAAATAGAAAATAAGGTTATCCATTGTACTTCACGTTCTGCAGGATGGTGTAAACCTATAGATGATAAGTCAAAGTATGCACAAAAATTAAAGAATAATAACAATGAAAGTGTTATTGAGAATGAAATAGAGAGAGGGAGACCCCAAAGTAGGAATAAAAAGAAAAAGAATACTAGAAATAGATTAATTTGGGAAGCCAAAAACAAATATCAAAAATGTTAAAAGAAGGGCCATGTCTACATTAAAAAGTAATGATGATGATGATATGTCGAAATATTCAATATAAGATATAGCCAAAAAGAGTAATAACAAAATTAAATACTTCTTTATAATTGGTATAAATGATTGAAATATACCCCTTACATCATGACCACATAATGGTATTACAATAGGTTGGCAATTATGCATGTATTACTTGGCAAGATTCAAACTTGGGTCTCCTCCATGAAAGTCAAGGAATTTAATTGATTGAGATCATGTCATTTGATCAAAAAACAAATATTTTATTTTCATACAAGAAACAAAAATAGGTATCAAGGAATGTAAAATACATTGAAAATATTTAAAATATAAGGGTTTATGTAGTGGTTTCTACTATGGAAGGTTTAGTAGGTATTACTAGTATGGACAATTGTTAGAAGCAAGTGATGCAGGAGCATCCAGCAGCATCTGATGTAGAGGCATCAAGATTCGGGAAAGTCAGTGCTGAAGAGTCGGAAGAAGAGAAAGCAGAAGGCAAGGAGGAAGTTCACAGCAAAAACTGTCGCGATTTTGCTACGTCGCGAAATCGCGACAGTTTGCAGGAGAGAAAATGCAAGAGAAGGGGCCGCGATTTTGTGACATGTCGCGAAATCGCGACTGCGGAACAGCGGAGGGTGAGGAGGCAGAAAAGAGTAGTGAAATCGCGACAGAAAACGAAAGCGAAGGCGGAGGAGCTGGAAGGTCACGATTTTGCGGCATGTCACGAAATCGCGACGAAGAAGTGCAGCAGACGAGGAAAGCAGATGGGATGTCGCGATTTCGCGACATGTCGCAAAATCGCGACCTCGGAGCGATGGCAGAGTGGAGGTAGCAGAAGTGTCGCGATTTCGCGACACGTCGCGAAATCGTGATTGTCGCGAAATCGTGACTAGAACGAAGCGGATGGAGGGAGCAGCGGGGACGTCGCGATATCGCGACAAGAATTGGAAAACGGTCGAGCAACGAGAGTTGGTCGCGATATCGCGACATGTCGCGATATCGCGACCAAAAGCGCCAGGGAGCGCAGGAGAGCAGAAACGTCGCGATATCGTGACATGTCACGATATCGCGATGGAGAGAGAAGAAGGCGACGAAGAAGGAGGAGAAAGAAATGGCGGGAACGGCATTTTCGAGGACCGTTCAAAGATGCCACGTGGCACAAGCTGAAGTTAAAGCGGGGGATTACCCAGGAGCACGGGAGACGAAGAGGATGGGCGCGCAGAATTTTTCTGACGGATTCAGAGATGACAGGGACCGTGCGGAGAGGGGTCTTTAATCGGGTTGGTGTCCCGATTTTCATGTTTTTGTTTTAGAGGGTCGAGGCCTCTATAAAAACCCAGTTAATGTAATTAATCGGGTTGGTGTCCCGATTAATGCGTGGTTTAATGCATGAGAGGGTCGAGGCCTCTATAAAAACCCAGTTTGTTGTTTTAGTCGGGGTGGTGGATCGGGGAATGCACTTAGAGAGCAGCAGCGAGAAGAGAAGACCAAGCCGAGCGCTGGTCATTGTAAAGCCTGCGGGCTGTTTATTTTTGATGTATATTTACAGTTGATTTTAATGAAAAAGTAGGGTTTGCAGAAGTGTGTTTTTTTTCGGTCCCCATCAGCAAGAAATAATTGGGTTATTGGTCTTTATTGTATGAAAAGGAAAAATATTAAAGAGTTGTGTGTGTGTGTGTATATATATATATTGTGCTTCACATTTAGTCACTCTTTGAGATAGAAGTTGAAAGGACCTCAATTTATTCATGTCAATTTCAATGATGATTCCTAACAACAAGCTTTGAATTCTTTGAGGGACTTTTAACATAGTTATATATTCTTTGAAAAAAGAAAAAAGGAATTCCTAGCTAGTCTAGATTAGCGAAGGCTTCTTCATCCTTTATCAATCTAAATAACCATTGGAATGTTATTCCTTTAAACATTCAATATACATGGGATAATAAACATATTAGCCAATCTTATATGGAAAAAGAATTGATAGATTTTTTTACCCAATAGTTTGTTTCAAACAAAGTATACAATAACTTTAAACATTTTGTTATGAGCAAGATTAAAGCACAATCCCATTTTCAAGATGTAATCTACTCAATAATTGTCATCCAAAGCTATTTTGTTTTCAATTTATGGCTTCAAAACTTAAATTTCTTCAAAATTATCATGTTATAGTGAAATGCAACAAAGTTTAAAAGATCATATATGTGCACGCTTGTTCAAAAGCTAAATATCTAAGGGAACATCTAAAGATCTAAAATATGAAATCTTTTGTAAAAGTTTGAGAGTAAATTAAATCCAACTCAATAATTTACAAGAAATTGTGGAAGTTAACAGAACATACCAACATACTTATGTCCATGAAAGATAATTACTTTTTAATTAGCTTAATATATTACAAGGAAGAGTCATATTGGACTCAAAAATATTTGAAGACATCAAATCAAGAAAGGTGATATAACTAACAATTTTTTCAATCAACTACAAAATAGATTTATCCTTTCATTGAGTTAAAATTATAAGTCCAAATGAAAGAAGAATCAAGAAAGAAGAGATCAAGAAGCAAACAATTATTTTAAAAATATTCTATCTGAAGTTGGGTAGGATAAGGAGGCTCAAGATGAGATTTTGCAAAATATTTCATCAATTATCACACAAAAATAGAAGAGTTATATAAGGAAGATCTTGATGGAGGAGCTATAGAAGTCATTCTTCTCTTTCCACCTTGACAAGGTACCTTGGTCCTCATGGATTTCCTATAATTTTCTTTCAAATATTTTATGATATGTTGAAGAGTAATATGTTGGATACATTTGGAGGTCCTACAAAAAAAAAAGAGACGACGATAAGTGAAATCAATATCATCATTGTGTTGGTTCCTAAGAAAAAAATATTTGATAAGTCTTTTTAACATACAAGATAATCTATATAATTATGGCAAGTAGATTGAAGAACATTTTAGATTGTATTATTTCAAAGAAACAAGGTGATTTTCTTCATGGTAAGCAACTTTTGATAATATAATTACTGCACAAGATGCTATTCATTTTCTACTACATGAAGAAATCAAGTATAATTGGAAATTTGGATATGTATTCTATTTTTATCAATGGTTGCCTTGCTAAATATTCTGAATTATTTCATGGACTTCATCAAGTTGACCCGCTATCTCTATCACTTAACTATCCTTGCTAAGGCATGAGAAGAACTCTCTCAAAGGCAAAATCAAATGTACTAGGTTTGCGAGAAAAGTTGTCCAATTTGTTGATGACTTTTCTCTTTTAATTGTCCTTCAATCCGCAAGGCCACAAAATTTGAATCAATACATGCTTTGAGAAGGCCATTGAACATTAGTTGATACAACAAAATCCATGATATTTTTTATCAATATTGACTTTGCTTTGCAATAGATCATTGTAGATATTTTAGTGTTTAGAGTTGGTTGGAAAACTTCCCTTAATATATCTAAGTATTCCCTTGTTTAATAAATTAAAGGAACTTTATAAATCAATTTTAGATAGAAACAAATCTTGTTGGCTAGTTGGAAAGGTAAATTGTTAACCATTGATAGAAGACTGCAAATCATAAGACATCATCTACCTAGAGTTAAAATATATAGGCTCTATGGATAGAGTAAAATTGTTAAAGACAGTAAATAGAGGAAATCCACAACATGGAACTTCATATTAAAATTTGCCATAAATCAAAAAGTATATTAGGTTAAGGTTGATGCTTGGTTGAATCCTTATCCTTTTATTTTTGGTCAAAAATAATATTGTAGCTTGTAATTCAAAGTAAAAAATCATGTTTAACATAACATTTACCTATCTTGCATTTCTGCTAATGATGTAGCTAAGGGAGAGGACCTTAAACAACCAAAGACGAAGATCAAACATTTCTGCTAATGATGTAGCTAAAGGAGAGGACCTTAAACAACCAAAGATAAAGATCAAAAGGAATATTTACAAGTTGTATTTGCCACCTTAGGAGCCAAAAGAAGATGGTGGAAACTCAATCAGATTGTGATGTACTACTTTAAAGCAAATAAAATTCCCTATTACCAAACATTTACCTTGAAAAAAATGTTTAGTCACCTTAAGGCCTCAACGTTCCTTTGATATGCAATCCAAAGCAAAAAAATTAATGATGATTGTTTGCAAAGATGAGGATACGATGGACCTTTAAGTATGATTTGTGTAAGGAGATACAAACATAATATTATTTATTTCTTCATTCTCCTTTTGCTTCACCATCAGTGCCTACTTTAAAATAAATAAAAACATTTAGGTTGTATTATTTTCTCTTGCAATGCTTAGATGCAACATTATCGTTGAAATGCTAACCTTCTAACATGTTGATAAGATAACCCTTTTGGATGGTGTGGAATATAAGAAACGTAAGTTGAGTATAAGTGTGGAATAAGATATTCTTATAAACATGCCCATAGCAATCTTTAAAACTATTTGCATCTTTATAAGATTATATTCAACTTGTATTTCTTATATCAGCCTTTTCATACCTTCGTCATAAAGTTTGTTAGTTCCATTAATCACTCGGTTACGAAAAACATAGTCATTTTATGCACATAATGTAACATACAACATTGTCTCTTGCAAAAGGCTCACTGTACCAATTTATCCTCCGTAGAAAACTTGCATAGGTTCTGAATTAATAGTCACTCTAGTTAACAGTACATGAAACACAATTTCTTAGAGACAGTTTCATCCATCCCGCAACTCCTCCAGTCTAGAGATCATACTAGTTGGAAATGAAAGAGTTTCTGGTTGAAGTAAATTTGACGTTTAAGCTAATAAATAATAATAACCTTCATGCCGTAATAAATGACAGCATTATGATATATACTACACAATAACCTACATGCATAATGATAATATATTAATATATTAAATACCCTTTCATGTTCACAGTTAAAGAATTTCTATTATTCGAATCTTCTTGGAACGTTACGGCCATGCTAGATGGTACAACATATCTAAGTTAGTTGATGTTTATCTGTAACACACTCCTAATGCCTTCTCTATCTGTCATACCTATGAAGTGCTGCTGCATCTTTGTTAAAAACATCTAGTGCAACAATATCTAGTAGAATCAAGTCAGCCTAGCACAGAGGAGGCTGATTCCCTAATATCTTCAAGAATAAGACATCTTAGACAGGAGGCGGCTAATTCCCTATTTGTAACCACTAATGATGTTTAAGCTTTTAGACACAATACACGAAACTAATTTGGGGATTAAAAATCTATAGAAAATATTTTTATGTGCGTGCGAAAAAACCACCCTCATGCGTTCCATTTTGTTATACAGTTCATGCACTGCAACAAACATAAATTTACCACTGGACCATGTTTACAACCATAATTTAAGGCCCTACCATTTCTTTCAGGATAGAACTGGTCCCAACTACATCACTGCCTTTTCTTGAGATACTGTCATGTTTTTCTTCAAATCCTTTCTGCTCACTTTTGAAGGCATTAATTATCAAATTTCAATTACAATATTTTAACAAATATTGGGTGTTCATTACTGTTGTGTACCACAGTTAACACATTAGAGAGTCTCAAATGAAAGGACAACCACCCTTTTCAGGTTATCCCATAAGCAGCCTCACATAGTTTTCACTTCAGGATACTAAAAGAGGCCCTGTATATGTATTTGTTTATACCAAAACCTGCAGGGGTCCGTCTTATGTACCTTGTAACATTTTACTGCGAAATTTTACTGCGAATGTAATTTCCACGTACTACCCCCAATAGCAATCTGATGGATCTAAATTCCAATGCAGGGAAATGCCATAAAGAAAAATTATCATCACACCACCATTAATAATGGTCATCATTCGAAGCAACATGTTTTTTTATGCCCAGTAGCAACCCGGGCCGTATAGCTTATAATGCTAACTAATTAAGCCTGCACATGAAAACCACTCATTGAGAAAGATACCACATTACTCGAGGCAGAACAAACTGCCAGTCATATAGCTTGAATGGTCCAAACTACAATAGAAGCTATATGGCGCTGGAAAGCTGACAAAGTTAATTAAAAATTCAGTTCAGAACAGCCTGCATTTTACTCCAGCTATTCCCTCCAAACTCATTCTCAAAGCAGAAATGTAATGAAGGCGAGAAAGTTTAGAATCTGAAATCTATAAATAAATTGCATTGTCACCTAAAATTTATGAGGGATTAAATTAAAAACATCTATAGAATTTAGCATTCATCTTTCCCTCCCTTGATCAGGAACTATGAAAGACTTACAAATTTACCTTGTCTAAGAATAAATTACAACTGGAACAAAGGCTAGTTCCCCACTGCAAAAATTTCATACAGGAGAAACTCTAGCAGCCTCAGCGTATCGTAGGATACTGTACACCTGAGTTTAGAATTTGCTAGGTCTAGACTTGATTTGGAATCCTGTACGAGGAGAAAGTGACCAATACAATGTTGGAAAGGGGGAAAAAATTAAAACAAACAAAAAAAAATGGAAGATACATGTCCCCCAACCACAGGCTACATTAGGAGTTTTTGGAAGAAAACAATCAGCATTTGTCATCATTTTCTCTGTTTTGAACTTGCTTGTATACAGCATCCTCAGGTCCTATCTGTTTGGTCATAGTATCACATGAAAAATCATCAAAGCCTGAGAGTGGAGCTGCCTCATTCAGGTCAATGAAATGTCGGCTCTTTAAATCTAGAGATTGTTCTCTGAACTGTTCCCATGCCTTTATGACTGGTTCTGTAAAGACTTCACATGATTGAGCCTCTGCTGTATTGGGCTGCTTTTCATCCCTAGCTTGCTCAGATGGCTTATTAAGATAACTTTCATTTTCAACGTTAGAATCAACACTTTTGCTTACATCTGACTCTTTTTTCAATTCCCCGCCATTTACTTGTGTCTCAGACTCTACAGAATTTTCTTCTTCTGAATTAGACATCTCATATTTACTATAATCTATGCGAGTGGCTCTTTTGCTTCGTCGCAGACCTGCTTGGACTTCATCTATAGGTTTTCCCCTCCTTTTTCCTCGATTTGAACGCTGCCTTCTGTGTCCATCATCATCATCATCATAATCATCAGCACTGATGCTTTCATCCTCTTCATAACGGGATTTCCATCTTGTTTTTCTTCGACTGGAATGTCTTCTCCGGGCCTGCCTCCCATCAGAATCAATGCTTAAGTCTTCGTCGTCGTCATCAACTTCTAAATCATCTTCATCTTCCCGGTACTCTTCATCGCCATCATCCTCTTTGTACTCTTCATCACCATCATCTTCTTTGTACTCTTCATCACCATCGTACTCACTGTGTTCTTCCTCACCTTCTGAGCTACCTGAAGCCTTTCTATCCTTTTGACTTTCTGTCTGTCCAGCATCATATACCGCCTCCATGAATTCCCCATCCCCATCACCAACATCATCATCAGAAACATATTTCCTTTGCAAGTATCCCTGAGCCCGGGGTCTCAACCGGTTGCTACGAAGCACATATAAATCACATCAGCATAATATGCTTCTAAGAGTTCAAATACAACAAACTATAAATGCTAGCATAATTTTATCCATTTGTTGATATTTCAGCATGAATAACAATTTAGCAATTGTCCCAATTAGCTAAATGCAAGATTTGATTAAGGCTCCAAATGCATATATTTGAATTACCTGCGTGTCAAAGGACCAGGTTCACGCACGACATCTGATTCTACACTCCTCTCCTTTGATTCTGAAGATAATGCATTTTCAGGATTGCTACCATGACCATTTGCTTCAGGATTGTCACCCATTGTCATATCCCTTCGAAGAAGGGGTTCGGATGCATGCCGATTCTTTCTGAAATGCAACAACCATAATAAATATTTTACTCATGAATTAGAAGTACATAAGATCCTCTAAAGAGGGTGTTCTTGACCATTACTTCAATGCAGACTACAAGCAAATTGAAACTGAGAAATCAAGAAATTTGTCAAATGGGAAGGCATGCAAACTGCTTCAAACCTTAAATGAATATAAATCAATTTCAATTACTAAATTTGTTGGAATACATACTTTGTCAATTGTATTGCCTCGTCAATAGAACGGTCATAATCATCTGCACATACAGCATGGATCATGTCAAAAGCATAACATAATAAAAAAAAAATCAGGATGTGCACTAGAAGTGAATACCAATTATTAAAATCATCAGCACAGAAAAAAGATACGTCTCAAGTGCTGCAATTTTTTAATCTCATTTGTACCAAAGAACCCTACAATAGCTATGTATTAAAGAAACACAATATAAGCAAGATTCAAAGTCATGCTATAGAACTCTATGCCAGAATGGCTATTGAATAACCTAAATCCTGACAGTAAAAATAATTATAATTTCTGACCAAGAACCACAAGACTCTGTAGAAAGGCAGCCAGCATCATTAAATAGGCCATTATAATTTTAGTTGAAAGTACATTTAAACTGGATTCCAGCTAGTAAAGTCATTACCCACTAACAATAAACTAAAATAACTTGAGAACAATATTGTCTATCACATAAATTAACCTTGCTAAAGATAAGGGCTGTATTTGACTGTGTGTTGCGCATTGGCTGGTAGGTACTACAAAAGACCACCCTAATGTCAATCAGTTAAATTGATCAAGGTCAAGTCAACTGAAATGACAAAAGACATATACTGGGAAAAGGAACAATTTCCTTTCAGCATGTGCAGAAGACACTCATATGGTTTAAGATATTTATATTCTATATCTAGTAAAACTACTTACAGAACAATTGGAGAATAAGTACAATTGGAGAATATCCATCTCAAAAGAGGGCAATTGTCCATTCTTCAGTTTTGAATCATAGTAAGCCATAAATGGGACCTTGCCACTAAAGCAGACTGGCTGTATTGTTGATAAGAATATTACAAATCAATAAAAAAGTTCATATATTTGTGTCTTTGGTTGTAAACTTGAATAGTTTGAGTCCTACTGAACAACTACAGATTAATGTTCTTTTTTAATTTTAGAGTCATAAAGATTATTTTAAGGACAGAAATAATGTAGGCTCATACTTAGCATCAAATTGTCAAGAAGAAAAACTAGTTTAAGCTAGAGCAGGGCAACTAAATCTACAAGGCCTGCTTGCTCTGATCCTATTTCCATTTCTGCCGATCATTATCCCAAATTCAGAGAGGGAATAATGGCCATCAAGTCTATCCCTGATCATCAATTTCAACTCAATGCAATATAGAAAAAAACATAAGAAAAGCCCCTCTGCAAAATGCAACCACATCTTATAAGTTCAAAAGAATCATGTCTTATAGACATAGGCTGATAATCAATGCAGAGTGTGCATCTGTAAAATATTTTCAGGTCATACCGACCAATTTTGCATATAGAAAAATGAGATTACTAACAATATCACATTCATGAAGACAAACATTAGAATACCAATGCAATCTGATTGTGAAACCAAATGTAATTTATATCAAATTAGAACAAACAGACAATTATAAAATGCAACTCTTATTGCACATCATAAGAAAATTCTGAATATAAAATGTATCAAATAACAGTATCTCCACAAACAGAAATATGCACATAAAATTCCTAGCATATTCAAAATGAAATCACTGGAACTAGTTAAACTTCTAAATAGATGCACAATATTTATCTCATGCCCTCCAAGACCATTTAAATGGAGAAAAACCTCAAAATAGATCAGATTGGGCACTTCTTCAAAGACAAGTAAAAAGATTAAGGAGCAGTGAAAAGTGTTATCCAAAACTTTGTTCAAGATGTTTTTTGGCAATTGGTGACTACTCCATATTCAACACCATTGCAAGGAGTACCAGAAATAAGTGTGACATATTCCTGAAGGGAATAAAAACCTTTCATCAATCTAGACAGAAAAGCGGTCCAACTAGACTTATCACATAAAATCAAAATTGTTATTGACAGTCTAAAGTACAATAAGAAACAGTCCTCTCTCTTCAAGTTCAAAGCCTCTACACTATTCCCTTAACTATCAGAATGAACGATCAAAAAGACTCAATTAAGACACCCACCAAAAAATACCTGCTATTCTATCTTTTCATATTTATACATCATGGAAGTAGGTATAATGGGAATTATTGAAAGATAATTATGGACATTAGTTGAATGGCTAACTAGTTGTCGGATGCTCCAATTGTCCCATAATGTCCTGATTGCTGCTCCATCTTCTTTAATGGCTAAGCCATCCTTTCCTGAGTGGATGCAATTATGTCTATAAGGTCTAGAATGGAGATAAATCTACCCAGCCTATTATTCAAATAGTGAATCGTGAAATTCCTCAAGATTTTATCATGTCTTTAAAAATATCCACTTGTGGACCTGTTCACAGTGAAGACGTGTGTGACTGGCTTCTCTATGATATCTCAAGTTACATTTTTACATGCATCCTATAAATCAGTGTTCACCATATGCTCAATTTCAGCCACAAGAGTATCCTCATCTCTTAGCATTCCATTCTTATTGCTAACTATCTTCTTTTAGTACATAAGATACTTTCCAACCCTGGACAATACAAATTTACATATATTTTCTGTATTTATCAACTTACTTGCCAAAACATCCTTTTGATAGAGATTATCTTTGTCTTCTTTAAAGTGAACTCGTCCATTGCCTCCATAAATCTCCTTGGACTTTCGAGTGTACACTCCTTCCAAAGAAAACCTTCCTGTCTAATATTGACCCTTCAGACTTGGGTCTCACATGCCAGTTCCCTTTGAAGTTTAAGATGTTCTGAATAAGAACCTTTACTCAAGTCTCCTCTCCACCATCAGCTTGCCCCTCCTTGTGAAGGACTTCAGGCTGAAATTCTCAGGTGTAACATAAAAAGCTCTGTTTAACCATAAAGATATATTAAGGAGATGGTTTGCCTCAGCTTCCGTCCACTTTCCCTCCTTGGTAAGAACATGTTATTCAATCTATTCACAAATCTGAAGACAGCTCAGAGCCCAATAATCACAAGACTCATGATGAGGCATACATCTGCTAACCTTTATACCAAAATCTTGAGCATAGAGCTTTCTAAAGAACTTGGACAGGGACGTCTTAGAAGGAAAGGGCAAGCAAGTTTTAAAAGAATGTTCAAAATTATCGATCACATTTTTACTATTTTGAGTTATAATTAAGAAGGCTCGCCCAGTCTCCTAGAGTCTACTATTGCTTTGTAGAATTTAGAAAGCCTTTGACACAGTTCCTAAACACCTGCTATTCCAGATACTTCTAGATACTAGCATCCTAAAGCTCTTAATTGTTGCTATCATGAGACTTTCCAGGATGTTTGTTGGCCAGTTTCAAACTGCCTACACGCTCTTGCATGGTATTAGAAGTACAATTCAAGTCAAATAGGGGCATCCTCTCAACAAATTTTTTCGATACTCGTATAAATGAGCTTAAAGACTTTATTCAGGAGCAAGCTCATGCTGAAGATGGTTGTTTTAGCCACTGGATCTTAGAAGCCATGCGAGCTTAAAGACTTTATTCAGGAGCAAGCTCATGCTGAAGATGGTTGTTTTAGCCACTGGATCTTAGTAGCCATATTGCTTTTGAGGCCAATATGATACTCCTTGCATCTCTTCAATTGTATAATTAAATACCACTCTGGGCTTCTGGTGAAGGACCCATTTCTACAAAATTATTAGTTCAATTCTATGAATCTAGAATTGGGGATCCATGTTTAGGAACAATTAATTGAAGACACATCCAGAGGATTCAGACTATCATGCCCGCACGTATAATTCACTGCAAAATCATTAGTTTCACAGCATATTGTTTCACTTTCCCTTCATCTTGCAAGCATCCTTAGAGTGGTCTTACATGTCCATTGACTAAGATCCGTAGGAACAGAGTGGGCCATGAGAGAGATTTATATTTTTTTAGCTTACAGTGTAGTCATTAAGAAATTAATAAAAATAATAAAAAAAGCATTTTGAACTTACATTATTCTCAAATTTAGATTAGATATCGAAACATCCAATATCGAATAAACTGAACTCGTAACGGAGCACATCCGCATCATCATATCAGCAGAACAATGCAAAATCCATCAGTAACAGCATGGAGAGTTTCAACAAAAGAGAGAAGACTCTAAGAATTGTTTTACAAGGAAAACCCTCAATGCAAGGTAAAACTCCACAGGGAATATGCATCATCCAGCAAAACAGCATCAACAAAAAATGTCCATAGCCTTATGCAAAGTGATCTACATCCCTTACATATGTTTTTCGACACAAATGCAATCTCAAGAGCTATATCACTCTAAGACTCAATTCAATGATACCATAAATGAATGTGAAGCACAATTCTCACTAATATATACACATCAATAGTGTTGAACTTATAACATAATCAGCCTCACAATATTAGAGTTATATCACTAAGGTTTGATTCATTGATACAATAAATAAATGTGAGGCACAATCCTCACCCATATGTGCACACCAATAGTGTTGGATTTATTTCATAATCAACCTAACTATATGCTAATAAATAATAATAAATAATAGTATACAATATGGCCTTGTGTATTCTTCCAACCACCTAACAATATTAGAGTTAAATCACTCTAAGATTTGATTCATTGATACAATAAATAAATGGGAGGCACAATCCTCACCCATATGTGCACACCAATAGTGTTGGATTTATTTCATAATCAACCTAACTATATGCTAATAAATAATAAAAAATAATAGTATACAATATGGCCGCGTGGATTCTTCCAACCACTAACAGGTCCAATAAATGCTACCTCATAGCACCACACACTAGCATGCATATAAAATATATCAATTATAAATATCATGGGTAAGCTTTCTGCCACAGTGTTGGACATACAACTCTCTAAGGAATTTGAAGGAGATCTTCAGCAAACAAAAATTAGCAGAAAGTTCCGGATTATCAAACATTTTTTTCTCCAGGAGCTTTTGACAAGGCTCCTTGTGCTTCCTTGTATTCTGCTTCAGTGAAGCAAATAGCTATGGTAAAATGCTTTTTACTTGCTCAAGAAAACACTCCAAAGCCTACCCAGATGTTCAGTACCAACCACCAATGAAGCGTCTGTGCTAAACAAAAATTATCATTTTTCATGTACGCCACTCCAATATTTAGTGTACTTCGCACATATGATGATGTTTGCTTGGCTACTTTCTAATTGTTTAATCTCGATTTTGTTATAAAACTGGAGAAAATGATTTGGTCTACTAATTGTTAGATAAATATGATTAACTAAATTTATCCAACTACTACTACACGTTCTTGAAAGATAACACCTCTACTTATGTATATCTTCTGAGTTGTATATCAATCAGTCAATAAGCTTTAGATTCACTACTATAATCAAGACTGATATACTTCACACACTTCTCATCGAGATTTCTCATCTTCTGTGTCAGAATACGGACAAAGGTTGTACTCCCTAATATTCTTAGATACTCTGTATTTGACATTCTTTTCCAATCATGCTTCCTTGGGAGTCACATCATTTGCTCGATTGAGTAAATGTTGCACGGAGTTTCCAGGGCAAGGTTAGTGTTGTATGGCAAAACACATACTTATGACAATTCGACTGGCCCCAAATTCTAGGACTGCGACAAGACCCCCACACACAACTTTAGGCCTCAAACTGGACTTTTTAAAAGCATGTTTATGCAACATTACACAATGTAAAAGCAAAATAATTAGATTACACAGGGCCTAAACATTAAGATCATGTAACAACAAATTATAAAACAGAAACCATAGGAAACTCTGAATTCATTACCATTTGAAACTTGGAACTTTAATGTTTGAAATTTACATACAAGCTAGTGTCTTTAGGTCTCTCCACATCTAGATAAGAACTAGGCTAAGGTCAATCATAGTTCTTTCCAAGATTATTTCTTTTTCCTCCTCCCACAGTTATTTTTCTGTGTTAATAGCATAGTAGCCAAACTCAGACTCGGCACGGACTTGGAAAGGTCGACTCGGAGGTCGACTAGGGAGTCGGCAAAAAATCTCGGCATTTACACAGGTTTTTATGAGGGACCCCGGTCCCCTCATACTGAGTGGGGTTTGAATCTTGGACCTCTCAAAGAGAGGCCACAGCCCTACCACTATAAGATTTATTTTGTTTTAAATATAAAAATAGATTATATTGGAACTCTAATTTAATTTAATTTAAAATTAAAAATTCAAATTTTATTGAAACTTTAATTTAATTTGATTTTAAAATGTTTATTGTAATAAAATATTATAACAATATTACAGTGTTCCATGGGGACGTGTCCCCCCGTCCCCCAGCACGGGGGGACGGCATTGGGGACGTTTCCCCCGTCCGGGAAATGTCCTTGGTGACGACTGAGGCCTATGGCCTCCCGTCCCAGGGACATACCCTATTTTGGGGCATCCCTGGGGACGGCCAGCCGTCCCCGGGGACAGCTGGGTCCCTTTGGGGATGCTCAGGCCGTCCCTAGGGACGGCTGGGAACCTTTGGAAGGTGCCCAGCCGTCCCTAGGGACGGCCTGAGCATCCCCAAAGGGACTCAGCCGTCCCCCATGGCTGGGCATCCTCAGCCAAAAGAAAAACTAAAAAAAAAAAATTAAAAATGAAAATTTAATCTGTTCTTTAATACATTGCAAGACATTTGTGTTCTTCAATCCGTTCTTTAGTACATTGTTGAAAATGATGACTTTGACTGTCCACAAATGAAGATTAAAGCAAAAATCTAAAGCACGTCCTCAGCCAATCTGTTCTATGAAGATTAATGAAAAAGTTACAATATTCTAAAATTATAAGTGAGGGATAAAGATTGTTGATATAATAAGCGGAGATCACTGAATAACATAAAGAGTAACAAAGAGAGACCCTTCTCATGCTAGTGAAAATTCAAAATTACTTAGAAAGAAAGGAAGTTTCTTAATGTCCGCAAATGATCAAAGCAGGTATTTGGACTCACATACTACATTGTATAACAACAGTCTGGACAGAGCTGGAAATAGTGTTCCAAAGAAAAACCAAGAATACAAAATTAATAAGCATAAATTTACAAAATCTTTTTAAACAAGGTTAATCAAAATCTTTTGAGAAGGAAGCTGACAAGGAAAAGATTAGTTAAATTGTAGGATGTTAAAAAGTGAAACAAGCAAGTTTTACAGGACTCAGAATAGTGTGCCTCTTGACTACATTTTTGAAAACATTTTTAGATCATGGCCTTGCATGTCTTAATTCAGGTTCATAATTCAGAAAATCATGTAAGGTAAAAACATGATGAAGCTGTTGGCTAGTAAAAGCGGCATGATAACTCTTACTGATATGGCACTTTATTTGGTGGGGAAAAGACCCTGGTCCAAAATGCTTCTATTGCTGATTTATCTAATGTTCAAGAATGAAGATTTTGTAAAACAGATAGCATCCAATTAGATTCATGTTCACTGTTTTGCTTTTACGTGTGTTCCTTTGTTGCTATAAATGGTTATTGATTTGCTGCAAAGTGGCCTAAATTGTTTGCTTTGCATACACTTCCATTGAGAAAATACAGATGAGGAATGCTTGGCATCAACTTGTCTTATTCTTACAAAGAGACAAATACCATTGAGTTTAGGACATTGACTTCAATGAGAAAATTGTAACTTTTGCTTTAGGACATTGACTTCAATGACAAATCCGCTTATTTTAGAATACTGTAACTTTTGCTTTAATCTGTTCTTTATGTTCTTTAGTACATTGTTGAAAATGATGTGTAAAAGCTGAATAATGTGGCATTCATTACTTGAGCAATGGCAACTAATTTGGTTAACTGTTAGAGATTGGCAGAATGCACTTGATATCCTTGGCTGAACCTTCAAGTTATATTTGTTGAAAAAATTAAATGGCTGCACTTAGTAACTAATATCAATATGAATATCCTAATATCATTTTTTATGTGTCTAGAATTCTGAATGTGTAGATTATTCTAAATTTCTAAAAAAATTCAGTTTTCATAGTATTATACCAGCCGTCCCCTAAAATCGGCCTTCCGTCCCCTGTCGTCCCCCGAAACCCATCCCCCCGTCCCCCAAGCTCGTGGAACCTTGCAATATGAACTATTACAACAAATAAAAATTATAATTCCATCTCAAAATATTTTGAACTCACAAGTAAAAAAATCAAAATAGTGCTCGTATAATTAATAAAAATCTTAGAAGCCTTCATTCGTTTGTGCTCGTATAATTTGCAGCCAATCCATAAAATGATTACAAGACAAGAAGGATCCAAATCTCCTTTTCGCTTTCCTTTCTTTTCGTTACAGGTTTTAGCCTTTCGAGTCATAAAGAGACTAAAGAGAAATAAAATGTTATGTCACCGTTCACCGCACTCGGCTGAGGCACGTGGGAGCACATGCATTGGGGAAAAGTCAAAATGTAATTCACTGGGTAGGTAATTTATTAAAAAATAAATCTACATTACGACACCCCACTTCTTGGTTATGTCTTAATGCCATTGCTACTAATCTCCCTGTCGGCTGAGTGTTGTTTAGTAGAATGTTTTGATTTGATTTCTTGTTGTTTAGTAGAATGTTTTAATTTGATTTCTTATGTAGTAGTTTAGTAGAACGTTTTGATTTGATATCTTAGACAGCTACAAATCTTATTGATTCTATAAAGAGTTTAATAAAAATTCTTTAACCTTATCTTGCGTTAAACTTTTGAAAAAGTTTGTGGGACAGCACCAGTGAATAGAATATTAAACTACAACACGATGTATGTGACTGTATAAATAAAAAATTAAAAAACTCATACGAAAAAAACCACTCACTGTTTGTTCGAGATTGATAATCTCTATTAATATTTAAAAAACCGCAATAACGTGTCCATCCATGGTATGATTGATGATAATAGTCGTTACTGGAACCATTCATATGCAATGAATGTGGTCATTTTATTGTTCGCGCTAAGTAACTCGACTCTCAAAATTCGTCACAACTAGAAGTCTTGTCGAAAATAGCTCCGAACTGTCTCTCTTCTACAACTACTGTGCTCTGTGGTGACTTCTTTCTCCAAATCGAAGGCAAACGTTTCAAGCTAGCCGGCGTACCCAGATCTATTGGTAACTAAAAGAAAGTTAAAAGAAAAAAAAAAAAAGGTTCTAGTCTGAGTAAAATAAAATATACATCATGCTCTTCAAACTGTTTGCTGATTCTGTGGGTTTCTGTATGAATACTCAAATGCTTGCCAATCTACAAGTGTTTGGCTTCTTTGGAATTTGCAGCCGGGCATGTTGAAGAGAAATCAGTTGGACAAGCGGGACTTCAAAACAAAGAGAAATCATTCTAATGAACGACGGTACGAAGACATTGTGCACGGCAATGGCATACAACGTGAATTGAAATTTTATGTCGGGTTTTTACAAATTTCATTTCTAATTCGATTGGCAAAAGTACAAAGGAAACTCCAAGAATTTTTAATTTTTTCTGGGCCAGCCAAGTCCGACGTCCGTCCGCACGTCGGACTCAGGCCCGGACTCGGCTGGACTCGGCCGAGTCCAGGAAAAAAATGAGTCCGAGTGGGCTCAGTGCAACTGAGCCCACTCGGACTCGAACTTGGCCGAGTATGGATGTCGGACTCAAACTCGGCCCCGGACTCGGCTGGACTGGGCCGGGTCCAGGAAAAAAACAAGTCCGAGTGGGCTCGGCACAGCTGAGCCCACTCGGACTCGGAAGTCCAGCTGAGTCTGACAACAGAGGTTAATAGTGGTAAGTGACTTAATGATTCTAGCAAGAAACAAAATATAATCCTTATAAGATATTGGCATATGCCACTCAAAATTCAATAAATTCAGAGATTGGAAAAATCAATACCATATCCATATGTATGTTTTCTTCTGGATGGGACTCTGATTATTCCTTCAACCTATATCAATTCTATGGTTTAGAGTCTAGACATATGTGTTTGTGAAACTGCAAACATAAAGTTATAATTTATAATCTAAAACACAAACACAATCAATCAAACATGATATATCAATTTATACTTTTCTCAGGTAATCCCACATTTAACCATGCATCGAAGTCCCTAACAATGATGTTAACGACCTAAATGAAGTCAAAAACAAGTAGCATACTATTTTTCGAAGCAACTAAACTTGTAACTGATGAAGCTTAGCTTAGATATACAGTCGTTTTTCTTGTCATTGTAAAATTCTCAGATCAGCACCTAAAGTAATGTTGATATACCTTTTGCTACAGCAAGTACGAAATTCAAAAAGTGAAGTCTAACAGATGATAATTACAGATTTTCCTATGGTGGCTGCTGCATGAAATGAGAGAAAGATGTGAGGGGACCTTTCGTGAAACAAAAGGTCCCCTCACAAATGTGAAACGAAAGGTCCCCTCACACCAAACTGTGATTTTGGTGTTTATGGTGGATGGGACTCTGATTATTCCTTCATCCTGGATGTCTAGAAATTTGATATGATGCCCAGTTCATTTCTCCACAACTGCTGTGGACTTTTTGAAATTCTGAATAATACCCATAACTTTGGTAGGCAGAAAAATTGGTCCACATGAGCCAAACAAGTTCTGCACAGTCATGTATGTGTTTGTTATGTTATGATGTTATGTGATGGGGATAGTATATTCAAGAAAGAGCATGTGATGTATATAGTATTAAGGGTATTCTTTAATGTTATGTGTTTATGTGACTAGGGTGGTTGAGTGGTTATGACAATTGTTCTCCACAAGCCTCCACCCATAAGGACTACTTGTATACCACAATATCTGCTCTTGAGCATATCATCAAGTCACGCTAATCATCAATGCATTCAGGTAATGTGGTGTCTTGTACGCTCGACGATGTTATCCAATGTATTGCAGTCTGTTGAGGATAACAATACATGCTTGATTCCATTAATGGTATGTTGAATATATTGGTTTTGTATGATCTTTATTTGTCTTCTGTATATAAGTATATTATTCCCTACAGATTACTTTTGTCATGTTACTTTACTACATTGTGCATGTCGTATTGTATATGAAAAGGAACATTCCTCATAATACAACTTTCATGAATAACCATGAATAAATACCAAAAAAAAAAAAACGCCTTGACAAAGAGCTCTTCAAATATTCCACACAAGTCACTATGAATTGAGTCTACTACTGCAGTGGCACTTTTTGACTTTCCACTTTTAAATTGCAATCTTTTTTCGACTTATTCCAGATCTAGGAACCCATGGATCATATTACACTCACTAAATGCTTTCAGGCCACCAAAGCCGAGATGAATATACCATTGCTCACACAACATACACAATAGTTCTTCAAATACATATAAGCTAAGTCTTGAATGAAAAAAGTACCAAAGATGGATATTTCCCCCTTTTTCATCTACTTTAACAAGATACTATATTCTATCTTATTCTTCAATACATAATACTTTTGACTATGCCCCATACAGCAGATGGCTAACAAAAAGCAATTTTTTATTCACCTTAGGACTATAAAGAACATTGCTTGCTCTGTACTTTGATTATCATGAGAGAGAAATGAACACCCCCCTTAACAATGATGTGAAGAGATTATCAACCATGTGGACTGTTCCATTATATTCTTTCAATTTTGAAAACCAATTAATCCTCCCAAACATGTGCTTTGTTACCCCTAAGTCAACGTACCAAACCTCTTTCTTCTCTTTTTGGTGTGTGACGGAGACAAGACCTGGATGATTTGTTTATCAACACTTTCTTCCTCTTTGTTTTTAGAAGCATTTCTTTGATATCATTGATACTGGAATCTTTGGCTTTGCTGGTTCCTTCTATTCTTTTGGGTAAGCTCATTAAACCAGCAATCACTGGTATCAGAATGCTTCTTGCATATGTGAGATTTCTTCTATGATCCTTCGCCAATCTATTGCAATACTCTTCTTCCTTTTTTATTTGAAGAAAGTGCTTTTTCCCCTCCATCTCCATGCTGGTCGGGCTCCCTCTTGTTAAAGTAACCCAACAAGCTGTTAATAATTTACATCCCAGTTGGAAAAGTTCAATGCAGTGACAAAGTTCTTCAATGGAGGAAGAACTCAAAGAATCGAAGTCACTAGTTGATCATCTTCAATTTCTTGTTGAACTTCTAAAAGCCAATCTACTTTGATTTATTGTTGATGCGATACAATACTCGAGATTTATTGTTCACTCATAGATAGACTTTGATTTACTCCAATTAGAATACACGTCTTCAATATTCAAAACATGTATTTGAACTGTCATCTAGAGAAAAGAGCTAAAATCATTGAAGCCTTGCTATCAGTTCCTATTATTGCTCTTTGTCACTTGCCATATTATGACTCTTTTTATTTAAGACCATTTCCCACAGATCCTCACATTTGAGGATGGACATAATATTTCCCTTCCATGGTAGGTAATTCGACCTGTTTAGTAATTCGTTATTTGTTAGTAACTCCATGTCTTCAACCTTGCTTTGACACCTTTGAAAGATATTTCTTCTTTGTAATGATGAGCAGAAGCTTCAAAATTATGGTATGATAAAAGGTCTCAGCTCCCTTTATAATACCATTTATCTAGACAAAAGCATAATATACCAATCAACATCTAAAAACACCAACAAAAAAATTTCCAAAAACATGGAGATTTCTTAACCCTTGAAACTTCTTAGAATTTGATAGTTGGTATTAATTTTGATAGTTTAGATTAGCGACAAAATTAAAACATGCAATATCAATAAAAATAGCAACAAATTAAACTTGTAAAGAGGTGTATGCAGACAAATTGACTTGTTTGCATTAATGCATGTTTGAGCGTTAGGAATGAATATGAGCAATTATGTGCGTGCAATGTTTGTAATAAGTTGTCATGTAGTGTTGTGTGTGTAGGTGGCAAAAGTATTTGTAATAATATAAAGTAATGGGGTATTTTTTATGTTATATGTAAACGACTAGTTTGGAGGTAGTTGGGTAGTTGTGAACTGCCTACCAGTCCCATTATATCTATAAGTACACATCTATGTGAGAGAAGTAGGCGAGAGAATCTTGTTGTTGTTGGCCATAGAGTTGCTTATTGGTAGATTGCTCGTCAAACTATAATGTATTGCAGATAGTTGTTGTGCAGGATACATGCTATGTGCACAGCATATCCATTTGTATTTATAAGTTATTCCCATTGTAAACTTTTGTTTATATGTGAAAATGGAATTGTATTACAATGTGTTGTATTCCAATTCTACATTCTAGCACTGTTGTGTGTTCAAAATTAGGTCAAGCTTGATGACATGGAGTTGTGACGAGGATATCACTCGAGAAGGGACTCAACGAAAACAATGGAATGGTTACAGTGCAGCCAACGGATGACGTAGTTTCCCTCGAAAGAGGGAAGATTAGAGGTTGTAATAGAAGAAGACACACTTGTTTGTTGAAGATAATGAAGAGCCAACGCACGAAACAGACACGTAAGTGGATGCACAACCAGATGCACAAGTAGACACAAGTGTGCGCACACGAAAGAGATGCACAACTATGCGTGCACGAAGGAGACATGCAAGCATCCGCACAAAACGAATGCACGAGTGTTTGTGCATGGAGATGTATGAGTGTTTGCGCACTAGGGCAACGCGTAAGCGTTCATGCACGAAGGTGATGTGCCAGTGTCCGTGCATGAAGTAGACATGCGCATTGACTAAAAAGTTTGTGCAAGTGAAGATGTGTGCGCCAACATGAAAGTGCACACTAACGAAAGCATGAATGCCGACAAAGAACTTTGCACAAGAGAATGCAGACAAACAAGTGCGTAGTGACGTGCACGAAGGCAACAAAGACACATGCATAGACAGTCAAATTCAAGCAAGCAAAGATGTGCATGCAAATGGACGAGCTCCCACAAATGAAGATGGGCACACGGATATGGAAGTTCGTATTCGCATTGATAAAGTTGGTAATGACAAGAAATTTGACAAAGGAGAAAACAGTTGAAATTGTAATTTGATTCATGGCCAAGGCCGACATTGTATGATGTATTGAATAGGCGTAAGGGCATTTCATTGTACAATATATTAATTTATTGTAATATTTTATTATGTAAGCCCTATGGGTCGCGGTTAACCTTATTATGGTTGCACCCACTTTATAACTTGTAATTAACTAAAAGCCCTTTGGTTATGTCGGCTTAGGTTAAACTTTATTATGTATTTTAGGTTTTGGTATTGGTATAAATACCCCCTCCTGCTCCTCATTTGATTTGATAATCAAAGTGTTGTGTAATATTATCTACAGATATCGTGAATATTTATGGTGCCTATGGATGCCCGCCATATCTGTCTTTTTCGTCCTCCTTTTTGCTTTTTGTATAAGATTTGAGTGGATGAATTGCTTTTGTTCATTTCTGGAAAATATTGTGAATTCCAACTGTAGATATAAAATTTAACATAATGAAATACAATTAGATTTATACTTCAATAAACTTATCGATTTACCTTTTCCAGCAATATCACACAAAACACATCTCTCACACAGATTCAAAGATGGATGATCATTGCCCTCACACTCAATCGAATACTTAGACCAGTTGACTAGTCTGTTTGTGGATAGATTCATGGATAGGGTTGTCTATACATATAGCAATACACAGACAAAGGACAAATCGGTATTGCATTCCTTTGTACAGCATTACATCTCATTTCCAATATACAAGGCTACAATTTAGATGCTCTCGACATTTTGACCACCACCACATGACATGACAGCCACACACCTGACCTTACATTCCTCCAACCATCACACACCAATACCATACCATTGCTGTTCAAAATGGGAGAGGGGGGTCCTTTTATGCACACGGGTGGACAGTTTCCCTCAACCGTCCGCCAAGACACCTCACCCTCAATCGTTGGCTTATTACATTAACCGCCACACAATGTCGACATCTTACTTTATGACTTTATTGTACATACATTAACATTACACCTTATTATTACATTGCCACTTTATAACATTATTATTATACGTATGCACATTTCGTCAAACACTTTACGTACAAATTACACAATAACACAAAATGACAAACTTATTCACTAATTATGCAAACATATCAATTTGTCTGCCTACACCAACATAACATCGTATTAAAGCGGGTATGGAGCTGCCTCACTTGGTCACATAGAAACACAATTCGAGGCCTCCAATTTTTCTTCCTAATATTAGGGCAAACTTTTTCTCCAAGTTTCATAAGCATTTGTTGCATAAGAACCGGTGCCATCTATTCTTTCTTTCATCATTTTGTATTTCATCTTTTGAAAAATTCCTGCTATCTCCTCCTTCATTATTATCAAAGACCCTTTTCAAATTCAAATGCTCGGTTCTGGTTCTTGACAGCAAGGGCAAAAGTTTTTTCAAATTTGAATTTGTTTCTTGCTAGCATCTTGGCAAAAAAAGGCAAATTCGCACACTCTTCACTCCCTTGGTTCTTCCTAGATGCATCATCAGACAATGACTTCAATAGTGTAACGCTTCCAAAGGATCAGCTAAAGTGGAAAACAGAGCAATTTTTAGGTTTGTTGTTCAAATGAATCAAGGGTTCAAAACCCAAGCTCAATTATGCTCCTTGGTCTTACTTCCTAGGGATTCTAGGCTAGTCTCTTCTCAACTGTGTCCGACACAAGGACATGGCAGCCCGGTTAGCAAGGTCCTTGCTTGGGCATAGGGAATGACGGGCTATTGGTTCAATGCTTGTCATTGTCCCTTTTGCATTTATGTTGCTACTGTCAATATGAATCGTGGCCTTCAAGGAGGCGCTCAAGTGTTAGAGATATGTGAAATGGGTACCATACTAGTTAGCAAAGGCGCTTTAGGAATAGGAGGTTCAAAGGTCTAATCTTGCAAGGCAAGCCCTTTTGCTTCAATAGCTCGCAGGTTGAAGGGGTGAAGGGGTTTTAGTGAGGCAAGGAGCAACCAATCCCAACGGAAATGTTGGTGACTTGGTAGCACATTGTTTTTGGTGACAAGCATGTCAGTGTTCGATTTTTAGCAATGCCATCCTATCAAATACAGGACTGATTTTCAGGACTGATTTTGAGGCTGATGTGGCACCTCCCCTATGCCACAATTCAAATTATATATATATAGCCCATAAACCAATCCATATGCAACACTTGTTGCAGTCTCACTAGAGCAAGGATGTTGAGGTGACAGAGAATAAGTGGAGGTCACAGACGAATCATTAGAATGAAAAGTGGCAAAGAGCAATTGGATGTTGTTGCACTAAGATTTGGGGATTTATTTTTTGGGGGGTCCATTAGGTTAAAATTTTTAGAGGCTATAACTTTTGCATACTGAAGCATTTTGAGCCCATTTCTTTTTTCAAATTGCACGATTTTTCAAGCTCTATGCATTGGTGGCATCAATTCACAGACCTGCTAAGGTCTTAGTGGTCGGATTGTGTAATATGGATCACAAAGCCATACTTACTTGCCTTAATGGGCGAAATTACAGTATTTGGTCAACTCAAATGATTGGCCTGTTACGCAATAAAAAGCTTTGGTCCATATTTCAAGAGGATAAAGCATTTGTTCTTGATGAAGAAACTCGTCATCAAAGAGAAGAAGAGGCTCTTGGCCTATTTTCCTTGTTGATTGAACCAAAGTTACTTTTCCACAACAAAAAGAAGAGAGACCCTATCAAGGAATGGTCAAAATTGCATGAACTTTTTGGGAAAGTAAATACTACTGAAATAAGTCGTTTGGAATTGGAGCTTTCCTCTCCTAAATTAATTGAGTTTGATAACATTGAGGATTATATTGCAAGATTTAACATTTTGAGGGCTAATATTGAGTCTTCTAGAGGCAAAACGAAAGATAATGCAAAACGCATTAAGATTGTCCTTGCTAATTTCTGTCCCTCGTTTTAGATGTTGAACATAATGGTTGATATGATTCCTATGTTCTGGGAATCGCAAAAGTCTCTTACTCTTCATCAACTTTTTCCTCTCCTAGTTCATTTTCAAGTGGCAATGCGGAATTGTGGTGGGACTCCACAAATACAAGCTCATGCAAAGGAATTCAAATCTAAGGAGGCTAAGACCCAAGCACTCAAGGGCTAGGCTAAAACCTTCAAAGAAGACGAAGACCACTTGCAAATACTATAAGAGGGAAGGGCATCCAACAAAGAATTGTTTGTTGAAATTGCAAAGAAATGAAGTTGAGTTTCTGAAGATCGGTGGACATCTTCCAAATGATGGGGGAGATTCTGAAGAATGTGCCTCAACTACAAAGGCCCACTAGAGCATTCATTATGAGGGGAAAGATAGTATTATCACTAATGTCTTCTCCCATTGGCCCCTCAGTTCAAATTATGGGGGGTTGTTGAGATTGTAATTTGATTCATGGCCAAAGATAACATTGTATGATGTATTAAATAGGCCTAAGGGCATTTCATTGTAAAATATATTAATTTATTGTAATATTTTAGTATGTAAGCCCTATGGGCTGCAATTAACCTTGTTATGGTTAAACCCACTTTATAACTTATAATTAACCTAAAGCCCTTTTGTTTTTTCAATGAGTTTACACAGGTTTTTACAAGGGGTCCCAGTCCCCTCGTACTGAGTGGGGTTTGAAACTTAGACCTCTCAAAGAGAAGCCAAAGCCCTTACCACTACAGTAAGCTTGCAGCTCTTTCCTAAAGCCCTTTTGTTCTGTCGACTTAGGTTAAACTTTATCATGTATTGGGAGTTTTGGTATTGGTATAAATACCTTTCCCACTAGAGCATCCATTATGGGGGTAAAGATATTATTGTCACTAATGTCTTCCCTCATTGGCCCCTTAGTTCAAATTATGGGGGGTTGTTGAGATTTTAATCTGATTTATAGCCAAGGCTGACATTGTATGATGTATTAAATAGGCCTAAGGGCATTTCATTGTACAATGTATTAATTTATTGTAATATTTTATTATGTAAGCCCTATGGGCCGCAATTAACCTTGTTATGGTTAAACCCATTTTATAACTTGTAATTAACCTAAAGCCCTTTTGTTATGTCATCTTAGGTTAAACTTTATTATGTATTTGGGGTTTTGGTATTGGTATAAATTCCCCCCTCCCACTCCTCGTTTGATTATCGGAGTGTTGTGTAATATTTTATACAATATAGTGATTATTTGTGGTGAATATGGGTGCCCACCGTATATCTCTCTTTTTTGTCCTTTTCACTTTTTGTATAAGATTTGAGTGGGTGGATTGCTTCTATACATTTCTAGAAAATAGTGTGAATTCCAACAAAAACCTAGTTGGGAAATTAAGGTTGGAAGTGGTTGGAGTAGGTGGAGCAGTAGCCAATATGCATGACAAAAATTTGGCACAAGAGTAGTTGCAACTTGGTGTATCCGATGGTGAGTGGGACGAGAGTCTAACATTGGAGCCAATGGAAGATAGCATGTCCAAAAATGTGCTAGACAAGAGTCTAGCATTAGAGCAGTCGCAGGTCGTTGTGCTCGATGGTGAGCAAGACAGGAGTTTGACATCGAAGCAACTACAGGTTGGTACATTTAATTGTGCACGAGAGGGGAGTCCGACAAGGAAGCAATTGCAATGCAATGAATTTAACAGTGTGTGACAAGAGTGAGACACGCAAAAAACCATTGTCTATGCCGAATCAACCTGTCACAACAACGACCAATTTTGGCATCACACAAATATCCCATGTTTCATGATGGTGAAACAGAGGACCTAGTTTGGCATTGGAAAGCCTACTCAGGATGTGGAAAGCCATTGGGCAAAAGAATGAAGCTGATTGGAGGTTATTCCCTGTAACATTTCATGGAATCACAATGGACCGGTGTATGGGATTGCCAAACGACAAGTACCAAACTTGAGAAGATGACAACAAGGTCATTGCTAAAATTTATAGAATGGAACAAGGTGAGAAAGAGTTTGTTCAGTCCTACAACCGAAGGTTGAGTGGGTTGTTTACCCATATGGAGGAGGATCCATCAGACGCATTGAAGAAAAGGTGGTTTGTGGAGGACCTTCTTCCTATGTACCGAAAGAATATCAAGGTGGTCCCTTCGACATCATTTTAAGAGGCTTTTCAGTGGGGCCTTGAAATTGGAAAGTGATAAAAAGACGTCATTAAAATATTGGGGTCATATTAATGAGGACAAATGCTATTGAGAAGCTGGAAGTGACTCTCACGTTGATAGTGACTCAAGGTTGAGAATGACTCTTGCAACGGAAGTAATGATTCTAAAAACAATAGTTTGGAGGATAATTTGAGTGCATCATCCAAGTGTTGAGGTCCACAAGTCAATGAAGAGACTAAAGATCGACAAGTCAATGAAGAGACTAAAGCGAAGAGTGATGACTCTGAAGATTAGTGCAACATAGAGAACATGTGTATAGACGTGAAATCATCAATGTAGGTATGTGCAACACAAAGGGAGATTGTACCAAGGAGGGATGCCATTGTTGGTGTGGTCCATGAATTGCCAAAGTATTGGAATACGTCAAATTCAGCATGATCCTAAGGGCAGACCCTTTGTGCCATGTTGGCAATGTCATGTTCGAGGGCACTTCCCACGAGAATGTGAATGTATTGAGGTGAACGAGAATGTGCAATGTTGTGCAAGTCGAGATGAACTAATGATGTCTAGAGAGTCCAAAGAGGCCAAAAAGAGTCACAACCCTAACCGAGAAGCAGAGGAGGTGACATTGACAAACTTGATTCCAATTGAGGTGAACTTGGTTACAATTGAGGAGGCAGAGATTGCGCAAATAGTTGAAACCATATAGGAAAAGGAGGTTGCACAAGTGGTTGAGATTGCC
This sequence comes from Wollemia nobilis, assembly GCA_028583015.1. Classification (NCBI taxonomy): domain Eukaryota; kingdom Viridiplantae; phylum Streptophyta; class Pinopsida; order Araucariales; family Araucariaceae; genus Wollemia; species Wollemia nobilis. Next base: position 2,378,470 of record JAQPPZ010006010.1, read on the forward strand.
CAAGAGATTGAAACTGCGCAAGAGGTTGAGATTACAAAATCGGTTGAGATTGTTCAAGTGGTTGAAACTACGCATCTTGGTGGAATTGTGCAAGTGTTGGATGAAGAGAGAAAGGTGGATTATGCGATGACTATGCAACTCGGTTCAAACCATGAAGAAAGACGTGTGTAAGCCTTCGGAGGTAAAATTTACCAAGCGTTGGGTGCAAACGACAAAGTAAGTGATGCAGACAACGAAGAGGAAGGTTGTTCAGCATTTAACCATCTACCAAGGTCATTTAGATATCTAGACTTTGGTCATCTAGACCCAGGCCCTTCCGTCAAGACTTAGGTTCTAGCTTAGAGCTAGAACCCAAGTCATCTAGCCCAAAGTCCGTGTCAAGTGTCAAAGGACACAAGTGAGGATTTATACAGAGCAAAACCAAAAGTTGGCAAGCCAAAGTTTGATGAGCATAAGTTCAACAAAACTGGCAGGTTCAAAAGTAGGATGGAGGATGTGAAGAAAGTGTTAAATGATCTTGTGCATGTCAGCATCAACTTGCTCCAAAGTGAATTGCCAAATAACCCTTTGTAAGGCAACCATTCACTGAACAATGAACACACAAGTTGACAAAGAGCAATCGTGTAACCCTAATGAAATCAAGCAATGAAGACGAAGACTGAGTAGTGGCAGCTCTAGCTTAGGGTTAAAAAGACGAAGACTAAGAAATCGGGGTAGTTACAATAATTGTCACAAATGGTTATTGCATGAGTACAATGACTACTACTGGGCAGTGGTAAGTATGCCGATGATGAGATATGTAGACAACAAAGCGGTAGACCATTTGGTAGATACAAAAGTTGAGCACATGCCTTGGCTAAGAAGCACTCAAACAAAGAGTTGGAAAAGGTGCCAGGAGGGGAAAACAAGTTGCAAACGAGTCAATGAAGGCAAGGAATAACACTGAGGTGGAGTCTTGACCAACAAAGGAGGCAAGCAAGCTAGGGAACACAGAAAAATTCTCAGTGTCTTCATGACAATGTTGTCACTATCATCGACAATTGCCAGACCGTCTACAAGGAATATCCAATTTTCTAGGCCAATCGTCAAGCCCCCGAGCTGTCTAAATGGGCCATTTGGCCCCTGGGCCGTCTGGATCTAGCCCCCTAGGCCGTTTGCGAGGGTTGTCTAGACCCCCAAGCTGTCTGAGACGACAAGACCAATGAGAAAGGTCATCTAGGACCTTCCTTGAGCGTCTGAGGAGGTTGTTCGATCCCCAAGTGGGCACTAGACCGTCAAGTTGTCAACCTCGATCATATGCTGATTGGGCCAAGTCATCCAACCAACAAGGCCCATCTTGACGGTCAAGGAAGTTGTTTGGCTCCCTTGGCTGTCTAGGCCAAAACCAAGGTCATCGGACCATGTCGTCCTGCCATCTAGTTGGGTCATCTAGCCAATGAGCCCGCCCTCTTTTGCCAAAGAGGCATTAATGACAAAGACACCCCTCAATGAAAATTTCCCTTTGACATGGCAAACATGGCACGCATGAGCAGTCAAACATACAGTTACAAAGGAATTTGGTGTTTTGACAAAGAAACCCCTAGTTTGGTTAATGGCAAGGATTTGGAAGGCAAAAGAAGCATTGTGTCGAGATGTTCAAGGGAAATACCAATCCGACGAGCAGTTGTACGCAGCCATTCAACCACTTGCCAAGGACATTCAGCATGCACAAGTCATACCCCACTTGTCAGGGTCATCTAACCAAGCCAGGTCATCAAAGGATAAGGCAGGAGGGACATTTGAGGGCCAAGAAAGGGTCATCTAAGGCCAAGAAGAGGTCGTCCCAACCTAGAGAGAGGTTGTCCAAAGCTTAGGAGAAGTCATTTGAGTTGGTCAAGCAAAGGCCACCAAATGCAAACAAGAAAAATTCAGTTCACACTATGTGGGTTTCAATGGTTCCGTCATTAAGGCTTCCCCAAACCTTGCAAGGGCACTATCCTTGAACCCCGTAAAGGGTGTTACCCCTTAACCTCTGGCATAGTTCACGATTGGCATTTGCTTATCATGTTGATAATGTAGCCGATTGCACAAAGTGGAGTAAGCAATCAACAAAGAATGTCTTGCTACCAACAAGTTTGGTTAAAGCTAGTTGCAAAAAGATATCTGGAACAAAAGAAAGCAGAAGACCCATGACAATAGATTCCAGTACAGTGTTCCGTGCTTCAATCCCCAATGTTCAGCTCATGTGTTGACAAGGACGCCAACAAGAAGGACATCAACATCACCATATCACCGTATAAAAGCATAATCTATCATCAAGAGTGAAGACAACATTGATTAAAGGTGAAATAACCAAAAAGCATTTTACATAGAAAAATCCTCAACATGAGATGAAAAACCATGTGTGATATATGTCACCAAGCAAAACTGCACAAGCAAAAGATATACATAACCTTATACAAAGTGATCTCCGTACCTTAATTATGTCTTTTGACACAAATGTGATCTAGAGGGCTATGTTGCTCTCTAATATAGTGAAAAACCAGTGATATATGTCACCCAGCAAAACTGCACTAGCAAAAGATATCCATAACCTTGTACAAAGTGATCTCCGTACCTTAATTATGTCTTTTGACACAAATGTGATCTAGAGGACTATGCTGCTCTCTAATATAGTGATACAATGAATAAAATGGGAAGTGTAACCCTCATTTGCACATACACACACACCCCATTATTGTTGGACTTAGGCCTAGTCAATCTAACAATGTTATAATAAATAATAATATAAGAATATAGAATATTGTAAGCCTAGACCAAGGCATTGTGTAGGAATGAGGGAGGCATTGATATGAGTGTGTCCCAAGCTCAAATCCTTGCATTGTGAGGGACACTCCTATGATAAGGCATCCCATGATAATACAATTTGTGGTAATACTAAAATAACATGTTCCATTGAAATACAATGATAATGGATTCGTCGTGGCCCCTCTCAATTCCATGTAACAAATTGAAAAACAAAATACAGTAGGCCTCATGGATTCTCCCAACCACTAATGAATCCAATAACCCTACCTTGTAACACCATGAATGCAAATTATAGTTAAAAATATATTAAGTCAACAAACGCTAGGTACTGCATCACATATGGTACCATCATGTTCAAATGGATACTACAATCTAACAAATATCTACATGCACCAACAATATTACCCTGGATAGCACATGATGGCTCAAACAAGTAATCATGATACACAATATGCACCAGCACATATCTTACCCTCGGTTCTTCGACCAGATTACTTCTCAAATGTTTATATTGATTGGGATTTAAGGCTGATGAAATAGGAAAGTTTCTATTTTTAGATTTGATCAGAACTAGGAAAATAAAAGGTCAATGGAGAAGTTGAAAAGGGAAGGGCATGACTTTTAACCTTCCATACCCTCCTTTACTTCCCCTTGTGGGAAAAACATAAATAGGGGATGTTGCTACATTTTCTAGCTATTGAAGTAATTTGGAGTTGTATGAGCTTTTGCATGATCTCCTCTTTTTCTCTGGTAGAGACTTTGTTCAGCTCATGCACAATGTACTCTCAATTGCATTTCAATAATATAAGCTACAACAAGATATTATTGTGGGTTTTCCTCCTAAGGGTTTTCCCACATAAATCGCAGTGACCTTGTTTCATTGGGTATGATTTCCTTGCCAATGGTTGCTATAATTCATTGTTCTTTCCATACACAATTTCCAGAAATGTTTTCCCATGTTTTGATGTATTGATCAAAGTTTCTTATGTTGTCTAACTTTGTATGAACAGATATCCATGTGAATGAACCAATTGAGGGGCTGCCATGGATCATATATAAACAATGCCATAGATCATCTCTTCACCTTAAATATTCTATAGGTGCCCCTACTTGCCTTCTTGAGGATAGGGATGATTGATAAAGGTGCTTCCTTAACTTTGTATGAACAGATATCCATGTGAATGAACCAATTGAGGGGCTGCCATGGATCATATATAAACAATGCCATAGATCATCTCTTCACCTTAAATATTCTATAGGTGCCCCTACTTGCCTTCTTGAGGATAGGGATGATTGATAAAGGTACCAGGCACAATGTGTTTGATAACATTAAACTCAGGTGACTTAGTTCTTTCCACAACAACCTCTTAGTACTAGGAAGCCTTCTGTGTTTGGCATTTCTTGCAAATAGGTAATAGTCTCATTGTTACCTGTCAATATCAACAACCTAAAAATGTAAGAAATTAATTGAATTTAATTTACTATTTATGTTGTTGCCCTCCTAGGGAGCATGTATTAATTTCCAAAGAATAGTCTACTTTCTGGTATTCAAGCATCAAAAAACAATTGTTTCGATTACCTCACAACAAAGTTAAGACCATTTTTTTTAAATTATATCAGTTACATTTTCAGCAGTATTATTAGTTTGTAGGGCAAGAGGATATGCAAGTATAAACCATTAAAATTCCTCACCATTCCAAAATATGCCTTCATATCCACTGTTATTAGACCTTTTGGACTTCCTTGATTGAATTCAAATTACTCCATTCCTTTTCTTCCGAAATGATTTTTCATCATTATCTTCTCCAGCTCATAAATAAGGGAAAAAATATTGGATGGTGGCCCTTGGTTTAGAGGCAAAGATGCATTATATTTAAGACCATGGAGTGAGAATTTTTTTTCTTAAAGACAAAAACTATTAAAAAACTTCCGGTGTGGATTAGGCTTTTTGGACTTCCTTATTATCTGATCAATAAGGAGGTTTTGAAGAATATTGGCAATACCCCATAAGAGTGTATGGAGAAAGGACCGACTAAGGAGATAAGGCGTGTTGTATACGCTCAAATTTCAAAACATTTGCCGCAATCCATTAGAATTAAATCTAAATCAAGAGAATGGGATCAACAAGTGGATTATGAAAACATTGCGTCCCTATTTAGCAAATGTTATGAAATCAGTCACAAGGCAAGAAATTGCAAAGCAAAAATGATGGACAAAGAAATGGAAAATTTTAGGCATGAGACAAATTTCAATATGAAACAAGGAGATTATATCATGGTAGAAGCTAGGTCAAATCAAAGATTTTCCACTCCTAAGAAAGGGGTATGACAAAGAAATGCATATGGAGGACATCCATGGAACTTAGGATTTCTAGTGCAGCATAAGAAAGTAATTACTATGGAGGATCATCCTTATACTAGAGGGGAAGAAAGTGTTTATGAGGATCTTCCTTGCATTTTAGATTATTTAGGGTAGCATAAATCTCTAGAAGATAAATCTCATTATGAACAATATGGAAATATAGAAAAGTGATGAAGATGAAATTGTTGGTGGGATCGGAAAAAGGAGAGAAGGTTGTCAAAGCATGAACAAAGAGAAAAAGAAATTTAAAGGGATATCGATTTGGGAAGCCTAATAAAAATATGAAGGATATTAACAAAACGTGGGGCTAAGCCCTTTAATATAATTAAATTGATGATGAAAATGATATCATGGAATATTATGAGTAAGACCCCTAAAAAAAGAGTTACTAAGAAGTTAATAGGTTGTTATAGTTAGTTTATTTTAATATTAGAAACAAAATTAAGTAGTAAGGAATGTAAGGATGCTTTCAAAAATATTTGGAAGATGGATGATTGTCTAGAAGTTTCTTCTATAGAAGCTTTAAGCAGTATTGCAACAATATTGGACAAACAAAATGGGATGGACAATTGTTAGAAGAAAAAAGTAATTAGGTTGTTGGACTATTTTATAGGAAAAAGGATAACAACAAAGTTGGGTTGATGATGAAAATGATATCATGGAATATTATGAGTAAGACCCCTAAAAAAAGAGTTACTAAGAAGTTAATAGGTTGTTATAGTTAGTTTATTTTAATATTAGAAACAAAATTAAGTAGTAAGGAATGTAAGGATGCTTTCAAAAATATTTGGAAGATGGATGATTGTCTAGAAGTTTCTTCTATAGGAGCTTTAAGCAGTATTGCAACAATATTGGACAAACAAAATGGGATGGACAATTGTTAGAAGCAAAAAGTACTTAGGTTGTTGGACTATTTTATAGGAAAAAGGATAACAACAAAGTTGGGTTTACAAATGTATATGCTCCAACCAAAGTTACCCCTCGTGAAAGATGTTAGAAAGACCTTAGAATACTTTTGTCAAACTCAAAGATGATTACTAATTGTGATCTATGGATTCTTGAGGGTGACTTCAACACAATTCTATATCTTGTGAAAAAGAAGGGTGGTACTTTGGGATGATCTAAATCAATACATAATTTTGCTTTCTTTGTCAATTCAAATGGCCTTTGGAACGTTATTCCTTCAAGTTTTCAATATACTGGAATAATAAACGCAAACTCATATAACAAAAAGATTGGATATATTCTTGTTATCTAACATATGGTTGCAAACACAATATACAATCTCTTCAAATATTTTAGTGCGAGCAAAATCAGATCACAAACCCAATCTTTTGATTTGTGATTCACCCAATAATGTTCATCCAAAACCATTTTGCTTCCAGTCTATGTGGTTCCAACACCCTGATTTCTTCCAGATGATTAAGTTGGTGGGATGAAGCAAATTTTTGAAGGATCATGTATGTACAAGTTTGTTCAAAAGATGAAATATCTAAAGGAGCAAATGAAGATTTGGAATGCCAAATCTTTCAATAACATCTTGAATCCAAAGGAATTTCAATCCAAGCTCAAAAATTTACAATAGATAGTAGAAATCAATGGAATGGACCAAGATTCTTATGTGAAAGAAAAACAATTACTTTATGATTATCATAATGCATTGAAAAAGGAGTCATATTGGTTTCAAAAACCTAGGGAGAAATGGTTCAAGGAAGGAGATAGAAATACAAAAAAAATCATAGTACAGCAGAAAAAAAATTATTTTCGTCTCATCAAAAATATTTTAACCCCAGATGAAAGAAAATATTGAGGAAGAAGAAGATACTTGGAAAGAAGCAATTAATTATTTCCAAAATATTTTGCCATATATTGGGCAAGATAAGAAGCACAAGATAAGCTTTTGCAAAATATTCCATCAATTATCATACAAGGACAAAATGAAAGCTTGATGAAGAAGATATCTATGGAGGAGTTACATGAAGCAGTTTTATCTTTCCATCCTAACAAGACACGTGACCCCGATGGATTTCCTGAAACATTTTGAGATTTATTGAAGAGTGATATGCTAGTTGTGGTTCAAGAAGCCCGCAAAAGAATGGCTACAAAAAGTGAGATCAATGCCACTTTTATTACATTGGTTCCAAACAAAGGTGGGACAAAATATTTCGATTTCGTCCAATAAGCTTTTGTAATATGATTTACAAGATCATTTCCATAATTATGGTAAACAAGTTGAAAAACATTCTAGATTGTATTATCTCGGAGGAACCATGTGGTCTTGTTCATGGTAAACAAATTCTTGATGGTGTAATCATTGCACAAGAGGCCATATATTCTCTTCATTCTACGAAAAATCTAGGAATGTTTATGAAATTAGATCTAAACAAAGCATATGATAGAGTTTCCTAGAGTTCTCTACATGATATTCTCAAAATGTTTGGTTTTGATCACAGTTGGTGTAAATGGATAAAATGTTGTTAAAGCGCTTTGGAATATTCTATTTTGATCAATGGTTCTCCTATTGGTTACTTTAAGCCATCTTGTGGACTCTGTCAAGGTGATCCACTATCTCTTTATCTATTCATTATTTTTGTGGAGGCTTTAGGAGGAGATTTCTCAAAGACAAAAATGGAAGTTAAAATCAAAGGTATTCAGGCAGCAAGAAATGGAATTCTCATCTCCAATTTGCTAATGATAATTTCTTTTGGTCCATCCCTCAATCAATAAGGTCATGGAGTTTGAATGAATCAATATTATCATGCTATGAGAAGGCTACTAGACAGTTGGTTACTACTACAAAATTTAAAAAAAAAAAAAATCAGTAACACTGTCCCATATTTACAACAAATTATTATGGATATTTTAGAGTTTAAAACTAAAAACTAATTCATCAACTTACTTGCATATACCTTTGTCTCATAAAGGAAATAAAAAGGTTTATTGGGTCTCTTGTTTTGGATAGAATAGAAGCTTGTCTACCAGGTTGGAAATGTAAGTTCTTAACCACAGTAAGAAGGCTACAACTCATAAAGACTACATGACAATCCATCCCTATTTATATGATGTCGTTTTTTTGCCAGAAGGTATAGCATCAGAAATTGATAAAATTCAAAGAGACTTTCTTTTGAAAGGATGCGAGGAAAAAATTAGGTTTCCCCTTTTGCAAAAGAAATAATATTAGAGGAGCAGGCTTGAGGAATTGTAGACTTGTGTGTTTGCCCTTAGGGGCAAAACATGGATGGAAATTATTCAAAGATCAATGAAAAAACTGGGCAAAAATGTTACTTCAAAAATATGTAGGTTCTCTTTGTAGGCAGGCAAATTGATCAAGTGTGTTGGAAGTCAAGTACGTGCACATTAAGAGTTTGATATTATTTTGATACATTTGATGTTATAAAGTTATGATGTGATATTGTACGTGGCAATGTATAACGTTAAATGAAGTATTAGTTATGTTCAGGTTAAGTCATAAAGTGAGTCATGAAATGAAATATAAATGTAAATCAAATGCACGTTAAATGTTATTTAATAAAATGATGAGGTGTTGGGTAGTTAGTAAGTTGGAGGATGTAACTACCTCCTTAGTTGTATAAATAAGACCCTTCCCTCATTCATTCATGTTGTTGGCATGGAAGGAGAGGTTGGCATGGTATTGAGGGTTTGTATCAAAGGTGAGTGTTGTACGTTGGCATTGCATATGGTAGTAGAAGTTGGCTGTAATCATGCATGTATTTGTTAGATATTTGTGTCGGGTCGTCTGAATCTTGTGTCGGGCCGTCTGAGTATTGTTCCAAGTAGTTTGACCATTGTGTCAGGCAGTTTGCATTGTTGTGCCATGTCGTCTAATATATGTTGTGTGCACAGTGCATGCACTGTAATTGTAAGTTATTCACATTGTATATTTTTTTTTTACATTAAATGGTAAAAGAATTGTGTTGCAATATGTTATATTCCATTTCTACACACTTGATGCAATGAAATTATCTAGCAAAAGAACCCTACCCAAAGGATCACCAACATGGAACTTCATATCAAATAGTTTGCAATTGATCAAGAAACATATTATATATATATATATGAAATTATCTAGCAAAAGAACCCTACCCAAAGGATCACCAACATGGAACTTCATATCAAATAGTTTGCAATTGATCAAGAAACATATTATATATATATATATATATATATATATATATATATATATATATATATTAAGCGAAAAACCCCTTGCGAGGCCGCCTTGGTCTGAGAGACCACGATCAAGGGGTTCTACATTGTCAAAGTCACCGGGAGTCGCGCCCGACCCCGACCGCACCAATATTATCAATTGGATTTTGGGTACCCAATTCAACTTTTTGGTAGGGTGGAGATTCGAACATGGGACCTCCCTTGGAGAATTGCCCTCTCCTCTCCAACTCACCTACAACACCTGGGTGGAAACATATTATATTAGACGGTTAGTCAATAAGGGGAATTATGTAAACTTTTGGTCTGATGCTTGGTTGAGGCCTTATCCTCTTATCTCTGATTCAAAATACCAACCGTTGGATTGGGCATGCCTAGCTTGTAAAGGGCCAAAGGTCAAATATTATATTAATGTGAGCAACTCCAGATCATGTATTTCTATTAGTAACCTGGTTGAAGGAGAGGAACTCAAACAAATTGCAAATGAGCTTCAAAAGATGCTTCAAGAGTTTTATTTGCCTATTTTTACATGAAAGGATGAGTTGGTTTAGAATCTATCAAAATATGGTGGATACTCGATCAAGTTGGGATATAAGGATTTAGAGCAATTGAAATTTCCTACTCCCAAAGATTTCCTTTAGAAGAATGTTTGGTCACTAGAGGCTCTCCATAAGGCCTCAACATTCCTTTGATTAGTAGTTCAAAGTAAGATTCTTACAGGAGAGAGTCTACAAAGAAGAAGATATCATGTACCTTTCAGATGTGCCTTGTGTGAGAAGGATTTTGAAACATCAAACAGTTTACTTCTTCATTGTCCCTTTGCTCACGCCATTTTGGGTTACTTTTTAAAAACTATGGGAATATATTAGGTAGCACCATCAACATCGAAAGAGTTGATGAAATATTTGGATTAATTATTTCAGACCTAAAGCATTATATATTCTATGGAGGACTGGTCCTACCATTATTTGTTGGAATTTAAGGATTGGAAGGAATAATAGAACTTTTCAAAATAAATCTCAAAATCATGCCCAAGTTTGGAACGGTATCATTGCCTCTCTTGCAAAATGTTTACAGAATCATTGCTCATCATGGGAAGTCTCAAGTGTGAAAAAATAGTCGGTAACAACTTGGTTACAGAATTTGAACATAAATAGAAGAGTCATCTGCAACAATGGTATTAAAACAAATAATCTGCTTCGATCTACAATAAAATGGTAATGTCCATAAATTGGGTTTATAAAAATTAATTTTAACAGTCCTTCCAAAGAAAATCCAAGAAAAGCCGATCGAGGTGGTGTTTTTTGAAATAATGAAGACAAAATTCTCCTTACTCATAATCATATGGAACTTCAACTAACAACCATGTCGAGGCTAGGACACTTCTTAAAGGGATTAAATTGCAACTAAAAAAGGATGGAAATGTATTTCAATTAAGTGGGATTCACAAATTATTATTAATGCTATCAACAAAAAAAGATGTGAGGATTGGATAAAAAATAATATTATTGTTGATGTTCATCATTGGAGGCAATCTTTTGGTAATATGAGCATATCTATAAAAAAGAAAATCGGGTGGTAAATAGTTTAGCCAATCACAGTGTTGATCTTCGTCTTGGTGAAATGCAAATTTTAGAAGGTAATTGACCGAGTCAAATTTTATCTTTTAATGAAAATGTTGTCAAGCAGCTGATTGCAATAACATAGCACTTTGAGGAAGATGATGAATATATTTGATAGAAAAAGAAATTAAAAATATCTATGATAAAAAGGCAAGTTGGATATGGTTTAATTGACCTAATAGCAAATGTAATATTTTAGTATTTTGATGGGAGTGGCCCCCAATAGAAGCCACATTTAGCTTATTTAATTATTTTTTTTTTAAAGACAAGATAGAGTTTTTGCATGGGTGAGAACAACACGCATTTAAATTTGGGCACGAGCATTAAATGGGTAATTGAACATTAACTTTTGTCGTCAATGGTACACAAGCCAGCAATAGTCTTGAAGTTGTGCTGACAAAGTTGGGTCAAGGGTTGTATCAAGTCCGGTGGGAATGGGTCATGTGAGTTGTAGGATGCGAAGAGAGAGGGGATAATAAGGAACGAGACTATATTTGGTTAATATCTTTTGTGTCACACAGAATTTGTTGTCCACAATGCAGAAAATACCAAGTCTCAAAGAATATGTGGAGGGAACCATTGGCTGAGAGATGCGAAACTCTTAAAGACACATGCAAAAGCACAATTCTTTATTCCTTGTCACCTTTGTAGTTGCAAGGCCATCAATCTATAATATGCGAATTAATGATGTCCTTTCAACATATTGCAACAGTCATAGAATGTGGGGGTCATCCTTGTCGATTTGGGAGATGTCTTGATACTTAATTCTCCCTTGAAATTCTACAATTCGCAACCCACAATCTCTTCTCTTGTAGCTACCATAAAAAGTTTGAAGTCATATTTTGACTACAACTTGCATAAATTAACCCATTTTCAAAAATTCTCAAAGGTCACCCGCATGACAAGTGGGAATACTCGCCACTATACTACCAACTACCCGCAAATTAATCACAAACATGACAAATTGTCTTATTCACACTTACGACTCCATGACATGTACAAAATGAAAATACTTGATCGATGCTTGTTACAATCCATTGATTTACACATTGATCAACATACTAACAAGTTTAACAAGCATTGATTAACATATTGATCAACATACTAACAAGTGTGACAAAACTACTTATATACAATACAAAATGCATTTGTAACTCATTGAGGTGGCCTACATCTTACACCAGCAATACGTCATTTAACTAGATCTAGAGATAATCTAAGGAGTTCTTAATAGCCTACACATGTATCGTTTTCTTGAGAGTTTTTTTTTTCTTTTCTTAAAGTGGTTATATGGGATTGAAAAGGGCCCCACCCTTCTTTCATCATGACCATGTAGTGGTATTACAACAGCTTGGCATTATGCATGTATCATTTGGCAATATTCATACCTCGGTCTACTTTGTAAAAGTCAAGGAATTTAACAGGTTTAGCTCATGACATTTTATTAGTCTTCTTTTTCTTCCATTTCCAATTAAAAGATTATTTTTTTTGAGTTGTAGACAATCTTATATTATTTTAATAACTAGATAAAGATTTTACTTTTGTCCCCAAAAACCTCACCAAGCAATTGACATGCTTCCTGTTCCACTTCCTCACACTATACCCCAAGGGTTTAATCCATTCCAATTTGTTTTCAAGGACCAAAAAAAATCATGGATTGAATTTTTGTATTCAATGCTCTTGAAACAGGTATGAAAGACAACCTACTACTAGGTAAACTTCTCCCTAAAAGGAAACCGGAAGAAACAGGACAAGGGGTAACTAACTGAAAATTTTATCAAAATCAGAAATTGCAAATACAAAAAAGAAAAAAAAAATACTTATTGTTGATTTACATCTCATTTTACTCCTCTAAGGAATTTTTCAATGCAGATGATTACTCCAACAACATATAGATAAAGGTAATGACAAAGGTGGTTTTTTGAGTCAAACTTAAGTCAACATGCCATGTATATATATATGATGTTAGTTCAGTTGCACATCTCTTTTGGGTTTTGCCCTTTGAACAAGTTCATGGTAGATAGAGAGTGCTTCTCATCTCTCAATTAGGAAAGCAAAGTGCATTATATATATATATATATATATATATATATATATATATAATGTTAGTTCAGTTGCACATCTCTTTTGGGTTTTGCCCTTTGAACAAGTTCATGGTAGATAGAGAGTGCTTCTCATCTCTCAATTAGGAAAGCAAAGTGTGTTATATTTTTGCCTCAAACCCCCATTCAGGTGTTAAGCATATTACTATCATCCTTCTTAAATTATCTTCCCATTTATATATGTTTTTGGATGCAATATCAATCTATGTGTTGGCTGCTGAAACATTATTGAATAAGTTTCTACAATTTTTTACGTAATGCACTTTGGTGCCCTACATTTGGTTCTAGAGCTATAATAAAGCCCAGCCCCTACATTTGGTTCTAGAGCTATAATAAAGCCCAGCCCCAAGTCAAATGCACTTAGGGAGGGAAAATTAAAATTGACCATATACAAAGATGTGCAATGCAAGAAGAATATTCAGATTCATCCATGTAAATTCGGTTCTAAGTAAACATTTTTCTATATATATATAAGCAATGCATGAATCTAAGGGCAAACAAATTTTTACAGAGCTTCCAAACACACAAGTGCCTCCAGAGGAATAATAGTGTATCCTTCCATAACTAAATTGTGTCCCACGGTTAAGTGTAAGCTTAGCCAAGAGACATTTAAAAAAAAAATTAAAAATACACTAGTAATCCTTAGTTGTTCAAAAATACTGAAGATGATAACAAGAAAGGGAGACTGTCATTGCATAAAAACCAAATACAAGCAATCTCAACAAAGAGTTAGGAACATCACTTGAAATTTATATTGGAACAAGATATGCAATTGGAAAATTTGAATTGCAAAGATCACCATGCGCAAGGAGAGAATTAGTTTGTACCCAAATCTTGAATCGAAAATCAAAAATATACATTGGGCATTGCTTTTTGCTTGGTTTTTCAACTCTGCTCATGATTCTTGAGCACTTTGCACTTCATCGGTTCATTTTGGGTCACATTATTCTGATATTCCTATGCAAACTACCCCCAAAGATACATTTCCAACACTGCAATCAATTTTCCATATGTATCATGCCCAATTCTGCTGCTTCTATTGCCTTGGTGGTGGTTGTGACAAAACCCACTACTTGCACCTCTTGTTGAAACATTCTCCATTTGTGTCATATACACCTGTTGATTTTGCTTCATATTCATTCTCTATCACACTCATTCTCCAAGACATTCTCATCTTTGCAGTCGCTTATGTTCTGGAAGTCATTACTCTCATCTTCGAAGTGGTTGTGACTTCTCAACCCCAACATTTGGATAATATCTTTGACTTGCTCTTTAAGTCCATGGTCTGTTCATAGGCCTCTTGATATGATGCACAAGGAATCATCTTGATCTTCTTCCTGTACTTACGAAGAAAACCCTCCATAAACCACCTTTTTTAAGCCCAACTGATTGTCCCTTCTCCACTTGGTTGACCAACACTTTCCACCTTCAATTGTAAGACTGTATAGACTCTATCTCACTATGTTCTATTTATACATTTCTTTGATGATGTCGACATCTTTAAGCAACTACTTGATTTTCTTCTCAAAGGCCACCCGCAACTCTCCCTAGATCCAGAACTTATTGTCAAGTAATTTTGCATAGTAATGTGTTGCAATCCCCAACAATATTGCAAGAACATAGCCTCTCCCAATCTACCTCATTAATATGTCCATTTGCCTTCCAAAACAATGATGAAGGTTTTCCAACGTCTGATTGGGTCTTGTATTTCATCCCCATGAGAATTGAGGCTGTTCTATGTCACTCCAATGTTGTTCATCATTCTAACCAAATTACTTGGCAAGAGTTTCTCATGTCAAACTCCTGTATTGCGCATCGTCACACCACTCTGCAGTTGCTCCTGTGTTAAAATCTTGTCCCACACATTGTCAAATCCACCACCTTGTAGTTCCTCTCACGCTGAACTACCACTAGACACACCACCTTGCTATTGCTCCTATGCTAGTGTGCACTATCAAACACATCATCCACGTTAATTGTGTCTAAGATTATCATTGTTCCTAGTGGAGTCGAATTTTATGCCTTCAAGACATCTCCATCACTTTCAGTTCCAGACTCCCTATCTTCCCTCCTATAGCGTCAGGCATGCTTGGTTTATTATTGTCATTGCCCATGCTTTGATCTCCCCATAATCATCATTTTTTATCTTCCACAGCAAGATGTTCACTGCAACTCCATGTCACCAACTTTGACTCAACTTTGTACAGGGAACGACAAAATGTAGTGTGAGAGTTTTCCAGTCATGCAAATATCTATAAAATGCAACACACTACTATGCAATTTTATATTAAACAAATAAAGACACACAAATGGAAGAATTCACAGATGCATGTAAATACACAACACCACATGTATGCTTCACATTTCAAATCATTTACAATACATTACGGTCTGGCCGAGCATACAAATGATAGGCATGCCTTGATCGCATTTGGCAACTGACTACTTCCTCATGCTACTGTGGACCACACACTTCGACCAAGGTAGATAAGCTATATACAGGTATCATGGGAAACCATTGGTGGTTGGTAAATACCATACCTGCTTAACAACCTCACCACCCCTTATACATGAAATGATGAAAGTATCCCAATACATTCAACATACTATTTATTCCATCACACATAATATTAAAACATAACATACACACTATGCACTAAACACATACTTCTCACTAACTCATCTTTGACAAGGTTCAGGCAGATGTTCATGTGATCAGTCATTCATAATACTGTTCATGCAGATATTTATCACACAATCATGCAGGCCAGCTCATCCACCTACACAGGAAGCTTAAATAATGCTTACCTGGCTGACTGTGTCAACAAATTATTCAAAGGAAGGATGGATCACAAACAATTTGTAAAACCAAGAATATTGACAGGTAAGAAAAAGTTAATACTGCTTGGAGAAAAAACAGTACTGAAATTGAAGAATAATAATTACTATTAGAAGTTCAAACCAATTTGCAGGATTCATTTTTGACTGTCATACAACACACTCTCAAAACCTACCAAAAATAGACACTTTAAAGCATAAGAGCATTTAGTCAAGACATGGCAAATTCCAAAAGTTTGACTGTGATCAAGATAGCCTAAACTACAGAATTGTGGAAGTCGACTAAGTGAGAATAATGTTGAACTTAACAGGTTTCCAGCCACTCAACTGATAGGACCTCTTTTAAAGATAATGTTGCTCCCATGTATTCAATGCATCATCTTCTTAAAGGTGAAGCTGAAGTTTGGTGGAATATCCCTTTATCAAAGCAGTAAGAATTTACATATGGGAGTTCATTGTTATCTTCTGTAGGTATGGAAAAGTTTTGTTGGATAAATGGAGAAGGAAACACTAAAAAGGAAGCAATCTAAAGGTAAAGATGACAAGTTCAAGCTACAGAAAGATTAAACTCAACTCCAAGTTAAGAAATATTGAAAGAGAAGCTTGAAACAAGAGATAGCAAAATATCAATAACAATGAGAATGAAGGTAAAGAAGCACCAATCTCAACTAATGATTTGACAGTCTCCAAAAGGAAAACACTACTTCCCCAGCTAACAGATAACTTTCACCATAAGATGTGCAAGATATCTTCCAAACAGAGAATCTTTTTAGGAATAAAATTAGATGAATAAAAAGTTGTCTTTTTATATTTTCATGATCTTCTTTTTATGTTACTTTCCCATACTTAACCCTTGCTTAACTCCTTAAGGCCAAACATTTCATGATAAGTGCTTCATCCACCAATGTCAACATGTACTTTAGAGTTTGAAGCACAACATATTAGCAAACAATAAATAAGACAACTATATATTAGGAATTTCTGCAAATAGCTCCTAAAAGGGATGTCACAAAGGATATATTCTAAAAGGAAACCATAAAATCCCTCAATGTATTCACTCAATGATGACAATCATGAACCCTACATAATATCCATGATTAATTTTAGTTCAAAGAATTATAAGATAACTCCACAATCAAGCACAAACATCTCATTTTCTTACAAGAATGGATGACGTCAAATAATATAGTGATGATAGCACATTTAATGATTACACTAACCAATTTAAAGAATTGATTAAGGCTCGTCATAAACTATTTAAAAACCTGCTTTTGAAATTCTAGTGAATTCATTCAGGTCTTTGCAACCTCAATCATAGATTTGAAAGGCATTGTGCATATTCTAACAATATCGGTCTTACATGATGTATTTTGTAACCTAAAATAGTTCTTTTTGTTGGTGCAAGTCTCCACGTCATGCCCACAATGCAAAGGAGGAAAGGATTCAGTTTTCTATATAACATGCATATCAACAATTTTAGGGAAATACTAATCAGCATACACCATGTATGGCTTGCATTCTATGACACAATAAAGACAGCATACCAAATGTATATTTAACAGGTTTACGGTCACGGCGAGATCGACCACCAGCTTCTCCTTGTGCACCAAAAAAGTTGTCCAGTAGCATCGCTTGTCTCTGCTGCTTTTTCAGTGCACGCTCTTTCTTCTGTTAAATGACAACACAAGAACAAAAAAATTAAGCCACATGTTTCAAAGTGAAAGATTGTTTTGAGCAGAACATTGAGACATCTCAATACAAAACAAACAACAAAGTAACAACCATTCAGACATGCCAAAGAAAACAGAGAGATGTCAACTACTGTCATTGACTTGATACAGAAATAGAAATTATCTTCCTCAATCTTACTTAACAAACAAAGCTTAGATAAAAGGTGCATATAACTAATTTCAACTAAAGACAGAGGATACATAAATTCATTTGCCAATGTTAACTATTTACAAGCGCACATATCTTGAATGTACCAAGAAATAAAGCTTGAATGGAAACTGTGTGCAACCTAATCTTGATTGAAGAACAAATACATTTTTTTTAAATACACTTAACCAAAACATTTGAACTCGTCAGAAAAATATCAACAAATACGGACCTTCTGATGTTCTTAACACTGAAACAGAAGTTAGTTTCCTCAATTCATCAACACATGAAGCTAAAATAAAAATCACATACAACAAATCTCAGCTAGAAAGATAGAAGAAAATAAGATTAACTTGTCACTTCCACTATGAATCAGTTCATTTATCTTGAATAAACCAACTAATAAAGCTAGAATGAAAAATCTGTCCAACTGAATCTTGATTAAAGATCCAAGAAATTTTTGTTTCCTTTATTACTGAATACAACAAGTGCAGACCTTCTGAAGTTCTTCAAGAACAGGAAGAATATCATTTTTAATCTTCTTTCCAATTCCTGCCTCCAACTTATTTCTACTGGAAGTAAGTTTTTCCTGCAAAGTTTCAAGCCACTACAAGATGAATAGACTAGAATAAAACACAGCTAGTTGTATACTATTTGAAGATGCAGAGAATGCAACGTGTGAGGTTCATGAAAACCTTAACATTGATTTCAAATAATTAATGCGTTATTCTCTTAAAGCAACGTACCGATAATGTCTGAAATTCATCAAGGTCAGTTGCAATAGTTTCCCACTGACATGTTATAAGTGGTTCTGGTGTGCGACCCTTCCCCTTTGGCTTAGGTTTAACTTCAATTTTCCGAAACTCCCTATATAAGCGATGCCCAATGATAGAATCACCATCATACCTTTAAGTAGGAAAAGCAAAATCAAGTATCAGTTTACATCATGTTAGTCCATTCTGACAGATAATGAAAAAGAATATAAAACAAGACATGAAAACAGTCACCCTCACAACGTAAGCCAATATGATCATTTTAATACTAATCACAGTGATAACAAAATATCAAAGTTCTAAGCAACCCAACAACTAGATGGATATATTACCAGTATGATATTCCATGTGCATCTCCACCTAACGGCACTTTGCTAAAAGTAGAAAGTTGGATGCTCTGTTTTAGAGAATCGTCTATATACTTCGAAACATCATCTTGCTGTCCTAGATAAAAGTTAGACATGTAAGACTACTTATAAATCAGTAGTTTTGGGACATATTCTAAAGAATTGGAACAAGGAAAAATGCATATTTTCAAAACAATGTAGCCATTACTTTGCCTTCACCTAGGAGCATTGCTGTATAGAAAGCCCTTAAGAATTCAAGAGAATGTCCCCAGGAGAACAGTTAAATATTAATTCAGAAACTACAACAGGAATGTTACCAATTGTAGTAGGCACAATTCAAGCTGCAAATGATAGGGTATTGGGAGAATGAAACATAATAACTTTATCCTATAGGCAACAGCAAGTTAGGAACAATGTAAAGTAAAGGATATTTTAATTGTTGTGTCTTGCTTGTAAGAAAATAGTAAAATACCAATTTAGTATATCTATAAAGAGTGATAATACTTGTGCATTACTAGAAGAGAACAGTTTCTACATACATCTAGGCGAATTTCACAGAGTGCTTTCAGAATCAACAAGCGGATGCCAGGATCCAGTGCTTTGTATGATTGAATCTCCTCCCTGAGTTGAAAAATATATAATTATATTGTCAATCAATACCACCTAAAAATAATTGGAAACAAATTATTCCAAGGTTGAAATTGCTTACCCATGACATATAACTAGTGGAACTTCCCCTTCTGCAACCTGCATATGGAAGGAAATAAAGATGGTCAAGCATAAATGGAACTCAAACAATTCTCCTCAATACCTATGTAATATGAATAAATATTAAAAACAGCAAGACAAAGAAACATGATAAAAGCATAAAATTTTGTAACTTGAGAATACCCATGGCCACCACGGTGTAATTTTCTTGCATAGTGCTGTTACCCATGTGTCACTTCCTAATGCAGTCCTGCTCACAGGTGGTATACCCTGAAAAATTAAAAGAACTTGAATGTTATATTACACATTTGTATACATGCCTTAAACAAGGCATTAAGTATAATGATATGGAAAATGCAACAAATGTTCTATGCCGTGGTCCACAAGAATAGAAGCAACAACTTTGCAGAACGTTTCCTTCCCAATAAAATAATTTTTCACTACCTCTGAATTAAGGCAATGAATTTTTAAAATTGATCCTGAACAGTTTTACTCATATATCTAACCATTTTCTGTGTATGACTCACCAAGATCTCGACCCTAAAGTGGGAAACTAATATTAAATTCTTCAAATAATTAGGTTAAAACAAATTTGGTGGCGGTTGAAGATTAACAGCCACTGTTTTGATGGCTGTCAATAAATATGATAAGTACATCCAGAGTATATGATTCAGGCATATGTTTGTTTGTGTAAAAGCAAGCTAAAGTCCTGCAAAATTCAGGTAACATTTTGCTCTGCATTTAGATGTGGTCTGTCTCCCTGAAAATGACAATTCCTGTGTTTCAGGGGTTTACTTTAAACTTAAAAACTTTGCAAAATACAAAATATAAATTTATTAGACAAGTTTATATTCCGAATCACAACCTGGTTGTAGGTGCAAATTTTCTTGGCATGTCCAAATCAGTGCAATATGATTAAAAGTCCAGAACCAAGTTGCATTTTCTTGCGAAGCTGGGTTGACTAGCTTCTTGCAATAAGCATATTTGTACATCTTCTTTCTGACCATTTTGAAAAGCAACATCATTTGATGTGACTAGTTATCTGAAACATCTCCAAATAATAGAGACAAGAACATCACTCCCAATCTAGAGCAGAGATGTGATCAAGCGCTTATAAGCTATGTGATAACAGTGCTCAATGCCCAATCCAAAGAAAATCTCATAAAGATGATCAATAATACACGAAAGAGTCATGCCTAGGAATCTTCCACTTGCTACCTGATGGAAAATAGTGCATATTCCTACTCAACTGGTTTTTATCTACCAGCATGCAACTCACAATCATATCATAGAATACTTGCTAGCCACTATCAAATCAGCCAAACAACTAAATAGAAGAGCAAGAAATTGCCAGCCACTACTAGATAAATGCTAAAAATACGATATGCAGCACATAGTTAAAGCAGTTCAAGCCAATCATGCATGAGGTGATAACCACAAAATTCACACAACGGCTCGTGCTCCAAAACTTACAAAGAAAAAGGAAAAGCAAGACCACCATGTTAACTTTGGACTAGGAAAGTCACCTTGTCCCTTGTATTTTCAATCAGTTCTGCCCATGTCGAAATCGCATCATTGTTCAACCGTGTTGAACCAAGACAAAGTTTTCATTTGGTGAATTTGATTTTTCCCAAGTTACAACAATAGAGGCCTTTTAATGAACCATGTCAAATCAAGGCACAAGTTTTGTCTGATCATCTTGACAGCAAGTTCATTATAGCTAGCTAAATATGGTAACCTCTAACTTTTCCTGCTAGCGATGTCACACACATGCTTTAATATTTCCTCATCAATCCAACCCCTCAGCTGTACTCAGTAAGTGCAGTTGTTTTAAATTAGAAGACTCCTACAGACCACAGAAAGTAATCATTTAAAAACTCCTTGCCAATAGCAAACAAGGTTCATGATACAGTATAATATGCTTAGAACATTTTTAGGTACATCCCAGATTAATAGCATATTTAGCATTAGCTCTCATTTCAAAAAACTTGAAGTGCTTTTAAAGAAAAACAAATGCAAAATATACAAAAACTTTAACTATTCCAACTTGATTATTTACCTATGTCAAAACTACGTCCTGCAAAGAAAAATTATAAACTTTAGAAGCCGGTGCTCTAAGAAGCTGATGCTCTAAGAGTATGAATATTATTTTCAACATTTTTCTCATTATTCAGGATGATTACTTGGCATCCCTTTTGGGATGTTTTCCACAAATAAAATAAAAAAAACAAGGATGATTACTTGGATCTTTGCAATAAACCCACAAAACCTAGTTTATTTTAAACAATCATGAAAATTACTTAAGTCATTGCAATAAACCCAATAAACCCAGTTGCAGGGGGCAATTCCATATTCTTCATAGAGTGCAGAATATGTTAACCTATCACTGTTGTTTCAGAAGTCATTGTAGGAGCAGAAACTACTGGCTGTGTGGTAAAATAACCTAAATTATTGATGTCATGACACAATGGTGGAAATTACCACGACAATTTTATAGTTCAAAGCATAATTTCAGAGATCACGTCTTGTTATATTTTAAATGTTGGCAACTTTGCAACAAATTTCCTATAATTCATTATGCATGTATGTAGGTATTAAACTAAACCACAGACTATTGTTTTCTTGTTATTTGTCAGTATTCCAACATTTTCTTTGAAATTACTGGAAAGTAAATTCTGCAGTTCCACGACACTGGGCTTATCAAGTTGTTAAGAGCTTGAAGTGTGTCATTAGTATAGAAACAATGTGGCTTTTAAAACGTGTCCAAAAGGGTTTTTGGAGAAAGTCCTAAAATGAAGTTCCATTGAAATCCACAGATGACCAAAATAGGCCCGTGGACTCAAAAGAACACCTTGTTACAACTGAAAGAACAAAGATAAAAAAGCAACCCTTGGAACTAAAAACTAACTACAAATCTTAAGAATACAAACAGCCATTAAAAAAAGAAATCTTGAAAAACTAAAAAAAACTAGTGATTGAAGTCTAGAAATTATGGCCCAAGTGAAAATACAACTAGCCATTAAAGGAAGAAATCTTGCACTGGACCAGAAGTTGATGAAAGACGTCGTAGAAAACCAAGGTATCTGTGACGCATCTGAACTGAACCCAAGAATTGAACATATAACCTTGTACAGTTCTACTTGTGGATATGAGTCCTTAACCAAAAGACCAAAAAGCAGTGTTGGCATAATTATCCACAATGCTAAAGCTGCCAACACATGATAATCTCCAATGGCCAAGGGCTGAGAGGGTCTGGTTGGCTACTTCCCTTAGAACCCCTCCTAACATCCCAAATTGCCAGAACCCTTAAGGAAGAGAGGATTTTGGTTATATGTGTATGTCCTCAGTGCCTAGTGTAGCACAATGGTGAGTATTCCAACGTTTAGAGGAACAATTTGATATGACAGATTCCATGGTCAACCAACACTACAATCATCAATCTTCTTCACTTGTATGGTATCTTCCTTGTATGGCAGCTTGCTTCTGCTTGTACAACAAGTGACTTGTACAGCAGTCACTTGTATGGCAACTGACTTGAACAGCAGTCAACTTGAACAACAGTAACTTTTCTTGTATGGCACTCCTCGAATGGCACTCTTTGTACAACACTTTCAGACTGCAACTACTGCTTCAATCCTGCACACAGAACTTGGAAAGAACACCTACAAATCTACCTTGCTACAGCAATGACATCACACACAATATACACAATCACATAGATGAAGGATGAAATGGATAATATTGCATTCACTCCTGCCTGTACAGCACTTGCATTACACACACAGTACAATGCCTGTACAGAATATCTCCTTCCTTGCCAACGACACCAACCACACACTTTGGCCTTCAACAACAATTACTCCAATGAAATAGAGAAGGGTCTTATTTATACAACTAAAAAGTAGTTGCAACCTCCAACTACCCGACACCTCATCATTTTCTTAAATTACATTTGACATGCATTTGACTTACATTTACATTTCATTTGATGACTCACTTTATGACTTGTCCGTACATAACTAATACTTCACTAAACATTACACATTATCACATATAATATTACATCACAACTTTATAACTTTATTATACGTATGCACATTTCGTCAAACACTTTGCGTACGAACTACAAAAAATTTATTCACTAACTATGGAGACATGTCAATTTGCCTGCCTACACCTAGGGCTCTAAGCTATAGATTTTGCACATCGCAGCCAAAATGACCCTCCTCCAACTCTCAGAGAAGACAAGGGTAACAAATCCTATAATCCTTAGAAATGAGGTCATCAGTTTTCAACATGAAGCAGGATGAACGAAACCCTTAGCTAACCAATGAAAATCCTCATGACACGTGATGAATGACATTGTGAAATCCAATATGACACCATTTACAATCTATAAGAAGTGCTCTACATAAAAACAATCTTGCGGAGAGATCCAAACGACTCAACTGTATCAATAAATGTCCTCTTTGAAGCCCCTCTTAATAACATCCTTCAAGAAAAAAGAGGCTCGAAGGGCCATTCAAAGGATAGCTAAATGGAAAAAATCTATTAGTAAAGATGCCAATAAACTTAAAAAGCAAGCTGGCCCTTAATGCCTAAGGCTTCCATGAATTTATCCTCTTGTCCATACATCAACTGGAACGGTGTATGGTTTGTCATCGGTTTATACCATAGTCTTGTACCCCCACTAGATCACTGGCAATTTCTCTTCCCAATCAGCATCTCCAATTCCACATGTTTTGTACATTATGGATACCAAGACCTTAATTGTTGCCTCCGCCTACCCATTTGCTTTGGGATCTTGAACTCCATAGTCAACTTCTAAATGATTTCATTAACAAAGTGTCCTCCATAATCGCTTGTCAACTAAAGAGGCATTTTGAATCTCATAATGACTTGTTTGTACAAGAATCATCCAGTGCTCTTTGTGGAATTATAAGGCAATGTTCTTGCCTCTACCCACTTCGTCAAGTATTCAGTTGATACCTCAATGCACCTTCACCTTATCCTTCTGGTTTTCAGCGATCCAATGAAATCTAGACCCCATCTCTCGAACAATTTTTGTGGTTGAGATGGATGCAATGGCATGAAGTCCCTCCACAAAAGCTTCCTAGCTCTCTAGCACGTATCGCATGCAATCAAAAACTCCTTCGCATCACAATAGAGCGTGGGCCACCACAACCCTACCAAAAGCACCTTCTTCACAGTTGCACCTAGCCCCATATGCCCTCCTGCCAGTCCTTCATGAGCTTCCTTCGGCACTGAGTTCACTTCCTCATCCATGACACATCTCTGCAAAACTTCATCAGGTCCAATCTTGTATAATAAACAAGTTATCAACTGAAATAGTGCTAATTTGATAATGATTTCTTTTCTTTCTACTGCTATCAACTCCTTTGCTAGCTCCCCCATCGACAAGTATTTGCCCATGTACTTGTACCACAAGAGTAGCACAATAATTGAAAATAAATGAGCATCTAGAAATTCATCCGACACTCCTTCCGCAAGTTCTCCCGAGCGAATCCTTGACAACTAATCCACTATCACATGTCTCTTCCCAAGTCTCACCACCACTCAAAACACCCACTCAAAACACAAACTCCTGCAACGTGACAAGCCACTTGCTAACTTGTTCATGAATCGTTGGCTTGTTGATCAAATATAGCAACACTTGATGATCTACATAGAATGCAAAAGGGTTGAGAAACGAGTAATGTCTGAATTTTTATACTTTAGATACCATCCCTCAGGCCTCCTCCCATTCCATGGTGTTGCAACTCTCTACCTATGAGAACAATTGACTTGAAAAATATATGGGCTGATCCAACCCTGGGCAAACCCTCATCCAATCACAAAATTGGACACATCTACACGGACATGAAACTCCTCCTAATCTAAAAACACCAGAATGGGTGCACAAACCAACTTCGCTTTTAGCTCCTCAAAGGCTTTCTAGTGCTCCTCTGTCCACCTAAATAAAGCACCTTTGCGCGTCAACATGTCAAGAGGGCGTGAAACTTGTGCAAAGTTTTTAATCAAGCACCAATAATACCCAACATGGCCCAAGAATGACTTCAACAAGCTTACGTCATATGGCTCTTCCATGCTCATCACGATGCAAATTTGTCAAGAATAACCTTCAACCCTTCTTGGTATACAACGTGCCCTAGCAACTTTCCATATGGCATCGACAACTTGCACTTCTTTGGGTTCAAGGATAATTGAGCTTTCACACACAACCACATGCATTCTTCTAACGCCTTCATATGCTCGTCCTTTCTCCCATACAATGACCAATCATCTAAGAACACTTCGAATTTGCTTGTTGACATTTTTTCAAACATGTAAAATATAATCCTTCAAAACGTGGCAGGGACATTGCACAAACCGAAACGCATTCGGTTATATGTATAAAACCCATTTTCTACATAAATGTGGTCTTCAATCAATCTTCCTTGACGATGCTAATATAGTGTTATCTTGAGAATCCATCCAAAAATGAATAGATCTCATGACCTACTACTTCCAAGATTGAATGAGTAAAGGGTATCAGGAAGGGATCCTTGATGATCACAATGTTCAAACTTCAAAAGTCCACAAAGATGCGGATTTGGTTACTCTTCTTCTTAAAATTGATGATGACAAGTGACACCCATTCGCTCACTATCACTTTTAAGATTATTCTAGCATCCAACATCTTCTCTATCTTTGCATTGACCAAGGTCACATACTTTGGGTTCATTCGGTATGGCCTTCTTCTTACAGGTTGCGCTCTAGAAACCATCAAAATCCAATGCATGCACAACTCAGGTGGAATCCCTTGTAAATTGTATCTCCATGGAAAGACAACCTTGTACTGCATGAAAATTTTAAAAGCTATTGCTTTTAAAACTAGATCCCACTCATCCCCACAATGGATTATCTTCTCCTCTTCTCCTTCACCGAGATTCACCTACATCATCTTTGGTCCTTCATACTTTATGGTGTCAAGTTCCTTCACCACTTTTGCCACGTCAAAAGGATGTGCTAGCTTTTCATCAATTTGCACATCGCCAACACTATACTCCACAAAGTTTTGTGGAAAGGTCATTTTCTCTTCTTCAACTTTCATTGTTGGCTTGGCATTTTGACTACATTCACCGACTTCATATACGCTTCGGGGTCCTTCATCTTGAACATCCTCCTCTACATTAATACACATGTAGGTAGGCTGGAAAACTTCATAGTCTTCCATCTGCCAGTGTAGAAGTCTGCTATCTGAGTGCCCTTCATCTTCTGTGTACTCCTCTAGTTCTAGCACTCCTTCATTGAGTTCTCTCTGTTCACCTGATCTTCCTCTTCCAACAATGAACTTCTTGATTCGTCGAACATTGCCAATTCTTCACTAACGAACTCGTTCTTCAAATTGATTACATACTTATATTGTCCTTTCTTGAAAGTTAAGTGGTCCTCCCAGTTGTGGTTTACTTTCGTTGTGCATAACCGCCCATGACCCATAAATGCATCGTAGGTTGGTTTTTGCATATCAATAACCACAAAATCTAAAATGAACATTTGATCAACAATCTTCACTCTCTACAATCAAAACTCCTTTCATTTCAATGCCATATTGATCTATGCCATACAGTCAAAAGTTGGGTGCACACAAAAATTGTGCCCCAAAGTGCTTCCACATCTTTTCAAGCAATACATATACACTTGAACCCCCATCAATAATCACCTGCCTCAACTTGTGATTCAACAACTCAATATGGATCAATGTTGGCTTTTTCCCAACATCAACCATCAAAATTGTCAGGTAAATGTACTAATCCCTTACTACGTTCCTTATCTCCAATTGGCATCGTGGCTCTTCTACTTTCCTCATCTATACCATTTCTCCAATCATCACATATAGCTTTGGTATCACGCACAATAAAATGGACACCTTCACTTCAACATTTGTATCCAACACTTGCGTTGCCAACTGTTGTGTTAAAGTCTCTTCATCTTCAATAGTGATAGGTCCAACTTCTTTTCTTGACTAATTTTCTCCTAATTGGTCCTCATTTCTTCTTCAATTTGTACATGTACTTCCTACCATAGTCGAGAAGCTTGGACTTGACGAGGGCATAGCAAGACCAATTTTTTGCTCAGATTCGACAAAAAAACTAGGCAAAAACTCGACAAAAAAACCAAAGCAAATGCAAATTTTCATCGGAAAAGAGTTTATTTCATGCATATCACAATTAATTAACATTATACAAATCCAAAAGTAATATTGTAAGTGATACAACCTTAACCTACACATGAAAGTTACGAAACACAATTCAATTAAAGAAATTTTAATGCTTCCAAATATTTTTGTATTGCTTATGATATATAAAGGTACAAAATGTGTCAAAATGCCTTAGTAGGCCCACTACAAAAATCAACTAATCTATCTAGCATCTTGCAATGCCTTTGCCCTTTGCCCTAGTTGAAGCTCTAGTCCTCTCTCTTTGTGCCCATGCCCATGCCTCTTCCTATGCCTTTGCTACTCCTCCGCTACACTTTGAAAAGCATCCATTGAAAAGAGAGACTCTTGTTGCTCCTCCTCTAACTCTATGATCCATTCTGATGATGGATCAATCTCATCTCAATCAATGGCTTCATAATTTGATTCTGCAATTTTTTTTTATGGATGCGAAGGTTGAAATGAACAAATACAATATCATTCAACTTTTGTTGTGTGAGTCTATTGCGCTTCTTGGAATGAATGTGCTCAAATTAACTCCAATTGTGCTCACAACTTGAAGCGCAACATGGTTGACATAAAATTTTCATGGCAGTGTTGAAGATTGGGCGTATACACACCAAAGTCCTCCCACCATAAATCTAGAAACTGCCTAGAAAAAAGAAATTTAGTAATTTATGTAAAATTGTAAATTGAGATTATTTTTCAAAACAAAATTTGCAAGTGGGAACAACAAAAACGAGGCCAATTTTTAAAAAAAAGTATTTATGTTGTTTTCCTATCATTCTACAGCCGCATCCGAGTTTTTTTCCTCTGAATCACACTTAAAAAGCTCGTGAGTCAAAAAAAATCGGCAAGTCCACAAAAACTAACCGAGCCGAGTCAAAAAAACTCGAAAGGCTGATTCAAGCAAGGACTCGGGGAGTTGTTCAAAAACTCCCAAGTTACGTAACTATGCTTCCTGCCATTTCTCCTTCTCCTTAGCAAGGTTCAAGTATTGCTCCATCATCCGCACATGCCGAAGTCACCACCAATACTTGCTTATCCTTTTGTGCTTATTGTTGTTCTACTTGAGGCTCTTCTATCTCTCAATAAAATTATTTTATGAGTTGCTCATGCTCCTCTTTTCTTTGGAGTATTTGCCTCCTTTGGTTGCTATTTGTGCACCATCTACACATCATTGCATTGTTGTTCCCAGTTCCTCCTTCCATTGGAGTGATTGTACAATTGTATGCTAAGTGTCCCCACTCTTGACATCTTCTACACTAAATAATTGGCCTCCCATTAGAATCATATTGCAATCATCCTTCACCTCCTACAATACAATTCCCTTGTTGTGGTTGTCTTCTATTCGCCACTTGTTGCTCCTTGTCTACTTTTTTGAAGTGTTGGGTTTCTCCTCTTTCTCCCCCTTTTGCAACACCATTATCAGGTGCCTTGCACTTCTCAAATTGAGTGGACAATCTGCAACAACATGACCTGCAATTTCACAAATATTACAATATGCTTTCTTCGTACAATTGACATTGGTGTGTCTTAATTTACAATCAGAACACCACATGCTCTCTTTCTTTTCGACCTTCACGTCATTTATAATTCACTCCAAGTCCTTTCACATGGGCTGGATTATAACACTAAGATCGTCACGATCACTATCAAAATCATCATCCCACTCATGACTCGTACTTCCTCCTTCAATTGTTGCCATCTTCATCTCACTCTCAAGGTTCAATGCTCGATCAAATGCTTCCTAATAAGTGGTTGGCGAACCACCTTCAATTTTTTCTTGTATCTAGGCAAGTAGCAATCCCTCTAAGAACTATCACTTTTATAGCCCATCTATTTGGCTTAGCCTCCATCTTGTTGATTACTTCTTTTAGACAACAATTATACGACTTAATATTTTCATCCTTATTCTGCTTCGTTGAATAGATCTCTCCAATGATCTTCGTATCATCACAAAGCAATCTGAACTCCTTATTGAATTCGTTCTTCAACTCAGGCCAATCCATAAAGGGTTCATCTCTCATCAAATGGCAATCATTTGCTACTCCACACAACATTGTTGGGAATAATCTCAACCATGTATCTTAATCAGTGACTTTATTCACTTTCCATATTGTCTCGCACATTCCAACATGGCATTAGGATCCTCTCCCGTCTCCAATAAACTTTAGGCACTTCTGGTTGCCCGCAACTACAACAATATATGCCATTAGTGGTTGCTTGTTGATTTCATCTCCACTCAACGAACTTTCCATTGACAATGGATCATCTACAAACAATCTCCAATCGCTTCCTTGTGTGCTTACACCACACGATCTCCTTCACAAATACACAAAGTGTTGGTTCTATTCTTTCGAGCACATTATCCCACGGTTGCCCTTGTGCTTGAATCTCGTCCTCTGCATGTCTAGGCGCACTCCCTTGCACTTGTGCTAGAGTCATTAGTTGCTTTGCTTCATCCTACGCATGATCCACATTGGCGCTTCTATCAACACTCGCACAAACCCCGATCTTTGTTTGCACGTTGCGCCTCCACTTAAATATCGTCAAAAGCAATGTTTGCCACATTTCACATCCTTCATCTAAACTCCCCTCCTCTTGACGGTTCCATACTTGCTCTACCTCTGGTGCACATATCTCATCGCCAACAAACTCTGTCAGCACTCCGCATCAACATGCAAGTCTTCCTCAACATGTAGCTCCTTTCCACCAACATGCAAGTTTGCCAAGTGCTCCGCAGTCAATGCTCTCCTTGCTCTTGTTGTTGTGCAATCCTCAAGCTTCGCCTTATCGTCTGTTCATTCGTCTTTCTGCATCCATGTCTCCCACATCCTCACGTTAGGTTATATATCATTCACCTATCTCGTCTCCAAAACCCACACGGTTTTTTATTCAACTTCAGACGGCAACGACGCAAAATGTAGCACGACAATGGTGTTTCGCAGTTGAAGGAACAGAGAAGGAATGACAAAGTAAATTAGCAACACAATTCATTGACATGCAATCAACCAAAAGCTAGACGATCTAGTATATCACTCCAAACAACTTTGTCCTTGATGGCCCTGCACAACACAAGTTAGACGGCCCTATCGGCAATTTAAACAACATTGGCTTTGCATGGCATAGCCTAGGTCAATATTCCAGATGGCCCAATGTAGACATCTACAATAAATAAAATCAATTGGAATCAGTTCAGACAATATATCTATAGTAATGAAAATCAACTACAATCATATGCACAATGCTTACACAGTCTACATAACAATGGCTGAATGGAAATATTATTATCAATAAGAATACATATTTGGTATACAATGCAAGTATCTCCCAATGCACTACTATATTCTCCATAATCTCTCTTGTGTGTGCATACTATCCTCTGTACCATGTACCCTCTTGAATTAATAAGGGGTCCTATTTACACAGTAGGGAGGTAGTTACTCCCTCAACAACCTATCTGACACTTCATCAGCTTGTTCATTACATTTGTCATGCATGTATCTTACATTTCATGACTAACTACGACTTGTTAATCATACATACGTTCTATCAACACTTTTTGTACGCATAACCAAACATTACAAAATCATAAAACTACTACATTCAAAATTGCATGTGCGCGTACTTGGGATGTCACCACGTTAGAACCAACGCCTACATTGCTTATTAAAACATTATACTTGGATGTGTTGCCATGGATATTTCAAAATCTTTGCCACAATACATTAAGATCATATCTGAATCAAAAGAAAGGAATCAACAAGTTGATTGTGAAAACATTATATTCTGATGTTAGAAATGTCATAAGATTGAACACACAACAAGAGATTGCAA
This sequence comes from Wollemia nobilis, assembly GCA_028583015.1. Classification (NCBI taxonomy): domain Eukaryota; kingdom Viridiplantae; phylum Streptophyta; class Pinopsida; order Araucariales; family Araucariaceae; genus Wollemia; species Wollemia nobilis. The sequence goes on from JAQPPZ010006010.1 coordinate 2,410,129, forward strand.
CATGAAAACAATGGATAAAGAGAGAAAATTTTGGGATGAGAAAACTGAAAAACTTCCATACGAAGAAAGGAGGTTATACCAAATTAGAAGATGGATTAAATCAACGATTTTCCACTCCCAAGAAAGTCGCAAACAAAGTCCCTCTAAATCATCACATGGCGAAGGTCATCACAGTTTAGTCAGATCAACCATTAGAAAAACAAAGGACATGAGGGATGCAGAAGTATAATGCACAAGTTCAAATTCAAAAGGAATTGAAGGTGCCAAGGAAGATGTAGAGGAAAATTTTAATGCAAAGAAGGTGAAAGACATTAAGCTAAATCTAGGTATATCATCTTCATTTTCCTCAAGTAACATAAAATCCTCAAAATCCTCTCCTTGCAATAAGAATGAAAGTAGTAGCAGTGTAGAGCTTATCCCTTGCACTGTAGGGTTTCAAGAGCAACACGTAAAAGTGAAATTTAACATGCTTACACACAATTCCATTTCTACTTAAATAAATCTACAGATCTGCAGTCATTAGCAATAACAATACACAGAACTATGCACAGAAATAGCAACAGCAACAGCAATGGCAGATGACAAATAAATATGCAGATTTATATTAACAATGACATATATGGATACAGCATTACAATCGTGCAATCTGCAACCCTATGCAGAAGACTCTTAGATGTTCAAAATCAATTGTTGCACTCTATATTTAGGGATTTTGAACCCGATATTGTTGCACATCCCTAATATTTAGATGTTCAAGAGTACCACCCTTGTTGAACATCTAAGAGTACTCTTAGGTGGTACTCTTAGATGTTCAAAATCAATACAAGATTTTGTTTCATTAGTCAATCCAAATGGCCTTTTGGATGCTACTCCTTCAACCTTTTAATATACGTGGGATACAAGATGTTCAAAATCAATACAAGATTTTGTTTCATTTGTCAATTTAAATGGCCTTTTGGATGCTACTCCTTCAAGCTTTTAATATATGTGGAATACAAGATGTATTAGGAGCAGAAAAATTGGAGAGCTTTTTGTTATCCAATACATGATTCCAAAAAGAGTATAATAAGGATGTGATTTCCTCAATAATAATCATCGAAAGTTGTTTTGATTTCAGTCTCTATGGCTCCAAGACCCTGATTTCTTCCAAATGTTTATGTTATGGTGGGATGAAGCAAGAATAGAAGGATCATCTATTTGTAGGTTAGTTCAAAAAAATATCTAAAGGGACAAATGAAGATTTCGAATGCCAAATATTTTGGTAAGATATTTAAAGCAAAAGAGGGAAATTAAATCATAATGTTTTCTAATCATCATAATGTATTGAAAAAGGAAGATCATATTGGTCTCAAAAATCAAGGCAGAGATAGCTTAAAGTAGAGAATAGAAAGGCCAAATTAATTCATGCCACCGCCAAAATGGACTTGTCTTATCGACGAATCAGAAATATTTCAACTCTGGATGGAATTAATATTGAGGAAGAAGAAGATGTCAAGAATATTTCAACTCGATATGAAAGAAATATTGAGGAAGAAGAAGATGTCAAGAAGGAACCAATTAGTTATTTCAAAGATATTCTCTCAAATGGTGGGCAAGATAAGAAGGCTCAAGGTAAGCTTTTGCAAAATATTCCATCTATTACCACACATGAACAAATAAAAACTTGACAAAGAAGATCTCAATAAAGGAGACAGTTTTCTCTTTCCACCCTAAGAAGGCACTTGACACTAATGGATTTCCTGAAATTTTCTTTCAAAAATTTTGGGATTTGTTTAAGAGTGATATGTTGGTTGTCGTTGACGAGGCTAGGGAAAAAAAGGCTACAAGTGAAATCAATGCCACCTTTATTGCATTAGTTGGCAAAGAAGGAAAGACAAATTTTGATCATTTTCGTCCAATAAGTCTTTGTAATATGATTTATAAGATAATTTCAAAAATTATGACAAACAAATTGAAAAGCATTCTAGAACGAGTTATCTCGTAGGAGGAAGGTGGCTTTGTTCATGGTTAAATGGTGTAATCATTGCACAAGAGGCCATACATTCTCTTCATTCCAAGAAAAAGCAAGGTATCCTTATAAAATTAGATATGACCAAAGCATATGATACAGTTTGCTAGAGTTTTCTACATGATATTCTTAGAAAGTTTGGTTTTGATCAAGGTTGGTGTGAATGGATTAGATGTTATAGCACTCCAAAATATTCTATTTTGATCAATGGATCCCCCACTAGACATTTTGAATCATCTCGTGGACTCTGCACCAAGGTGACCCATTATCCCCCTATCTATTTATGATTCTTGTTAAGGCAATCGGAAGAGCTTTCTCAAAGAGAAAAATGGATGGAAAAATCAAAGATATTCAAGTTGCAACCAATGGTCCCTTCCAATCTCATCTTGCATTTGTTGATGATACTTTTCTTTTGGGTCATCCCTCAATCAACGAGGCCACGGAATTTTAAATCAAAACTATCAAAAGGTTGTTGAACAGTTGGTTAATACTACAAAATCCAAAATCCAAAATCCAAAATCCATCTAAGAGTTTAAAGTTGGAAAATTACCATCAACTTATCTGGGTATCAAAAGGTTGTTGAACAGTTGGTTAATACTACAAAATCCAAAATCCATCTTAGAGTTTAAAGTTGAAAAATTGCCATCAACTTATTTGGGTATTCATTTGCCTGATAAAGGAAAGAAGTAGCTTTGGAACTCAGTTTTGGATAAACTGAAATGTTGTTGGGCAGGTTATAAAGGCAATTTCTTAACCATGGCTTGAAGGCTACAACTCATAAAGACTAATTTGTAATCTATCCCTATATAGATGATGTCACTTTCAAGAATGTCAACAGGTATAGCATGCAAAATTGATCAAATTCAAATTGTCTTTCTTTGGAAATGATGAGGAAAAATTTGTGTTTCCTCTTTAAAAGTGGGATACAGTTTGCAAAGAAAAGAATACTGGAGAAGCAGGCTTCCGAAATTGCAAATTTATAAGTTTGGCATTAGGGATAAAAGTAGATTGGAGATTAATCAAAGATCAAGGAAAAAGTTTGGGAAAAAATTTTGCACCAAAAATATATAGGTTCTCAATAAAATAGTTCAAGGAATGAAACCTACGTAGAGGCTCGACGACATGGAAATTAATATCAAATAGTTTGCAATTGAAAAAAAACATATTAGATGGCCAATGAGGGAAATTTTGCAAGTTTTTGGTTTGATGTTTGGTTAAGGCCTTATCCTCTTATTTCTAATCCAAAATGGCAATCATTGGCTAGATCATGTTTAGCTTGTAAAGGTGAGGATATTTCTAATCCAAAATGGCAATCATTGGCTAGATCATGTTTAGCTTGTAAAGGTTCAAAGGTCAAATTTTATATTAATGTGAACAACTCCTCCAAATCATGGATTTCTATTAGCAACTTGGTTGAAGGAAAGGACCTTGGAATCTATGAAAATATGAATACTCGATCAAGTTGGGATATAAGGATTTAGAGAAATCGGAATTTCCTAATCCCAAAACATTTCCTCAAAAGAATGGTTGGTCACTCAAGGCCCTCCCTACGGAAGGAAAGGACCTTGGAATCTATGAAAAGATGAATACTCGATGAAGTTGGGATATAAGGATTTAGAGAAATCAAAATTTCCCAATCCCAAAAAATTCCCTAAAGAGCATTGTTGGTCACTCAAGGCCCTCCCTAAGGCCTCAACATTCCTTTGGTTAGGAGTCTCAAGCAAGGTACTTACAAGTGAGTGTTTGCAAAGAAGAGGATATCATGGACCTTTTAGGTGTGCCTTATGTGAGAAGGGTGTGGAATCATCAAAATATTTACTTCTTTATTGTCTTTGTGCTTATTCTATCTAGGGCCGACTTTTAAAAAATATAAGAATATATTGTGCAACTCCAGCAAACTTGAAAAATTTCATGAAATGTTGAATTGATTATTTCAAAGCTAAAACAATTGTGCATCCTATGGAGAATTGGTCCTACCATTATTTGTTGGGATTTCTGTCTTGAAAGGAAAAAATAGAATTTATAAAAACAAATCTCAAAATCATTCCAAAGTTAGGAATTGTATCGTTCCCTCTCTTGTATAAACTTTATAGACCTGGTACTCATCATGGGAATTATCAAATGTGAAAAAATAAGTGTTAGCTCTTGGTTACAAGATTTGAATTACATTGAAAGGGTCATCTATAACAATGGAATTAACACAAGGCATCTGCTTCAATTTATAGTAAAATGAAAATGCCCACAAGTTGAATTTATCAAAGTTAATTTTAATGGTGCTTCCAAAGGAAATCTAGGAAAAAATAATGAATGTGGTGATTTTCAAAATAACGAATACGCGTGCTTATCATGGGAAATCTCAAGTGTAGAAAAAGAGGTGCTAGCTATTGGTTACAGGATTTGATTTGCATAGAAAGGGTCATCTACAACAATGGAATTTTTTTTTAGTTTTTGAATAAGCCATGTGTGGCTTCTATTGGAGGCCACTCCCAATACAAAAACAAAACATTACATTGTTCTCGTTACATTTCTATCAAGTTAATTAAACCATTTCCAACTTGCCTTGCTATCAAAAATATTCGCCATATTTCTCAAATTGCTTCCACAATCAACTCCTTTATATCATTTTTATTAAGAGATAAAATCTCACTCATACTTTTCAAAATTTAAATTTTGTCAAGATGAAATTCAACACCATGAATGACTAAAATATTTGTTGCCAAGTTTCCATATCTATAAATATCTTGTCTATAACAACCTAACAATTTCTTAATACCTTTTTTAAGGATCTTTATTCATGCCTCTAATATTCCAAGATATTATTTTCATTGTTATTTTTAGTTTTTATTTGTGGGTTTAGCCCCCTTCTTGTTAAGACTTGTGATATTTGCTTTTGTTTTCCCATATCAATATCCCTTTGGGTTTCTTTTTCAATTTTTTTGGTTCTTGGGTCTTCCTCTCTTTTTTCATACCCACAAATACTTTCATCTTCATCAAACTCTTCAATCTTCTCACACTACTCATAGTAAGACTTATCATCTTTAGGTTTGTCTTGCTCTAAAGGATCTGAAGTGCAAGGAATAATCTCAAAAGCACATTCTTCTTTATGTTGCCCTAGAAACCCTAAAGTGCAAGGACATTCTTCCATAGCAATTACCTTCACCTTCTTATTCTTCCCTAAAAACCCTAAATTGTTACAAATTTCCTCCATCCTCATTTCTTTATTATGGTGCCTTTGAAACCTTAAAAGTGCAAGGGATAACCTCTCCACCACTTTCACTTTTATTACTAGGAGAGGAATCTATGCTACTTGAGGAAAATGAAGGTGATTTGTCGCCTTTGTTTTAGGATTTTTTTCCATATTTCTTTGTGTCTTTAATTCCTTTTGAACTTGAACTTATACATTGTACTTTCTCATCCCTTATATCGTTCTTGTTTCTTCTAACGGTTGATCCAAGTGAGCTATGGTAGCCTCTGCCATATGATGTTGTAGATAGGTTTTCTTTGTCTCTTCTTTTGGAGTGGAATATCCTTGATCTAATCTAGCTTCTATTACTCTATGATTTTCTTGCTTCCTCTTGAATTTTATATCATGACCAAAAAAAATTTGTCCCTTTCTTCATAGTTTTCACTTTGCAAACTCTTGCCATGTGTCGAGTCTCATAACAATTGTGGCATCAAAATGCGATATTTTCATAATCCACTTGTTGATCCCATTCTCTTGATTCAAATTTAATCTTAATGGATTGTGGCAAAGGTTTTGAAATATCCATATCAACACATATTTGGGTATATATAGCATGCTTTTGCTCCTTAGTAGTTATTCCTTCCTTGATGAATTCCCCTAGGGTGTTTCCAATATTCTTCAAAACATCCTTATTGATAAGCTGGTATGGAAGTCCAAAACGCCTTACCTACACCAGAAGCTTCTTAATAGTTTCTATCTCAACAGAAAAAATTTCATTTCATGGTCTTAAATAGAGGGCATCTCTCCACCTAAACTTTGGGTCGCCACACATTGTTTTATCCTTGATTTCTAAACTAGAAAATATTAGGAGGAAATAACCTTTAGGAAGAAAAGTCACAGAGTAATTTGAATTCAATCCCCACTTCCATTGATCCAATTTTGAATCTCCAAAAACCCTGGCGTTGATCTATGGTACTTACATATTAATCGTCTACTTCTAAGAAGTGTTATATCATGCTCAATCATCTCATCCTTGATAATCACTTCTAATGTAATGTCTGCTACCTAGATCGAACTTGTCGTGTATTCGCTCTTCCGCTTATCTCCAACTTGGGCCTCCATACTTCCAACTAGGGCATCCTGACTTCCCATTAAGGCTTTCAAATATAACTTTCCTTCCACACTAGCTAGTGGGGCTCACTCCAGTTCGCACTCCCTCCCAGCTCACACTTGTTCCTGTCTCTTCTTTTTCTTGTCGTTCCTTCGCTTCGACGACTTTTCGAAAACAATGTTCGACGAATTCGTTGTAAGGGTTTGAAGCATTGATGCACTTCGGATATACCTGATGCTCTTCCACCATAACTAAAGATATATGGCTTTGATACTAGTTCTCTCTAATTTGCTTTGTGCCTCCGCTGTCATCCGACCTGTGTCGGGTCTTACCTACTATATTACTATATGAGATTTAAAACAATGGAATTAACACAAGGAATCTACTTCAATCTACAATAAAATGAAATGTTTAGAAGTTGGATTTATCAAAATTCATTTTAATGGTGCTTCCAAAGAAAATCTAGGAAAAATAGTGGAGATGGTGTTTTTCAAAATAAATCCAAATTGCCATTGAAAAAAGGGTGGAAATAAGTTTCAATTGGGAGGGATTCATAATTGTTATTAATGCTATTAAGAAAACAAATGAGTGAATAGAAAATAACATTATTTATTATGTCCATCAACTATTATTATAATTATTTATTATGTCCATCAACTATTATTATAATTATTTATTATGTCCATCAACTATTATTATCAATAGTATCTTGGAAATGTCTAGAAGGAAACCAGGTAACAAAGAGTTTTAGCCAGCCATAGTGTTCATATTTGTCTTAGTGAAATTCAAATTTTACAAAACAACTGACCAAGTAAAATTTTATCTCTTAATGAAAATGATGTGAAAGAGCTGATTACAAAAACATAGCTGTTTGAGGAAAATAAATACCTTTGAAAGAAAGGTAAATGAAGAATATCTTTGATAAAAAGGCAAGTTGGATACAATTTAATTGACTTGACAGCAAAAACCAAATGGCATAAGCTTAAACGGTTAAATTCCTCAACTTTCAAGGAGGAGATCTAGGTTCGAATTTTTCCCACTGATACATGCATAATAGCCAAGCTGTTGTTATACCATTATGTGGTCATGATGTAATACAAGTAGAGCATATTTCAATTCCATATAATTAATTAAAAAAATAAGGTTGACTTGACAGCCATGTAATATTTAGCTACTTTGATGACATTGGCCCCCCACTAGATGCCACACATTGACTTGTTAAAAAAAATATATATATATATTTCTTACTAAAAAGACTTCCATTAACAAATGCAATGGGACAAGCACAAAAGTGTTATATTTTAGGGTATGTAATCTTAAAATAATAGAGTATTAAGATCTATATTATATTTTTTGTTTCTGCAAAAATTTCATATATATATAATTTAATAAATTAATATGACACTTTCATATTTGTCTACTTAAAGAAGTATAATTGTGAAAAAAGTAATTGTGATAAAATAGAAAAAAGTAATTGTGATAAAATAATTCCAATAGTATTAAAAGGTTAAGTTTCGATAGAATCTAACCTTTTGGAGGTTTTGTTTAATTCAATTTATGATTGTGGTCAAGGCCAAAATATTTGTAATAAGGAACTAGTTCTACGGGATAGGTATTAGATAGGTGTTAAAGGGAATTGTGGGGTAAGTTATTCTTTTAAATTTGGTTTTCCTAACATTATCCATCAAACCAAACTTGTTTCAAAATTTTCGAAGAACTCTTGGTCATTTCCTTTTCTAAAGCTACATGATATTTGGCAAGTAGGACTGTCATCAACCTAAAAGAGTAGCATGATGAGCCAAAGAATTTTCAATGGATGGGAGATAAATGACAACCTTGGTTACACTCAATATTGCAATGAATTTGGAGAACTTCTAGCTATTTTTTTAATTTTAACTTTAGCTACCACTCATGCATACAATATATAACCCCCTCTAAGATCAATGGGAATGCTTTTCTTGGTCATACACTTTCAAAAATTCTCCCTCTAAGACAATATCAAAGGCATTTTTCAAGTTGTCAAAAAAATTAAATAAATCTTCTTTATTAATACAATCATTTTTAGCAATAAACCTAAGGACATCATCAATTATAGAATACTGACTTTTAAAACTGGCTTGACTATTGGCCCTTAAGTAATCCATCATTAGCTAATTTCCTAGTCTGACATGCATCCAACAAGGTTGGAAACAAAAGATAGATCACTACTATTCTTCAATTTGAAGGATTGCCTTACTTGTAAGTTTTGTATGTGGTTACTATATAAGTTACTTGGAGTTTGAGGAAACTAAACAAAATAACATATGAAGAAAAATACACTTCTATTAAAAGAATTTAACTAATTAAATAACCACAAAATGACATCACATTTTTCAAGTTGGAATGTCCAAATGGTCCCACAAATCTCATCACCTCTAAGGGTGTGATCCCATTGGGTGTAAACCCCCTCTAGCTTCTAGTTATTAGTCTTACTCATTAGCATATTTGTTAAGTAGTTTTTATTCTTTAAGGTGTCTTTTTACTACAATTGAGCTATTTTGGTTACGTGAAGACGTTGATATTATATTATGAATCAAAATAGTCAACAGCTAGAAATAATAGAGTAATATGTCGAAATATAAAAAATATTCCACATACAAGAAAGCCACGTATGTATTTGAAAAAAAAATAAAGTTAAGGTAGGGAAGCACCATGAAATTCTCCTTAAGGAATGAATATGCTCTACAAATCTACCATCATAGTGCAAAAAATAATTAATACTAACACCTACAGATGTCTGTTGTTATGAACCCTTTTTGTTTGGTCATGTTATGTTCTGTTAGTAAGTGTATTTAGTCATAAGATCAAAAGTATTTACGAGTGATGACAATTTCAAAGGAGTTGCAAAGAATTTCAGCCTAAAGGTCATAATTAAGGCATTACAAGAATCTTTTGCTAGCAGGTAGAAAGAATAATGGAAAGTTATAAAGCATCTTTTCATGATGTGAGAGTTACAAAGCGGTTTGTCATAAGGAAGGAGTTACAAATCATTCACTATTTCTTAGATGAAAGAAATATATAATAAAAGGTTGTAAGTCTTAATAGAAAGGTCTCTTTTGGAGAATGTGTTTTCCAACTATGCCAATACTACTGCCGTTTGAGTCTTTAGGCATGAGATGGTGCCTATACCGCTCAAGAAAGTTATCTTTTTATTTTATGTATTGCAAATTTATGTTTAATTGAAGTTCGAGTGTTGCCTCGTGTCCAGTTATAGATTTGAAAACAATTCTATTTAGATGTTATTTCCCTTCAAGTTTCTGGTTTTAGGGTAAAAATAAATAATAAAAAAAGAAAAGATCAGACATATTCAGAATTTTGCCACATTTGGATTTTCAGATTTTCCAAATCAGGAAAACAACAGTGGTATCAAAAAGAAATTCAGATCAGATTGTGCTTGAATTCAAGATTCAGATCTAGGAATGCAAAATTGATATGAAAGCAACCTTCTAGGCCTTGTTGAGAAGGCCTAACAATGGAAAACTATTAGAGCACCTATTAGCACTCATTCACGAATATTCAGGCCTAATGAAAATTTATGGTAAAGAAGAATCTTTCAAAAACATTGAGCACCTACCTTCTCAAAGTATGCTGAGGTCCATGAAGCAATCCTAAATAGACCTATTAGAGCTTGAAGAACTACCCGAGTAAGTCATAAGAAAGGAAGGAAGTAATTGTATCCCCTCTTTTACTCTACTTTGCATGGAAACAGATAACAGTGTCTAATATGGACACGGTATCCAATATCGATACAACAAATTTAAAAAAATGAAAATCCCTAAATTGGATGCGGCTGGATTCGATATTTTAAAAAATACGTAAATATTATATATTAAGAAAAACATAGAACATATAAAATAAATTCCTCGACTTTCAAGGAGGAGACCTAGGTTCGAACCAAATAAATTCCTCAACTTTCAAGGAGGAGATCTAGGTTCAAATGTTGCAATACCACTATGTGGTCATGATGTAATACTATGGTGGGATCCATTTCAATCCACATAACCCATTAAAAGAGAAAACATAGAACATGTAAACGTTTATAATTTTTACATAAGATATTGTCAATAATTAAGACAATGATTTAAATTCTTTTTTCTATTATAATGGTTATTTTTTTAGATTTATACGTTCTTTGTGTCATGGATACAACTCTAAACATGGCTTAGGCCATATCCAAATGTATTTAGCTATGTTACCGGTTCGGCCCCCTAGACCAATGAATCCAGGCACGGGCCTTATCCGGTCCGAATTCAAGTCCGGTTCGCCTGTGGGTCCGCCCAAGGTTCGGCCTGGGCGGACCAGGTATGTTTGGGTTTGTCCAAGCCGAACCCTAGGCGGACCCGGGGCAAACCCGGGGAGAACCCACGAACAGGGGAAAAAACATAGAAAAACACCAAGGACCGGAGTTGCTCAGCTGCCTGTGAAATCAGATCTTGAAAATGTTGTTCAATTCTTTTCTTCCACCAAGAGAAAACACTGATGGGAAATGCATGAAAAAGAATATTTTAAAAATGCAGTTTGGCCTGTGCTGGCACTCGCCCAGAATCCATTTTTTCGCTGCCGTAGAGAAAGAAAACAAACATTTGGAGGCGCTTCTCAGACCTACCACATCTATACAGATGATGCCTTGTATGGAATTCCATAAGCCACATGTTAGACCCAGCAGCCGCAGCCACAGCCACAACCGCTCTGTTTCCTCCGCCAACTTTCATATTCACCGGCCAATCGAAATTGCCCATTGTGGGATCTGTCACAACCAATTCCGGCGACATTTGCCTGTTTTGGATCAATTCATAATTACTCTCAGCTCCACGCCCTGAAATTTGCCTCGCACAGCATTACTTCCCCGTTGCTGTTCCGCTAACAAAGCTACCGCTCAACTCTGGCTGGGGAAGAAAATATGACGGCGGAGCACTACGAGAAGATATTTTTGTGCTAGGAGGGG